>MU839830.1:1470265-2064662 GCA_030411725.1 Echria macrotheca | reverse complement strand
CCCCCCCCCCCGCCCCCCCCCCCGGGTTGTTTGCATGAAGGATATTCTAAGTGACACTTGGATGGCCGCGTAGGTACCCCTATGGAGGAGTCAAAGGGGTGCGTCGTGCCCTCCAGATGGTTAAAACGGGCTCCTGGATTGGGATAAGTGTCTATAAGAGGACTCGAATCAGTATGATGTAGAGAGAGCCGTCGAACTCGTGACTTGGTTGGGCCTGGAAAGAATGGAGATAGATAGTCAAGACAATATGTTGTGAATAGCTTCATATTTCTGCGGTTACAAGCTTTGGATATTCTACCTCGAGGTCCTGTTTCAACAACTGCTGGCTGGTTGTCCAAGGGGTGATTCTGTGCCGGAGTGGTTACGTGAGATATTAATATAGGCAGGCAGCCACATATAGAATAAGAGTTACACTCAAAGCTGAGCCTTAGGTACCTACCTAGCTTGTCTGGGGTACCAGGAGGAAGAGTCTAGTTGTGCCTCCTCTGGACTGATATCTTCTTCCCTTGATCGGTGCGGAATCAGAGAGAGAGGGGAAAAAGGTCTCCTCTAAAAGATTCCCACTTGCATGACAGTAGAGATCAAAATGATCATGGCAAAAACAAAAAAAAAAAAAAAAAAAAAAAAAAAAAATTTGGTGACTATGCTGACGAGATCCAGTTCTGAGATATCATGCCTTAAGCGGGCCGCGGTGACGGACCCAGCTTGCGCAGCGAAATCTCCTTATTCCCAAACCCAACCCAGTAAGGTATGACCAGACAGATGCCCTGCCATCAGCGTTTCGGTATCGACTTTCGCATCTCTAGTGAGATGAGAAATTCTGCATCTGGTATTTGGGACGTCTACCTAGGCACCTTACCTATGTAAGTAACATCAACACGCCACATCCAACTGGGAATCTGGGGTAAAAGGGATAGCAAAAAAAGGGGGGGGGACCCCTATAACCGTTGAGATCTCATCCCTTTCCGCCCCGGCCTGTCTTCGGCCGGTGTATGTCTGTCTCTCCTTGTCGGGCAATGGGTAACGGGCAGCGGTAGTAGGCATACGGGAGGCTGAGATGAAGAAGATGGGGAGGAGGGAAGGTCTAACCAGCTCTTGGAATACTCTGCAGGCTGTGTAGACAGAGAAGGCTTGCTTGCTGCCGGCTTTAATTCGGCCGGTGTCTTGGATCTCGGACGGGCACGGGAGAAGGAAGAAAAAGCAAGGGAGAGGAAAGGAGGAAGAGGAGCGGGTGAACAATATGATAGATCTCTCGATACGGTTATGCCGGACACAGACTGGACACGGACTCGGGAGGGCGGGCGCCACTTCGCGGGACCAGATTTGTGTGTTCCTCCTTATTAGAGCCTGGATGTCGGTCCTCACGGTACCGGGCACATAGCTATACCTTCATTCCGTAGTCACATTGTCGGCCGTGAGTCCCTGAAGCTTTTCGATTTCAGGGTCAGTGAGAGTCCGAAGATATCACAATTCGGCCCCTTTCGCCGGGGTATCGGGGAAAGCATTTGCAATAATCAATAGGCGTCACACCCTCCCTCCTCCTCCTCGAGGAGGAGATGCCGTGCCTTCGTCCACGGTGACCTAACCTGTTTCTTCCCTTTTTCGAGCCACGCACTATTCCGTAGACGGATCGATCATTGTAAAACGGAGAAGCCGCCAACAAAAAGCTACGCCGTGTGTCGGTTGTCCAACTGTTCAGCCAGGTAGGGAGCGAAAAATGACGTTAGGAAAAGCAGCAATGGTCACCACCTCCCTCTGAGACAAAACCCGCGGAGCCCGGATATCACCCGATTGTGTCGAGAGATTTTTTTCCCCAGAAAAGAAAGCACTTGCGGCGGCGCTTGCTCGCCGGTAAGGTAACTGAGCGAGGAGCAGAGAGGCGCGGTTGGCCCGCAACCAGTCGCGGCTAACGCTGCTAGAGAGAAGAAGCAAAGGCAGAAAAAGCGGGCAGGTGTTAGGAACTGATCCCCACCCGAGGCACAAACCGAGCAAAGGCAAACTTTCCAGAAGCAAACAATATGACACTTCTCGCACGTTTTTCCACCTGTCTCGTCTAGGTAATCTCGTCATTCGTCGTTTCCACCCGGAGCTGAGAGCCGGGAGCACAGAGATGGAAAGAATAGATGTCGATCAGAAAACTAAGCCACGCCTAGTGCTGCGCTCCGGTCCTTGTTGGTTGCTTTTTTGTCTAGACCTAGGCTCGCTGTCTCAGTCTCAAGCGTGGATAAGTTGATAACATTAGGGTCTTGTCTTGGTGGGCGACCAAGACAAAAAGTGTCTTGCTGAAGGTCCAATGGGATTTTGAGAAGCCTCTCCGACCCCTCTCTCTAGCGAGTCAGAGCTAGACTCAGCACCAAATGGATGTTGCTGTGTGGCCAACAAGACGGCCAGTCAGTTCCATCCCCGGTACGCACGTATTATTCGGGACCAGAATTTTCCACCAGAGTTGCCGGAGGGGGAGGGGAGGGGAGGGAGCGTACCTATTGAGAGAAAATCTCACAGTCCATCACTGCCAACTACCTACGTATCAGACAGTAAAAGTCAGCTAGCTCTACACCGTGGCGTCAAAAGCCTCCGATATATTGCGCTATGATGGTGCTGGATGCGGATCTCGTAACGGGTCCCGACGCTCTGGTTCCGGTTTTGCATCCCGGGCCCCTCGGCTGGCGATCACTCAGTCGATCAAGGGCGAAAACTCCCAAATACTCTAAACGGGTCGACCTTTCTAGGGGACCCAAAACGTTCGCTAGCGCCATATAGTTGGGAGATATCCTCTGTGAAACATCATGCTCCGTAATCCGTACCGTACACACTGTCCAACAGCAGCAGACAACACACCCGCAGTAAAGTGTGTCGGCTACGGACAGCAACTCGTGAGGAGTTCGGCGTGGTCGGGTCCCCAATTCTCAGCCGCGCAGGCGCCAGCTCCTTGGAGCTCAGGTGAACCAATGACTCGGATGGGCCTGGAAGCCATGAACGATGAGACATGTCTAGGGGACTAGGGGAGGGAGCCAACGGATTTTTGAGACTACCTAACTCAATGTTAGGAGAGGGGGAGAGAGCAAAAAGTGTTGCTAAGATGTACTCTAGAGGAGGGGTTGAACTAGTCGAAGCGGACCAAATCGGATTCCTGGATCTGGGCTGGTTGCTTTTTTTTTTTGGCCCCGACGCTTCAGGAGACCGCCTTCAAGTGCTTTCCCATTTGGGATGCAATATTCTCAAACTTTTTGCTGCGCAACGTCTCAATCAAGAAGTCCATGGTCGACCCGAAGCCCCCACGTTGTCCCCTTTTGTGCTGCTGTGACAAGACAGACTCCTGTCCTCGACTCCTCGGCTGTCAGCACTTGCACTGTTTGGCGTTTTGCCAGGGACTGTGACACCCCACGGCGCAGTACCCGGGAGTGCAGTGCAGTAGCTCCTCCGCTAAAGCATTGCTTGGTGTTTGAGCTGGATTCCTTTCTCGCAGAGTCCGGAACTTCGGATGATACCTGGATGCTCGCTTGGCGAGGCTATTTGCTTTTTTTTTCTTTCGCGGACAGCCTTGTCATCCTGCATGTCGATCACCAGCCTGGTGGTTGCTGGGCCGATCCGATCTCGACCAATCAGAAGCGCCAATTGCGTCAGCTCAACTTTTTCGCAGACCTCAAAGTTGCTGCTTGGCAGCGCTTTGTTTGTCACCACGGAATTGTCTGGTCTTCGGCAGGTCTCGCGTCAGCTGAGCGAACTGTCAGACGGCATGAGCCGAGACTAGAAGCTAGACAACACGAGTTGTCCTGAAAGCCAACTCGCAAGGCATTTCCACGAGTGCTGAGGGGGTACGAGGGAAACATCGAACTTGGCTCGTGGAGGCGGGGTTGGGGTGGCGGGCAGAGCGCAGCGCGACAGGGGAAAAAAGACACCGCTTGTTGGAGAATCCCCGCCGGTTGCGCTGTCACCTGCTTCGTCACCTCTCGCGATGATACCATGCATGTGCCGTGCAGCCTTTTCAACCCTGGCTGGACCCTAGCTTTTTTACCGTTGTTGTCGACGCCCGAACGTTGCGCGGCCGTGCACCGCAACCTCCTCAGCATTTCGCCGCCTCACCACAATCTTTCTGTCGTCTTGCCCGTGCTTATCAGCCATTGTGAAGTCGTCGTACGTGCTGGAGATGCCTCAAATCCGCCATGATCATCAGTCAGACGGTCATTGCGGGTGAAAAGTCGGTGGGCACACCGATCCGGCCGAGGTCGATGTGCGGTACGGAGTACGGCAGACAGGAGAGGAGTTGATCGGTTTGCTATCTCGATTCCGCCCGGGCGTCATGTGATTTCCACACTGTTTCCCTTTTGACACTGTCCAACTGGGTCAAGGCATCGTGACGAGACGGGTCGAAAGATGGGGGGTGGTGGCTCTCGTTTTCGTCGGTCTAACGTTCGAGCAGGGAGGCGACGGGGAGGCTGGGTGGGCTTCGCGGGCAGAGGTCGGGTCTCCCACCGAGCAAAGATCGCAGGAGCTGAGGGCTGAGACCTCAAGTCTCGTCCAGTTTCACGCTGTGCGGCAGGCGCGAATTGCGCTGTTGCTCCGTTTTTGCTGAAGCCCGTCCCGCCCGAGGTTGGCTTGGCCAGTGCTGCTTGGAAATGCTTAATGCACAGCTGGAAATGGCGTCAAAATTCTCACTCTCAACAGACGGCGCGGGCTAGCCACCGACCAACCGCCAGCAAGAGCCAACCCTGCTTGCCTGCGTCCTGCACCGAGCTGGCTGGCCTCACCTCACCCGTTTCCTGTTCTGTCCGTCTCCCTGCCTCTCCCTAGACTCGTTTGCCGGTCGCCGATCCCGATCAGGGCTTTCTTTTCTTGCAGTGCCAGGCAATAGTTTTGTCTGACAGCCGGGTGTTTTCTTTTTTGTTCGTGATCCCTTGGTTTCCTGTTCCCCTCGTTCCGTGTTGTTCGTCAACGCGGGCCCTTGGTCTTGAACCCCTCCTTGTTGACTTACATTCGACGTTGCATCCTACCAAAACCCTGCTCACCGCACCCCAGCACCTCTCCCTGTTCGTGGGGCATGAATTATATGATCCATGTCCTCCCCCAGCATTGAGCCTTCTTCGACCTCACGCGGGGTTTGACGGCAAGATTCAGCCCATGTTTATGAGAGAGCTGACGGCCTGTGATTGCTTCCTCGTCCTCCTCTCACTTTCCCAGTTTTCATGACGATACCCTAATGCTCCCTCTTTTTGTGTAATTGGGACTTGTCCATGCACCCCCAATTCATCCTCAGCGTGGTCATACATTAGGTGCAACAATTCTATCTCAGCGGGATACCCAACACCTTGGAGCGTGGTCAGACCAGTGAAACCAACTTCACCATTGTTCAACGATTCCGGGGTCGACCGACCACAAACACGTTCCACATTACAAGAGACTCCTTGCCAATATCAGCTTCATGACCCGGCTGCAACACCCGTCTCAGCTCGCATCTTCTTTTCCCAGACCGCTCACACAAATTTGTCTCCTCATACAAGGATCTATCTACCTCGCTGGTAGGGTTTACTGGTTCATGTGTACGAGGTCTTATGGCTAATGGCGATCTGTATAGACCCACAGCGGCGGCGATCACATCAAAATGGCAGGGGGGCTCGATAGGCTAGAAAGAAGGCTCGACAAGCTGGAGAGGTTCTTCAAGAGGAAAGGGTCTGCTGGAGGAACAGTCTCGGGAGCTTCATCGCCGAGGAAATCCGACTCGATTTTCAGGACCTTCCCACAACCATCATTCATCAGGCCGACGTCAACACGGATGCTCGCTCGAGATGAGGCAAGCCTGAATCTGAGACCAACTCGAGCTCATAGCCTTCCGGAAACCCCGAGCACGCCACGGCTGATGTCTCTCACATCTTCCAACGAAGGGGAGGCCTCCCCGGGCTCCCAGTTTTCAACACCACGGCAACCCGCTCCTGGACTCAGTGTGCCTCCACGGATCCCAAAACGGTCTTCCTCTTTGAGTCCCACCAGGAGACCGGCTTCGCTTGCTTCACTAGCCGAACTTCTCGAGTTCAGTTTTGCGAATTCTCACAGGGAGAGCGACACTATGAAGCCAACACTGTCCAGATCGCGGCCCAGATCCGGCTCGATTTCTCCGACGGGGAAAACTGGTAGAAGGCGACGTCCCAATAAGGTTGATGGCCAGAGTCGGGCCCCTAACATCGCCCTCACTCCACCTCCATCCGCAGAGTACGACAAGACGTTCGGTTCCGCGCAATTAGCGCTGGAGAAGGAGCTCCCGGCAGTACCACCGCCGAACGAACTGACACCACGCCCGTCACCTCGACTTGTACCGTTACCGGAGCCCCGCGCGGATGAGTTCGAAACCAATCTGGATGTCGGCATCCAACGACCGAAGAGTCTTGATGCATCTTCGACGTTTTCCAAGGAAGCGAGAGTTGCGCTGCGGAAATCTCTCAGCTTTTCCACCCTCGTAGAGCTGAGGTCGTCCAAACTCAGCCCGATCTTAAAAGAGCCGACACTCAGTGACTTTATGTCGTTGAGCGATGATGATATCGCAGATGGCGCATTGGTCCCCCCACCGGCCGAACAAGAACCAGCTCGACCAGCCACTCCCGTCCAAGCCTCAAATACATCGCCGATCAGTGCTACCCCATCGCCTCAGCAGCCAAGGATCGGACGATCTCCGACACGACTGACGACGGTGTCGAAACCTCCAACCTGCGGCCTCCCTCCGGATCCCCCTGTGCTGGCCTCTTCTCCGCAAATCTCGGCCGGAACACGCCTCCTTACTTTGTCACCACCTCTGGCTACTCGGCCGGCAACCGCCGCCGCTTTTGAGGCCGCGAGAATTGCTGCCAAGTACAAGTTCGACCTTGTCTACGTCGTCAATCTCTGGCCCAGCGGCGGCCTTTCCCGGAATAACTCCGTTTTCGAACATGCTTCACCGAGCGTTGAACCAGGGCCGGACGAGTCGAGCGCCGACCAGGCCGCGTCCCCTACTTCTCGGCACACAAAAGTCGCTCTCACCGGACGGCTGCTGGCCGCGTATGGTCTCCACTCCGTCATGTCGCCGTTTCGCATCTCCGCCCCCGTCCATCTAAAGATGCTGCGGTCCAACGGCTGGCTCGAATACCGCTGCGAAAACGGCGCGCCTGACGAGTTCTGCCGAGGCTACAGCTGCTCCTTCTACACGGGTCACAGCAGTCCGGACAGCAGCCGGGGCCGTTCCATGGGAGAAGATTCCCCCGACACCAAGCAAAACCGTCGACGAGGGGGGACAGCTCCTAATCGGGGAGTTGTTTTTGCGGCATACAGGCTTCCTCGTGCCGCCGCTGAAAACACCGATACCGATACCGACATCGACAGCGACGCCGCGGAGCTCGAGGCGCTCCGCGTCGACGCCGAGACGTTGGTCAATATGCTGATCGACATCCACATGACGCAGAGGAAGCATCATCATCTACAGCGGCGGGGGGCCCCCTTGACCTCTTCACCGAGATGTTTCGACCGGAGGAATATCGAGGAGGCGTCCGGCGGGGGCGGTGCGTTGCTCGCCGTCTAGGTAACTGGGCCTGGCCCTCCGTGTCTGCACATTTTCACCATAATGAACTGCATAACCCCCCCCCCCCCCCCCCAAAACCAAACCAAACGAAAATAGCAAACCAGTCTCTCTTTCTGTTTATCTCTCTTTCTTTCTCTTTTTTCCTTTTTAGATGATGTTTTTCCGCACGACGGGGCGTTACCTTGGCTAAGGTAAAGAGGTTTCCAGGCGTCAAGCCAACATTTTTTATGTGTGACGGTCTCGCAGCGGATGACGACAAACCAAACACACACACACACACACACACACACACACACACACACGACCAGTATGGATATGGATATGGATATATGATGTAGTCGCGGATACCAACCATATGAATGCCCCCCCTTCCCACAAACCACAAAACGGCACGAAGGGATTGATGATGGAAATCATGGAACAACCAAGGGGCACAGCACATTCTTGTATGAAGATTATGAAAGGGCCAAGAGGCAGGCAGACGGATAACGTAATTTACGAAGGAAATGCCAAATGAAATGAATATATGGGTGGGTCAGGGAATAAGCTGGAGAGAAATTAATGTCATGATGTTCAATTTCGTTTTCGCTCGTGTATGTGAGGTGAGGTATGTATGCTTCGATTTTTCATGGTGAGAGCCTTCTTCCTACCTACCTACCAAGCCTACCTTCCTACCTACTAACCCAACAATATCCAACATCTTCTTCCTTCAACACCGTTACGAACGAGATGTGCATGGCTCGGAGCATCTGAATGGATAGATCAACCGGTTCCCTTCCCCAATAGGCACGAAAAAGACAGCCAACACGAAAGGGTATTCCGGAATCCCTTCTGCTGACGAGGTCTAAGAGAAGAAGCCAGGTATCACCATCTTCGCATTTACATCAAATCTTGGCCCCTGGGTCAGGCCACAGATCCTGGGTCGGTTACGGTTTACACAACAATTCATTTCCCCCTCCCCCTTCTCCATTACAGACCAACAGACTTTGGACTGTAGATCATACAAGCAACCATGCTCTTGTGAGGAAACAAGACTTGCCATGGGCACCTGGGTCGCTCCTGTCTTAGAAAGGCACAACAGCACACGGAAATATCCGTCAACATCCTTGGATCGTGAGGTCCAACACTGGGAGGAGCGAAGATCCATTGCCAACTTTGACTTTTGAGTTTATCAACCTGATCTCTGGGTCAGGTCATCGACCCTAGGACCTCTGTGGAGGAATACATGCCCCTTTTTGTTTCCACAGCTGTCACCACTCAACAAAAGTTCACCATTTTGCAAGAGCTACTGGTAAGCCGGCATGACGCCGGTCGGTCTCTGAGGCCGTGGCTCGACTGAGCAGATCAAGCTGGATTGACGGTTTCCGTCAAAGGTATATGCATATACATGCCCCCCGTATTCCGGTGAACATGACTGATCCCATGAACTTTCTTGAGCCATGGCAAATTCCCCTCTTTCCCAGAGATCCCATGATGCCGCAAACCGATTAACTCCCCACACTCCTGTTGAAGATGCCCAGTTTTTGCCCCACAGCCCCATCCACGCTCCGTTATTTTTTTCTTGTTCCCAATTTAGCGGACAATGGCCTCGAAGCGGTTCTTGAACCACTTGACGGTGTCATCACGGGTGATGCGGTGGCCGGCGCCGATGGTGCTCTTGCAGCGGCGGCGACGGGAGACACGCTCACCGGGGCGCGTCATGCAGCAGTAGAAGTCCATGCCGTAGATACCGATCGCGGGGTCGTACTTGATGCCGAGATCGATGTGCTCCGAGATGCCGAAGCCGAAGTTGCCCGTCTCCGAGAAGTTGCGCTTGCGGAGCTCGTACTCCTTGACCTTGAGGCCGCGCTCGAGAATCTCCTCGGCCTTGGGGCCGCGGACGGTGACATGCACCGCGATCTTTTCGTTACGGCGGATACCGAACGTGCGGACGGTGTAGCGGGCCTTGCCTGTGAGGAGATCAAAGTTAGTAGGGCGAGATGAGTATACAGAAGGAAGGTGGGCGTACTGTAGACGGGGGTTTGACCGCTCAGCTGCTCGAGCACCTTGGCCGCGCGGGTCAGTCTGTCACCAGACTCGCCGACGGAGATGTTGAGCACCAGCTTCTGGATGCGGAGCTCCCGCATGGGGTTTTGGGCCTTCTCGGACTGTGGTGATCCATTGTTAGCAATAATGTCGATGGATTGCGTCTGGATGATGGTTTCATACCATTTTGGCTGTGTGGTTAGTCGAAACTCCGGGATGTGAGGAAATCTGAAGCTCGCGATAAGTTCTGGGAATTTGGCTCGAGGTTGATTTTTGTTGGAGGAATTTCGGATTGTGCGTGGATGTGGGGCTGCTCCTGATTGGCTGCGTCGTCAACTTTTATTCGGGTTGGGGACAACTGGGTTCGTGTGGCTCATGGCGAGGCTAGTGCGCTTGGTGGGGTTCGTTCCGGTGGCTGGAGCACGCCGCTTGGCAGCCATGGATGTTCAGCCTCGCGTCCAGAGAAATTGGATTTTGATTCGTCTTCTATCAACACCAAGCGAGATTCTGAAGGCTCCCCCAAGAGCTATCGGAGACCGCCCCGACGAAGTTACTAGAGCTTTGTCATCCGTACCCAATTTTTCTACACTGGAAGGTGCTACTCTGTAGCCAACTTTCGCAACCATGTCGGCGACAAACAAGCAGGGAAAGATGGTAAGTCGCGTCCCAGACCCCATTTCTGCCTTGAAGCATGGCGTTGACATCACAAGACTAACAAGTTGGACTCTTCCTAGGCCGGTTACGTATGTTACTTACGCCCCTACAGACGACCTCGACGGCGATATGACGGATGAAACTAACCTTCGTGGCATAGATCAACTACCGGATGCGTGTCACTCTAAACGATGGGCGTCAGATGACCGGCCAGATGCTCGCTTTCGACAAGGTATGCGCCGCGATGCCGAGAAATGCTCAGGGCTAACTTGATGGATAGCACATGAATCTAGTTCTCGCCGATACAGAAGAGTTTCGCCGAATCAAGCGCAAGCAGAACAAGCCCGCCGCCCCTGGAGCATCATCGACCGCCCAAACCATCGAGCAGGAGGAGAAGCGTACCCTCGGCCTTACCATCGTCCGAGGCGCACAGATCGTGTCACTCTCAGTAGAATCCCCGCCCCCCGCGGATCCCAGTGCACGTCTCGGAAAGACCGGTTCAGGAGGTATCTCCTCCACTCTTGGTGCTGGCCCAGGAGTTGCGCGCCCTGCCGGCCGGGGTGCCGCTGCTCCGATCTCGCTTGCCGGCCCTGCTGCTGGCGTTGGCGGCGCCCCCCCGCCGTTCCCCGGATTCCCTGGTGCGCCCGGATTTCCTGGTCGTGGTGGTCGTAAGTTCATACCTTGTCATTCTCTGCTGTATTTCGTGCTAACCACACCGATAGCCCCTGCCCCCGGCTTCCCTGGAGGATTCGCCCCGCCGGCTGGCTTTCCGGGAGCTGCTCCCGGCTTTCCTCCTGCGTTCCCTCCTGGTGGTGCACCGCCTCCCGGGTTTAACCCCCCGAGACGGGGATGAGAGACATGACCTTTCGTCTGCGATAATGATACCCTGAAGGAAACTACGGACGGACGATATTGGGAGACTCGGGCAGCTACTCTGGCCAAAGGAGCCATAAGGAAGCCGCGACGATGGATCGTCTTCCCAAAAACTTTGGGACGGCGTTCGGGGGTCAGCGAAAATGGGTGGGATAGTGGGAAGGACGGTAGATTCTTACCACAACAGATGCTTGGTACAGTTGCATAGCACCGAACAGAATTGGATGCAGCACAGTGCCACAGCAATTGCTAGTATTCCCAAATCGTAGCTCTACGGAGTTGTTTGCTTCTCGTTGATATGCGCACGTGATGTTTGCTTCGTTTGGCTATTCCCGGGCTGAAAGCTTACCGCCTGCGTGGCTTGCTGGCTCGCTGCAGGTCCGTGCCTCCGACACCCGACACCCGATTCCCCAAATTTCTTTCCGCCAGTGAGTTTCGGCCGATCTTGGAAAGAAAGCTGTACCTTCCTGCCAAACCGCCAACGAACCCCAGCGGGAGATACGTTCAAGATGGCGGCCTTTGTGAAAGCAGTCAACGCTAAAATCAGGGCGAACCCGGCCCTGAACTACTTTTGCTCAACACGTAGGTTCTTTCCTTTCCCGCCCGGAATCCACATCGCCGGCTGCTGCTCCGCCATCGGACAATCCCCGATGCTTCCGGAGAGATGGTCTCGCGGCGACGTCACGGTGAATAACTCTGCGAGTCTGGAATGACATGCGCTGTGGGTGGGATGGTCTCCAGAGAGGTTCCGTATGGATTATGGCAATCAATTGCCTTCGGCGAGCTTGTCGTCGAGGACGTCGCATACCCGATTTTGGGTGGACAGGATGGAGGAACACCGACACGACCGCGATCTCACAATTGTTTTTTTTGGCTGGTTGTTTACGATGTGAACTGACGTGCCTTGGGAACAGATTTCTGGGGTCCCGCGTCCAACTTCGGCATCCCCATCGCCGCCGTGGCCGACACGCAAAAGAGTCCCGAGCTGTAAGCCCTTCCTTACTCTCTCCCCTTCTAAAGTCTGAGCTGGGGTGGCTGACAGATCCAAACCCAAATATAGGATCTCCGGCCCGATGACGTTCGCGCTCACGATCTACTCGGCGACCTTTATGCGGTACTCGATGGCCGTCACGCCCAAGAACTACCTCCTGCTCGGGTGCCACTTCGTCAACGAGTGCGCCCAGCTGACGCAGGGGTACCGGTATCTCCAGTGGCATAAATGGGGCGGCAAGGAGAAGGCGGGCCTGACGGGTGCGGTGGAGGCGGGCAAGGAGAAGGCGAAGGAGCTGGAGGGGAAGGTTGAGAAGGCGGTGGAGAAGGTGAAGAACTAGATCTGGGTAGGGGAGCGTTTAGGGGTGAGGTTGCGGGTGTGGGTTGTTACGACCTTGAATCCTGTTAACCAGGGTGAAGAGAGGTACAAGTGGGTTGCAGGAGTGGGAGGCGGAGAGACAGGTCATGTTCAAGGACATGGCGCTGTTGGTCTGGTCGCCGGACATGGAACCTGTGGGTGGAATGGGTGCGTTCTCCTTGCCAGTTCGACAGTGGAGGGATTCCTGGCAGGTGTGTTATTGCCCGTCTCGGAGCTTGTATCAAGTATTATACAAAAGGAGGCGGCAGCAGGGTTATTAGAGGCGCGGTCAAATACGAATAAGTAATCTTCTTTGGTCAGTGTTTTATCCTCTGCAACTATCTAAACAACAATACATCATCCCAAGTGACACAAATCTTATGTAGATGATCACATGGGGACTCAAGGCCTTGGCTACCTATCCCGTTATCCCGTGGTCTGGGGACTGGCGGACAGCACAGCACGGGCTGAGCCGCACTGATTATCTATTCCGGACAGCCTGGGGCTACAGCCAAGTGTCCGTGTATGACTCTGAATCTGAGTCCGGGCGCTTGGCGGCTGTCTGTACCTCGTCTTGGGCCCTGAATTTCACCGAGACAGGGACGTCGTACGCGTGACGCCGCGTCTCTGGCCTTTCGGCTGAGAAAATGCGTTGGAAGAAGAGATCGACATCTTACAATGGCGGTGCCAAGAGAAGAGGCTGCGACTCAAACTCTTTCGTTCCCCCATGTCGACAATTCAACCTCACTTCTCGGCATCGGCGTCCGCGAGGCCTGGGCTAGCCGAGGCCGACACCGGTGAAGGGCGTGACGATCATGGACGGGGAAGAATAGAAATATCGGATATGTGGGGGTGGCATCTATGAAGACCGGAAAGCCAACAGAACGGGACCACCAGAAAAAAAAATTGCGCATCACTGCATGGCAATGCCTCACCACAACATGAGGCTGGTTGCATATACCTACAGCAGAGAAATGCAATTTTTTTTGCCCATGCTGCTTCCTTCCTTCGGGTCCCAACCCGAAACCCGAAGAGGCCGTCACACCCATCCTTCATGCGTGGGGAGAGATCTCGGAGACGGTTCGGCAGGCTGGAGAGAGAAGGGAAGGGGTGGTCTCGTGATGAGGTCCGTGGTTGTGTCGAGCCAATCCGGTGTAAATAACGCACAGGGGCAACGGAGAAAACGTCGCTGCAGGACAAACCGGGGAGGGTGGGGTCGAGTTGAACAAGATGCAGCATCTGGGCTCAAGACAACGAATCTCTGTGTGATCAAAGGTGGGCTTGGCACCCGGGGGTTGAGAGAGACATTGTCGAAACCTACGTAACCTCAATCTACGACCCTGATGGTGGAGGGGATGCGTAGGCGGGGCACGTTGAGACGCAATGGCGGGGTCGATACCAGGGCTGCGGGCGGGTGTGAGGGCACGCGTAAACTCTAGACGCGGGATCTCGAGATGTCTATTGCTTATCCCTTGGATAATTGACGCGTGGTTGATGCGCTCGGGCTATTTTCCTGTCCTTCTCGGGCAGTCTCTAGGCTACTCTAATACCCCGGGGTAGATGCTCTTAGCCTCGGCTATCCGTAGGTATGAAGCAGAGAGTCATGATTCTCAGACCATGGTCGAAACACAAACGTCGACGACATCTGACACCTGGGGTGACGGCAGCGCGAGTACACTAGAGTAGCCGCAGACTAACAAGCGACTGGGCTTACTGGATTGAGTAAGACGGCGATCTATCTCTTGCTTTCTGTTGTAATCATCCCAACGCCTCCGCGTCGTCAAGTCTGGAAATGTTGGGGGTACAGCGCGGTGAGGTTACCATGGTTTAGACTTAGTCATTCCGGTTAGACCGACTGTGCCGTGGTTGGTGACAGCCACGATAATCTGGGAGCCTCCGATCGCCGGCGGGAAAAATCTGCAACTTGACGCAGCCCAAAAATTCATTGTCCACATTGTCCTGACAGAGCTTGTGGTGGGCAATGCAGCAAGCATCCATGTCACCCGGCCTGCCGAGCATGGTTTGCCCCGCAGCTGGTCAAAGCTCTGAGAGTGGGATTTCGATCTCTTTGCACATGCGCGATGCCTGCCATGGGATTCTGGCCCAGCTTTCCTCCCTTCTCGACATGGATGGCCCAATTGGTCGAGCAGACACGTCAATCCGTTCGAATCTGTTGAGCTGATCTCCTCGGCACTGCCAGGCGCAACTGGAGGAGCTTGGATGCCACGGATGTCAAGCAGCCCTGGCATATCTGGCTCGCGATGATCCGTTGTTGGGTTGCTTATCGCGGCCGAGGAGGTTTCACGCCGCCGGGTTACCTCGCTGCCACCCGTCCTCTCCGCCAGGAGGGCGAAGGGAGATTCACGCATCAGCGGAATGGGATAAAGAATGAGAAGCAAATTTGCATGATCTGTGAGCAGGACATGCCGTGGTAGGGGTGTCCGGACTGCAGGGCTCCGGAGTATGGCGATGCCCCGTTTGCCGCAGGAAAGCGCGGACCGAAGCACGAAAAGACTCACCAGGTCACTCGTCCCTTTCGACCACCCACGCGCCCATTGGCAGGGCTCGGCCTAGGAACAGGCAAGCTCGATAGATACCCGGCAAGAGCATCCTTGTTGGCTCAAACTTTTAACCAGTTCCAGGACCCCGCTTGGCATGAGAGCTCGATCATCCCAGACACTCAGAGCTGTGGTTTCTAGACAAAATCCCCTCATCCCCCGCCATCGTTCCCTCTTGACTCTCTCACCCTTTCTTCCTACGCCCTACAGACGAAAACCCACCTGCTGAGCCTACGCTGATCTGAGATTGACAAAACACCCCCTTTTTGCGTTGCCCTACCCTTCACGTAGCTCCATTCTCGCACTCTAGACGTCGGGGACTCCCCGGGACGCTGGGGTCAAAGCCAGCCAAGGACCGAGCAGGGTTTACCCGGAGCTCTGAGAGCTCTTGACAAGACGACCCCACCATCGAGACAACCCCGCCGCCGTCATAGCCTAGCCCACCCCTCGGCACCGCACCATCCCACGTTCTCTTCTCCCTCTGCGCCGTCTCGAACCTTTCTCTCTTCCAGCGCCGGCCCGAGAGACGACCAATTGATTCACAATGTCGACCGACAACACGAGCGACAAGTATGAGGAGGTCTTCGAGGAGGGCGATACGCCCAAGCAGGCGCAGACTGTGCACCGCATCCGCGCCAACTCGACAATCATGCAGTTGAACAAGATTCTCGGTCAGTGACATTCACATGCGCCTGTGCGGACGGAGGGAAGTTGGGAGCAGCAACTGTTGCCCCCAGCGTTTCCGCGCGCCCTGGACCCCTCTCCAAGCTTTGATGCAGGGTGCTGACAAGGACGTCGATCAACAGTCGCAAACCGAGGAGAAATTCGTGAGTACTGTGTCCCTGAGTAGCTTTAAAACTTGTGGACTGACGTATCTGTAGCAATTCGTGTATGTACAGCCTGGTTTGGTTGAAGATTGAGTCGATACAGTGATGCTCACATCCTGGCTCAACAGATCTTTAGAACAGTAAGTCCCTCTTCTCCGAGCAGTGTGGCAGGGATCACCGGTCTTTGGTCACCAATTTTCTAACACGGGATTGCAGGCACACGAATTGTCACTGCACACTATCGCTGTCTTCAGGTGGGTGGCCTGAGCTACTAGAGGGGTTAGAGATGCTGATTCTGTAGCTATGAGGACCGACTTTCAATGCACAGGCAGAGTACGCCTTATCCGGATCACCCTTGGGTTTGGGGCTTGCTGACAGCGAGATTACAGAGGCCGATGAGGCTTATGTCATTGGAAAGCGTGGGCAATACACACCTGTCGGAGCCTACCTCGCCAGCGATGAAATTGTCAAGATCGCCGTTGAGCATGGCGCTCAGATGATCCACCCTGGTATGTGTGCCCCTTGGGTTGAATCGGACCTTGGCTCACAGTCTCCCAGGTTATGGTTTCCTGTCCGAGAATGCCGAATTCGCTCGCAAGGTGGAGAAGGCCGGTCTAATTGTAAGTGTTTCCTTGACCTTCAGCCGCCTTTCCTAACACTTGGCTCTGTAGTTCATTGGCCCTTCGCCCGATGTAATCGATGCCCTTGGTGACAAGGTCTCTGCCCGAAAACTCGCCATTGCCGCCAATGTGCCCGTTGTCCCCGGTACAGAGGGTGCGGTGGAGAGATTCGAGGAGGTCAAAAAGTTCACAGACGAATATGGTTTCCCCATCATCATTAAAGCCGCCTACGGCGGTGGTGGCCGTGGCATGCGTGTCGTGCGTGACCAGGAGTCCCTCAAGGAATCCTTCGAACGTGCCACGTCGGAGGCCAAGAGCGCTTTTGGTAACGGCACCGTCTTCGTCGAGCGGTTCCTGGATAAGCCGAAGCACATCGAGGTCCAGCTCCTGGGAGACAACCACGGAAACGTTGTCCACCTCTATGAGCGTGATTGCTCTGTTCAGCGGAGACATCAGAAAGTCGTCGAAATCGCTCCCGCCAAGGACCTGCCGACTGACGTCCGAGATGCCATTCTGGCCGATGCTGTTAAGCTCGCCAAGTCTGTCAACTACCGAAATGCCGGCACTGCTGAGTTCTTGGTTGACCAACAGAACCGGTATTACTTCATCGAGATCAATCCTCGCATCCAGGTCGAGCATACCATCACGGAGGAGATTACAGGCATCGATATCGTAGCTGCCCAGATCCAGATTGCTGCGGGTGCGACGCTCGAGCAGCTGGGTCTTACCCAGGACCGCATCAGCACTCGCGGGTTTGCCATTCAGTGCCGTATCACCACTGAGGATCCGTCCAAGAACTTCCAGCCCGACACCGGCAAGATCGAGGTGTACCGTTCCGCGGGCGGCAACGGTGTGCGTCTCGATGGTGGCAACGGGTTTGCGGGAGCAGTCATTACTCCTTACTACGACTCGATGTTGGTCAAGTGCACATGCCACGGCTCCACCTACGAAATTGCTCGCCGCAAGATTCTCCGAGCCCTGATCGAGTTCCGTATCCGCGGTGTCAAGACCAACATTCCTTTCTTGGCCTCCTTGTTGACCCACCCCACCTTCATCGAGGGTACCTGCTGGACCACGTTCATTGACGATACCCCCTCGCTGTTCGACTTGGTTGGTAGCCAGAACCGCGCTCAAAAGCTTCTGGCCTATCTTGGTGACGTTGCCGTGAATGGTAGCAGCATCAAGGGCCAGATTGGTGAGCCCAAGTTCAAGGGTGACATCATCATTCCTGACCTCTATGATGATTCCGGCAAGAAGCTTGATGTCTCGCAACCTTGCACCAAGGGCTGGAGGAACATCATCTTGGAGGAGGGCCCGAAGGCCTTCGCAAAGGCTGTTCGCAACTACAAGGGCTGCCTCCTCATGGACACGACCTGGCGTGATGCTCACCAGTCCCTTCTCGCGACCCGGGTTCGGACTGTCGACCTGCTGAACATCGCCAAGGAAACCAGCCATGCGCTCGCCAACCTGTACAGCTTGGAGTGCTGGGGAGGAGCTACCTTCGACGTGGCGATGCGCTTCCTCTACGAGGACCCCTGGGATCGTCTCCGGAAGATGCGCAAGCTGATTCCCAACATCCCGTTCCAGATGCTGCTCCGCGGCGCCAACGGTGTGGCGTACTCTTCGCTCCCCGATAACGCCATTGACCACTTCGTCGACCAGGCCAAGAAGAACGGTGTTGATATTTTCCGTGTATTTGATGCTTTGAACGATATCAACCAGCTTGAAGTTGGCATCAAGGCCGTTCAGAAGGCTGGTGGTGTGTGCGAAGGCACTGTTTGCTACAGCGGAGACATGCTCAACCCCAAGAAGAAGTACAACCTCGAGTACTACTTGGACCTTGTCGACAAGCTCGTTGCTCTCGACATTGATGTCCTTGGCATCAAGGATATGGCTGGTGTCCTCAAGCCCCATGCTGCCACTCTTCTCATCGGCTCTATCCGCAAGAAGTATCCTGATCTCCCGATTCACGTCCATACCCACGACTCAGCTGGTACCGGTGTGGCCTCCATGGTCGCTTGCGCTATGGCTGGGGCTGATGCTGTCGATGCCGCCACCGATAGCATGTCCGGTATGACCTCTCAGCCTAGCATTAACGCGATCCTCGCCTCCCTTGATGGCACGGACAAGGACCCTGGCCTCAACCCTCACCATGTCCGCGCTCTTGATACCTACTGGTCTCAACTTCGTCTCCTCTACTCTCCTTTTGAGGCTCACCTTCTGGGCACCGACCCGGAGGTTTACGAGCACGAAATTCCTGGTGGCCAACTCACCAACATGATGTTCCAGGCCTCCCAGCTCGGACTTGGGTCGCAGTGGCTCGAGACGAAGAAGGCTTACGAACAAGCCAACGACCTTCTTGGCGACATCGTCAAGGTTACGCCAACATCCAAGGTCGTCGGCGACTTGGCGCAATTCATGGTGTCCAACAAGCTGTCGCCAGAGGATGTCAAGGCCCGGGCGAGCGAGCTTGATTTCCCCGGCTCGGTCCTCGAGTTCTTCGAGGGCCTGATGGGCCAGCCGTATGGTGGATTCCCAGAGCCTCTGCGCTCCAACGCTCTTCGTGGACGCCGAAAGCTTGACAAGCGCCCCGGCCTTTTCCTCGAGCCTATCGACTTCGGCAAGGTCAAGAAGGAACTCCAGCGCAAGTTTGGAGGCACCGTTACCGAGTGCGATGTCGCCAGCTATGTCATGTATCCCAAGGTGTTTGAGGACTACAAGAAGTTTGTCGCCAAGTTCGGCGACTTGTCTGTTCTGCCCACCAAGTATTTCCTGTCCAAGCCGGAGATTGGCGAGGAGTTCCACGTGGAGCTTGAGAAGGGCAAGGTTCTGATTCTGAAGCTCTTGGCTGTCGGTCCCCTTTCGGAGAATACCGGACAGCGTGAGGTCTTCTACGAAATGAACGGAGAGGTCCGCCAGGTTACCGTTGACGACAAGCAGGCCTCAGTCGAGAACGTGAGCCGACCCAAGGCCGATCCCGGTGACTCGAGCCAGGTTGGCGCCCCCATGGCTGGTGTCCTTGTGGAACTGCGTGTCCACGATGGTACCGAGGTCAAGAAGGGTGACCCGCTCGCCGTGCTGAGCGCCATGAAGATGGTGAGTTGTTCAGTTTTCTTTTTATCCGCATCTGCTAATTACATATCAGGAAATGGTCATCTCGGCTCCCCACAACGGTGTTGTCTCTTCCCTCATGGTGAGGGAAGGTGACTCGGTTGATGGAAGTGACCTGGTTTGCAGGATTGTCAGGGCCTCCGACAAGAAGTGAGGTGCTAGTTAAGAGAAAGGATTTGTTGGAATTGGTTGCTGGTGCTTAGGGGTTGTTCATGTCATTAGGTTGTCAAAAGGCTGCTATAGATGCGCCTCCCATCGTAGGCCTAGATATATCACTTGTCCGTATCAGTAGTATCTATCCTTTGTTTCCGATACATGAAGCTTTCGTCAGGCGCTATTCTCGTCACATATTCAGATATGATACTCCACTGAGCAGGCCATATCCAGATGCTCGCGCATAGGCATCCCGCTTACCACCCCATAGACGAATTGACAGAGTGAAACACATCAAGCAAAATTCGGGCAAACAAACATTCGATTATCATACAGGTATTTGTGACACATGGAAAAAAAAACCCGTCCCTCTTTTCCAGCACACTACAAACTCAGTCCACAGACCTCTGACTACCTACAACACCCCTTATCCCCGCATCACATTCCTTCATTCAATACTTTGGACCGGTAAAATAAGGCTGCGTAGGTCCTACAGGGTAAATGGCCTGCACAGGGAGGGGTCGCGAGGCATCTGCCCCAGGTATCTTTACCGGGAGCCACCAGGTCTTCTGAACGGGATCGTAGAGGATCCGCTTATAGGACAGCACCGGGGCTACACTCTAAAAGCCATAACCGGTCGGCTGCGGCGCGAAACCATTTGTTTGGGCAAAGGGCGCAGGAGACGTGCGGCCCGCGCCGCCGGCGGGACCGGCCGTGATCATTAGCCTTCCGCCGCCGAGAATGGGCGTGTTGTCGTCGGCCTTCTCCTGCTCGCGCTCCTTGGCCTTGCGCGCCTCGTTGTCTGCCTTGAGGGTCGCAAGCTCCTTGGTCTGCTGGCAGAGGAGGTTGATCATGTAGGGCATGGTGAAGTCGTTGAGACCGTTGCGCCAAGACAGTTCCAGCACGACGTCGGGGCGGATAAGGTCGTAGCAAGCATAGAGCATTCCCACGTAGCACTCGCGGTTGCCAATGTCGACGAACTGGTCCCCATGTTAGCAACACTTCAAACCACGAAGGGGCAATGGAATCCAATGACTTACATATCTGAGAAGTTCCTCGACAACTTCTGGCTTCCCTGAAATTGCCGCCGTCTCGATGGCGTCCTTCCAGAGCTTGTCTTGCTTCGACAAGTTGATAGACTTCTCCCACCTCTTGTTCTTGCGGTAAATGTTGGCGGCAATTTGTCGGAAGAAGACGAGATCATGCTTCTCCAAGCGACCGGCGAGATCGACAGCATCATAATTGTCGTAGTTCTCTACCGAGTCGCGGAGAGTCTTGTAATCCTCCTCCTCAATAAGAAGATCGTTGATCGCATCGTTCACGGTGCGCTTGTTTTGTGACTGGACGTTGAGCAGGAACGGCTTGATCAGAGGCAGGTTGTCTGACTTCTGGAACATGCGGACGACACGGTTAACATCGATGCGGGGGGTGAGGGCTTGGAGAAGGTCCGTAAGGAGAGAGGGATGCTGTTCCAAGTAGAAGTTGATGGCCTTGTAGTAGATCTCGAGGTTTGCAACCTTGACCGTGATCTCCTTGAACTGCTGGTGCTCCCATGAGTTCTCGGGCCGCTCCATGACAGCGAGAGCGGCGTTGTCAAACTCGTCGTAGTGGTAGTAGCAGAATACCAACTCGGGCCAGAGATTAGCCTCCTCGCAGGCGCGAATCATCTTGGGAAGGTTCATTCTGCTCCAGAACAGCTTAAGATGCTCCATCAACCGCTCGGGGTGATACTTGGACAGAGCAATGCCAAGCTCGGTGAACATGCCCATATGGGCACGCTCGAGACCAAGGCCTTGCTCGAGCAAGCTGATGAGCTCGTCGAAGTAGCCGTTGCGCTCATACTGTTTGACAAGGGCTTGAAGCTGCTCAGCATCCACGATCAGGTTCAAGCCGCAGATCTGGGCCAGACGGAACTCCTTCTTGTCGACGCAGGCCTCGTGGACCTCCTTCCACACCTTGATGTTGTTGGCTTTGCGAGCACAGTCTACAGCGGCTTGGTAATCAGACAAGTGGACGAGAGTGGTTGCGAGCTTGGCCCAGTTCGAGATGCTGGTATAAAAGATTTTGGCGGCCTCGAACAGACCCTCCGCGTACGCTTTGTCACCCGACTCTTCGACATTGGCAACATTGGTCGCCCGCAGGAAGTCCTCGAGCTCGGGAAGCTGATCCAGGCGAGCGAAGCAAAAGGCGAGAGCGGTGTCGATGGCGGGTTCACGGAGGGTCTTGCGAGCCATACGCAGGTACTTGATGAGCTCCTCATTCTTGCCCGCGGCGACAGCGATCTCGATAACCTCCTGGTAGTTCTTAGGATCCTCGGCCTTGATGTACGAGTCAATCGAGTCGCTAACTCGAAGGCCGTCCAGCTGGGCCTTGGCAACCTTGCTCCAGACCGGAGGAATGTCGACCTCTTCGGCGTATGCCTGGGCACGGTCGATGCTAACGACATGCTCGACGAGTACATTAACTGCGGCCTCCTTGTTGTCGATCTTCTTGTAAACCTCGAAGGCTTCCTCGTGGAGGCCGACCTCAATGCACACATTTGCAATGTCATCCGCCGAGAAGTTGTCCAGTTTGTGGATGTAGTCCATGACGCGGGCCTTATCGGCCTTGGCGGCGGTAAACATGAGCAGGTTTTGCAGATTCTGGTTGTCACTAAAAGGCGTGGGTTCCAGGACAATCTTCTCCAGGAGCTCAATAAGCTCGGCTGGCAGATCGGCGCTAACGAAGCAGGCGACAGCCTCGGAGACCTTGGCCGGATCACTCGATTCCGGGACGGCGGTAGAGATAACCTGGTCAACGACCGAGCGGCGGTGGATGTTGTTTTCGCTGAGGACAAACATCCAGAGTTCTCTGTCGGCTCGCTCGAGCAGGTATCTGGCCTGCGCCTTGTACATGGCGTTCTCGTTGGTGATGTTTACCAACTCCAGATCGTTCTGGCCCTTGCGGTACGCAATGTACGCCAGGTTGGGATCCCTCTTCTCGCAGTACTTTCCGACCGTGAGTGTGTCATACTGGTCGTTCTCCTTCAGGAACTTCTCCGGGTTGTTGTTGGAGTCGATATAGATCTTGGCCAGGGCGTTGTACACGGCCTGTTGCTGATTCCCGGCAGCAAGCGTAGCCTCTAGGAAAGGCAGGAGAAGCTTGAGTCGGTTCCGCGTCTCTACCTCCTGAACGAGCTCATCAATGGGAATGGACACAGGGTTTACCGTGCTCAGCAGACCCTTGATAATGCTTTCGTCACAGTCCACGTCGAGAAGACCGCCAATAACGCCAGGGGTTCGAGAAGGATTAACCTGCTGTACGTAAATCTCGATCGACTTGAACTGCTGATGCTGATAGAGGTAGAGGACCAGGTCATGTACAAAGTTGAAGCGGTCGCAGACAACCATCAAAGGCAGCATCTCGCTGAGCTTGGCTTCCTTGAGAAAGTTCTTGACCTTCTCCGGGTTGTAGACGTTGTTCTCCCGGCAGACGCGCTCGACCTCGCGAATCTGCTGCATTTTGGTGGCAGCCTCGATGTACTTGAACACGACTTCGGGATCCTCCGAGACATTGACGATACTTCCAAGGAAGTAGTACAATCCTTCGGCAGTCTTGTACTTCTCGAAGAGATCAATCAGCCGCTGGGGTCCCAGAAGATCGGCGTACTTGGTCGCGATCTGGACGACGGACTGGAGGTTCTGGCGAATGTTGTGCTTCATCATGGCGTCGAGGCACTCGATAGACTGCTCAACAGACAACCGGCCGAAGTAGTTGACCAGCCACTCGGGGTTGAAGTTGGGTGCCCCAGCAATGTTGATGATGACCCTCTTGATGGCGGCCGGGTCCTCATAAAGCTCGAGCGCCTTTTGCATAAGACCTGCTTGCTCGCAGAGCGATGCGATGCGCGCCTTATCGAAATAGGAGAACATCTCATTCCCAAGGATGGCGTCAGCGACCTGGGGCGCGTTGACCAGATTCATTTCCAGGAGCCGGGTTTGCAGATGGCCCTGCTCTGGCTTGTTGTCCTTCAGTGCGTCGAGGAGGAAAGCTGTTGCTTGTTGAACCATGTTTTGCGACTGGAAGATATCGACTACACGCTCAAGGTCCACCAGGGGTCCGGACTCGTTGTTGGCCAGCGCCGTAGCGAACTCGGCACCCTTCTCTGGATTCACACGGACAATGTGGCTGAGCAGCTGAACAAAGTCTGGCTGGTAACCAGTCTGAGCGCAGTAGGGAAGGATCTTCTCGAACTGGCCTGTCTCGGCGAACCCGGCCACAACCTTGTGAGGGACGTTTGCCTTGAGATAGACCGCCAGCGCCATGGGGAGATCGTGAGGTCTAATCATGTCGCCAAGCTGCTCTGAGCACTCGAGCTTGTTTTCACTAAACCATTTTTGCAACAGCTGCTTTCGGTTCTGCGCAAGCACGGGTTGGGCGAGCTCGATAGACTCATGCTGGTTGAGCGAACCCTTGTCAAGCAGCATACCAAAGTATTGGAGGATATGTGACATCTGTCCAGGTTGCTGTGGCAGGCGCTTGAACCGCTCTATGGTCTGTGGGGTTCGCAGGAATCCTCTTGGAGAGTCCGCGGCGACCTTAGCAGCCTCCTGGTACTGTCCGTTGTTGAAGAGCTGCTCGAATCGCTGTTGGTAGAGGTTATCGGCACCCGGGAGTCCGGCACGGGAAGCTAGCTTCACCGCGAGCTCGGCCCCGTGGCTCTCGAGGACGTAAGGAACAATCGTGTTCTCATCGGCACTGACGAAGAGCACCTGACCCTTTCGGTTGATGCCGACGACACCGGTCGAGTCCTTGTCGCCACAAGCGGTAAAGATCGTCTCGCTGGAAATCCGGTTCATGAAGATGCAGGTCGCCGTCTCCAAGTCGTAAAGGTGGATGAACCCATACTTCGTGATTAGGTAGATTATTCCGTACTTCTGGGAGACTTGTAGCGCAACCGGGAAATCGCTCGCGGCCTCTGCTGGGAAGAAGACGTCAACCGCCTTCTTGGTGAAAACGGGGTTCGTCTCTGGGTGGTCGACCTCGACGATGTGGAGTTTCGCGCCGGTGGCGGAGCGAACGGCGAATGTGAACAACTTCGTGTCTTGAGGCGCGCCGTCTAATCGGATGGTACCGAATGCCGCTGCGTGCCCTTCAATGGCCTGGCTGATACCGCGATCCTTCGAGTATAGCTGCATAGCGCCCACAACGCGTCCTGCTTGTTGCGAAATGCCCACAACAACCATCCATTTTCCGTCGGCGCTTGTTCGGTAGTTGATGATTTGGTTCGCCTGAGCGCAGTTAGAAATAACGCAAAAAATACTCTGCTATCTAGATACGTACCTGGAGGTTTGCGTGACGGTCAAAAGCCTTCACCGGCGCCGCCTGGGCTGGGTCGAAGACGTCCCAGTGGTAAATGGAGCTCTCGGTGACCAATCCTAGTGTGGTTTCGCTGATCCACTTCCAGAAGGCCACGTCCTCGCTCATCGTGGTCGACTTGAGTTTTTGTTTCTGCTCGAGGTCGAAGATCTGCAAAGTGCGAGACTGCGCCTTGAGGGCGATAACCTGGCGCGACCAGTGCATGATGGCACTGTCGGCCTTGATCGGTCGGCGGATGACATTGTTCCCGTTCTTGAGCTCGACGATGAGGACTTCGGGCGATGCGGACTCGTCCTTCTTGTCCCGGATGCAGATGAACGAATCTGATTCTAGTGTCTATTATCGCAATACGGTTAGCGATTCCGGCCAGCGATGTCAGGGTTGAGGTGGGCGGGGCGTACGCAGGTATTGAAGGTAATGGACGGCTGGTTGACGCCCAGGCTGCTGAGCTGGAGCAGCTCCTGGAACTTGATGGGCAACGCGGGTGCCATGGTGACGATGATGCGCTCGACTGCGCGGGGCTAGCGAAGAGTAGCAGCCAACTTCTCAAAAGTTGCTGTCGGGTGGACGGGTTCGTGGGTCGCTGGAAGGGGGCCTGGAAAGGAGGCAGGAATGAAGACAAGCTTCGGGGGCGGCCGACGAGACGAGTGGAAATTAGTCCCGTGGAAGCCGCTAGGACAAATGCCGCTCAATTACAAGGGAAGGTCGGGCAAGGAAAACGGACAGCAAATCGGCCGGGTCGTCGAGATGCGTGGACGAAGGGATCGTGGCGGAATTGCTGGAGAAGCAGAAGGTGTTGATTGTTGTGCAGAGGAGAAGCAACGCTCCTTACTTTTTTGAGTGATCTGTTAAGACCTTGCGCAGCTTCGCGCGACGCCTGCCTCTCTCCAAGGAGAGCGTCAGCTTCAGGCAGGGATCCCTATTTAGGCTTAGCTGACTCTTTCGCTTATTAACCAATCCGGTGCCCGCAAACTTTGTCCAACGGTCGACAGCTTATCGATAAGAGTGGGCAAAACTTCCAAAATAATTCTTTTGGCGGCGGAATTCAGTGCTTGGAGTTTGTCAAACATATATTGTCCACCACCGATTGCCTGCGAAACCACGAAAATGGGTGTCGGCCGTCGCATGAAGAAACAGGGGCCTCCTGAGCCTCTTTCCGAAGCACACTTTGCAAACCTGAAGCGCAAGAAGGGTTTGCCCGTCGACGATGTTCCCGAAGCGCCCTCCTCCAAGAAACTGAAGACTTCCAAGAAGCAATTAAAGTCGACTAAGGACAAGAAATCCGCCAATTCGAAACCCGCAACGACCAAGACCTCCGCCAAAGCGACCAATGGTGCGAGCAAGACCTCGACCGGCCTCAAGAATGGGCAAGGGCAAGGAAGCAAGCGGTCGAAGGAGGTCCCCGCTCCTGACCTCGGGTCGGATGAGGAGATGGATGATGAGTTTGGAGCTTCAGACCTCGAGGATATTGATGGTGACGATGCGGATGGGCCACAACCAGGAGACGCCTTCTTCGATTCTGGGAGCTCTGTCTACGATTCCGACCACGACGAGGCGAAGAAGGAGAAATTTGTCTTCTCCGACGATGAGGACGAAGACGAGGAAGATCGGCAAGAGAAACTTACGGCTGCCAATATCGAAGGACTTTCGAGGAAACTGGACCAGCAACTAGAGGAGGAAGCCGCGGAGAATGAAGCTGAGCTTCGCGATGGGGCACTACAGACGAACATCGAGGGAGATAAACCCCGCGTTTTGGGCGAGGAGGACGATGACGAGCTTTCTGCGAAGACGAAGAACCTCTTGGCGCCAGACCTGCAAATGCTACGGACGAGGATAACCGAGACAATTCGGGTGCTCGAAGACTTCTCGAACCTTGCCGAGGAGGGACGTAGTCGTGCCGAGTACACCAACCAGATGCTCAAAGACTTTTGTGCCTGTAAGGGTTATAATCTCAATTATGTTGTGGTTACTGACAGTGTCATCTAGACTATGGTTACAACGAATACCTCGCCGAGAAGCTCATGTACGCTTATCAGCTCCATTGCCCCCGGACGAGAAATGTGTCGCCCGACTAACTCGTGCTAGTAACCTCTTCCCGCCGAGAGAGGCATTCCTGTTTTTCGAAGCTAACGAGGTAGGTTTCCTGGATTCCGGGACGCCAAAGAGCGGATGCTAACCCTGTCCAGAGCGCCCGACCCGTGGTAATTCGCACCAATACGTTGCGGACGCATCGTCGGGACCTTGCACAAGCACTTAGTAAGTGAGGCCTGCAAAATGTGCAGATTGCCCGCTAACATTCGCTTCAAGTCAACCGCGGTGTCACCCTGGAGCCCGTAGGAAAGTGGTCGAAGGTTGGCCTTCAAGTGTTCGAATCGAAGTATGTCTACACTTATTTATCCCTGGGCGGTTTCCTGACTTGATTCTAGTGTACCCTTGGGTGCCACGCCAGAATACTTGGCTGGTCATTACATCCTGCAGGCCGCATCTTCCTTCCTCCCAGTAATGGCTCTCTGTCCCCAAGAGAATGAGCGTGTTCTCGATGTAAGTAAACCTCTGGCTTTGATAATCTTTCCTAACATGGTCCAAGATGGCAGCCGCTCCCGGTGGTAAAACGACACATATGGCCGCCCTGATGAAGAATACGGGTGTCGTGTTTGCCAATGATCCGAGTAAACAACGTGCCAAGGGTCTCATTGGCAATATTCACCGTCTCGGTGCCAGGGTATGTATTCTCATCGCACCAGCGGACCGAGACTGACTTTCTTAGAACACGATCGTATGCAACTACGACGCCCGGGAGTTCCCACGTGTCATGGGCGGGTTCGATAGGGTGCTACTTGATGCTCCTTGCTCAGGTACCGGAGTCATCGCCAAGGATCCGTCAGTCAAGACAAACAGGGACGAGAAAGACTTCATGACGCTGCCTCATACACAGAAGCAACTGCTTCTAGCGGCTATCGATTCTGTTAACCATGCCAGCAAGACCGGTGGTTATCTTGTCTACTCGACGTGTAGCGTCGCAGTTGAGGAGAAGTATGTTGACTTGGAGACCCATAACAATCGTCACTAACATGTTCCCTACAGCGAACAAGTTGTTGCCTACGCTCTCAGCAGGAGACCGAACGTCAAGCTGGTTGAGGTATGCGCCCTGTGATTGTCATTTCGGAATGGATACTAACACGAAGAAAGACCGGGTTACCATTCGGTAAAGAAGGGTTTACGTCGTACATGGGCAAGGACTTCCATCCGAGCCTAAAACTCACTCGGCGATATTATCCGCATCTATACAACGTCGATGGGTTCTTCGTCGCCAAGTTCCAGAAGATTGGACCGACACCCCCCAACGCTGTGCTTGCGAACGGCTACAAGGACAAGAATGGCAATGCCAAGGCTGCGGAAGGCGCTGTCGGCGACGAGACTGAAGTGGTGGACAAGACGCCTGTTGGAGCGGAGTGCGAAGAGGAGAAGGATGACTTTGGCGGATTCGACGACGATCAAGATAAGGAATACATGGAGCGTGCGAAGCGGAATGCTATGCGGAGGAGAGGTTTGGACCCTCGGGCGCTGAAGCAAGGCGGAAGCAAGAAAGACAAGGCCTCAGAGGGAGACGCTAGCGCCGAAAAAGAGAAGGCAAAGGAGGAGCCAGTCACGGAGGAATCCAAAACAGAAGGCAAAGAGAAGAAGACCAAGAAGGGGAGCAAGAAGAGCGGGAAGTAGTTCTAAATTAGTTCTAGGTGTAGATCTGTTCCGTACGATACCACCATACCAAGCTTGCATGGCTAGCTTTCTATTCAACCCGATGCTCTAGCCGTGGTGATGAAGATGTGGAAGTGATGCCCCTCTTGTTTCCAGCCTCAGAGTGGGCAACAGATTCATGGAGCCCACGGCACGTTTGAGCTCTTAGAGTGCCACGTTATGGAGGTCGATGATATGTCTAAGAAGGGACGAATTATTCTTGTCATTCCCACCAGCAACAGGCTCCGTCGACGAACCACCATAGCTGTGCTCGCAGGTTCAAGCCGCGCATCAATGATCCCCTCGAGCTGTTCCTCGCTCGCATGGTGTCTTAACCTTTGCAGAATTTTTTGCCAGGAAAGCAATCCCACGACGGAGACAAACAGCAACGCTGAGCAAGCAGACATACCGGACACTCAGGACACATACAAAAAGCACCCGTCGGAAGCAACATCAGAAGCCAAATTACAAAAGGCGATGAAATGTTCGTTCAATCATTGCGCCCCTCCCCACTGAGGAAAGGAGGACCGCACCCAAGATTGTTCGATTTATTCTCCGTTCTGCTCGAAAACATCGAGACTGGTCGTGGGCCCAGCCAATAAATTGGGGACCTCGCATTCGACTTAGTAGTTCCGAGAACGTGATATAATGCGTTGTGTATAATGAAGAAAAGAAGAGAAGAAGTGGAAGAAATTTTTGAGAGGAGAGGAATTTATGGGTCGCGCCGTTTGAGGCAAGCCACAGGTGTGGCGCGGCTAGTGGGTGCCGAAAAAAGAGAAAGTGGGGGTAAGGTGGGGTGGATGTCAAGCCACAATGACGACGGACCCACCTGCAATTGGAGTCGGCAGCAGAGCTCACATGCGGCATTGATCACAAGCATCGTGACAGTCAACGTCGTTTTTTGCTTACTTTTTGTTAACGAGAAGAATGGGATCCTGAGACATTTATCTAGGAGTCGACAAGATGAACGCCCAAACTGCCCCGCGTTTCCTTCTCCCCCGGTTAAGCTGGGCGGCCGGTACACCACTCACGGCGAGCGCATCGCGGGCTTCGGCGGCCTGGTTTCAGCACCACCAGACGAGCCAGCGACGCGAGCAATGGCACTCTCTACACACAGCGGGCACGCAGAAGTCGAACTCTCTCCGGTGTCCCCGGTCTCGTCCGACACAGCAACGCCTGAGCGAGATCGTCCGGAACCCGACTCTGCGACGGTCCTTCCACGCCTCGGCCATCCGACAACGAGACCACCACTTCGACACACTCAAGTTCGTACAGAGGCTAGAAGAGGAGGGATTCACGGAAGAGCAGGCCGTGGCGATGATGAAGGTGCTCAACGACGTGATTGAGGAGAGGTATGTCACTCCCTTCCTCCTTCTCCGTCCCCCCGCTAATATTCATATCGGAATAGCATCCAAAACCTCACCCGCACCATGGTCCTCCGCGAGGACGCAGCGCGCGCGACGTACACTCAAAAGGTCGACTTCGCCAAGCTGCGGAGCGAGCTGCTCTCGGCCGACAGCACCGAGTCCAACACGACGCGGGCCGCGCACGAGCGGCTGACCAACGAGATTGCCAAGCTGAGCAGCCGGTTGCGCGACGAGATTGGGCGCACACAGGCGAGCGTGCGGCTGGATCTGAATTTGGAGAAGGGGAGGATCCGCGAGGAGGCCGTGTCTCAGGAGCTCAAGATCAAGGAGACCGAGACCAAGATCGAACAGGAGGTGGCGGCGCTGCAGCAGCAGCTTGAGCAGGTCAAGTTCCAGACGCTGCAGTGGCTGATGGGTGTGTGTACCGGCTTTGCGGCGTTATTGTTGGGTGCGTGGAGGTTGTTAATGTAGGGGTTTTATCCGTATGTGTGTGTATGGGGTTAGGAGTATGGCAAGCCAACCGCAGGAGTTTTATTTGTTATCGTCAATCTCGGGTGCTTGGTGGGCTGGCAGGAGGGTCTACAATGTTGTGATCCTGTTCTCCGTGATCTCCGATCTCGACGTCTACATCTTTTATCACCATGACAAGACGAAAGTGTACCACGGACTACGAGCCCTGTACGGCGTGTTCCCATCAACTCTAGACATTCTACGGAATCCCCAACCCAGAGAGAGTGTGAGAGACAAAAAGATGATTGCGGGTTGTGTGGATTGAACACACTACCTTCAGATGTAACAATTCCCTGTTCCCCCGGAAAGGGGGAAGAGAGTATGATTGAAGTGGACTTCAGTCTGACGCTCTCCCAGATGAGCTAAACCCGCATCTCTCGGTTTAGTTTGTTGAGATTGTGGACTGCTAAATTAGTTTATTTAGGGTACCTATCTTAGGCAGTCTCGAGATGCAGGTTCCGGTGCACTGTGTTGATTTGGTGCGGTTGGTGGAGTGTTGGCGGAGTTGGGGCTGGAGTGTGCGAGTCATGTCCGGTCGGGACTAAGGTCGGGAGATGGTTGGGGATGCGCTCTTTCTCTCTGCAAGGGCAAGTGGATAACGGACAAAGGCTTGGGATGTCCCTTTGCATTGCATGGGCTTACGGCCGTGGAGTTTAGTGCTGCCCTGCTAACCATGGTGTCGAAACCTTCAGTGTCTGGTCGACGATGATGTTAGTTCTCCTATCTGCAGGCTGAGGACTGGCGAGTTGGGATGGGGCTGGTTGTGCCGGGACCAGTAATGGACCGGCAATGACGTGAATGGTTACCGGGCAAAGAGGTGTCGTACTCTGCAAGAAAGACCGCATGACGCCGTCTGGTCCTAATCAGGGCCACCGGGACGTCTAGGACGGGTCACTTTGCAACGACTTCAGGCTCATAGAAAGGAAAGTTGCTGGGCATCATGTACGTGTGTCTACTTGAGAGGTTCCTCGGGCCACGTCACGACATCCCTGTTTCTCCCGTCGCATATACAAACATACCCGCACGAGTAGGACTTCCAGAATAGTTTCAAGTCGAGGAACGCGGCTTGGATTGTAACGCCCGGGTTGTAAATGATCACTACAACCCTTATTCTAGAAAAGCGACAGACGTCGACCACTGGGTTTGCACGTCATATGTCGAGTCTGATCTAGTGGTGTGGAGGGAAGGAGCGTTCGCGAGGGAGGAGGCACCTACCCAACGGCCAACCGCAGCGACTGGCATCTCCACTGGGGCCAGGAAAGGCTGCAGAATTCCTCAACACTCTCTGCCCAGCAATCCATCGGCGGCTCGAGTCAAATTAGCATTGGGTTGATTGTGGCAAGCTCCCGGCACCGGAATAAACACCAGAAGACAGCATTGAAGAGAAACTGTGACCTCTCGCCGGTCTAGTTGTATTATCTACAAGACCCAAAGGACAGAAATATGTAAAGGCAGCTAGCTAGCCCAGTATCTACAGATGGTGGCAGCAGCGCCGTGATGCTGAAAGGCAGGCGTCATCGTCGATTACAGCCGCCGAGGGTTGGATGCCGAACAAGGCCCGAGTTCGAGATTATCAAGCGAGTTGACAACCAACACCGAAAGAAGAGATCAAAAGAAAGAAAGGACAATGCGGGTTGGCCCGACTATCCATGGTGGTACCAAGAGATTGAACCTATGTACAGAGAAACGAAAGAAGAGATTGTCGCCAACGATCAGCCCAGTTGGGAGGCTTGGAAGTACAGGTTGAGCTCGAAACTTCGAAGGGAGGTGCTGACGTCTGGAAACGAGAAGCGAATTAGTGACCGAAGCAAAGAAAACGAGATCAACAACGCATACCTAGTCGGAGTAGGATTCGACGATGCTGCGGGCAAGGTGGTAGACGGCATCAAGGTCCCGGTTGGCAATGGTGCAAGCGCCGCCCGGAGTATGGCAAGCAGCCTCAGCGCTCACGTCGCGCTTCCAGCAGGCTTGGCCGCGTCTGGTGCAGCTGCGCTTGCTCACGTCCACGTTTGCGTCGGACTCCTCATCCGCCGCATCGATCGTCTTGACCACGGCCTCGGCCGCCCGCTTGGTCTTCCAGCACGACTGTCCGGAAATACCGCACGACCGCTTGTCGACTTGGGCAGCCTCGGGATCGGCCTGGAGGTCTCGCTTCCAGCAAGCTTGGCCGCGTCTGGTGCAGCTGCGTTTGCTCATGTTGACCGCAGGGTGGAACTCGTTCTCCAGCCCGAGGCCGGCGTAGAAGGCGTCGGGGTCGTCCTGGCCAGCGGCGATGGCGAGGGCGAGGGCGTCGATCTGGCTCTTGGCGACGACAGCGGCCTCGCTGTCTGGATCGGAGGGGGTCGTCAGGCCGCCACTCGTCTTGATGGCGTCGGTGAAGGCTTCCGTTGCACGCTTGACCTTCCAGCAGGATTGGCCGCGTACCCAGCAGGTGCGCTTGTCATCCTGGTGCACGGGAGTTGCGGCGCCTTGGACCGAGGAGGCGATGGCCACGAGGGCGATGGAGATCAGGCTGAGCTTCATGTTGTGATTTCTGGGATTTCTTCGAAGGAGATCGGAAGATTGTCGAATGAGTGACTATGAAGTCGAAGTGAATGACTGTAGGAAGTCGAGTATATGGGTTTTTCTCTTCAAGATGGTGAGAAACGAGGAGGAAATATGTGCATGAGAAGAAAGGTAGTGAAAAGAGAGTCATGATGCTGAACAGGATGGGAACAGAATCTTTTATACAAGAATTGGTGGTGTGTTATTCAAGAGGTCTGGCTATGGTGCTGGGTGGTGGTCAATTGTCGTGGTCCCTGAATAGTGAGCCCACCGCAGCAGACTCAGGGGGTCGAAGCGTCCGACGTCTGAAAGACTCGGATACCTCGCGACGAGGCACGGCTCCGAATCCCTCGGGGGCGACTGGGCGGCCCTCGACTTGTCGAGTTTTGCCGTTGAGTAGTCATTATTTCTCCCTGTTCCCCATGGAAAGTTCCGTCTGTAAGACCCTTGAATTCATCGAGGAAGCAAGAGACTGCTCGCTATTCAGGTATAGAAGGGGTAATTTCCCCTTGTGCCATGTGGCCAGGAGCCGTTGAGGCTCTTCATTCTCTAAATCTTTTTATGGATATGATGAAGGAAAGAAGGGCAGATCAGATCTAAGGCGTTCAAGAAAGATATTGTATCCGATCTTGTTTGACTCGGAAGTTATTGGTCGACACGGCTCGGGTACCTGGCGGCGTTGTGTGTGCCTGATGGGGGGTTGTACCTAGGTACCTTACCATTGCGTGGGTGGTGGAGCCCCCTATTCAAAATTGTTTATTCAGATCCCGATTGGGAAGGACAAAAGAACGTGTAAGTTTTGCAAGGGTCCACAACCACAAAAAATCGGCGTGGGTCAGAATTTTGCAGTGCGTTTTCTGGCGCTATGGAGGGATTAAAAATTCTATCGTCGAATTTTTTAGAGTGTATCATCCATTGCACTACTTGGGTTGGCTTGGTGCCGGTCAGATATCATGGCTCCGGGCTGGGGAGGCGACTCCAGCCTCAGGGTCCCTGCGGTTTTTGGATCGATAAAAGCTGTCGGATAGCAAATGCGGCTAATGAACATTTGTATTCAATTGCGAGATTCTGGGGGAAAAACTGGAGCGTCTGGGCACATGTCTTCATTTTTTTTTCTATGCATTACGTTCCGGGATTCCTGAACTCCTTGCCCGGGATTCAGTCTAGTCAAGGACAACCACCCAAGCGCCCAACAAATATCCTGCAGAAGCGAAGTGACGTTGCTCAGATTCCTACACACCCGTGCCACCTCTACAAGACAGATTCGGACATTTTCCCTGAGAGATCCTTCCATCCGATCTACCTTTACTTCCACGCGCTTCGTCTTGTTCTTCTCCTTTCTTAACCCCTTCCCTTGTTTCTCTCTGATTTTCTTTAGTCGTCTTTGATGCGCATCTCGGCCCCGAACGAGCCCATGTGGCTATCCGCTCGTCATCTGAAACAAGGAAAGGGAACTCCCGAGGACTAAAGTTAGTTTGAAAGGGGACCGACACGTGGGGCGGCTCGGGACTCGGGGACACGTGTGTTGGCGTCATGGCCGACGAACCTCGAGACCATATCATAGATGAGATCATATGAATTTCCTTTGTGATGTCGAGTTATTAGACCCAGAACAGTCGGGGGCCCGGCGACTAACTTGACTGAGCAAGGCAGGGCGGCCGCGCGGCCGGTCAGTGGAACAAGGCGGGATGTGTATGCAGGGCGCGATTTGGATGATGTAATATGAGCATATTCGAGTAGTTCAATATTATCGCGGAGATTTGGTTGGTTACCTTAACATTCTGGGAATACTTTTAAGAGAAAATGGGGGTGAGTTTACGGGACCGTGCCTTTGATCCTACCCACTTCGTGTACGTGCTTTTTTTCTTTTGTAGTCTTAGTTTAGTGAACCTACATGTGGGTAGTAAAATGCCCCCGATGCAGGCCGAGAGCCTGGAAGCGTGGTTCTATTCTGAGAAGTGGATGGACGGTGGAAGATGGATCGGAACCAATCTAACAAAAGATTGCCACCGTTACCACACGCACCTGCTGCACGCTGTCGCCTAACTGCAGCAGTCCTGCCTGGCAAGCAGGAGATTGATCCATGAATGGGATGGCAAGCTTCTGGAACATCTCAAAAATGTCCCAACCATAACCGCCACGCAGCGGTCCAATTTGCTGTGCTGCCTAACACGCATGAAAACACACCTAGCTTTCATGCAAGCCCCGAGAAATCCAGTTTCCCTTGGGCTAGTTTTCATCATCAAACTCATCACTCAGGTGGAGAAAGCATCAGTTTACTGATCCTCTTGCCTGTACTGGCCTCCTCGCCCGGCGCAGGAACCAAAAAGTCAGAAAACGAGCTCCCGACTTTGGGAGGCCAAGGAGTCTCAGCAGACTCCCCATCTAGCGGATCCAGCGGCTCCTTCCTGAAGAGCGCCTTAAACCGCGCGATCCGCTCGCACCGGGGACAAACACTGGGACCCTCCCAGCGCGGCGTCTCGCTGAGGTACGGACAGCGCTGTCGGCCGGGCAGGGGCAACGGCAGCCGATAGCGGCATCTGTTGAAGATTTGCCGCGTATCGTGGCCGCAGTCGTGCTTGAATACGATTTCCTCACACATGTTGGATGAGTGATGGTAGATGATGAGGATGAAAGGTGGATAAAAAGACGGGAGAGAGGGCGAGTTTTATAGTTGTCTGGATAGAGGAGTTACCTGCCTTCATTTGGAAGGAATCTGCTGTTCACAGGAGGGCGAACCTGTGCAGCCGACCTCGACTATGCCGAATCTCTTTGTCGGCATGTTCCGAAAGACAAAGAAAAAGACAATAGCCTTGTTGGTTCATGGCGTCTGGCCAACGAACAGCTCCCTTCGGTGAGAGATCATTCTAGTAAGCAGTCCGTGGAGAGAATTGTGTGAAGATCTGCTGGGCGTCAAAAATAAAACTCGGAACCAATCCGTGCTGTAAGCCAAACTAGTGTTGAGAGCAAGTAAGTCTGGTTCAGAAAGCTCTGCAGCAGTCCTTTTGTCTAGTGGTTGCTGTTTTTGACAGGATCCCTTGAATCTGATTGGCCAGCTGCAACTTCGAGCCGACACATGCCTATGTGTTCCACCGCCAATGTGCGAGACCACCCACTTCGGAATTTCGGCTGGCAGTCCATCAACAAAGCCGCCCGAAACCGGGGAAGAAATGAACCCGCAAATTATGTTGGGGATCCGCCTGCCATTTTCGATCATCTCGGGTCGTCTGGAAGCACACCCTGTCATGCCTGTCGTCCTCGCGCTTCCCGCATTCCACAACCTAAATCCGAAGCGCAGGAGTGGTTTCTCCAGTCCAAAAATGAGATGAGTCATGCGGTGTCGCGCAAAACACAGGGCGTTGATGCACCCGTTTGTCAGCAGACGGACGACGCCGCAGGCACGTCACTAACAACACGCGACGGATAGAACCAATCGAAACAGGTCTACCAACCATGCCCAACAAACCTGGAAACTCACGGCCATTTTCTCAAGTCGCGACGCGGGCAGGCATGGCTCCGGATCCACATCGGATCGGCCGGGTCGGACCTCCCGGATGCTGTCATGCAGCGTTTTGATTTTTCTTTTGTGTCCCTGTTTCTCAACGGATGTGATAATGCACCTCTGCCATCTGTCACGGCCCGGACTCGCGGTCCGACTCAAACACAACCGCCAGCTGTTTGTGTGTCACCTGCCACTTTACGCCCCCCTCCCTTCTCTTTAAATAGGCCGTACATCCACTGCTCTTATTCTAAAGTTCTGTCTTGTTCGACAATACAGCAAACAACACCAGGACCAAAATCATGGCCACTCTCACATCACCCGTGCTCATCACGCCCGCCGACTCGTTCAACCAGCGCGCGTCGGACAGCTCGGAAAATGACGCCATCGCGCACGAGAAGCGGCTCGCCGCGCTCAACCCATTCCTCGCCAAGTCGCGAAAGCAGAGCAGGAAAGCCCAAAGAACACCAAAGAACCCCGACGCCATAACCCTCGAGCTCCTAAACGAGCTCGATCGCGAGTCCCAAACCAACCGCCTGCAGACCTTCCGCACCTCGTTCCGCTACCTGCGCAACCTAACCCAGCAACAGGTCGACGATTTCATGGCCTCCTACGTCATCTACAACCTCGACTGGGCCGACGAATCACAAATGGTCGCCGCTCTGGGACCCAACTACCGCGACCGCGTGGGCGAGTGTCTGCGCGCCTACTACGGCGTCCTCAATCACCTCTGTGCCTTGGGTGCGGTCGAGAAGATGTACATCCCGCCCCTGATGGACCGGCGCGCTTCGGTGCTCGAAAACCAGCTCCTCTACGAGCGCGCCATCGCGAGGTCGATCGGTTTGAAATCCGGCGACCGTGTTCTTGATCTCGGATGTGGGAGAGGAAGAGTCGCGGCGCACATGGCCACGGCAATTCCGGGCGTCCAGGTGACGGGGATCAACATCGACCCAAACCAGATCGCGCAGGCGCGTGTGTTCAGCGACGAGAGGGGGCTGCCGAATGAATTCGTCGTGCAGGATTTCAATTCGCTACCGCTTCCGTTTTCCGACAATCAATTCGACGCGTTTTATCAGATCCAGGCGCTGTCACTCTGTAAGGATCTCCCTGCGCTGTTTCGCGAAATTTACAGGGTCGTCAAGCCGGGCGCGCGCGTGTCGTTGCTGGACTGGGTCAGTCTGCCGGCGTACGACCCGGGGAATGCGGAGCATGTCGAGCTCATGAGGCGGGTGAAGCCGTTGATCGGGGCGGTCGGGACGCCTACGCCAAAGAGTTTGGAGGTCGCGCTCGAGGCGGCTGGGTTTGTAGTGGTCAAGTCGGAGAACGCGAGTCTGGATGGCTTGCAGGCGCTGTTGATTGACAAGGTGGACGTATATTTCCGGGCGATGCGGCAGATGATTCTGGGCATGGTGAAGCTCAGGATGCTTCCACCGCACTTCAAGACGCTCATTGATCGGCTGTGTCTGGATGGAGAGGCGTTTGTCAAGATGGATAAGATGCGGCTTATCACGACAAGTTATTGGGTTGTGGCGGAGAAGCCAGTGCGGTGAGCACTCCGCAATCTGGGTGGACGAGCCAGGAAGGCCCGGGAGACGTCGTCACTGCGGGGTGTCGAGGAGGAGAGGGGGTGTCGAAAGCAGCTGCCCTGTAGGGATGCAAGGCTGTGGGAGACGTCGAAAAGTGGGTCTCGGGCCAAGAGGTCTCGGGTTGGTCACTCTCGACGGAATCACTGGCGATGACGGTTAGAGGCCAGATTCGAGGTTTCTGATGTTTTGAGATCATTGCTTGGAGTTATAGACCGCTAGCTAGGTAATCTTAATCAATGTTGGTTTTGTCGAGCTCTTGGACACGCAAGTGTGATGTTTACTTCCCCTGAACGCCAAGGCCTTGACGAGTTGTTGTCACAGACGAGGCTAGCCGATACGAATCCCGACAGTGAATATTGTGTGCTAGTAAACCACTCCCAGGAAGCAAACAACAGCGAGGCAAATGAATAGTAAATGGCAGCTGGTGCACTACACACCAAAACAAGCGCAATAGAGGCTTGCGCCTCGGATCAAAAGAAGAAGGGAGCCAAAGGCTCCTGGCTCCTGACTGAAGTCGAAGGAGGGTGGGTGTTGATTGTGGAAAAACCTAGGCTACTGGGTGAAAAACTAAATACAGGCACGAGATTGAGAAATATTTTTTCGAGCATCGCGCCCGAAAACACAAAAAAACACGTTCCGCGGGCTCACCCATTTCAGCGCCTGTGGATCCACACGACCGTTCGAATGTCAGTCTACAGCGGCACGCGTGCGGCTGCACGACCAGTGTGCACCACGCACCAAGTCAATAGTACATAACGTGTCAAAATGACTCGATTATGAGATGAACTTCTAGGCACGGTGGAGGACTGAGACCTATGTTGGTGCTGTTCGGAGTTCTTGGGAAACAAGACTGGCTGTCGTGGTGGTTATATACCAGACAACGTTTAGCATCAGGTTGACAGCGACACGGAAAGTCAAAGCAGCTTGTTTATTACGAGCCCACCGAGAAAGCAGAACATTGTTGATTGCACGAGGGGTTCGCCTATCAGTATCATGCCAAGTTCCATGCCAACATTCAATCCAAGCTTCTCCCATTCCCTAAATCCAACAAGTATCCAACACATCCTTATACCAACCAGCCCATCATGAAATCCAAACAAGTATCCAACACTAGTCCAACACACCCTTTTCCCAACCCACTGCGCCATAAAAATCATAGCCATAAACCCACCAAGTCATCCCGCATCGTACAATACAAGTTACATGTAAACCCCATCCCATCCCATCCATCCAATCCAATCCAAATCCAACCAGCACAAACAAAAGCTTCCCACCGACGGCCCAAACTAATCCTGGCACTTGATATGCTTCTCCCTGCAGCGCGCACACATAGTCACCCTCTGGCCCCTTGGCCTCTCCACACGGCAGTCTATCCCAGCCCTTCGACACGCCCGGCACGGCCCGTTGGGTCGTGGGACCCCGTTCGCTTGGATGTTCCGGGCCTTGGTCTCTTGCCTCCTCGTCTTGGCAGTCACTGGGCGGGAGCGGTTGCGGGGCGGCGAGGGGGTGACGGTGGAGGGGGAGGCGGAGGGGGGGGGGGAGGCGGAGGCTTCCTGGGCCGGGGCCGGAGAAGGAGAAGGAGAAGGGGCTGGAGAAGGAGCGAGGGCGGGAGAAGCGGAGGCGGAGGCTGCCCGGACCGTGGACGGGGACGAGGAATGGGTCGGGAGTCGAGCCGGGGCCGGAGAAGGGCGAAGGGTCGGAAGTCGGGCAGGGGCAGGGACCGGGGAACGGGCAGGAGGGATCGGTGAGGGTGAGGGCGCGAGCCCCCGGGCGCGGCGGGAAAGGCCGCCGAGGATTCTCGCCGCTTCGACGGCTTCGGGCGAGGGGTTGGGCTCGGCGGCGGCGTCGGCGGGTGCGTCGAGAGCATCGGCGGGGGCATCGGGCGCGGCTGGGGCGTTGGCGGGGGCGTTGGCGGTGTCGACCACCGGGCCGTCGTTCGCCCGCTTCAGGGCCTCTTGGGCCACGAACCGGAGCCACAAGTGCCCCCGCTGCTCGGAGATGGAGGAGGCGGAGAAGGAGTTGGCGGTGATGTAGGCAGACATTTTTTTGGATTTTCTTTTTTTTTTTTTTTGAAAAAAAAAAAAAGAAAAAGAAAAAGAAAAAGACAAAGTCGAGGAAGGAGACTTGGACGTGTGAGAGTTGGGTCGTGACTGGTTCTTTGTCTGGTCGTGCTCGATGGGTGATGTCTGCTGCTGAGGAGTGATGTGCGAGAGAATGGGTGGTTGGACAGAGGGCGCGGTCTCACAATTTATACAGTTCTCCGGGAAGGTATACGCTCCAGAAGCCCGCGCTCTTCTTCGCTACGCATGCAACTGCTTCTATTCTTGTAGTTTTCTTTCTGCGTTAGCCGAAATCTGTCTCAGAGTCGCCGAGAGAAGCGTCAGGTGTCCGCTGAGATGTTGGGTCCGCGTCTCTTAGACTGCAAGCAGGGGCGTATATTATGCTGTGCGGGTGTCCCCCACTCCTCACAGCCCTCGGGATGGGCTCATTCTGGCTAGATAGGGTCTAATTCTGCGAGTCCCGGGTGCATGTACTGTATACTTTGACTCTAGAGCACACTAGTTTCAGGACGATCTGGTGATTTGGTGAGCCAGTTCTTGCCCATGACGTTGGCGACACCTATTTTCGGGACGTGTGGGTAGTCACAGGCAACCAGATTCATGTGGGAAGGCGCTCACGATCCTCCGGGCTTGCATGGAAAGAGGCGTCGTTCCCCAAACCGCCACGAAATCGGCTCTGGAAGGCATTGCGTCCCCATTTCTGCAGCTAGCCGACTTCTAGCCCACTGGTGAAAGTGCGGTACCTCTAGACTCCATGGGCGGAAGCAGCACACAGTTATATCCAGCACACACAGTCCCATCCCGCAGAAGTTGGCGCCCGACGCACTCAAGGTCCCGCCTTAGCTTCCACGGGTGTTTCTGGCTGGCCACGGGTGTTTCTGGGTGGCCACGGGTCCGGGGGAAGGGCAGGAGATGTGCGTGTCCTTCGACCTCTATGTCACCCATGGTCGCCTTTTCCACGCCGGGTTTCTCACATGGCAAGAGGATGGAGTCTAACGTGTCCTGCCAACCACTCGGGAAATACCAAGCGTCATCCTCCCATCTTCGAACTTGCCTGCCCCAATAATTCGAAAATGTGGTGAGAATTTGTTGTTTAGAGTGGAATAGTAAACATCCCGATTTTGCGATTTAGAGCCCGATAACAAAGGCCCAAGGGCGGCCGGCGCAGGGAAAGCGTTAATCCCGGTCCGAACATTTACATAGTCCATCTTACATGTATATCGCGGCAGAGTGTGGGCACTTTCCCTCAAACACTCTCATAGGTCCGGACCAACAACCGTTAGCGGAGGACTACGTGCACCTCGTTGCGTCCAAATTTGCCTCCATGAGGTTATTTTTCACCGCTAATGTCCCGCAGAGGAGTCTTGGTATCCTGGGACACCGCTTTGATTTTCCATGATCCCTTCGCTACTCGTGATCCCAGCCAGGTTCCCTTGCTCCCCCCAACCCGTCTTGCCGTTCGACCCGGAGAGCAAAGATCACCACGTCCTTCGTCTGGCTTTACTATACCGCCATGCTCGCGGCATTATTTTGCAGATTCAGTGACAATTTTTCAAAAAAGTATCTAAATCGAAAATATTCCCAGACAAAAAATCGAAGTTAGACTGTGTAAAATTCTTTCAGCCGCGTCCCGAGTCCTTCTGCTTGCTCGTTTCCTTGTGACTCCACCTGAAGACATAATCTGCCGCGTGGCATTCCACGAAACAGACCAACACGGCTGTGAGAACAGAGGAGACTATCAAAGCGCACCATGGTCCCGAAATAAGTCGGTATCATAGACTGCGAGCAGAAAAGAAGAAAGCGGGTCCTGGAAACTACTGGAACCGACTGGAAGCTGCCGGAAGAAATTGAAGCTGTGCTAGCCACTGCGTTCGCAAATAGTGGCCTCCGGGCATATTGCAAGCACCGATGTCCGTCCCCGGCGTCCCGTGACCAAGGGTACCTTTTTCTTTAGTCCCGAGGCAGAGATGTTAGACAGACGAGTGTCTTGACATTGCAAACTCAACTCCCCACTCCAAGAGAGATGCGGCGCCTTCCACATGAGAGAATCGAGGGTGAAGTGAGGTTGTGGGGTACGGGCCACACATGTAAGTCCATCCCGGTCCCGAGAGCCTTTTCCTCCAAACACCACACCATAGCGACCACAAGGATCCCGAACCCTCACCGGAGGCCACAAGATTACAAGATTCGATTGCCCCTCAAATCCCGACTGTGACCATAGTCGCGCAAGCAAACAAGACCCTATTCAGGGCAGTCAGGAGCCAACGAGGCAACAACATCTCACAAGATTGCCGTTTACGGAATTCTATCCGGCATTATGACACTTATTTCACGTTCTTTTTAATACGAGTATCTCGGGGGTATATCGTTCACGGGATACCCACTCAAAACACCAGACATATGGATCTATGGATCAGTTCTCACCACATCCGACAACTGATGGACTTGTAAGATTTTGAAGGTGGAAAAGGTCGGCAGAAGAGCCCTCGATGGATAGTATGATGTGGTGAAGCCTGACAGGCAATGCGAAAGACGAGAAAACTCATATCGTGGGTAGCAAAACAGCGAGATGAGAACAAGACCACTTAGTGGCCCGGTCAGGGTTAGGGTAAGCGGTGTCTTGGAACGGAACCTGAATAAGGGCGCAGCCCTCTCACTCCGTCTAAAGGTTTGGCATTCATTTTGTGTTCTGGTAAGACTACAGGGACTCTGAAGAAGCTGATTCGGTTCGCAGGGGTCCTTTGTGTTGAACATGGGAAATAGAAAACGAGGCGGATCAAAGGCCTTTGCAGACTCGGCTGTCCCTTCATACGGCCGAGAGAAGACCTCGAAGCCCTCTTATACTTTCCACACCCATTGCATCCATCTTACCTCTCGAGTATCTGTACCAGCACCACATAGCAGACATATAAACGCCGCGTTTTCAAGTCAGGGCTGTCAGGCCAGGGTTGGGGTCCGGGTCCGGGTTCGGATTCGGGTTCGGGTTCAGATGTCTAAGCGGCTTCGCCGTCAGCCGGATTTGGGCGGTTCAGCGACCATTCCACTTCCTGTCTTCTACCTACCTATCTTTTAGTTAAAGTAGCCAGAATTGAAGGTATCGGCATGTTCACATACAACGCCCGCGCTACCTGTAGCCACCTCGTCACACCACCGGTGCTCAGAATCTGACAAATGACCAGCCCCCTTCACCAGGGCACTCAGCGGCAAGGAAACATCTCACACATCCTCGAGCCCTCTAGTTACCTTCTAACAGGGACGGCGTCGCGAATGTTAATGTGAATTTTTTGCATAGATACGTGGCAGTTGTCTGTTCCGGTGCCCCCGGTCACGGTCCATGTCAGGTTCTAATGTCTAATCTCGACCCGGCTTCGTGAATACCATCCTGGAATCATCATATACAACGATGAGCGATGTAGTATGCCGCTATTTAAGTGTCTATATCAAAACTATCAAAAAAAAGGAGCCCCTACTATCCCGATTCAGCCAATCAGGCCTATCTACAATGGACGACGCACTCTGAAAAAAAAAATCCCCCCCTGGAGTATCTTGAAGATGAGCTCCCGCGGGCACTGCGACGACTTCAAGCAACAAGATCCTTTCAAGGTTGTGTAGTGAGTTCCCAAACGCCATGGATACCTGGTATGTTTCGGAGAAGGAATCAGAGGGGAACGGTTGGACTGAGTCTTCCAAAAGTGTGATAGTTTCCAACGCAGCAGCTATTCGATCTTGATGGCAGCTTTCAACGAATGCTTCATAAAAAGGAGGAAACCTTGGGACTTTGTGCCGCCGTAGGAGGAGGGAATCTTATGACTGGTGTTAACAAGTCAGGAAATATACATATGTCTTGCGAGTTGGACGTTTGTGGCTTTGGCGAGACAGGAAGAAGAAGACGGGGACTTTGGTTCCCATTGGAGGTATGCCCGCCGTGTCAAATAAATGGCAACGAAAAAAAAAAAGAATTCCTGCCAAACGATGGACAGAAACATTGGACGGGCCGGGATTCGAACCCGGGTCTTTCAATGAACGCTGGATGTATATATAGAAAACAACGCTGAAATCCGCTTAAGGAAGAAAGCACGCTCAGGGAATGCGCTGACCACTACGCTACCCGCCCGTTGGATTTTTGTTGAAGGGGTTAGTGTGTCACGGACTTATATACCTTGTTGCTCGCAACGCAGATGTAAAAAAAACAAAAAAATAATGAGCTTGGGCGGGCTGGGGTTCGAACCCAGGTCTTTCGCTAAACGCTGAATAGAACACAATGAAGAGAACAAACGCTGAAACGCTTAGGAACGCGCTGACCACTACGCTACCCGCCCGTTGGGGTTTTCGTTGAAGATGGTTATGTGTCACGAACTTATATACCTTGTTGCTTGCAACACAACATGTAAAAAAAAAGAAAAAGAATAGAGAGGCTTGGGCGGGCTGGGGTTCGAACCCAGGTCTTCCAATGAACGCTCTGATAAGGATCGATTTTGAATAGAAAGCAACGCTGATTATTACGCTCAGGGGATGCGCTGACCGCTACGCTACCCGCCCTTTGGGTCCTCGTTGTTGAAGGGGGTAGTGTGCCACGGACTTATATAATTCGTTGCTTCCAACGACCGGAGTTAAAAAAAAGAGAGGTTTGGGCGGACTGGGATTCGAACCCAGGTCTTTCAGTGAACGCTGTTCGTGTATGAAGAAGAGAATAAATCAACGCTATTATTAAAATTACTTAAGAAGAATACGCTCAGTGAATGCGCTGACCAACTACGCTACCCGCCCTGTGTTTTGTTGAAGGTGGCACTGTGTTACGAACTTATGAGCTTCGTTTCGTGCAAATAAAAGACGCAAAAAAGAGAAGCTTGGGCGGGCTGGGACTCGAACCCAGGTCTTTCAACGAACGCTATTTAAAGGAGAAAGATGACGAATCAACGCTGGAAATCGCTTGGGAAAGAGAGAGATACGCTCAGTGAATGCGCTGACCACTACGCTACCCGCCCCTGTATTTCGTTGTGAAAAGGTAGGTATGCTTTGAGATTATATGCCCCCATTGCTTGATTACGCAAGTAAATAAAAAAAAGATGTCTTGGGCGGGCTGGGATTCGAACCCAGGTCTTTTCGCTAAACGCTGGAGAGAGAAGATGATGAAGAAAACACAAAAACGCTGAAACGCTTAGGAATGCGCTGACCACTACGCTACCCGCCCCTGGGTTTGTGTTGAGAAGTGCAGTGTGTTCTGGAATTATATACCCCGGTCCCTTGGCGCAGATCGGCTTTTACATTGTCATTGTCTCTGGAAAACGAATGTGCTTATATGGAGCGAGGAGGCTGGCTGGCTTATATATACCCAAATCAGCAACAAGTCCAGACATCTGAAATGTCAGATTCTGGAGCACCGGCGGTGTGATGAGGTGGCTACAGGCAGCGTAAGCATTGTGTGAGCATGGCGAAACCTCCACCTCCCATTCTTCTAGGCAGCGTCGTCGAGAAAGGAGTAGTGTAATGCCACGGACATCGGCCAGAAAGGCCATAGGGCGGAACCGGTCAAGAAGGTGAGGTCGGAAAGGGCGAGTTAAACACCAACACAGCACAGCCATCATATGCACGAGACTGTAGTTCGCTGGCATGGAATACATGGCTACGACAACTAAAACCAAAATCATACCCCCGCTGGACTCTACCCTATAAAAAATCTATATTTTTCTCGCAACGCCCAACGCCCCAACCACATGTCCGATGCCAGACCAAATACCGCTTGCGCCGCCATGTCCCGTGACGTCGTATAGCAGTCGTTACTTGTAGAGGCTTCTACGCTAGATACCGGTAGAGGGATTGCTCGCCCTCTACGCGTTCCAGATACTCCCGCGCCAGCAGATCCTCGATCCGCCTTTTGATCAGCGAGACCTCAGGCTTGAAGCGACTGGACAGCTGAGTGATAACATCTGTCGTGAGCTGCGTATGTCTGAGCTCTTTTCGTGATCTATGAGTTGTTAGTTAGCGCCAGGACCGAAAAAGATGAATGACTCACTTCATGATTCGCACGATTGCTGCGTCTATTATGTGTGACCGCGTCTGGTCATTCTTCTGCTCTGTAACCTTGCGCTCCTCCTCGCCCTCGACCTTGGACAGGCTGGCAATTGTCGGAGCCTTGATCTTGATAGCTTTGCTCGCGAACTGCGCATTGAACGAGAACCTGTCCGTTGACTTGACCGTTTTAGTGGCGGGTTCCTTGACCAACACGCGTGTTCTCGGCGCTATCGAGAGCGACGCGAGCGTCCTCGTGAGGTCGGATATGGGTATGTTTGTTTTGGCCTGGATCTCCTCTAGACTTAAACTCTCACCCTCGGCGAGGTCGTTGAACAACATGAGTACCACCATACCGTACGTCGATACATTTAGCTCATACCGCCGTTCCTTGCTGAGTGGCCCGCTCTCTTTCCCGGGAACCTTGGGAAAGACGCACTTGATGTCTGCAGTTCCGGCCGAGCCGACCCAGGTGAGAACTCTCCCGCTCCGATCCTTAAGGTAGTACTTCAAAAAGCTCTCCTGCAATCTCTTAATCACAGGAGGATAATTGCACCCCCCCTTGGATCCCTCATCCTGCGAGGAGCCACGTCCCATCACCTCAGGAGGCCAGTAGTTACTGGTTAGGACGTGGATGGACAGATCAACCTTCTTCGTGTCGACATCACCGAGCTGCCGGATGTGCTCACGGTAGCCTTCACCGAGATCCTTGGAAAGCTGCATGTCTTTGAACATACCCTCAAACTTGGCGGTAAAGTGGTTGCCCATTTCCGTCTTCATGCGAGATACCATGTCCTTCTCGATATCGATCTCGGACTTGTTGTGAAGAAGCCTCCGGGCGAGGTGTTTCTGATAGTACCGCTCAAACATGTCCCTGTCTGAAAGATAGGGCAGCAAAACGATGGCCTTGTCCAGGATACCGTCCACTACGACCTCTGACATGCTCCGGGCGCCCCTTTTCAGAGTGTCGTCGATGAAAAGAGACACGTACTCGGAACTCCGGTTGAACATGTTGATGAAGTCGGTAAAGCTTTTGGAGATGGCTGACTGCAGAATAAGATCCTCTTGGAAACACTCCTGCCACAACCGGTCAAACTTATCCTTGAGCTTTAGGACCTCGTCGACCCATTTAATCGCTGCTGCTGTCTGCTGGGCAGCGGCGTTGAGTGGTTGGGCTTTGCCCTTCTCCGCACCGTCGACGGCATCATCGGCGTCGGCCACTCCCACCGCAGGTACCGAGAAATCAGTGCTCTTGAGCGTCTTTTCGATCTCCGACCCGAGATCTGTGACTCTATTCTGCAGCGTCGCTTTGATGGGCTCCATCGACGGGTCAACACGCAAGATGAGTCTGTAGAGAATAAACAAATCCTCGACCCGATCATTGTCGATCATGCTCTTCAGGCCGCTAGCCTCCATACTCAAGAAGCCGTCGAGCTGAGCTAGGACCATTTCCTTCTCGATGACTTTCTCAATCTTGGCTTTGGTAAGGATGGACAAGGACGTGGTGCAGCGAATCGCCTCTTCCTCCAGCCGTCTCTTAGTATGCCGGAGCCATGTACTTGCATCTGACTCTCGGAGAAGCTTCCCGCACTCTTTGCGGTAGAAGACGGCGCTTGCGTCGATGTACTTGGGTTCGAAGACAGTCAGGTAAAGCTTCTGGTCCGGGATCTCATCGTTCGTCTCGTAAAGGTCCTCCAGCATGGATGTGATGTTGCGTAGCAGGTTGCAATCGATAATTTCCCCTTCCCGCTCCATGTTGATCAGATCGAGAATCACGGCGTTCAGAATGTCAAAGACGACAAACTCCTGGCCAACCTGCTGCACGTTGCCCAGCGTATTGCGGAGGACGTGGTCGCGGAACAGGCCAATGGTAGTAGCAAACACCGTCGGCAACCCGGCATCCGAAATGTAGGCTCGATCGAGGTACATCATAATATCGGCAATCATATTCATAGACATGTTGTGCTCGACCCACGCATCGCGGATGCCCCTGAGAAACTTCTGGCCCATCTCGCGGCGCTCGTGCAAGCTGGTATCCTCGGCCTGGACGAGGGCAACGTTGACCAGGTTGGTCGTTATGAGCTTAGATATGCGTGGCATGATGTGGTCCCGGAACCAAGCCTCCTCGAAGCTCTTGACACGCTCGTACAAGACATCACCCTTCTTGTTGACGACGATCTTGTACGACGCTCGGTAGAGGTTCTCGAACGAGAGGCGGCCGGCATCTTGCGTGTGGATATTGGTGAGGGCGTCGCGAAGGATTTCCCAGCACGGTTCGAAGTCATCATGGGCCTTAGCTATAAGCGGCTGCCACAACGTCAGCCTCGGCGATTGACAGCGACGACAGCAAGACTTACCCGACGAACGGGCCGAATCCTACCGGGCGGAGCCATCTTGCCTGATACCCGGCAGCCCGGGTTGTCGTGTCGGTAGTAGGCTTTGGCACGAGGGGTGTGCAATGGTCGAGCTGTGTCTTGGACGGCGAGGAATGTGGCTGCCTTTAATGGGTGGGGTCGGGCAGCGAGGCAGTCGAGGGCGGTCGGCATCAATAGATGGTTTGCGAGGGCCGCCGAGCTGGACTTGGAGATGGACACTCCCAAGGACTCGGGCACCTCTGTCGGGTCGTCGAAGAGGACACTGGTCTGTTTCTACGCGTGGACGCGGTGGTCGAAGCTTGGTGAGCTTCTGGCGGAACCCTGCGAGTTGCCCCTCGAGGCCGGGGTTAGTGTGGCTACAGAAAAGTCGAGTTTGGGGTACCTTGGATTTGCGGGTCAGTCTTCCCCAGTTCTGAACCATCAATTGCTTGCCGAGACAACCCCAGGTTCTGGGGATATAACCCCGTGAAATAGTGATAGACTTGATTAAAGTTTCTGGTTGCCTAGTCTGAGGAAAGAGCGTCGGATGAAATGTCCTTGAATCGTTGCTGCAGGAGAGAACAACTGACTTCGTTTTAATGTCCAGCCTCTTATCGCTATCGACGCTAATTCCTTATCGATAAGAAATTTGAAAGCTTGCCAGCGGCAACGTCCGGACAATGACGCGCGCAACACCAAAGCTCTCATCACCACTTTCCGGACTCCCGCTAACATCCACCGTTTGCATCGTCACAATGCCTTCCGCCGCGCGACTCCTCCCAGCCGCACCAAGGCTTCTCGCCAAATTCCCCTCTTCAACACACTCAATAAACAGGCTATCCCGCGCCGCGACGCGTCCTCGTCCATTCCTCCCATCTCGACCACCAATACATCCGGCTTCCGTCCGCTTCCAGCACACCATCCCTCGACCGCCCACCCGAACTGCCCAAAACCCTTCCTCCTCAGAATCATCAGAACAAAAACCCAGCCCACCGCCGCAATACGAACTGACATTCACCTGCCGCCCCTGCAACCACCGCTCCCGCCACCGCGTCTCCAAGCACGGCTACCACCACGGTTCGGTGCTGGTAACCTGCCCGTCGTGCAAGAACCGTCACGTGATAAGCGACCACCTGCGCATTTTTGGTGATGCAAAAGTTACCATCGAGGACATCCTGCGCGAGCGGGGCCAGTCGATCCGCAAGGGGACGCTGGGTTCATCCGACGACGGGGAGGAGGATTTTGAGTTCTGGGAGGATGGGGAGGTTGTGGTGCGGCAGAGGGATCACGAGGAGGAGCATATAAAGCCGAGGGAAAAGAAGGAAGGGGATGACGCGCCGCCTGGTGCGACTTTTAAGAGTGTGCGGCCTGGGGATGGGGAGAAGAAGACTGGTGAGGAGTCATGAAGGGGGTGACGTGTATACACTATATTGCATCGAAGGCTGGACGGCGTTCAAAATCTCCCGACTAAATCTCTGTACCAACTACGGATAGACTGTGTTTATGTAGAAAGCTAATACGGCACACTCCCCCCCCTAACCCCCTCCCCTGCGTATGGCCAACCTAAACTGACCAAACCCCAGCTTAACGATGTCTGCTATAACCCTCTCGTCTCCCAGTCTTCTGGTCTGCCGGTAAGTTCAACCACTCGAGCTGACACAGTCCCCGTTGGATGATCCTGTTCTCAAACGACAGGGCTGAGGCCTTGTCCTTGTGCCAAGCCCGAGCAGATGGGCATATAGACGGCTGGTTGGTAACATAGCGACCAAGGCAGCTCCTTGAGCAAGATCGGGCAGGTTAGAGCAGGTGACGTATACCCCATGCGCTCTCCAGCTTAGCTCTACTGCGTACCACCGTGATCAAATCTACCACAGCCCAAGTCACGCCAAAGCATACGAAGCACCTCCCCGTGTATTATCAATTTATTTATTTCAACAACACTATTGCAATCATGGGTATACCACTACATCGCCTATTGATACGCCCGCCGCGCATCCCTCTGCTCACGTCCCTTCTCCTTCCTCTTCTCCTTCTTCTTCTCAAACTTCTTCCGCTTGTCCCGCCCATACTTCTCCGGCGCCGAAATCGCCTCGATCTTGCGCTTGCTCGACCGCTGCTGCCGCCGCTCCCGCACGTCCTCACCCACCGACAGCAGCGCCTTGGTGTACTCCTCATTGCCCACGCGCCGCTGCAGCGTCTCCATGACCGACTGCGCCTGCTCCTTCAGCTTCTCGTACCGCGTCTTGAACACCTCATTCAGCGAAAACGGCGCGGGGATCGACGGGTCCGTCAGGTTGCGCAGCGGCCGCAGGATGGTCTTGAGCGACGGGAGCAATACCTCGACCGGCGCTTTTGCTGAGGATGCCTCGAGCACGTCCATCGCCGCGAGCTTGGGCACCAGCGACTCGGCGTTCGGTTGCCGTTCTCGCCGGATGATGGCCGCCAGCTTCCAGTAAAAGTACCGCGTATCGGTCCGCTTCTTGAACACCTTGTTGGACTCTTCCTCCTCGTCCTCCGATTCCTCATCATCACTCTCGGGCTCCGCAGAGCTAAGATACCCGCCGAGGAAGAGCAGGACCTGAACGGCCTCCTGCGCAAGTGCTTCGTCGACTTCAGTCCCATTCAGGATCCAGAGTGTTTCGCGGACAAGACTGCCGATATCGTCTTCGTCGAGCTCTAGACCGTGAGACCCAGAGAGTGGCGCTTTTTGGCCAGCCTTTGTCGCGTTCCTTGCAAAGTCCGCCAGATACATGCTCAGCAGCTTGATCGCCGTGAGTTTGACCGTCGCGTTTGGATGTTTAAGCCGTCCTTCCACACCAGACCACACTGTTTCCGCTTCTGAAGACAAGACCTTCTGCGGATGTTTCTGTACCAACGTCTGCGTGGCCAATAGCGCCGTATTGACGAGCTCCCAATCGGATTCATCAAGCTCTGTATCTCCCAGAACCTCGCTGATCTTGTCTACCACCAATGAAAGATCCTTCTTGTCTTTGGTGCTAGGTTCCCTGCCCTCAAAATAGAGACCGAAAGCATGGAGAGCGAGATTCAGGACAGCGGTATTCCCCTCCTGCGCGACCCAGGAGCGAAGAAGCGTCATGAACTTGGACAGCCTCTCCCTATCCGCCACCCGGAAGATCTCCTTGATGAGCTCACCAGCGGCGAGGCGGCATTTCTCGCTGTCGTCGTTGGCGAGTACAAAAACCAAAGGGATAAAACAAGTAGCTGCGACCTCTTGGACGAAGTCGTCGGCCGACTTTTTGAGCAAGAGGTTTATCACCTCCATGACCGAAAGCCGTCCGCCCTCGCGCTCGTACTTGAGGTTGGCGACGATGAATTTGAGCTGCTTCTCCCATCGATTCCTCTTCTGCGGGTAATCCCGGAGGAACTGGAAGAAGGCGCCCCGTGCGAGGTCCCGGGTATCTTTGTCGTCGTTTGTGATCATGACCGTACCGACATAATCGAGAGTATCATAGACCGCCGCCGTTTCCATCTTCCTGTCCAGAACGGACCTCAGGAAGCTGAACGACACGTGCCGAAAGAGCGGCTCGGTTAGGTCATCCTTGAGTTTCCCGAGAAGCATGTCCAAGGCACCTTCTTTGATCGGTATCTCTCGTCGATCCCTGAGAACCACGGAGATCAATTTCAGCGCGGCTTGTGGGAGGTCTGCTGCGGTGGTGGGAGCTAGCGAGATGACCTTGAGTGCTTCTTTCGTCGCCACCTTGTAGAGGCCGGCAGTTTCCCCGTTCGGGAACGGCACCTTGACGATGACGTTGAGGAGCTTGAAAACGGCAATCTTGACCTCCTCCTCGGGTGATAACACGGCATCACCCAGGATCGACAGGAAACCAGTAATGTTAGCTGCTGTCCTCAGGTTGTCGTGCTTCTTGAGGACAGCACGGAGAATATCCAGTGCAAACCGGACAAGCTTGTGAGTGTGCTTGGCCGTGACACCACCGTCGCTCTTCTTGGCGCCTTTGAGCACGAGGTATCTCCTGATCCGCGGGTCGATCTTCGGCTGCGCCTCGTTCTTGTTCTGACTCTTGTAGACTTCCTGGATGACCTCGTAGCAGAACACCAGAGCATCCCGTGACGCAGCAGCCGGGTTCTCCAGCAAGCCCTTGGTGATCCGGAGCAGCAGCTCGTCAACTTTCCTAGCTGTGCGGATGTCCAGCTTCTCCATGAGAAGGGACTGCAAAGGGGAGGTCAGATCACCGAGACGTCGAATGGACGCATTCTTGGTAATAAGCTCCATCGAGTCTTGACTTTTGCTGCTCTTGACCTCCTTCATCTGGCTGACGTACTCCTCCGCATCCTTCTCTTGGCCAGCAACCCCGAAAATATCGTCCATGATGATAGCCATGATGGAGGGAAGGCAATAATCGAGTGAGCCCTGCGGGAATGCGGGGATAGACACCAGTAGGATGGAATGAAGGGTATGCGAGAGAACATGAAGCTGGTAACCGCGGATGAGGGCGCCACGCAGCTCCTTGATAATGAACTCAAACCTCTCCGGGCCGAGGATGCCAGAAATCTTGGCGAGAGTATCCCGAGCCATGTCGCGAGACTCGACCGACTTGCTTCTCAGGATATGGCAGATGTCTGTAAGCACGCCGGGGAGCTTCTCGCCTAGCAGTTGGTCTGGCAGGAGCACGAGGAGTTTGGCGATGATCACACCAACGGGGCTCCTGGCGCTGACCGTCGTCTCATCTTTCTCATGGATATAGGTGAGTAGCGTCGGCAAGAAGCCGTTGATGATTTCCCCGCTCAGCTTCTCTTGATCTGGCAACGTCATGCCGAGCCGGCAGGTCTTGGAGTCACCCCCGTCAACATCCATAGCATCGGTAGACTTCTGAGCGATGGCTGTTCGCAGCGCGTCTGCCTCTTTCTCCAAGAGGCGGATCACTCGCTTCTGCCACTCCGGCTTCGACTCCGCGTACGAAATGAATCGACGGAGAATAGCCCGGTACTGTTGCCATTCGAGGGAGACTGTCATGGCAGCAATAGTGGTGATTGCTTGCGCTCCCAAGCCATGATCATCGCCACCGTCTGGCCGGTCAAAGATAAAGTGCTCCAACAGGGGAATGAAGAACTGGCTAACACTCTTGCTCTGTAGCCCATGCTTGTCATGCACGCGCTCCAGTTCTCGAAGCGCTTGAAGCTGTCTCGAGACGGCGGGGCTCAAAATGTGGAAGAAGAACGCCTTGTCGGCCTCGTCCGATTTGGGGCCGAGTGGTGTTAAGTCGGCTACCGGCTCCCAAGTTGGGAACTCCGCAACCAAATGGGCGAGAAGGCGGACGGTTTCTCGCCGAACGGTTTCCGAAGCATGTCTGGCTCCGGCGTAAATAGCAGGCAAGATATGAGTGGATAAGACATCCATATAGACATCCCCCTCAGACCCTCCACAGGACGATTTGGCTGTCGTGATGAAAGTGCAGAGCCCATCAGCAGAGTTCGTTGACAACACACCAAACTCTTCGTCCTGCTGGATATAAAAGAGCATGTTGTGGATCAGTGGCATCCACTGCTGAATCGTGAATATGGTTTCTCGCGGCCGTGAAATCGCATTCAGCGCCGAGACCCTGGTATTGTAGTCCGGCTCGTCCAGCCTCTTGGGTAGGAACGAGTTCAGGTCGCGACAAATATCCGCCACCTCCTGCGCCCATGGTTCTTGTGTTGCGAATACCAGAAGAACCTCCGCGAGCGTCTCTCTGTTGCGTCTGTCCTTGAAGTATCCGAACAACGACGCAATTGCGTTGTAGACGTCCTTCTTGAGCTCCGCATTTTCCTGAAGATCATCCATGGTGATAAACTGCTTGAGGACGACCAGCAACGACCCCTTGATCTTCGGACTGACCTTCCGAGATGGTTGGTTCAGCAGGAATGTAGCAATCTGGACCATATCCTGTACACTGGTAGCGGTAGTGACGATAGGAGCGATCTGAACAACAGTGTCGACAGCCGAACCGAGAAGATCCCGCCCGATATCATGCTGGTCGCGCAGAAGCCCTCCAATCTGACTTAATATCAGATCAATATTCGCTTCAAGCAGCTCGGATCTGATCAACTCGTTGAACTCGGACTCTGAAGCTGGTGCTTCGGCGAGGCGGATGAGGTTCTTCAGTACGTCAAGAGCGAAAATCTTGACTTCGTCCTTTCCCTTCTCCACCCCGAGGCATTCGACCATTTTTGGAACTATCCGCTTGTCAAGAGATAGGAATAACGCAGTCTTTGGCAGTGCCGACCAAGTCGACAGGAGTTTCCAGGTAGCCGAAATGCCCTGTGTTGTCTCCACTGGAAGTTTCTCGATCCTGGGACTGATGATCTCCTTGACCATCATGTATTGATACGGCGTCCAGTCGAAAGTCTGCGCGTTCTGGAACAGCTTGCAAAGACTCTTCAGCGCCGTAGTTCGAATAACCTTGTACAGAGAGGCATTCTCGACAGGCTCGGTATCTTCGTCGTCTTCTGACCCCGACCCAAGCTTTCGGCAAGCCGAGACGAGACAGAACAGAATCGCATTTACGAGCGGTTCCATGTAAGGTAGAACGCCCGCTCCAAGCTCGTTAATGATAGACTCGAGCATATTCAGCAAACCAACCTGTTTGCGAGCGGGAAGAACCTCGTGAGAGAATGTGCTCTCACGAATCCCCGAGTCATCAACCACACGGATGTTTCGAAGTCCGCCGAGTGCGATGTCAAGGAAGCCTCCCATGTCATCAACATCCAAATGCCTTACAACAGCCAGTCGTGTGGCGTGGAGTCCATGCCGACCACTTGCAGCTCCCTTTTTCGAGATCGTTCGACCATAAAGGAGACGCAGGAGCACAGGCATGACCTCGTCATGGTGCTCCGGTTGGATCTTGTTGTCTCCTTGGAAAAGGACCGTGAGCTCGTTCTTGAACCGGGCTTCATCCAAAAGGTACTCAAGGTGCTCCTGGTAGGGCTTGACCGCATCACTCTTCCAGGCCAGAATCGCCTTGAGCGCCTGCTTTTGAAGTTCAATGTCGCCATTCGCCAACAGCTTGAGCAGCGCCGAGTACACCTTCTGACTCTGATACAGGACTTTGGAGTTGTTGAACTGCGCAAACACGCCCACGAGCGCTTTGCGGTCAGCAAGAGACCAGGTCCCCTCGGAAGGGTCTTCGGCATCTTCTTCCGCTTCTTCGGTCTGGGAGTCGGCTTCTTCGGTAAATGACAACAGATACGGTACCAATCGCCTGGATCGCTTCTCAGCTAATGCAGGCAAGGCAGAAAAGACCTTAAGCGCCTTACTACGCGCTCGATCAGATCGTGCTTCCGCGATCTTCTGGCCCTCTTCGAAAATTTGAAGCATTTCTTGAGAAGGTTCTTCCAGCGCATGGCCGGTTACCTCGGCAGTCTTGCGCAGGCGCATGAGGTTCAGGCAATCAAAGTCGGATAACGGCCCGCGGTGTTGATCATCCCCTGGCGGCTTGTAGGGGCCGGTCCATTGCGGCGAGGGAACATCCATCCATTCGAAAGCCAGGCTAGAGATGATTTCTTCTCCGCTCTTGCTCTCGGCCACTTTTTTCATCGCCTCCACAGCATCATCCCAGACGGGAGACAGTTGAACCGTCATCATTCCGAACAAGAAAGAGGGTATTGCTCGGGTGAGCCACGAGCCCTCGTCAAGATGGGAGTATGTCTGGCCGAGTTTGCGGAGGTGGACCGCAATACTTCTTACGTTCTGCATGTTTAACGCGAGCTCTTCCACCTGAATCATTGTTGCGAGTGCTGATTCCTGGTCCGGAGTCGACTGCAATACTTCTAGAATCTTCAACGATGCATGCCTCAGATCATGCGACGGAGAGAAAAGATTTTCGAGAAGCGACTTGATCAGCGGGTCTTCTTCCTCTTGGGGGCTCTCGCTCCCAGAACCGAGCCCAGGAGAGTGTTTTACCTGGCCCCCAACTTCGCGTTCATATGTGAGCAGAGCCCGTAAGAACGCGGGAGAGTGGCAGAATCGTGGTGCCGCTGCTCGTAGCAAGGGTGCCAGGCTAGGGTCGATAGAACCAGGAGCGGCAGACATCCTGAGATAGGCGCGGAAACCGTCACTCATGATGAAGTTGGCTTCATCGGTGGGTATTGAGGATGAAGGCCGAAGTGCGAGCTTCAGCTTTTTCAGGAGGACCTCCGCTATCCTAGCGTTGGTTGACGGATGAACCGATGTCATCTCCAGGACGCGTAATCGCGCAGAATATTTGGGTAGACATTTGTCTCGCCACGTCCCTGGGTCTTTTCCAAACCCCCAACTCTCAGGAAAGGGAGTGTCTTCGAGCCTGACGAACTTGCTGACGATCTGGTCTTGCCATGACTGGGGAAGCGGACAGGAGTCCTTCTCTCCGCTACCAGGGAGAGCGCCAGTCTCAACCAGATGGGGAAGGAGGACGCAAAGCAGCTCCTCATTCGCAGGCTCAGACCAGTGTGCGACGATAAACCTAGACTGGGGTCAGCCAATTGATGATTGAGAATGGACCTAATAATTACCTCTGGAACTCCTTCTGGAAGAGACTTCTGAACCGTTCCGGATTGAGATCCGCCAGATACGAGCAGAACGGAATGTACCACTTCATGAGCGGCTCTTTGGTCATTTTCCCGTTTAACGCATTCAGCGACGGGATGATGGCGTCCATGGGCGCCCCGGCCCATACGATGGCGGTGTTGACAATAATCCGCTGCCATATCTGTGTCTGGTCCGCGTCCTCGACTTTCCCTTTGGCGGCCGCGAGATGGCTCAATGATTGTACCAGCGCCTTGACCACTGCAGGCCAGGTCTGCAGGCGGTTGCCTCTTCTTACTCCCGCCATCGTGCCGATAATCTGTATAAAGAGCGCGTCTCGCTCAGGATCCGCCAGCGTCTCCTCTACGACTCGAGTCTCAATGGGCTTGAATGTTTCCGGCGTCGAGTGGTGGATGATGCTCGTCATTACCCCACAACACACATCCGTCCAAATGCTCTGCCCCTTGAGCTCCATTTCAGGAAGCGGCACTTGTCTCATCAAAGCAGCGATAATTTCCGGCCCTGTCGAGTGCAGAGAGTTGCCGGTGCCCTTGATCGCCTCGGCGAACATGACCATGACGCCCTGGCTGTACAGCCCGAACTGCTTGGTCTCAGCCGTCTCCTCCAAATCCTTCCTCACATGTTCGACAATCAGAGGCAATGCCTTGTCCTTGTGTCCCGGGGCTGCCGCCTTTTTGATCAAGAAGCTCATGGCCTCGGCAGCAAACCTCGCAATGTGCCCCGGGTTTCTCGCTTTGCCCATCAGCGGCGCAACAGCATCGTATGTCGGTCTCAGGTCCGGGACGAGCAGCCTCGAGAGATATTTGAAGAGAAACGCAAGAGCAGCGAAGGTCCACTCGATCGCCTCGACATCGTGCACCTTGCTGGCCAGGTTGACTACGAGAGTCAAGGCCCGCGCATAATGTTTCTCGAAGCGAACGCCCAGATCGTGGGCAAAGGCTGTTAGGAGATCAAGCAGCGGCTCGAGGGCCTCCTTTTCATGGCGCTCGATGTACTCGGCCAACAGGTCCATGATGCGGTCTTCGTGGTACAGGATCTGGGCCAGCGAGTCGGTGAGCGGGGTGGCATCGCGGCGGAAGGCCATGTACGGCCGAGAGATGTTGAGCTCGGCCCATCGTTCCAGCCCATTGCGCAGATATGAGGTGGTCGCAGCGAGGTCTTCGGCTTCGAGATCGTGGCGGCGCACTTTTCGCAGGGGATCGAGAGAATGGAGTTTGGAGATCTTGGCGCTGAAAGACTCCCATCGGTGATTCTTTTGGTGAGGCGTCTTTTTCGAGTGGCGCTGCGCCTTGGCTATCCGCCCTGACGACGTGGCCGGCATTTTGAGGACGTCGCGGTGGACTTTGTCTAGAAAGCACAGAAAGGTGCTTGGACTTGCAATCGCGAATCGCAGCATCACAGGCCGAAGAACTCCAGGATTTTTTTTGGTGGAGCTACCGATAAGGCTCCGATAAGGGAGGGGCATCAGGCACCGATTGATGCATAACTAGCTACCTTATCTGTGCTTGCTTTGTTGCATGAATATCTTCGTCCCATGACTACCAATTCCGGCGATGCCTCAAGCCAGGAGACAAAGAAGGTGAAGTGCAAATTTGCCATGCCACCCTTTTTAGACTCAGCAGATATGAATCGTGACACTTCCAAAGGTTGTTAGTCTTGTTCAACTACCCTCAATACCCGACTTCTCAACACGCAGGAACCTCGCCCGCTACCAGTTGACTTGTCTGAATCGGAACTACAAAATATCTACAAATGGCCGACCAGAAAACTACCGCAGATGTTTCAAACAAGAAAGTAATTTGGGATGAAGACCCGTCATACCCATATATCTGTGGAGACTGCGCAAAGGTGGTAACTATCCCAGTCAGCAATTTTCGATGCTACCACTGCGGATGCCATGTGATGTTCAAACTGCCTGCCAAACGGTACGTAATCCGGCCCAAGCTCGAAAGACACACTGGTTAAGTCTGCAATGTATGTACAGCAAGAAACAATTTCAGGCCATCTAGTGCGAGCGGGTCAAGATGTCTGTCGCGTCGGTTCGGTAGCTTTGGATATCTAAATACACCAATATTGATACAAGTCTAGCAGTGCTCCCTTGGAAGGTTACAATGAATTCCCCCGTCTTTACTTTCCCACTCAACCCAGCGTAAAGTCCCATGGCTTGAAGGCCTCCCTGAAGGCGGCTACATCCGCCTTCTCCTCATTCTCTTCCTGCTCGACATCCCGCCAAACAACCCTGTCCTCGAGTCCCAGCAGTTTCGCCATCACCTTGCGCGGGAACTGCAGATCGAACCGGACATTCTCATCGAATTGCAGAAGAAGCGACTTCTCCAGCTTGCGACCACCCTCGCCTTCGTCCGCCCAGATCCAGACGCGGAGGTAGTCTCCTTCGACCGAATTCGCCGTTTCGAACTCCTTCACCACAAAATCTCCCAGCTGGAGGTCCTTGGCCAAAACCCGGAACCCGCTCTCCACCGTCCCCTTTAGCGCCATATCCGCCGGTACAGGCAGGAATTGCCAGTGAACGTGAATATTCCGCAGCCGACTGATCTCCCACGTCACAGCACCAAGCTTGTGCTTCGATTTCTCCGCGACCATGGTCTGCAGGGACTCACGAAAGCGTGTCATCTCCCGGAAAGTCCTCTCGGCATCCTCCTCAGCCATCGCCGCTGTGCCCAATGTGGGCGCGTGCGTGAGAGGCGTGATGATGAGATGACAGGGAAACCCAACTCCGCGGTCACGGAAGGTGTTGGACGATGGCAGCGGCCCCTTGGCGGTGGCGAGATAGGTTTCATCGGCGATACATGCAACCATGTGCGTCGGCAGGTTCGGATTCGACAAGCAGAAGAAGCATCGGTCCGGCCCTGGTGGAGGGGATCGCTCTCGCTGCCTTTTACGAGGCCGGCGGTCGTTTTCGTGACCGTGGGAAAATCTGGAAAAGCCGGCTTGGTCGACACTTCGTTTCGGCGAGCTCCGCCTAGGTCGGAAGAAGGGCGTAATTGTGCTTCCGGGGGGCGGCGTAATGATAGCGTCTCGGTTGAGGGTGAAAGCGTACATCGACTTGGCTTTGGCTGAATTGCCCCACGCAGCCAGGGAGATGAAACGCGTCAGGGAGATTCCTTTCTCATCCTCTCCGGTCGATTCGGGGTAGAAAGGCTCCCGCTCGAAATAGAAGGCATCCGGCGACATGGCGAGATGGTAACGAGGTTTCAGAGCCGCACATAGCTCCGCGATGGAGCTGCTCGAGCTCGACGTAACAGAGCTCAGGTCCATCTCCTTGGCCTTGGGGCTATTTTTCCACACGTCGGCAGGCCACATGGCCGTGAGGAGGATGTCGGCATGATTGGCACCTCGCAATGTCTTTGCATCGCTCTCGGTATGGTAGGGCTGAACCTGGTCCTTGGACTGACCGGCGACGATGTTCAGGTCTAAAAGGCCACCAAGAGTCACGATTCGGACGCCCTCGGAAGTCTTGGTGACACTGCGCTTCGCAAGGTAGTGGAGGTTCGGCGCGACTTCCTCGTCCGCCTCGATCCTGTCGATAACGGGCTGGGGTAGAGCAGTGGTGCCAACAGTGAAGTAAGTTGGGCAAGTGATGGGGATCTGGCCGTCGAGGAAAGCCTTCAACTCATCGTCGTCCTGGTCTTCAGCGAAAAGGTTGCCTGTGACGATGGCAAGACTAAATGCATTCTTGCCGTGGAGCGTCGCGAGCTTGCCAAAAGCAGCTCGCAGCTGGCCGCCAATACTCCCGAATACGAATCTAAGATATCCTTGTCAGCATCATTCAACGGTCGAAAATTTGGTGTTGTGCGCTCACATCTTTGTCGCCATTCCGATCTGGACTCGAAGTTCTGCAATCCCTGCACAAGGAAGCCAAATTGACGAGGGCACAAAATTGCGCCCGATATAAAGGTGGTTGCCAGCAACCAGGTGACGACAAGCAACGGTATCAGATAACAAACTCAAAATTTGCCAGTTCGTGTATTACATTCCTAGATGTGCTTCTGTTGTTTGAAGTCAAAAACTCATGCGATTGTTGTTTTGGAGCAATAATTGGATTCCAAAGGCGTCATCCAATGAGGAACAGATACACGATAACCCGCGAGCCGTTATCGGTTCTACCCCGACTTTAGAATAGTTATGCGCAATGATGAACAACACAACGAGCTTCAAAAAACGGACGACAGAATAGGTAGTAATATTCCACCGCGCTAATCATGAGACTATTTGCTCTGGTCCGCATAAATCTAATCTATACATAGCAACAATATACTCTACACTAGACATGATGGAGCTCACAGCACAAGAGCAAATACACAGGAGGATGTGCGTAATAAAGACTCAATTTCCCAGCATTTCAAGGGATCCAAGACAAGTGATTTCCGGGCTCCCTGAATTGATGTTTCCTGGCAAGGAAACAAGGTCTCATATTTAGAAAGCTGTTTCTACTGCAATCAGACACGACGAATTGGCTGGTGCCGAGTCACCGTGGGGATCGAGGATCATCCCGGCAGCAGTCACATCTCTCCAGTTTTCAACAGAGAGTAACACGCAGGATCCACTTTCACAGCTTTCTAGAAGCCACAACCGCTCAGCCTTTCCATGACCAAAGACATCACAGCTGAGATCATGTTTCACAGTGGATAGCCATCATTGAATGTAATTTGTACATTTTTCTGCATTGGTCGATCTGTCATGAGAAGGCGGGCTACAAGGGGGCAGCCGACCGAGGGGATATTAAGCGACCAACCAGAACGCCTTGGAAGGCCGAAAATCGGGAATAGGTACAAAGAAGTTGGTAGATGGAGTAGAACTCCTACCATGGACCATGGCCCTTCCGACTGCGTCCAAAACGACGAATGAAATCCTTCTAATGCCTTCCCGCACAAATATCCCCCCTCCGACGACTTGGAGATACATAAAGCAACCACGCTCCTCGGTATCTCAGACGCCCTCTCCCAATATCCCTATATCATGACATTCGCCTTCATCCGTCCTGATCCCCGAACTGGTTCTGGGGAGAAGCTCGACAACATGTCGACTGCCTCCGAGGACGTAGATGTGTTGTAACTCGACAAAGTAAAGAAGTGGTCGGACCATCACAAGTCCGAGCCGGGTATACGTCCAGTGGTATCGTTTTATGAATACAAGGTGAAATTAGCGGCAGAGCCGAACAAGGCGGCGTGGCGACGGAAACGGCTGAGCCTCCCGGGATGTCGAGTCGACCTAAGACACTGTTGGAGGTCTATGTCGCCGCAATCCGGGTTCTCAAATGGTCGAGTCGAAGACGGGTCAGGTGCTTGGAAGGCCCATCTGTACCCAGCACCGATGTGTGGGAGTGCTCGTCGCTGAATACTAGCTTGAAACATGCTGTATGCTGGAAATTGTACCAACGCCTAAACAGGATGCTGTATGCTGAAACCAGACCGACGAGCTAAGAGATGCCGGATCCAAAGCTCAGACTGCCTGGACAATACGACACTACGCCAAATGCCTATGCCGAATTATGCCGAAGAAGAGAAATGCTGAGGTTTGCCGACGATGACGGGTGATCAATCCTGGCGATGGCAAACCACGCCAGAGTGCTGAATCCCAGCCAAACTGGGGCAACGCACCCAGGGCTGTAAATGCTGAGAACTGTAAAGGAAAAGCTTGCTGACCGGGCGCTGTATCCGTCGTTGAATTGAATGACGACAGATACTAGAGAAGAGTGGGTGTAATAGACGACACCTTGATCGTGCTGCGAATGGCCAGAAGCCAGCCAAAGGATGCCCGACTAGAGAGACCTTGCTGGATTCCAGAACGAAGACACCTTGTTCAGGAGCAAGGTCGCGGGATCCATTTGGTATCGCGCACATAGAATCGACAGCCCACCGCGGGACTGAGACTGAAACATTCAAAGATAATCCAACAGAGCTGTTGTGGTTAATGAGTGTGGGGTATTCAGAGCGAGACCATGCGCCTAACATGGCCACGCTCTTGTCCGAGAATGGGAGAGGCTCCGAGCATGTCTGAGCTCTCCATGGGGAGTTCAACTGTACGGGGTCTGGCACGGCCAGGACCTGTGGGGGAATCCTGCACACCGCGGTTGCGCTGTCCGAATGCGAATGTCTGCGCCCGGCCAAAATTTCGGCGGTTGTTGCGAAGGCGACCCATTTCCCGCTCGCAGGTGTTAACATGCTCGGCGGCATTCATGGCCACATATGCCTGGGGCTGGCAGCGATCGCGGTGATCGGCGAAGAATCCACTATATCCGCCATCCAGAATGTAGACCTCTGGGTAGGTGAGACGAGGATAATGCTCAGCGTTCGCGGTACGGTCCTCGGCGCGAATGTGACGGGCCATGATCGGAGCTCGGTGGGCGGAGTACTCGCAATGGAAAATCAACAGGGTCCGTCCCTCCATCGGAGTGCGGAAGAGGTGATCAGCCAGCAGGTCCTTGTCGTTGTAGTTAACCGCTCCATCAATATGACCACCCTCGTACTCGTACTCAAAGCGGCAGTCGATGATGATCTTGTGAGCAAAGTGCGCACTGTATCGACCATCAAGAACGTCCAGCATCGTCTCCTTTGTGATGCGAGGGATATTGTCATCCTGGTCTTCCGGAAGGAAGTGGGGAAGGATGGGATCCTGCGGCTCTTCGATATCACTCACAGCCTGAAGCGCGGTCGGCTGCATCAACTCCTCTTTCTTAAAGGGGTTGATCACATCGCCAGGGTTCTCGAACATGCTCAACGAGCGTCGGAACTGCTTCCGCGGGCGCATAAATGGGTTTGAAGGCCGCCGAGCATGGCCCATCTTCGGCGAGTTGTTTCGTACACCGGTCTGAGAGGCGGTGCCCAAATGAGCCTTCGAGCGAAGAACCTGTGATTGGGGGCAGGGACTGTTGGCACTCTGAGGGCGGCGTTCTTGGGGAGGGGATTCCTCAAGCCAGTCGGTCGGGTCGTTTGACATGGAAGTAGACTGGAGCTGATCACCAAGCCGGAAGAGTGGCAGCGGTTGCTCATTGTGCGGACGGCTGCTTATCACACCAGTCGAGTACCCCTTCGCACGGTTCAATGAAGGGCGGCGAACGCCTAGCTTTCTGCGCCTAGAGAAGGTGACAAGGTTAGCGTGCTGCAAGTAGCACAAGGTACAAGTTGGATGTATAGACTTACTCAGCTGCGATGGGCTTTGACGGCTCCATAGAGGTCGAAGCAGGACGCGGTACAGGTGACTCCATTACCATATCATCGATATACGACGCGGCTGGTGAGGGCGATGGTGACGATACCTCCATCTGCATCACGTATAGAGACTTGTGCGGCAGAGGCGAAATGTCCATCATATCGCCGGGTGCTGGAGACGATGACATGAGAAGCGGAGGAGTCGTGACATACTCTGCTAGCGCCATCAGTTCCCCAGCTCCATTGGAAGCAGTGTACAATTGCCCCAGCTTACCACGGCTTCCCATTGAGTCTACCACAGTGGCGGTTGTGAAAAGAGCGCGACGCGGCGTCGGGAACATGGGGCTACTGCAGTGTCATTGCGTTAGCCAACTGTACCACCACGTTTTGTCAAGGCCTATCAACCAACCTGGCATCATTGAGTTTGAAGTTCTGCGACAGGTCGGCAGCCAAGGACGCTGCGGGGGAGGAGCCTCGAAGGTTGTTAACGTTGAAGTACTCTCGATTGGACCGTTGGTAGTTGAGCTGGTCGTGCAAGCTCATGGAGCTGGCGCCGTAGAATTCGTGCTTCCCGAACGAGGTCGGCGCGGGCCGCAGAGCAGCCAGAGGTGAGGACGTCTCCATGGCTGGAAACACCGTCGCCCAGAGCCACGAGGTCGGCGGGTGGGCGGGCAGATGTGAAGGACTGCGGGCAGTGGGCTAACGTGGCGAGCGAGCTAGGGAAGCTCTACGCGATAGACTTGCCGCCACAGTAACTGGATACTGCCAACCTGTCCTTGCATCAGTCGCCGAGAGCCAAATTGACCTCTGTCGCTTGGGTTGGGATTGTCAAGAATTTGAAGGAGCGTGGTGCAGGTGCTGGTGTTTTAGGGTGCAAGTAGAAAGGAAAGGACCCGGTTTTTGGTCGCCGGTGCAACGCGGGCGGTCGGCTGCTCAGCTACAGAGGTACCTCTAACTAGCGAGCGGCAGGACCGTGCAAGGCACAAGGCGGTGATGGCGGGGTCCGGCAGGAAAAAGAACGGGACTGGTCCGGTGCACGAGGCACAAAACGACCCGTTGCCGTGCAGAAAGAATCGGATGAAAGCTGCCTGAGGCGACAGGTACCCCAGTGCAGCTTTCAGGGTACTTACAGGTCCGAGGGTGAGGCCCAGCGTCGTCAGAGTCGCAAGAGGTGAGAGAGCAGCTGGCGGTTAGAAATTGGGCGACGAAGTGGCTCTCATAAGGATTTTTACTTCATCCACCCGACGTTGTGCACGGTGTCGACAGGGAACCAGGCCAGACGAGCTTTCGGTTTTTTCTTCGCGGGTTGTCAGGGCGATTCACCAGGGCGGCTGTTGGAAAGGCAAGATGTTGCTCGCTTCTGCAGGGCCCCCGTTGCTTCGACGGGACCTGCAATTCGGCGGTGGAGCGCTGGAGCAGCTTCCCTGTCGGCTGCTGCGATGCAAGGGGAACGCTCCAGACGCGGCCGGCGAAGCGCTGGCTCTGAGCCGAAACCACTTCGGATGGAGTTATCAGAGTACTTCTCTCTCCACGCACCCAAGCGACAAGAATAGGTACAGACTGACTGTCGCATGCACCGAGATTCCACTGTTCGACCCGCCGGCTGCGGCATCTCCAGTGGAGCAGCGTCCCGCTGTTCAGCTCCAAGCTGCATGCTGGCCCCGAAGACATCCGCGAGCGATGACTGGTTCCCGGGCCCAAGCAGCAGCCGCGAAGACATCAAAATGACGGGCCGCAAAGAACGACCCACGATGTTGCTAAGAATTAAGATTCCCTGCCTTGCCTTGGTCTGCCTACGTCCATACCCTCGGATGATGTCGTCTCTCATCACCTCATCGTTGGATCAGGGCCTATGGACCACCAAGATCAGGATTGGGTCATTGGGCGGGGCGCTCTGGAGCTCTGCTGGCTTCGGCGTTCGGACGACTACGGATCCTCAACACTAGAGAGCGGTCTTTCAGCGCGTGAGAGAGCCGTGGCTAGACCGGAGACCCTTGGGTAAAAATCCCAGAGATATGGGAATCTGGCTCAGACTTTTCACCGCGGTCTCAGAGTCAATTGCGAAACTTTTCCACAGCACCAGTGCAAACTACCCAAGGCTAACAGCCATGCAAAGACCTGCATAAGTGCATCCATCACCACGGCAGCCGTGGCAACCCAGGGCGGGGAGAGGGGGGCTCGACCAGCCCTGCGAGCAGCGCGGCTGAGACGCCAGGCTGGGCAGCAGGGGTCCCGGCCGGCTTTGTTTCGAAGTCGGGGCGGGCAACGAATGGTTGCCTTGGAAGGGCAAGGCGTCCATTTCACGTTGCACTGAGCTGCTGACAGAAGAGTCGCGCAGGCGCTGTGGTGCTCGTTTTAGCGCTCCCCGCACCTCCAAGGGAACTTTCTCGGCGATCCCCTGGATCAGGCCAGCGGCCCGTCGAAATGAGCGCGATGTCGATGGGCCAGTGAGGATTCTGGAATGGCGATGTCCTCGCGGCTCTCCGGTATGAAGGCATTGTGGAATTCAGCATTTACTCTGCGTGCTTCGTCCACGTGTTTGCCCCGGAACCCACGCTCGGCGGCTGATTAGAGTCTGAGACCCTAGGAAAAAGAAATCGTGCTAACCACGGCTACCGTTGCAGTTCTCGAGCTTTAAACGGCCATCGGACACAGACCGCGAGCGGAAACTCAATAAACTTGTTGCACACAAAACTCTGGGTCTTGTCCGTGCCCGAGGGAGAGAGATCAACGATCCCCATTTCCGCTGAGGTGTTGCCAGAGCTTCCATTTGCCCTGTTTCCGGATCCGGCATCAGGCAACTCAAGTCGCATCGATCGATCTCATCGGCGATGACGCCAAATTGCTTTTGTCGATGGCATCATCACTCGACTTCGATTCCAAGAATCTGGAAGGCAATTGCATCAGAACCTGACCGGAACCGGCTGGCAGAAGAAAACCCTGGCAACTGACTGGCGAGCTGGGGCCTTGCCTGTTGCGGTTCCGCACTTCCAGCCTGGACCCACGCGAAAAGCGACCCTGTCGCCGTGCTGTGCCGCGGCCTTCTTGGCGACGATTGGTCGCCAACGGTCCCCCGGGCGATATTGGGGGGGTGTTTTGCGTTGCTCTCACTGGCCTCCGGTAAAATGTTCAGAGTTGTGCGGGGAACAGGAGCATCACGATTGATGAAGGAGGTGGTGTCAGGAGCGGCGGTTTCGCTGCTGGACATCGAAGCAACCGTGCGACAATGTGCCATCCCGGTCGGACACTCTATAGCCCGAAACCATATTCCGTAGTACGCCTGTCAAAAAACACGGCATATTAGGTCGGAGAATAACTAGGTATGCTTGATGAGCCGGAAACCAGGCATTTCCGATACATCTATTCAAGGCTTTCCCGGCATCGTACCAACTCAGGTGATGGGTGGAATGGTTTCAGCTGGAGCTGCGAACAGTTGTGGATCTCGGCGGCAGCCGCTCGGCGAGTCTGGATCGACGTTTAGTACGGAATACGCGGGCCCACGGGGCTTTGCTGGCCGACTTCCCCGGAAGAAGACGTCATTCTTTTTGGAATCCTGAAGCAAGTGGAAGCTCCTGGATCGATAGGCATCAAGCATCAGGGGCTGCATTCACCGGTCTGGCAGGTCATACACAGTAGGTTGTTAGGTGGTCCTGGGAAGCATGAAAATGTTAAACCGGCAGGCTGCGGGGAGCTTACTATCATGATGCTGCCGAGCCTGCCCGTGGTCAAGTCATGATGATGATGATGAGGGGGTATTTGTTTACTTCCCTCCAACGGTTACAGTTACCTCGTTATGTGGTTGTTGGTGGGGTGCTACACCGCCTCGGTCGACTTGCTCAAGTCAAGTGTGTATCTCATCTACTCTAGTGTAGGTATGACCCGCATGACCGGATCCAGCTGTCAGCAAAACATGGCATCATCGATATCGCAGACTCATCCAATAGTGTCGCGCAATTGACCTCTAGGCGCAGTTGCAAAGGCGCCGGTTCCGTGTCAGGCGCCAACTCCATACGGAGCTCCCGTCCCTTTCCTGCGTGGCTTTCTTGCGTTAGGGCTGGCAGTGTCCAGCTCACGTCAGGCACGCCACGACCTTCCTTGCAGCAGGGGGCAGAATATCCCGCGAATCCTCCCTCCTTTTTCCCCTCATTCACTGCCACCCAGGCGGAGCCGTTGTCCGACTCCTGATAGCGAATTGCATCGTGTGGTCGTCGTTTGAGATCCTGCACGAGAGGACGGCATGATGGTGTCGTGAGTGCAGGCGGAACGAGAGGAAAATCCCGCTCACTCAAACCGGCCCAAGTGTGACGTTGATGCAGCAAAGTAAACAAATGACGCGACGCGCATCAAAACCACCCCGGTAAACATTGGGGAAGAAATGGGGTCCAGCGCGGGGTAGCTCCCTGCGGAGGGAGCAGACACGCAATCACATGATCTCGAGGCTGAGCTTGCCTCGTCTGGGAAACCAGAAGCGCGACCGAGCTACCGAGCTTGGCCTGCCCGGGCGTCTCGAGAGAGACGCAGTCGTGATTGGCTCACTGTACGGCAAGCGGCCAGGACGCTGGCCAGCTGGCAGCTGGAGAACCGAGAGTTGAGTGGCTGCGAGCAAACGCAATCTTTATCAACACAAACATCCATCCCGCGCGTCTGCGATTTTTAATTTTTTAAAATGACGAGAAATCCAGATTGGGGCGTTGGGCAGCAAGTGGCTTTCTCAATTGGGATGCCGCATGTGGGTGCGTCTGTCCCTGGTCTTGTGGCTTGCGATAAAGAGCGTCCGGCACGGGGGTATCGGGACACATCGGAGCCGCGGAAGTGGCGTTTGGGGACCGAGCCGGGGACCCAGGAATGAGTTCGCAGCATTCCAAGCATGAGACAAAATCTGGTATGTTCTAAATCCAGTGAGTCTAGATTCTTTTCAAGGGATTGGGATGGCCGACAGCCAAGATAAAGATGATGGGCTCACGGCAGCAAAGATGGACGTCCGATTTCTCCCAACTTCTTAGAGTACAGACCAGAGCCGAGTCAGTACACTAGTCTAGGCGCATCCTTCATGAAGCACTCAAGTTCGAAAGATATACCTGCATCGGGAAGAGCAAGTTATTGGACTCTTGGCTGTTGGGAAGCCTGCCAGATGGGGTTGCCTGAGAAAAACATCGCATGGTTTTGTTCCAGGCCAACAAACTTTACAAGAAAAGGTGAGAAGAACACATCCTTCGATGACCCGATCTATGAAGTCTTCTTTTCTGTCTGGGTCCGCTTGCTTTCTGTACGATCAACTCTCTACTCAACGGAAGCCATTTCGGACCACCAATGTCTTAAAGTGAACAACACAGAATGCTGGTCGTGCAATGGGTTAACACATGCCTTAAGAGAGCAATGCACGGATCAAAGCATCCAATAACGAATGGCATTCACCTATCCAAGAGACGACGTGCAAAACTCTATCTCCATATAGTGCTTCCACAATGAATCTTATTGCGCATCAATTCAACTCAACACAACTTCCATCTTTTCATGACATAACGTTGTTTTGCCGACACTTGACAGCACCGCAGGAATATATGTGAGGTTCAGCTTAGACTCAGACTGCAAATCATCGTCCGGAACCCTCAATATTTGCGATTAACTTATCAGACAAGAAGAAATCCATATTTGGCATCCGTACTATGGAAAATGACATGACACGCAAATTCAAGATGTGAGATGGAATTACATGCAAGGTGCGGGGTGTGATATGCATTTAGACGCATGTCCATTCGGAAGGCGGTGAAACCGGCAATAAAAGTGCCCCGCTAAAATTTCCAGGACAAGCTCCCGCAGCAAAGCTCTGAAGCCATTGAAGCCAACTCTCAACAAGTTAGATAACAATTGGTTTTCTATCAAGATGGGCAGCAAACGAAAGCACAGCTCCAAGGAGGGCCTCAATAATGATGCCTCGTCACCATCGAAGAAACGCACCAAGACCTCTGAAGCAAAAGCCTCGACAGGCTCGACAACCAACAAGACCAAAGCCCTCGACAAGGCCCCCTTCTCTGAGCGGCCCTCAGTCCAAGATCGCAAGAGAGAACTCGAGCTCTATGAGCAGCTGGGAAGCGAGGTGGAATCCGACCGCATTGCCGCCGGGGATGTTATCATCACTGCTCTGCTGAGCGGGCCACAATCCGTTCTGGAACGCCACTTGGGAAAGCGGCTGTTCCGCGGACTCACCAGCGGGAGGAATGCCTCGCGGCTCGGCTTCAGCATAGTCATTACCGAAATTCTACGCCAGCTATTTGGTGACAGCGACCTGGCCGGCGAGAAGTACCCGGATTTGACATTTGACAAGCTTCTCGGCATGCTTGTCGAACACACCGTGACTGGCGGTGGCAGCACTGGACAAGAGGAGAGGGATCGGTACTTTGGTCAGCTCTTCGGGATATACTGCTTCGTTCGATCCGGTGTGCTGTTTTCCGATAAGAGGAGGTGGCTCTCAGTTCTGGATATGCTGATAGGGCTCAGCCAGAAAAAGTCCTGGTTGAGGTCGTCATGTGGCCATGAAATCGTCCAAGCCATCCCGCAGATGGGAAAGAAACTGGCCGAGAGGACACTGGAAAAGCTCGCGAGTGAAGGGTTCGCCCAGACGCCAGAGGGCATTGCCATCTGGATCGTCGCCCGCGACCAGTTCCCCGATATCAAGGTTTCTAATGCGCCATGGAAAGACCCTCTGTCGGCTACTTCTCTTTCGTCTCTGCCTGCTGTCCTCAAAGAAAGTGGCAGAGAACCGTCCAATGAGGCCGACAGCGGTTCCAAAATCAAGCACGGTGGTTTCTCTGCGCGGCCTCACTTTGTCTGGGACATTATCGCCGCCCATTATTTAAAACTTGCTGGCAACGGCCCCGATACAGCTGAGCAATTCAAACAATTCTGGAAGAAAGTCGTGGATGGTATGTTCCCCATCGCTCCGAAGACGACAGCCAGCTAACGTCCCCTTAGAAGGTTTCTTTTCAAAGACATCTTCTGATATCCAAAAGTTCTCCGGGCTCATGATATTCCAGAAGATGATGGAAGATCTCGCCAGCTCCGACGCACTGGTTTCGGCTCTCTTCACCCAGAATTTCATGGGTTGTCTGATGAATCAGGCCGCTCGCGAAGACCGATACCTCCATCGTGCGGCCCTGAAAGCCTTGAAGGGAATCGAATCCGCGGTTGAGAAAGAACCGCATCTGCTCCCTACAGTCTTAAAATGGCTCCTTGGTAAACAAGGCGCGTATAATTTTGACGAGCGGACAAACACCAAAACCGTGGAGAAACTTCTGCAAAATACGAAATCTTCAACGTCCGCGCCAGTGCTTTCGCTCCTACAACAAAAACCTCCTTCCGAAAGCGGGCTTGATGATGGAAAGTACTATCAAGCGTTGGGCGGTTATCTGGCTTGCTTGATCAAGCTGTCGGCGGGTACCAACGATGACTCACCTCCAGACTCTTGGGTTCCTGGGATGGCACTTGGGCGGCTTTCTAAACTCGCCTACTCGAGCAAGTCCGTGCCGGCGAAGATCAAGGAAAGTCTTCAAGCCCGGTGTACCGCTTCGTTTGCAAAGTTGGCCAAAGAACCCAAGCACTTCCCGTTCCTCTGCAATGTGGTACTGTCTGTGGACGCCACCAGGAGAGCGGATGACGAGGCGGCCTCGGAAGCTCTATCCGTTGCCCGTGATAGTCTCAAGGGCCTCGTGGGCGATAGCCTAGGCAAAAAGGGGGGTGCAGCAACGGACGCTGCCCCACAGCAGTGGGCTCTAGCCCTGCTTTACGCCGCCGGCATTCTGCAAATTCATAACGGTGACCCAGATGCCGTTGATCTCCTCGATGAGCTGGATGGATTCTACAAGAAGCTCACGGAGGAAGGGGCAGACGGCGAGGGTCTATCTGAGTTCCTAGTTGAAATATTACTCGCCATGGTTGCCCGACCGTCTTCGTTCATGCGGCAGGTCTCTCAGCAGGTCTTTGAAGCATTCACTGGGATGATGTCACATGTGGCCCTCAGTCTCCTGACGGACCCATTATTGGCCGATGAGAGCGCCAAGGGCCAGCAGGCACTTTTCAGCACCGAAGACGAGGATATGGCCGATGCAGATGCCGCGGATGCGGACGATGATGAGGAAGAACTCGACTCCGACGTCGAGATTGTCGACCTCGAGGATGCCGGATCCGAGGAAGCAGACGACAACGAGAGCTCAGAAGAAGAGAAGGAAGAGGATGAAGTTGCAGAGAAAGACCAGGAAGCCCTGGACGCGCTTGACAACGCGCTGGCCGAGGTCCTGCGAAGCCACAGACTCGACAAGGACGCCGAAGCCGAGTCGGAAGACGGGTCGGACATGACGGACTCAGAGATGATGGCGGTGGAGGAGAAGCTGGCCGAAATCTTTCGGCAGCGTAAGACAGCAAGCAACAAGAAGGACCGCAAGACCGCAAAGGAGACGGTGGTCAACTTTAAGCATCGCGTCCTCGACCTGCTTTCCATCTACATTAGGAAGGAAGCGGCGCTGCTGAATCCCTTGGCCTTTGAAGTGCTTCTGCCTCTGCTCGGTCTGGCGCGCACCACGACGACCAAGGCGCTCGCTAACAAGGCGTGCGAGATGATTATCAACTTCCAAAAGGCTCTCAAGAAGGCGCGGAGCAGCACCGTTGAGGATGAAGAGAGCGACAGAGAAGATGTGGACGCTGACAAGCTGATGGAGCTGCTCGAGACGATCCACGCCGAGGCGTCCAAGGACCCGTCACACGCTTTTGCTAAAGCCGTCTCGACGGCGAGTCTGGCGGTCGCGTCGGTGCTGTACGGTATCGAGGAGATGCGGCCGCGGGTGTTCCAGCTGTACGCGCAGACGCAGCTGGCGTATTGCGAGGGGAAAGTCAAGATCCAGCACTCGTTCTTTGTGGACTGGCTCAACTGGTGTCAGGGACGTGCGAGTGCGGCGGCGACTCAGTCGTAAAAACACATAGATCTGCTTTGTGATTCGCGGCTGTCTATTAGAGCAAGTTTCACCGTTAGCGTAGAAAGATACCGTAGCTCAGCTCAAAAAAGTTGATGGAATTTAGTCTATCTTCCACCCTGACCAGCCAGAACTGCCATAGCCGGTCCAATGTTTGTTTTGATTGTGATACAATTACATTTCTTTGCTCGCTCGAAACGCACCACCCGGGGTCACGAGATTTCACTCCTCCATCTTGTCGGACGACTTGTCGTTGTCTTCATCGGAAGAGTCTTGCAACAACTCCTTGGCCAACCGCTCCGCCTCCTCGCGAATCTCCTTGGGCACCTCGACGTGACGACCCTTGGTGGGCCCGTCGGCGCCGCTGATCCAGCTCATCTCGAGCTCGAACTCCTTGTCGTTGGAGTCGTCATGCGCGACATGGATGATGCGCGCCGCCTCCTTAACCGCCTCGAGCAGGCTCATGTCGGCGCCCCCCTTGAGGTCGAGCTTCTCGAGCTCGGCCTTGGCCGCCTGCCGGCCCTTGCCGGTCGCGGCGCCGTAGTAGCCCCAGTACAGCCCCGACGGCTCGATCATGTACAGGAACGGGCCGCCGTGCTTCTTGTCGGGGTTCTTGCCGCCCGCGCCGACCGAGGGGCCGCGGCCGACCTCGCCGTCGACGGGCGCCTCGAGCTCGCTGTCGAAGCCGCCGACGATGGCCGTGATGCCGAAGGGGCGCACCGACTGGTAGAGCGTGTAGGCTTGCATGTAGCCGCCCATGCGGCTGGCGAGGTCGGCCGTGGGGATGGGCGTCTTGAAGGTGTCGCGCCAGGAGCGGGCTTCGTCGCGCGCGCGGTCGACGAAGTGGCGGCCGTCGGGGACCATGCCTGAGTATACCTTTTTTGTTTCTGTTAGTGGACACGCGCGGGGAGAGAGAGAGAGAAGGGGGGGAGGGGGGAAGGACATACAACACCGATATGTCGGTCAACCGTTGCGATGCGCTTGTTGGCGCCCGGCTTGAGCAGTTTCGAGGCTACTACTTTTTCGACCGCGAGGACAACACCCTCCTTGCACCGGATGCCGATTGATGTGCCGCCGTTCTCGACCGCCTTGACGGCATATTCGACCTGGAAGTTGCGGCCGTCGGGGGAGAAGATGGAGTTGGCGAGGTCGTAGCCTGTGCCTATCGACGTCTTTTTTGGTCGATTAGTGTCCGCCCAGCTACCTTCCCAGCAAGGATGTAAAAGAAGAGAGTGTCATGCAGCGAGTGAAGCTCTCTGGGAGGAAGGGGGGGGACAAACCATCTTGGCGATCTCTGAGCTGTCGGAATGCTTATCCGACGGGTGCTTCGCTGGTGTTCAGCTTTCGGAGGTAAAATCGCGGGCGGAGAAACGTCGACGGAGACTGGCAGAGTGGTGGGTTCGGGGTTGGGAGAGGTTCAATCGTCGGTGGTTCGGGGTGGTTGTTGCGGTTCGGAGCCTTCGCAACAAGCTTCATCAGGCAGCCTGGGAGCTGCGTGTTGCAGCCGACCAGGAGCTTGCGGTCTGGGCTGTGGCGCGTGGAGAGCATCAGCCACAGTTTTGGGCTGTGGTCTACGCACGCCACAACACCAACGCCAAGGACGGACCCACCCGTGATGATTTTGACTCCTAGCTCCGCCATCCCCAGTAAAAAGTTTTGGAGCGCTTTTCCTTCCCAAGACCCAATCTTCAATGGTAATTACCCGCTCGATCATGAAAAGCAAAGAAACAATTCTGCAGTTGAAGATACGGTTTCCAACTTCCGTAATCATAACATGACCCGATTCGGCATCTGATTTATCTCGCGGGAGTTTGAAAAAAGAACAGAAAAAAAAAAGAAGCATCTCCTCGACCGGAATCGAGCCGGTGACCTTTCGGTAAACAATTATTCCAATTACAGCCGAACGTGATAGCCAACTACACCACAAGGAGTTATTTGCTTGTGGTATCCGACAGGAATTCCGACATTTGCGGGTGCTGACAGTGCCAACACACTTTTTTTTTTTTGGGGGGGGGGGGGGGTAGCTTAGCTAGACCCGCGAACGGGATCGATTAGAGTTGTGGCGAAGAATATGTTTGACATAGGTTGGGTGTTACGCACAGCAGCAGCAGTGCCAACTCCCATGAAGTCCCAAGACACACACAGCTGAAAACCTCGGTTTCAGTTTCTCTTCGGACTGGGATAGACTTGTCTTGGCAGATGTTTTTTGGAACGAGCTGCGGGTTGGTCTTACTCCAGGCGTCGGCTAGAAGAAGTCGACCGAGACCAAGTCATCTCCCTGCGTGGAATACAGGTTTCACTTACATTCCGGGTCCATGTGGAATCTAAAGTTCATGAATTACCTCATTCTACAGTATCATTAAATTTCAGACAAGAGCCTTCTCGCCCCTTATTCATTCTTCAAAGACAAAATCAAGGGGGAACAAAGAACCCCGAATTAGCCCCTTGTTGGCCTCTTCCGCTCATGTCCGCCCAAAACTGTGAACCTCGGCAGCAATAGCAAGGTACCCGGACAAAATACAAGGCGCCGGTAATCATTTGTTGAGCCGAATCAAAGCCATGCCACCCAAGTCTCATGAAAATAGCAACATGCAGTCTGTGAACACGCTCCCTTCCCTTTCCCACAGTCTTGATGCATTCGAACAAAAGGAAGATCTGAGTCGTCAATCTTTTCCACCATTAATAATCCATCATGATAGCCATTGCATCCCCCCGAAGATCAAAGTGCAGCCATCCACCTCTATGTTATGTTCAAGTGAAAACAGTGCGTTATGTACTGGTCTGCCTAGCCAATGCTAGAGCATCTCGTCGTCATACCCTCTCGTAGCCATCATGCGGCCGTACTGGTCCGCCATGGCCTCCTGACGCTGAAACTCGACAGCGGATATGGTGTTCTTGTACACCGGGTCGGCATGGGCCGGATTATAGGTCGGCGACGTAGCAGTAGCGAGAGGGACGTCCTTTGCCGGTTGCATTGACTCAGCAAACGCACGTCTGACGGACTCTTCATACTCACGACGCGCCATCTCCTCATAGCCCGAGGCCATGTACGGCTCCATGTACGAGTACGACACGCTGGTCCACCGGCCGTCACCACCTTGGATCGGCGTCAGGGGTGTCCCGTCAAGGCTCATGACGGTGTCCTGTGCAGCCGCCTGTTGTCTCTCATATCTCATCTTGGCGAGGAGCTCCTCCTGACCGACCGAGGTCATGCTCCACGCGAGCGTCGGGTTGTCGACGCTGTTGGTCGGTGGGCAGACACGCCAGAGCTCGATCAGCCTCAGCCTCTGGGGATCGTCGACCGTCTTGAACAGCTGGAGCTGAGCTGAAGAGAGACAGGAAGGGTCCACCCCGCGTTGCCTGAGCACCGTCTCCACAGCGCTATGCTCCGGTTGCGGGGGTTCCGATGCTGGTCTCGGCGGCTGCACCGAAGGTTGTACATCATGTCGTGCGATGTGGGACGAGTGGTTGTAGTGTTGCGAGATGTAAACAATCTTTTGCTCCTTGGTCTCCTCCTGGACTGGTGCCGGGGCCGGCTGCTCCAGCGTGAAGTTCCGGTTGAAGAGAGCGATGAGCTCCTCCTGCTGCATGTTGGGGTGAACCACGGCCATGCTTGCGACGATGTCAGGCTGTATATGTCTTGTCAGCAACTGGTTATCGTGTGAGGATGCTCTTTGCCACCGACCTTGCAGCAAACCTGAGAACAAGCTCCTTCGGCAGGTCTGCGAGGAAGCTTCGGCTCGGTGTCTGGCGACCCGAGGAGGGGGATTGGGTGCAAGGTTAGTGGGGCAACCAGCAGGGGCGGCAAAAGCTTGTGCTCGAGGTTGAGAGTCGGGTGCAACAACTCGTTTTATATTGACTATGCTATGTACTGCAGAAGCGGGCCGGTTGGTATCTGCGGGAGGGAGAACAGGAAAATGAATAGAGACCAAGGAACGCGGAGAGGTGCCTGGTCGACTAAGAAATCGAGTTGAAAGGTCGGGCCGGACAATGGCGGGGTGACAACGAAGAGAGGCGACAATGGCCTTCGGTAGTGCGGGATTATCGGGCTTCGGTTGGCGCGCTGAGTTTGGGGCGAAGAATCCGGACCAGGAAGCGGATGGTTGTTGAATGGCCGAGCTGTGCAGGTACTGTCAAGAAAAGAAGAAAAGGCGGGAGGAGTTTCGATATTTGAAGGGGAAGCTCAGGTAGGCATCGGGAGATGAGATGAAGTGTGCACCACCACGACCTTCAGGAAATGAGGGGTGCTTCGGACAGGGGGGATTTCGCAGACGCTGGAGCAAACAGGCACCACTGCAGAGCAGGGGATTTCCGCTGGACTTTTACAGACGGCCGATGCTACTTTCTTTGCAAAAGCTGCTGTCAGGCTCCAAAGACATGTTCCCGTCACTGTGAGTTGGACTGGGTTGGGCAGTCACACAGTCATGCGTCACGGGGCGGACGACCTGAAACGGGCCTAAAGCGGCTATCTTCGAGTCATCGCGCCCAATGAAGCGTCGACACGAGATGGGCAGCTAATTTTTTGTTGAACGTTGTTGGGACTATCTTCTCCCAATTGCAAAGATGTGATTTCTCGACTTCCAGCGGACGAAACAGTGATTTGACTGATCAACCTGTGACGGGTTCTAGAACTGGAGCCGCCCGCTACGGCAAAGCCCTGCAGAAGCTGGATCTCCTGTGCAGGGATCACAGGGCGGGGAGCATGCACGCGCCCGACGGGACGGAGGGGCTCGTGGGGGCTGAACAAGCCACATTTCCTTGCCACAGATGACGTTGTTGACCCCACCCGAGTTCGAGGTGGACTTGGGCCTGGCGAGGCCTCGAACTGGACACCTTGAGAACGAGGCCGGCCTGCGCCTGACTGGCCGAGCTGATATCCCAGCTTTCAATTACTCCAACTCTTCCGTTTTTCTCTGGAAGAACATATCGCACATCTAGGACGAGCTCATCACCTGTAGCACCTTCAACATGACGAATGCGGGGCGCCCTCCTAATTACTGTGAGTAGCTTTTCTAGCATAAACATCTGGCCATGTCGTCACATGTCATGGACGAAACTAACATGTCAACTTCCAGATGCCATTCTTGAAATCACCGAGACCGCATCAACAACCCAGATTCGAGATGCCTACAAACGGTGAATCAGACCCCAAGGCTACCAACCTCACCCCTGTTACTAACACCACTTGCCCAGTGCCGCCCTGAAGACACACCCCGACCGAGTCCCCGCCGACTCCCCAGAACGTCCCGAGCGCACTCGCAAGTTCCAACTCGTCAACGACGCCTACTACACCCTCTCCGATCCCTCCCGACGCCGCGAGTACGATGCCCAGCGCAAGCTATTCGGCGGCAGCACCCGCACCTCGGGCGGCGGGTCGCAAATGCCGGGCGGCTTCGCCAACGCGGACCCCTTCGCCGAGGCCACTCCCGACGACGAGAACGCCGGCGCCGGTAATGGCAGCGCCTACTCATGGGCGTGGAACTTTTTCACCAACCAGGCTAACAATAACAACGCTCAACCGCAACCAGAACGCGAGCAGGCCGAGAATGCGCAGTTCGCCGACGTCTTCGAGGAGATGCTCCGCGAGGAGGGCATGGCCGAGCCCGGCACGAACCGACCCACGGGCAAGTTCTGGGGCGTGCTCGGCGGGCTGAGCGGCGGCGCGCTGGGGTTCATCGTAGCCAATGTGCCCGGGCTTGTGGCTGGTGCCGTCGCGGGGAACCGGCTCGGCGCGATCCGCGATGCTAAGGGGAAGAGCGTGTATTCCGTCTTTCAGGTGAGTGCCTCTGGCGTGTTCATGATGAGGGACGAAGATTGAGACTATGTGTCAAAGGAACTTCCGCAAGACGACCGTGCCAGGTTGCTTAGCCAGCTGGCAGCTAAGGTGTTCAGCCATGCTGTGGGGATTTGAAGCATCAAGTTGGGCATGGGGGTGGTAGTCTGTAGGTTGAAATGCAGGGCAGGTTGGGTCGCGGAGTTTGGGTTTGCGTGGAAGGGCTGGCGTAACGTTATCGGCTGGTTTCCTTTTTTATGCTCAACCTACAAGATTTAGTTGGGCGTGCACACGTACCACGGGATTGGCTCCTCGTTAGATAGTAATTGGACTCCTTCCTCTAATGGACTTCTATATATATCCCACATCCATACATGTCGCATCGTTTGCTTATGCCTCAGGTTCAAGGGGTACCGGCATATAGCAGTGATAACTCACACTTGACCCACAGCTCGGATATCGCGAGTATATCTTCCTCCATCACCTCTTCTTGTTCTTCCGCTTCCCAGCCTTGTTGCCCTGCTTCTGGCTTCCCGTCGCCTTGGCCTGGCCGAGCTCATCGACTGACTTCTCAAGCAGCTCGAAGTCTTCAGCTGAGTCGGAGGTAGGAGTGGCCTTGCCGGGTTCCGATTCTTCCTCATCGTCACCGAGAAGCTCCTCAGTCTCGGCCTCCTCACCTTCCTCGGCACTCGCGCGTCCGGGGAGAAGACGTCCGACAGTCAGTGAGAACACCCAGAGAGGAAGACGCACGACGGCGGTGTCCTTGAAAGTGGGGCGGGAAAGCTCGTTGGGCTGAATGACAATTGTTAGCTGAGATCACTGGTGGAAACGGGGTAGGACGTACATCAAGGAGGAACTCGGCCACATTGCCGTCCTCATCTTCCTGCTCCAGGTAGACATCGCCCAGCGAGTCGACCACAAGAACCTTGCCGTTCTCCGCCACGACGCGCTTCTTTGAGCCCGAAGGTCCCTGTCCCTGTGGCTGGGGTGTCACCGAGCCGGACCCGGAGCCCGCAGCAGCCTGCTCGCGACCACCACGGCGTGCCTTGCGTCCGCCTTGCGCCTCCTTGGCGGCCTCCTTACGGGCATCGCGCTCCTGAAGACGGCGCATCTTCCGGTTCATCGGCACGGCGTTGCCGTCCTCATCCTGGTAGGTCTGCTGCGGGGGAGGCGGGGCCGGGGCCGGAGCGGCGGCGGGCTGGCCGTCGACGCCGGGGATGTTGAGACCCAGATTGTCGCCCCAGGCGGCGTGGCGGGCAAACTTGATGTAGCGCTCGACGAACTCGCGCTGGCGCTTCCAGCTCATGTAGAGGGCGAGATAGTGCGCGCCGCCGCCGGCGACGAGGAAGACGCCGAACATGGCGGTCCCCAGGCCGGGCCGGTAGCGGTTGTAGTAGTACTCGGTGCCCTTCCACGTGGGGAAGCCGTTGGCGAGGAAGTGGTCGTAGCGGTCACGGCCGGGGCCGCGCAGGATGTTGGCGACGATAGACAGGCGCGCCTGGCGCTCCCCAGCTCGCTTGACAGCCGCCTTGACCTCGGCAGCTGAGGGCGGTTTGGTGACGTGTACGCCGGGCTTGGAGCCCTTTTTCTTGGTCTTGTCTTTTTGGGCCTTGAGGCGCTCGGCCGTCAGCTGCTGCTTCACCTTGTCCGGGTGCAGCATGCGCGAGCGCTTCTTGTAGGCCTTGTTGATGTCCTCCTGGTTCGCCGAGGGGCTGACGCCCAGGAACTCGTAGAATGTGACATCGGGCCCTTCGTGGGCGATGAGTTCGTCGCGGACACGGAAGATTTCGCGATCTGCAGCCGGTGGTGGTTGGTTAGCTGGGCTGTCCTCATCATCGCCGAATGCGTCTACTCTTGAATCCACGAGGGGCACTGCAGAGGTTTCATTGAAGGTAGACAACTTGCCTTCCTTGGTCCAGGCCGCCGTCAGCGGTGTCAGGATGGCCAAAAGGCCGAGGGATAGCGCAGAGATCCTCATGATTGCATTATCTCGTGCGTCGAGCAATGAGGACGTCTGGCGCAAATCGGGTGGACGAGAAGGTTTCAAAGGGCGACCTGGCTTTTTTTCGCGGTTATTAACAAGCGACCACCGCTATGCAGCTTTTGGCGCGGCAGCCAGCTCCGAGACGCTAACGTTAGCGCTGCCGCAGGCTGGGCGGCCATGGCCCCACTCTGCAAGACATCGGGGACCAAGGGAGAGATATCTAAATGGAGAATAATTTTAGTTCAGTCTTTTACCTCAGTCCGTTAACAATGAGGTATGATTATGTAGTCCTAGGAAGTCTAGATATGGGCAATCCTTAGTGTCTTTTCCTTCAGAAAAGGTGTCAAGTTTAGAGTCAGTATCTCTTCTTAGCAGGGACAAGGTCTTCAAGGAAGTGTGGGGACTGGGGCTTATCTTATCGGGACTAAGCAGGGCACATGCACTAGTTACTCTTCTTCCACTCTCCAACAATCCAACAACCTGTTGGACCAGGAAGGAGCACCCCCAGCAGCCTGCAGCAGGATAGCGATACGCACAAACCACTAGGGCCTGTATTTAGCCAGTGCCTCAGGGCCATCCTCTCTTCTACAGAACAACCATCCTTACCTGCACTGATTCAGACCCAACCACAACCCAACCCACCCACAAGCCTTCCAACATGGATGCGGAACAAGAAGTGGCGCAGTTTGCCCAGCAAATTCTCACAACGCTACAAAACACCCAGCGTCAAGTAGACGAAATACAGCAACAAAACCATCAAGAATTCACCACTATGCGAAATGCTCACCGCGAAATGCTCAACCGAATAGATACATTCTCGAACCAAATCAGCTATCGAGCCATAAATCAACGCACGGCAAATTTCAATACTACTGCCTGGCGGTCGAACATCCACGTACCCCTCCACCAGCTAGTAAACGTTTTTACAGGTATCCCCATACCCGAATTTCCCACCACCCTCATCGAACTCGCTACACTCAACGGTACGTTTATTCCCAGTTAATACAAAATCCAAAATAAATATCAGGTAGAGGAAACCACGGATGTAATCTTAGCCGCACTCGATATTGTCTCAGCTCCGGGTCTTACCTTGGAGTTCAAGCAAAGCCTTATCCGAGACCAATGGCTAAATATTCACGGATCAACAAGCATACATCCACGAAGACGAAACATAGTTAGGGAGGCGGTGGAAAATGGGCGGGGCATAGGAGTAGAACAGCTAATAACTGCCAAAACATGCAAGATAGTGTCCCAATTTCCAGATGCAAAGTGAGCTCCTCTCTTTGCACCTACAATATCCGTATACGAGTTACGAATCAACGTTTTCCCACGTAGGTAATGGTTCTGGTTGTATAAAAGAACGTCAGCGTGGTTCAATATCTAGCCGAAGGAGTCCACAACTGTGCAAAACGGGACATAGGATCAGTCACGGAATTATCCGACCGTGGTCCGCCTCGCGGGCTGATTCGACGGCGCAGTCACCGCGGGGTTGTTGGTTCACCAGACTGAGGAAACTACTGCCTGATTTCGAGACTGATCGTCTCGCTTTTTCTCATCACGAAGCACTTCTGAGATCACTGTCTCCTCCTTGGACTACTACAGTGTCTGGTCTGACGATATGAAATTCTCGCGCTTCTTGACTCAAAGTCAACATGTTCTCTCTCTCCAGGGAGGCCAGCAGCAAACGAGCCCAGAGACGGTTGCGACGGCCGGCCTTGAGCAGTTCATCTTCCAGACTATGGAAGAATGGCATGTCCCGGGCCTTGCAGTGGCCGTAATCGACGGTAAATCTTCATGGGCAAAGGTTTGTTTTTGCCAACGAATGCTTCACCGGCAAGGCCACTACTAATATTCATACCAAACCATGTCAGGGGTTCGGCCACGCTCGAATCAATTCCACCGCACCCGTCACCCCCTACACGCAATTCTTCACAGGAAGCACTACCAAGTCCTTCACCGCCGCCGCCATGGCCCAGGTCGTTGACTCCTCTCAGTTTCCCCATATCACCTGGGACACTCCCATTTCGTCTCTGATCCGCGACGACTTTGTCCTCTCGGACCCCTGGGCCACAGAGCACATCACCATCGCCGATGCTCTCTCCCACCGCACTGGCTACCCCGACCACGACTTCGTTTCCTACGCCAGCCCGCGGGAAGCCGTGCGTAATCTGCGGAACTTGCCCATGTCGGCCGAGCCGAGGGCCAGATACCAATACTCGAACCAGCTTGTGACGACCATTGGCTACCTGATCCAGAACCTGTACTACCCCAACGACATGTGGCATGGATACCTCGGATTGCTGGGCTATGTCTTTCAGACGAAGATCTGGGCTCCGCTCGGTATGGGGTGGACGTATCTGTCTACACAGTTCCCGCATAACGAGGACCCCTACAGAGCCTTGGCCGACGAGCTTTGGTGGCACAACGACAGCAAGTCGTATGTGGTCGTGCCCCATGCGGTGCACGCCGGGCACGAGGGTGCGGGCATGGTCGTCAGTTGTGTTGCCGATTATGTCAAGTGGCTGCGGTTCATGATGGGGGAGACGCGGAACGAGAAGGTGCTGAGCGAGAAGGCGAAGGCGGCGATCAAGGAGCCGAGAATCATGACAAACCCGAGACATCCCATGTTCACAGGGCCATTGTGGTATGCGATGGGCTGGGGCGGTGGGATTTTCGAAGGAGAGGAGTTCTGGTCTCACAACGGCCAGATGCGAGAGCACAGGACCGAGATGTGGATGTTTCCCGGGAAGCAATTTGGTGTCGTTATCATGGCGAATGCTAACGGTCCAGCGATCGAGATGATCTTGTGGAGGATTTTGTATGATAAATTTGAGGTACCGGAGGAGCAGAGGTTCAATATCGAAAAGAGGTTGGTTTTCTCTTCGAGGCAACGTTCACAGACACGTGCTGATGATGGTTACAGAGCGCAAGACGTGGCAAAAACTCAGGCAAGGAGTCTTGAAACTTGCGTGGACCGACTATATCCGCGTTCGCTACCACCGCTTTCACGACCTTTGCCGCTGACGGCATACACTGGAATCTACGACAATGCCGGCTACGGCAACTTCACCATCGGCCTTGAATGTGGCGATTCCGCACGCAAGGGCTATCCAGCGGACACACCAGCACACACCACGGTGGAGAAAGGGTGTGCCCTGAGAGGGTCGGGGTTTCTGGAGTTTGAAGGCAAGGCATTCCACGTGGATTTTGAGCACGTTACTGGGGATTACTGGGTTGCCTGGTTGTTTGTTGACGACTACGCTCCCGCCGACCTTGAGCTCACGGTACGTCCGCAGCTGTGTCTGCGTGCTCAGTTCCGGACCGGGCCGGACGGTGCCGTGGAAGCTTTTAGCGGCGATTTTCGGCGTGAGGCCGAGGACGGACCACTGGTGTGGTATGTGAAACGCAAGACGGAAAACGTTTCTGCGTCGGAGCGGCCGTTATTTGAGTAAAAAGAACCGACCATTTATATATCTCTACTGCCATGAGCACGCCTGGTCCCAAACCAGTGTTCGTTTTGAATAAAGCTCACATTATAATATGTGATTGCCTCCGCTGATCATGAGAGGAATGTCAGAAAAGATACAAGTAATTTCCCAAGAAAACCATAGGCCAAGGGCTACCAAAGGTAAACCAACTCTCGTTTTGCTGGTCCCTTTGTGACTATACCCCTGGCACATATTTTATCTATTCAAACACCACCGGAGAAGGAAGTCCCCCCAGCCTTGATGTCAAACTCAAGACACTCATCAAGCCCACACACCTTAAACAACTCCTTCGGTCCTCCATTCGCGGTAATCGCCCCAGTCGTCTTCAACTCACGGCTCACAGCCGAGCAGCTCTCGTACACGGCCGAGAGCATCAGCGCAGGGTAGATAACCAGCCGAAACCCAGCGTTGCGCGCCTGGTCAACCGTCACGAGCGGCGTGACGCCCCCAGGCACGAGATTCAGCAGCACAGGCGTCGGCGCCAGCGCCGCGCAAACCCGTCCGCCCTCCTCTATGCTCGTCACACCCTCCAGAAACGCGACATCCGCGCCAGCCTCGACAGCCAGCCTCAGCCGCGCGACGGCCTCGTCGAACCCGTTGACCTGCAGCGCATCGGTCCGCGCGATCAGCACGATATCCCCCGCGACGTCGCCGAGCACGGCGCGCATCTCGTCGCGCGCGAGCACGGCCGCGCGGATGCGCGTGGCGAACGCGTCCGGGGAGACGACCTCCTTCCCGAGGAGGTGGCCGCAGCGCTTGGTCGCGACCTCCTGGTCTTCGAGGTGCAGGCCTGCCACGCCGGCGGAGATGTACGACTTCACGGTGCGCGCGATCATCAGCGGGCCGCCGAAGCCCGTGTCCGCGTCGGCGATCACGGGGATTCGGCGGTCCAGCGAGGCGAGCATCGAGGCGTTGGTGTGCATGTCGTTCATGGTTACGAGGCCTAGGTCTGGCATGCCCAGGCGCGACATGCTGGTGCCGGCTCCTGTCTTTTTGGGGGGAGTCAGGAAATGGTTGGGTGGGAATTTATGGAAAAGGGGGTGGGGGGTATATACCATGTAGAGACACTCAAATCCATCGCGCAGGGCGATGCGAGCTGTGAGGCCGTCGTAGACACCGGGGCAGACGAGAATGTCGTCCTTGCGAGCTAGGAGCTCCCGCAGACGGGCTGCCATACTGCTTGGTTCGAGGGTTTGGGTTTTTATACAAGGATAACAGTTTGAGGGTAACCGGTAAACTGGAATGAAAAACTAGCCACTTCGTAACTTGATGTAGTTGAGATATGAAGATACTGTTAGTCGCTGATAAGACGTGAAAGCGAAATAACAATCACCTCCCCTCTTTATATAAGTCATCAATCAAATCATGTCGTACCTGCTCCATGACTTCCAGGTCATCATCGTTCAACGTCGCCCCCCCATTAGTTCTCGATCTCATCCGACATCGGGAACGGGCCCGGGACGCAAAGACATCTCGCGATGCTCGAGATGCCGCGATGTTCGCGAGTTCCATTCTTACCTACAGCGCGATAACATCATGGCACATGAAATACGCTGGGTGCCTAGCCAAGATTCAGGTATTTTGTGCATACCTCGGGCTGATGATGGTGTGGCCGAAATGCAGTGTAAGTACAATTCGCAAAGTCCGAGGCCGAGCTGGCGAGTTGCGGTCCGGGGCCGCTGAATGGAGTTTGCCCCCCCTCGGACTTACAACAGCAGAAAGCTCGGAATACTAACGTTGAGTCTAAAGATCGCTCTAGACACTGCATGCGGATGGCTGTTTCGGTGCCGCACCCGGCGGAATGACGTCAATCCGGTGTGCCGCTCACGGTGCCGATTTCAGTCTCTTGGGCTCATTGGTTAGAGATATCAGTGAAATAAGCTTCCTTGGCTGGAGAGATGTAAGTGAGATCAGATGCAGTGTAGCAATCAAGAGTGTTTTAAAAAATGATATTTAATGGAGGGCTTCTCCACGAGAGGGTTCGATGCTTGGGATGTTGAGGACCCAGTATTCGCAACAGCTTCAAGTTAATTACCAAAGTACAGACAGGCCAGAGTCGACATCATGGGCGTGGATAACACTTCAAAAGCTGGCAATGGCAAGGGCCTGATACAGCTGCTGAAGGAAGCAAGGGGCATTGAGCTTTGTAAGTACATGTTCACGAACGCACTCATGAGATTCAGGACTAACAACCACCGCCTTCGATCAGCTTTCGATGTTCCTCCAACAGGAAACATCTTGTCCCAGATTCGGGAGCTGTCAAAGCTCCTTCTCGCGGAGCACCACACTCGCGAAGCAGAGGCTCTCGATCAAGTCCATCAGCACTGCATCACGTCTCCACAGTTCGGCGGACTTGGACTAGAGGCAACGAAGGAGTTAAACGACACGGAGACAACCGAGGTTCTCTTCTTCGTATCCGCATATCTAGACGCCCTCAACTACCAAGATCGCATCGCTGCCCCACCCCCAGTCCTGGACAAGCGTCCGCCCAGCCGCCGCGCCATGACGCTGCCCGAGAAGATCCTGGCCGCGCACGACGTGGCACGCACCGGCTCGGTCAAGCCGGGCGACGTGATCCGCCTCGACGTAGACTGGGTCATGGCGTCCGAACTGTCGTGGGCAGGCATGGAAAAGACCTACGAGTCGCTCGGCGCACCAGGCATATTCCGCAACGACAGGCTTTGGATCGCCGGCGACCATGTCGTCGACCCGCGCAATGTCTCGACTCCGCGGATCAAGCCTCTGATCGAGTCGTGCGAGCGGGCGAGAAGAGTGTTCAAGCTGACCGAGTACCAGGGCATGAACTACACCATCATGCACACCGAGTTTTGCCGCGAACGCGCGCAGCCGGGTATGCTGGTCATCGGGTCGGACTCACATACGTGTTCTGCTGGCAGCGTGTCAAGCCTCGCGATCGGGCTGGGGGTGGCCGACGTCACGCTGCCGCTCGTCACCGGCCAGACGTGGATCAAGGTGCCCGAGACAGTCCAGATCCGCTTCATCAACAGGCCAAGGCCTGGCCTGGGGGGTAAGGATGTCATTTTGTACATCCTCAAGACGCTCAAGAGGAACACGGTCGCGTCTGACAGGGTGGTGGAATATGGCGGGCCTGGGATGCAGTATCTCTCGTGTGATGCTCGGTTCGCATTTTGCAACATGACCACGGTATGCTTGGATTTGTTCTCTAACTATAGTGAGGAGTTAGCTGACAGTACCTGGCAAGGAATTCGGCGGCGTGTCAGGCATCTGCGTGCCCGATGCCACCACGAAGGCATTCGTCGACAAACGAAAACACCCCAAGCACAAGAAGCAAGCCGTGTATTACCGTCCCGACGAAGACGCACAGTATGCAGAAAGCTACACAATCGATCTACACAATGTCGAACCTTTCGTCGCCCGCTACCCGAGCCCCGACGACGTCGTGCCCGTTGGCGACGTCGCAGGCACACATCTAGACGGCTGCTTCATTGGTGCCTGCACGACTACGCACGAGGACCTCGTGCTCGCAGCTTTGACCTTAGAGGCCGGCTTGCGAAAAGGATGGAAACCAGTGCCACGAGGCATCCGCAAGGTGGTGCCCGGCTCGCGGCCGATTCTCCACGAGCTGGAGGAACTCGGCCTCGCCGACATCTTCAGAGAGGCAGGATTCGAGGTCGGCGTTCCGGGCTGCAGTTACTGCGTGGGCATGTCTGCGGACCAGGCTGGGAAAGGCGAGGTCTGGCTCAGCAGCCAAAACAGGAACTTCGAGAACAGGATGGGGCCCGGTGCTATTGGGAGCATCGCGTCTGCTGTGACGGTCGCGGCGAGCGCTTTTAGCATGACTATTACGGACCCTACCGAGCTTCTGGACAGCATTGATCTGGATCGGTTGGCAGGCATTCTGGGGCGTGAGCAGCGGGACATAGCTAGTGGTGTCCAGCCGCAGTATGTAGAGCCTGGAGAGCTTGCTAAGAACGAGACGACTGCTCGACGAGCCGCTGGTGACGACCCCTCAACAACTGGTCTTGTCGTTAGCCCAGAGGAAGCCAGCCCTGAGAAGAGGACCACAATAATCCAGGGCAAGGTGCAAACACTGGGCGACTTCATCGACACCGACGCCCTCGCGCCAGCGGAGGCCCTGGTTGGCAACCCATCACCCGAACAGATCGGCAAATTCTGTCTCTGTCACACCCACCCCGACTTCGGCCGGCGCGTCAAGGAAGATGGTCTCAACATAGTCGTCGCAGGCAAGGCGTTCGGCGTCGGTTCGTCGCGTGAGAACGCAGTGGCCGCTCTGCAGGGAGCGGGCGTGCAGTGCGTCATCGCTAGGTCCTTCGCCTTCATCTTCTCTCGAAACATGCCCAACCTTGGTTTTCTCGGCATCGTGATGCAGGACGACGAGTTCTACCGCGCTGCCGAGGACGGGGCCGAGATTCAGATTGATGTGGATGCCAAGGTGGTGCGGGTCGGTGGGAAGGAGTTTGGCTTTTCGTTGAGCGAGCTCGAGCTGCAGCTGTGGCGGCAGGGCGGAATGAGTAAGGCGTTTGCCCTGTGGGGAAAGGATCTGTTGCAGAGAATGACCAGGCAGGTAAAGCCTTCGAAGCCGGTGGCTGGCATGGAAAGGAAGGCGGATGATCAGCTGGATTGGTAAGTTGTCTGCTCTGACAGGCAATAGTCAGCCACGTGATGTTGTGGTAGAAAGAGCCACTAGGAATATCTGAAGCCAAGGGAATAGTTGTGGACGACTAAAGCTTCCCGCGGTAGAACTAAAGCTGTTAGCTACTGGGAAAGGCCCGGATCGAGCCATAGGTCCGCTTGTAACCAGATTCCGACATCTCCGACCTGCCCATAATTAGTGTATATCCAGTTGCTGATCGTTACTTTTACTGGACAGAATCTCTTTGCAGAGAGAAGAAACCGTTGTAGTCGAGATTGGTGGCTGCGGAGCGGCAGCTATCAATTTTTCCGGAAGCTCGACAGTCGGAAATCAGTGTCTCGGTTCGTTGGGTGCCTAAGGTATCTGGCCAATCTTGCTTACACGTGGAAGGCGCGTCACATAGTTACTTACCTCAGACCAGTCTCTGCACCGTGATCCCCGCACTCTATCATCCCATCCCCTCCAGCTTTGTTTCAAAAAGATCAAGCAGCCTCTTCGAAACTCTCTCCAATATCCGACGTCATAGAATCGAAATTCACCGACTGTTCATCTTCCGGATAATCGGGGTGGAATCGGCCCCTCACGATTTTCCCGTCCACGCCCGGGTATGGCCCTCGGGAGCATCTTATCCTCCAGCCGGGATTCGACAGACCCCATTCCAGGTACCCGCGAGCACGCCTTATTTTAGAGACAGCTAAGCTTTTCGCTCGTTACCCCTCTGCTTCTCCGAGCCAAGGCTAATACCGTGGTGTAACGACGTGTGCATACACCCACGACGTGCCAGGAACCGGCCAGTCGGCAGTCATCCCGCCCCCGCTGGCAGTTATTGCCCAACTTGTCTGAATAGATCGACTCCTGTGGCGAGAAGCTAAGCGATGTTGACAAAGTTGCAGTGCGGGGACAGCTCCGCCAATATCCACGGCCATCCCGTCCTGCAGTCTAAATTCTCCTGACCTACATCCAAATTTCCCGACCACTCGCAGCTCGACGACATGGCTTTCTCACGGAGTCGAAACACGGTGCTATATTGTGTCATATTCGATCAGTGATGGAATTTTCTAGCGACCGCCCAGAATTTCCTGTCCTATTCCCGGTTCGGTTCCCGTCTGCTCTAATCTGGGGTGATTCCAACGTCCGAGTCGAGTCCACTCGGGTTAGCTCTCGGGACTGGAGAATACCATGTAACGTACCGGTTCTTTAGGGAGGTGCCATGAGATCATAATATAAAAGTTGTCTGTCTCCTCCCCGTTCTTCGCAGGGCAAGCACTGTCGATCGGCAAGCTCTCTGGTCACCAAGGCGTTACATTCACAAGGATGGGTCTCACTCGATTCTTCAGCCTTTTGGCTGTAGCCCTCCCGGTGCTGGGGACTCCCGTCCCTGGAGAGAAGCCGGACGCCGAGACGACCACAAGTGCCGTCATGGGCACTGTCACGGTGACAGTCACAGCGCATTCCTCGTCGTCCGTCGCCGCAGTTCCCAACCCGGCAACCGAGGTGATCGTTGTGACGAGGACGCGTACCGTCACGGCTTATACCAAGACCACCACTTTGATATCGGAGCTCAACTGCACCCGCACCGTTCTCGTTGCTGGAAGCGCAAGCGCTCCCGCAGTTGCCACTCCGGTCCCGGCCAAGCCTTCGACTGGTGTCGCCCGTCGCCAAGCCTCGACAACCATCGCGGCACCGACCAGTGCGGTTCCTTCGTCTGTTGCGCCTCCGACAACGACTTCAATCCGCCGGCGCACCAGGACGTCGTATGTGGTGACGACTGTGACTCCTACCGGCGACCTCCGCCGCACCCGGTATGAGTGCGGCAACACGCTCACATACGTCTACAACGTTGAGGCCACCACGACGCAGTGGTTCACCATCACATCTCACCCCAACGTGGTGACCACCACCTCGCTGATTGCCTGTTTCCCTCCTGCTGGGGCCGGTCGCCCCCCTGTTCCAACGAGTGCCACGGCCAGACCACCAGTGGCGAGCTCATCCTCGGTTGTCGCCACCACAGCAGCGCCGACCCACACCATGTCCATGCCGATGTTGATGCCGCGGGACAACACGACCACCACGGCGGCGGCCTTTAAGAACGAGACGGTCACGCTGCATATCACAAGCACAGTCTACCGGTTCACGACGACGGTCGACAACAGCACGGTGACAGCGCAGGGCTATGCGTGCAGTCCGATAGCTCCGGCCAGCTCGTCGGTAGCACTCAGCACGACGGTCGCTGCTCCGGCTCCGGTTACCACGTCTGTGGCGGTTCTGCCGAAGCCGACGGGTAGTTCCGCCGGTAGCGCCAGCCTTCCATCCGGTATTTTGACTCTGACCCGATCGCCCGTGCCCACGGTCTCGACGAGCCTTGTGCCGTCCCCGAGCGCGGTCCATTCGTCACAGTAGCGGGCCGGTCGTAGGGGCGGACTGTGATCTTGGTGATGGAAAAGTTCCCTGGTGAATATTTGAGTTGGTGAGAATGGGCACTTTGTTTCGATATATTTCTAGAAGATACTTTTTCAAACGAGACTTGGTTCGCAATGCGTGTGGATATCTCTCATTTGATCGGTGACCAGAATTCCAGTTCATTTTCCCAGTGGTGAATGCTATACGAGATTCTGTTACACGATAGTCCCACTATACATCAGGCACCCAAATTCTGTCCTTGTGTAGTGGAGATTTTGTTGACGCTAAGTGTATGCTATTTCCGATACCTGTGTCTATGCCCTACCGTGGCCAATCCGTCAAAGCTTATCTGCGTCGCTAACGCTGCGAGGCGAGGTTTAGTCGCCGTTGTAAGTGGGTAAACACCGGGAATCGCGGTAGCGAGGCCTTTTTGTCCGGTTTTTCTCATGGACTCCTTTTCCCCATCTTTTGGCCCCCACTATATACAAAAGTACGCGAAGGAAGCGCTAGAAGGGGTGTGAGGTTGTATTCCCAACAGGACGAGAGAAACCAAGAGATGTCCGTTGTTTCGGGTGGTGATAGTTTTTCTTGGGCTAGGCAGAACTACAGTAGTGAGCAGGAGCTTCGGGCCGGTGATATTTTCATCTTAGATTCCAAACTTTTTAGAATGAGGTGGAAGAGGGGCGGTGACAAGCCAAGGGCTGGGCTGAACGCATATGGCGTGGCGGATGTAACGGTTCCATATCCCAGATATTTTTTTGATGGGGGATAGGGGAAAAGGGGGGATCTGAGTATATATATGGTGGGAGTTTGTTTCCGTCAACCTGGTTGTTGGGACGGTCTCACACTCACCAGTCAAAAAGATTCCTTCCGCATTTGTTACAGGAATCCAATACCTAGGTAGCAAAATGGCTGGCGGAATGGGATCTCGTCTGGGCACTTGGGCCGTCCTCGTCCTCTGCTGGACGACAGCTCTGACGTGTGCAGTGCCGGTTGGGCCGGGCGGCCCAGGACCTGGACCGAAGCCGGGCAAGCCTGAGAAGCCGCTTGTGCGGAAAGAATGGTAGGTTCCCCTTTCTGCTCCTAGATGTGTTTATGCTGACACAGATTCCGGAAACAGGCGCACCCTCAGCACACCCGAGAAACGGTCCTACATCACAGCCGTGAAATGCCTCCTCGCCAAGCCTTCTCAGACCACCCCCTTCAACACAACCGGCACCTTCTCACGCTACGACGATCTGGTTTATACACACATCCAACAAACCTTCCAGATGCACTACACCGGCCACTTCCTCGCCTGGCACCGCTACTTCACCGCCGTCTACGAGTCCCTCCTCCGCGACGAGTGCGGATACACCGGTGCCCAGCCCTACTGGGACTGGACCCTCGACGCTGTCTCGCCCGCGGCCTATGTGGCGTCTCCCGTTTTCGACCCGGTAACCGGCTTCGGCGGGAACGGACCGTGGGTCGAGACCGCGCCCGACGATCCCTTCAACGTCCCGGGCCGGACGGGCGGCGGGTGCGTGTCCGACGGCCCGTTCGCCGGTGCAGACGACCTCGTCCACCTCGGCCCCGGCGACTCGGTCGCGTACAACCCGCAGTGTCTGCGGCGCGATCTGTCGCCGTCGTTTGCCTCGCGGTGGCTGTCGCTCGACCAGACGCGGCTTACCCTCTCGCAGGGCGACTTTGGCTGGTTCTCGAGGGTGGTCGAGGGCATGCCGAGCTTCGACGCCTCGGGGATTCATGGGGGTGGGCATTACGGCGTCGGCGGGAGGTGGGGACAGATGGGCGATTTGTACGCGTCGCCTTGTGATCCGATTTTCTTTCTGCATCATGCGAATCTGGACCGGGTGTGGTGGTCGTGGCAGAAGATGGATCTCAAGAAGAGGCTGACGGACATTTCGGGGCCGATTGAGCTGATGGATTATGGGAATGAAAAGACCGGGAATGTCACGCTTGCGTTCCCGGTTTCTATGGGGGGGCCGACGACGGCGGCGGATGTGACGGTGGGGGATTTGATGGATATCAAGGCTTGTGGGAAGGGGGGGAAGGGGGTTTTGTGCTACGACTATGATCGGGTTTATACTTTGTAATGCTGTGATGCTGGCCTGGGGAAACAAAGGGGGTTCAGGCGAGATATGTACCTGGTACCTAGCTTGAGCCGTACGGCAGTGACTTAAGAGTGATTTTTTGATGATGCGGAGTTGGTGCTGTGACGGGGAGGTGGGCGCGGAGGATGGAGCGAAAGTGGGGAAGGGAAATGAATGGGGGAAGTTGTTTGTCGCCGTGTGTTTGGGTGAAAAGGGTAGGGATCGCGGAAGCCGTCTGAGTCGGGTGATGGTGTTGATGTCGGCTATGGCGGTTAGGAGCTTGAAAGGTGGAAGGGTGCTTTGACAGCATGACTATCACTTTAGGGATTATGGCTGGCTGAATGAGGGGTCTAGACGCGGGTGACATCCAATCGATAGAGACGAGGCTTGCTAAATTATTGGACTCGGTACTCCCGACCCTTTCAGTCTGGATTTACTACCAATCCTCGTCTCGTCCCTGGACGGTGGCTTGCTGAAAGAGGGGTTGATACGCTCACGGCGCTCACCAGTTCAGCATCGCTCAGGCATTTACCTGTGAGAAGCTGATTCTAGATCTTTCTGACAACGGTGCAGAGGCTGGCTGAATGAGGGGTTTTCGCTAGTGCCTTTCCCGTCCTCGTGGACCGACAAGCAAACGGGGTCCTGTTGTCCGCAAGGCTAGGGGTAAGTCCCGTGGGTTCGGACATAAATACTTATTATACCCGTTGACGAGGAAGCACTTGCGAAGTGGAAGCCATAGCAGTCCGCAGCCAAACCTAAACACGCAGATTCGCGCAATACCAATCGTTCTCACACCCAAACGAAGCCGACAAAGCCCTTCTCGACGACATGCCGGCTTTCCCAGAAGGCACGCTGTTCTATCCATGCGTCACACAGGATGGCGTGATGCCCAGCTTTGGCCGGCTACCAGAGGCTCCTGAAGGACACAAGTTCGAGGATGGCGGGTCCGGCCTGATGGTCGGTGACATCGAGATGGTTCCCCGATGGGCCAAACCTGCAGGCCTTCAGTACTACATCGTCAAGGATGGCTTCGCCGATGACGAGTTCAGGTACGTCACGGTACTGAGCCAGAACTGATCAACATCCAGTCGCTGACAGTGGACGGCAGGGACGTCGAGAAGGCGTTTAGAGAAGCGGCCGACGAATGGAGCGGTCTTGACTTTGGCGTCCACCTCAAACAGACACCCGACCGGACCAAGGCCAACTTCCTCATCAAGCACTTCATCCCCAGCAAGGCAGACGACAGGACACTTGCGTCAGCCTTCTTCCCCAGCGACAAGGACAGAGAAGTCCTTGTCTACCGCGCCACACTTGTTGATGAATCGTGGAGAAAGCTGCTCAAGAACACGTTCCTGCACGAGATCGGACACATCCTCGGGCTGCGACACGAATTCGCCAACGACCCGGACCCGGACCCGAAGAGGGCGGGTCAGAACAGGGAAAGCCTTGCTCACCTCTTCGGCAGCGTCAATCCGCACTCGGTCATGAGCTACGACGTGCCCCCCCAGATCAATGACTTGGATAAGAAGGATGTCGTGGGCTTCTATCGGCTGCTCAACGGAACCAAGATCGACGGGGTTCCGGTTGTGGACTTTGTGCCGGAGCCCTTTCCGTGAAATCAATCATGATTGACCCTGAGAAAGGTGCCAGATACTTGATGGCCGGTATTTTGTTCCTCGCGGTGGATATTTAGAATACAATGCAGACCCAACTACCGTTGAATGCTTTCCCAACCTTTTCCAACCCAGTAAAACAAGATGCTCAGGACATCTCTGGTCCAGTTTATTAGCTGGAGCCAGTAAAAAACTCCCCCATTAGTAGTGGGACTGGGACAGCTTCTTCACATTCGCCTGCATCGCCAGCAGGCGACTCCAGTCATGACTGTCCTCGGCCAGACTCCACGCAAACGCGCCGCCGAGCGCCCTCTTGACCACAATCTCCTGGAATTTTCTCGTGATGATCTCGGGCGTATCCCAGGTCCAGAACAGATCCGTCGTAGCGTCCCAGTACCACTCGCCACCGTTGGCGCTGTCATACTTGGCGTTAGCCAACGCCTTGAAGAACGAGTCCTTGGTCGACGGCCCGTCGCACCGGCCGAAGCCCGACTGGCAACCCGTTCCGCAGTGACCGGTCTCGGTTCCGCTATATCACCGTTAGCCATCCGGGTTGATAACAGTTCACTTGGAAAAACTTACCAGAACCCGTACTGCCCGCAACACGCGTTATTCGGACAGCGGTAGTTTGTCCCCGCTCCGCAACTCCCGTCAGGCGAATCAACCAGGTTTGCAGGCACGCCCGCGAAGCTGCTCGCCTCAAACGTCATGGCCCCCGACTTGCCAGTATCCGACCCGTCTGCCGCCTCGAGTACCTCGGTCGGACATCCAATGGGGTGGTCACACGTCACGCCCTTGGCAGTAGTGAACCACTTGGCATAAAACGCAAATCCAAGATTCATCTTGTGTGCGCTCATGCCGCGAGAAATATACGTATCCACGGCGGCCAGGGATCCCGTCAGGGACGTGTGGTGGTTCGTCACGTTGTCGCGGCGGTTCATCAGGTCGTACGCCATGACATTGACAAAATCGACCACCTTGTCAATCTTGGGCACCTGTTTCGCCGTGTAGGCGATCATGTCGCGCTCGAGGCCGGGGACCGCGATCGAGAGTTCCACGTCACGGTCACGGCACTTGGTCACGACAGCCTGCTTGATTTCGGCCAGCAAAAGAGGGAAAGTCTCAATCTCGGACGTCTTGTTGCTGTTCGGGTTCTGCCGGTAGTCATCGCCGTTTCCACCGGGATACTCCCAATCCACATCGACGCAGTCGTAGCCCAGGCGGCTAACGGTTGCGGCCACGTTCTTGGCGAACAGCTTGCGCGAGGCATCGGTGGCGGCACCCTTGGAGAAGCCGGCCGTGTCGCCCCAGCCGCCGATGGCCATGCATACCTTGGTGCCGGGGTCAAACATGGCCCGGACGGCCGTAAGGTTCATGAACGGCTCATAGTCGCCAGGCGGGTCGGTCGTGAAGAGCGACGACTGGGCAAAGGCCGTGATGACGTGAGTGATGCCGGCCGTGACGGTCTTGTTCGGCAGAGATGCCGTGTGATACCTGTGTGATGTCAGTCATCAGGGAGGGCCCTCCCACTGGGCGGGATTTGTATCGTACTGGTCAAAGTAAAGAACGTAGCGGGGCTTGTGTGTCGCCGCCGCGGCTGCGAGCGACGCTAAGCAGGCGAGGACAAGGGAGCGCATCGTGAAACGAACGTGATTGAAGAGGAAGGAAAAGAAAAGGACGGTTCGAGGCCAGTCAGACGCGCGTTGTGCAGCTGGAGATCTCGCAACGTCGAGATGCAACTAGATTGCACGCGCAGATGCAGCCGGGAGAAAACTTGGCGGGGTTTGCTGGTACCGAGGGATCTTGGAACTATAGCCTAGTATTCATCCTCTTCACTTCCATTCGCACCGAGCGGGCGCCCGGGGCTCAGACAAACAGATGTCCTGCAGGCAGCCGTCGACCCGGGGGATGAGGTCCCGCTGGTCGGGCGAGGTCAGCGGGGCGTTGGGCTGTGCTCGGCTGAGAACCCGGGCTCGATTCGCCGTTGGCGGGAATCTCCCGTCGAATTACACGGGAGACCCAATCAGGCCATGTCGGCTGCCGATCGGGAGTGCATGGCTGAGACAGGGGGTTCGTAATTTGCTGCGCCCGGCAAGCAAATTTGGCATCGGCCCATCGGGCGTCCGGAGGGCACATAGACTCCATTCGGAAACCCACGACCGAACAAGTTTCCGGGATCGATTGCGAGAACACCTCGGCAGCATGGCGGCGACGTGTACAGTTCCGAGTGCTGGACTCGGTCGGCATCCCGGATCGAACGAGCCAATCCGGCAGACCCCAACACTTCAAAATGCAGGTTCAGGTAGGTATGCAGGTGCGCGGTTCTTGCATGAGTCGCCTCTCGCGTGAGCGCATAAACTGCGACATTTGACCTCTCGCGAAGATGTGCACCCCTACCTAGTTGAAAACTGCAGCTGTTAGGAACGGCCAAGAAACAGTCGACTGACACGAGCGGGTACATCTTGGGGCCCGTTTCTCAAGAATCACGTCGACAAGTCTGACTCTGAGCGAATGGGGGATCTACCGATATTCTGCGTGCCTTGGCTTGTATTCGTCGAGTGACCAACCAACAGAAAGTGGTGATGTTGAGGCGAACCATAGAAGGTCGCATACGTTTGACCTGCGGTGCCATAAGTACCCACTATAGGCGCGAGTGAGGAGACAAAAGTACCGCCCGCTCCCCTCTGATCACGTTGTCTTGTTGGTTGCAATCTTCGGGATGATGTCCAGGTAATGTCATCCCGGTATGCTCTAAGCTCCACTTTGTTCTTCTAGGGCCACTGAGGACTGGCAAGACGTACAGGTGTCGGTAGTAAACACAGCGGGATGTGGTGGATAGAGAATCACCCTGATAGAGATTGAAACGATACTGGAGAAACTTACCTTGTGTTCAACCTTGTTGGTATCGAACCCCAGACTTGACATTACAACGACTTTAGCGCTGAGACTCGGAACAGATGACCGACTCAAACCACTTTTTAAGGGAACTTAAACCGTACATATTGCTCTCCAGCTCAGAGCAAAGTCGTAGTTACTGGGAGCTCTTGGCGAATACCGCACGGAAATCGACACCTGCCCGGACCCAGAGTATGTCCGGGGCCGTCGCTTTGAGTCTTCATTCGAAAATGCTTCCGACAGATCTCGCTCCGGAAGAGAAACTACACCAATCTTGACCGCTCTTCGAGGGTCGGTCCTGGCAGTGAGATGTCCACGGATCATGCCGAGTGCTGAGACGCCAAGGGGCGGGGCGCGAAGGAAGAAGGATGCCGACACTGGCAAGGCATACTGATCCCAAGCGCCAGAGACAAAATCGACCTACCAAAAAGCAGTGGTCCAGAGGGGCCGATATGCACCATGTCCCTGGCGAGCCCAGGCTAGGAAGGCGTTGTCAAAGATTGTTAAGCATCCACGGCGCACCACCGACAGCCCTACGAGTCCTTTTGTCAAGCGTACCGGCCATCTTTGCCGAAATGATTGGCGCGCTACCAGCCAAACCGGCAGATGCCGTCGTCTCTCAGCTCCTTTGGGACGTCCTAGCACCGATGTCACAAATGACATGTTTTCTGTCGCAGACCGCCACTGCCGCTACCGTCCCCCGTCTGGCCTGGACTCCTGCAGGATATCAACGAAAAGTCGGACTCCAAAGCGGCCGCATGTCGATAGTGTGTGCAAGGACATACTCTAGGCGCGGGGGTTTCCGTCAAATGTTGATTGGGAAGGGATGTGACCGCCAAGGTACTTGGTGGAGGCTGGGCGGTCCTTATTAGTTACCGGGGGTGTTCTTGGGAAAAGGAAGGAGCAGTGATGATGACCATGCCACCGAACAGCAACGAATCGAAGAGAGCAGAGTCGAACAACAATCCAACGCGGGCGACGCGGAGGGGTGAGGTGTTATTATACCTGGTGGGATAGCGATCCTGGCCGGCTATGCCGACTGCCAACTCAGCCTGACGGTGAGGGAAAGGGTGTAGAGGGCTGCATTGGTGCTGACGGCGTCGCAGGCCATCTCCTGAATCCTTGCATTTTGGTGATCTCGCTGTCTTGATTAGGGCTAGTCACCGCCAAATGCCGGTTTCCTAGTATTAGATAAGGCGCAAATGCGAAAACCGACCACGGTTTATTATGCGACGAATCTACCCGGAGTTTCTTGGGATGCAGCCCTACGAGCCTGTCCAATCTTGTCAGTCACCATCGGACCCGGAATACTAGGACTTTTGTTTCGCTCCGAAGACACATCGGAACTTTGGCCTCTCCTCAGACCAGCCAAGTTTCGCCCCATCTGTCGAGAGGCGTGAATGGTTGACCGTCAGCGCAAACTCGATTCCTTTCCAGGAAGCGAATCCCGCGTTTCGTGGTGGAATTCCGCTCGACTAATACGCACGCCATCGGTAATACGCGTGTACCGACTTCGTCCTGCGGGAGACTACAAAAATGCTCCGCAGAAGCCACAAGAAGTCAAGGGCAGGCTGTCTGGAGTGCAAACGGCGTCATGTCAAGGTACGCTCCCGCCAGGCCAGACCACCTCTAGTCTCTGCAGGACACGACTGACCAGCGACCCACAATGACTGTCGAAAATGTAGTGCGACGAGCAAAGACCGAAATGCATCATCTGCACGTTATCCGAGAGACCGTGTAGCTATCCCCCAGGTCCTCCTCCAGGGGCCGTGGGGGACCAGCAGCGGCCCGTCGCGCCCAGCCCGGAAGGGTCATCAACCACATCCCACACATCCCAGGGGAACAGCCCGCCAGGCACTAACGCCCCCAACCTGCCCGTATCGGGCGAGCTGCAAGGCATTGCTGCCGAGACGCCCCTCTACCGGGCTGTCACGGCCGAGGTCAACCTAGATCACCTGGAGCTCATGGTCAAGTTCAATATCATCGAACACTTTCCCGACGTCGAGGGGGAAATGCTTCAAGCCGCGACGGACCTGCACAATGCGGCCATGCTGCAGGCTCCCTACTATGCAATTGAGATTCTAGCCCTGTCGGCCCGCAGGCTTGCCGTTTCCGAGCCGGATAGGGCCGAGAAGTTCATGGCCTTTTCTGTCAGTCTCCAGACCAAGGCCATCCAGCTATACAACAACGTGGTGTCGACTGTCAAGCTTGACAATGTCAACAGCTCGCCTATCATGCAGTTTGCGAGTGCCCTCGGCCGCCATCTGCTGCCTGACCTATGGGCGCGCCGCGACGACGACTTCAACGTATACCTGGACCATTACGTCGAATTTGTCAAGATTCATACGGGCATCAAGCTAATCACTCACGCCGCCTGGCCTTTTCTGCTCGACTCAGGCATGAAGACCTTTATGCTGTGGGCCGCTCAGTTCCACCTGGCCACACCGATTGGGAGCGAATGCGAGCCGTTGCATCTGCTCCTCGCCAATGCCGGCCTCGACGCTGTGACCCTTGAGGCTTCCAGGACGGCGCTTCGCACTCTCCAGATCGGGTTCGATATGATGCAGGCCAAGGAGCGGCGCCCCAGCCGGTACTTGGTCATCTACTCGTGGTCGGTCGCTGCTCCGCCCGAGTGGACCGAGCTGCTGGTCCAGCGACGACCGGAAGCTATCGTCGTCCTGGCTTACTTTGGCGTCATCCTGCATTGGTCCCGGAATATCTGGGCGGTTGGGGAGGCGGGGAGCTACCTGATCAACTCGGTAGCCCGCCACCTTGGTCCGGACTGGGAGCCTTATCTCGCATATCCTCTGTCGGTACTTTCAGCGGATCCGCTATGAATCAAATAAAATGTCAAACACGCGGGACACATGGCAACAAGCGGGAGCGGATTTGCCAAGTAAAGATTATCTGATCTGACCGGGAAATCGTGGGGATTTTGGCTAGAGGCGTTTATGTTTTACTCCTAGTGTCGTATTCGGGCCTATCGGGTGTTTTTGGATTGCTGCGGGTATGCTTTCCTGGTGGTGTTGGTGAGCATTTCGACAGGGGGGGTAAGAGGAATGTTCTCAGCAGATGGGTCGATGACGCGGATTTGGTTGGCCCCTAACGCGGCTCATCACTTACATCCCGCCATGCGCCATATGAAATGTACGAAGCCCAGGGGATGGATGGAGTGCTGGTTCATAAAATCCACTAACGACAGACATAACTAGACTAGTATCTCGTCAAAAGATTGTCTCATCCTCAACATCCGACATTGAACTCGAACCAGAACCACCGCAAAGCGAGAGGTGTTAGAAAGAGTTCAGTTGACGAAAAGAATAGTAGCAACCACTTTCCGCCCCCAACGCAAAGATTAACTCAAGGACAGCCACCACACACCAGAAAGGCAAAGTGAAAACAACAGACAAACAGCCTACGGTCGTCTCCACCCCGAACACAACAGACAAAAGCCGCCCAAATCTCTCTATCTCTCTATTTCTCTCATGAACTCCGCATCTCTCCCATCAATATGAAGCTCGTCAGGATACCCAAAACGGAACAACCTAGTACTTGAAAAATCCACCGGAATCAAAAAAGGCCCTGTCATCCCAGCTGCGCGTTTGGCCCTGCACTCCGGGCCCCTGACCGCCAAAACATGGACGCCAAAATCCCACGGCAACAAGGAAGATGCCTAGCTGCGGGGGGTATACGGCACCCACGGGTTCTCCGCGGTCTTCGACTTGAGATAGGTCTCCAGCGTCGATCCCGAGCTGCCCCACGACGTGGGTGCGGGCGCCGAGGGAGCGGCAGGAGCCGGGGCAGGAGCTCCTGTGCCAGCGCTGCCGCTGGATCCAGCTGCGAGGACGTTAGATTTGCTTTTGTAGAAGAAGTGAGAGATCCCGGTGACAAAACGGGGGGTGACCTACAAGTAGGCTGGGACGACATTTCGAAGCGGTTGATGAGAGCTTGGTGGTTGGGTTTGCGAGTTGGTTGAATGGATAAGAGTGAGATCTGGGGGAATCTGATATAGCTCGAGTGGTGGTGGTGGTGGTGGCTTGGAGAGAAGCTCAACATCAACACGGCGGGAACGAGCCTCCCTTTATAGGCGTGGCATCATGAACCAGACCGAGGCGGTCAATGGAGGCCTAACCTGATCAACCAGCTTCTTCCCTGATGGCGAGAACCTGTCGACCCATCTCGGGATGTCGATCCATCCTTCGCCCGAGGCATGCGGCCTGGCTGTCTCAAAATGCCGGAGACCCGAGGATCCCCATGAGCATCCCATATGCCTGAGCCGTATTCCGTACCCAGTCAAACGAAAGGCGCAATTTCGAGAGAGAGAAAAAAAGCAAGTGGATACGAAGTACTGTACATACCTGCTTTGACGCTGGATGTCGATACGGCGGCGTATCGGTCAGTCAGATCGGTTTAGCCCAGTCAACGCCACGCCACGCTACGGACCAATAGCACCGAGACGGGGGACTCCCGGCACGGGGGAAAATAGCAGAAAAAGAATGAAAGCTACGTTAGTGAGCGTACGTGTGTGGCACCGTGGGCTCTAGCTGGCGTGCGCTGCACGGATTGGAGGGAATCCGGCTCGACTTGCACGCTGCAGGGCCTGAACGGTCGCACATGGTGTTTCCCATTGTCACCTGTCATGTTGCCTGTTCCTGTTTTTCTGTTTTGCTTAGAGTTAGACATTTGCCGCTCGGGCTCCGGCTCCCGCGTCGCCCACCACACCAGGACCCTGAGCTTGCCGCGAGATCAGCGCCGGGTTTCGGGATAATCCTGGGCTGATGACACCACTCAGGGGCTCGCCAATTCAGGGTCTGTACTCGGGCGGGTGGTCTTGTTTTGGTTGTCAACCGACGTGGGCAGCTCCGTGAGAAGCACCATCAGGAGAAGCAAGAGGTCAAGACGTTACAGCACATGTCCCGTGCTGGATCTCGTGGGTCAAGAGAACGCTGTTCCTGTCAACCACAGCCCGACGCTAGTGATTTCCGGCCTTCATTTGTCGACGGGTAGCTGCTCGTCGAGTCGGCTGGTCCCTGGGAGCGAACGGGTCTAACGGCATGCTGGGCAACCGGCGCGCCATCCCACTTGTCTGGGACCAGGTCCAGACGAGGTACAAAACTACTCGCCCCGACGGCACGCTCGCCATGCGGCTGCCTCAATATCCCGAGTGCACATGATGATTAGTCGACTCTCGACGCTTTCATGGCGCCATTGCCTGAAACCCTGCACGTTCCCGCCCGAGGCGCCTTCTTGGCGTCACTCGGCCAGAGGTCGTGTCCGTGGAGCACGCTGGCGAGGGAGCGAGGGAGGAAGGAGCGACTCTCCTGTCAGAAATTTCCCACCTCACCTCAGCCATGCACAGCAGGCGCGGCATCGCGTGCATTGCGTCGTCTGTTTCCCGTTCGGCACTTGGGAGACACTCGTGGGCTCATTCTACGCCTCATGGGCTCACTCTAAGCCATTCCTGCCAAATCGACCTGGCCATGGTGTGGCCGCACAGGACAAGGGTCGACATGCGGGTTTCCGGTAGCACAAACTCCATCCTGGTCGCACGAGCGAACGTCAATACGCCGTCTCGAACGCCACGCGCTGCTCTCTCTCGCCCCTTTGGTTTCCCCTTCTATTCTTGTACCTGGAATTTTCTAACGGACGTGGGGACACTTCGGAAGCGCAAAAGCGTGCCCGGCACGTTGGGCGCGCAGCAGGCGGCCTTGGATTCGGAGACCGTACCCGGTGACCCGAGGCCAAGTCATTCCTGCCTGACAGGCTCGGGACCTCGCGACCCGCGGCAGCCGGGACCATATGTGGAGGCCTTAGCAAACAAACAACCGGCGAGATCCGAGTTCAGAGGGACACCAGCCCCTGAATGTGGTAAGCTGTGGTACTGAAGAGCGTGGGGGATGCTAACCGACGTCGTGGCCAGGAAAGTCGGGAAAATAAAGAGACAAAATAAAACGCGGCGGGATGATCTCGGCGATGCCCCCGACGTCCTCAATCCAGATTCTTGCTGGGTCACGACGAGCCTCGACGACGTAGGCGAGCAGAGAAGCTGTCATTCCCGGATCAGGCGACGTCACTTGCCAGCGCAACGCGCTTTCTGCAAGAGGAAAATGCATTTGATACAAAACGATGCGGCTTTGTGCTACAGTGTATCAATGCTCTGCGAGGCGAGTATGCACGGTTTTCGAAAAACGAAAATGGCCATTCGTTAGCACTGCCGTTGAGCTAGGTCCGGCCTCCTTCGACATATCGGCCGAGCCAATCGGCGGCCCGGTCTCCTCCAGGGCGAGAGTCAGATTCAGCTGTTGTTGAACTGCCCAATAGTTCTCGCTTCACCGCTACAAGGGAGCCGGCGACATCCCGGTTCTGGCTCGAGACACGCGCTGCCAAAGGGTCGTTCTAGCCGCTGTCCGAGACACCGTTCTGTCTGCTCTGCATACACGGCGGCATCTATCAAACCCCTTCCTGCTGGCATTATCAGGGGATACCGCAGATTCTGCAGCGATTGTCGTCTTTCCCCGTACTACACCGGGACTGCCGCGAGAGGGTGACCCCCGCAGACTTGTAGCCCTCTCGACCTCCGCGCTGGACGGAGAAGAGCCGAACCGACCAAACAAGGAGATGATATGGAATATCAGCCACTTGATGCGGCCAATAAGTACGTCGTGAGATAAGTACCAAGTATCTGCGAGTCGTCATCTAGAACGCTTCTTATTCGCTGACATGCAAGGGTATCTGCATGAGAGATTCAGGTTCTCATCCCTGGGTATGCACTCCTTTGTCATCTCCATGAGACGACATGACAAGGTCCGGAAACAGCTGGTGGTCGCCTTGCGCGGACCGTATCCGTCTGCATTGGACAAGCGTGGAGCTTAACCGAGGCAGGCGCTCGCTGCCAGCCCGAGACGAAGAAATAAGGCGTCCGCCGAGAGACAAGGGACTAGCCTTCTTCGAGGACCTCCCTCCCACGTGTCCGGCCGAGTGTTAGCCGGCATGCTCGCATCATAGCCAGCCTCGATGATTCCCGAACTATCTCCCGACTCGATTCTGTTCTCGGCTCTCCCTGCCTTCTTCGCGTTCAATCTCTCCTCGTTAATCTTCGCGGTCACATGGCTAGTCCTCCCGTCTTATCACTTGATCAAACTGTCGGGTGGGTGACGCTGCATACCCTCATGATCACGTTCACTTCCGGCCTCTTCCCCGTTGATCGCCGATTGCACTCGGTTAACATAGATAGGCAAGGTTGCTCGGGATGGAGCCTATCGAACCTCTTCCCGAGGGGCACTCGGCAGGCCGACTCATCATCACCACAAGATAACGAGCCGGAGCAGCCCGAAATGAGGCTCGGATCGAGTTTGATTGCACCGGTGCCCGGCTGAGGCCCCGATGCGCCATGGGCAATCGGAGCAGTGGTGTCATTGGTCTGTCCGTTTCTTCGCGATTCGCCAGTCTGACCGCATAACGCAGAGGCACTTACTTGCCTGTACAATACAATAGAGACTTCTTCAATGTATTGTACTTCACTATGTGAGGTCATTATCCGACAACCCACCGTACCGAGCTAATCAAGCAATGAACTCCGCCCAGTCTCCACGCACGAGTGCGGCCGAGATGATCCCGCTGCCCAAGACTGCAAGTCCGGATCACAGGTTTCACATAGCTTCATGAGTATTGGGGAGTTCGCCACGAGATACTTACAGAGACCGAACTTAAGCTGACCAGCCTTTAGTCCGATAAGGCTCTGCTCCCGATGGGATCCACATACAATACAAAGGGTTGCAGGTAAGGCATAATTGGACCTGGAAGTACCTCGAAGGTGCTTAGTGACCCCGCTGATCATCGCCATTTCATTCAGGGGCTCGATACCGCGTGATCAGAAGACTGCCGATGGTCGACTCATCTTGGACGGCTCACTCAGCTCCTTTGAGTGCTGTAAAAGTACCGAAGTCCTGAAGTCACCTCATGCTCATTCCATCAAGTCCTGTGAGCGATCTACGTGGGCGAGATTAACGCGGGATCGACTTCTCCCAGGGCTCGAACCCGAACCGAACAGGGCTTGGAACTCTCCGTCGAGCATGACGAAAATACATTACGGCCGAACAAAATGATTTTAACAGCCGACACCGCCCATGGGGTCTCTTCATAGAGTACCTCAGGCGATCTCGACAACGTCATGCATATTCCGCCGCCGCTGTATCGGAGAGGGTAAGTCGGAGCTTCACTGTCACACGTGGCAACTTGGTGACTCCTTTGACCTAATCGTCACAGCTCTTGAAAAAACCGCTCCTTGCAACTGTGTTGGGATCCTGTGGCGGGAAATGCAGGCCTAGGACCAAACTCGAGATCCCGATCTGCCTCAAGATTTTGGTCCCGTTCCTGTCTACCGTGTCAGGCTTGAGACTCGCTAAAAGGCAATGAAATCCGAGCTGTTCACTGGAATTCCTACCTACACACACTTCTATCACGGTGATCAGATACGCTCATTCGCGGTATATTTATCCCTAGACGGTGACGTAGTATCCTGACGTTGTCTCTACTAATCTGCTTTCCAGCTGCATGTCACGGGTTACTTTTCTTCTACACAAATTCTCAAGAACGATGCGGCCACGTAATCGGGAAACTGGATGTTTTATCATAATTCGCTGTTCACAACTTCACATTTCTCTACTAGTTGAATACGCCTGCCTGTCTCCGTAATCCTGCAGGAACTTGTAATCCAATTCCCCGCGGCCTCGCATTGCCCGGTAAAATTGCCAGATTGGTCGCCTCGGAATCCTGACTGCGTACCCGAGCGTCGTAACCAACGTTGTAGCGAAACAGGAAGGTGGACGGAACACTGTCGACAACATCAATATTCCGTGGTTGGGGTGGCTGACTTTATATTGCCCGACGGTGTCATTCCTGTGTTGAGGAATGAAGGAGACTACCTGGTAGCCACCGTTCTTCGATCTGCTTTATTTCCAAACCAGAAAACCATCGATTCAGGCCCACAATGCGCGTTATTCAGATTCTCGTGGACCTAACGGATACCCCCAGAGGTCTTTTCCATGTCGATGTCCAGCTACCAGTCCGGCCTGACAGCACGGCAACTTTTACAACTCCCCTCTGGATCCAGGAGTCGCACCGAGACAACGGCCCGATCTCCAGCATCGCCGGCCTGTTCTTCTCGGCCGGTGAGCGGACCCTACCCTGGAGACGCAACCCGAAAGCAGTCTCGGAGTACCTAGTCGACATCCCGGCCGGGGTCGACACGATATCCGCGACGTTTGACGCCATCGTCACGCGATTTCTGACGAGGCGGCTGACGTTTCTGAGCTGGGAGAATGCGCTCCTCTATCCCGCCCACCGGGACGTGCGCAAGCTGGCCATTCAGGCGTCCATTACCATTCCGCCAACCTGGGGCCTCTCCACATCGCTCGAGAATCTGGGCACGCCCGCCGTCACACACTCGGCCGATGGCGGTGCGAAGACGTTTTCATATCTGCCATGCAGCGTGGAACGCCTCGAGGACTCCCCTGCGCTCGCGGGCCTTTACCACTCGGAGCACCAGGTCACGTCGGACGGAAGACATATTCTCTGCCTGGCCGCTGACACCGAAGAGTATACATCACCGCCGCAGGAGGTCCTTGGCGGGTTGGCGAGGCTCGCAGAGCAGACGCAGGCCGTCTTTGGTGCGCGGCATTACGACCGGTACCGATGGCTGGTCGCACTGAGCGAGCATATCCCTCAACACGGCGGGGGTGAGCATCACGATTCTACCCAGATTATGATGCCGCTCAAGGGTTTTGCGGACCCTAAAGAAAGAGGCAACTACGTCCAGGTGCTGAGCCACGAGTATGTGCACTCGTGGAATGGAAAATATCGCCGGCCGGCAGGCCACTGCCCCAGCGACTTTGCTACGCCACTGGACGGCAGGCTGCTCTGGGTCTACGAGGGTCTCTCCATGTACTATCAAGATGTGCTGTGCGTCAGGAGCGGATTACGGACGCCCGATGGGTACCGGGAAGAGGTGGCGACCATTGCTGCGTGGGTCGAGGGGCGCGCCGGAAAGGCATGGCGCTCTCTGGAGGATACGGGCGCCGGCTCCAGCCTCCGGGTTGGAACGGCATGGAGCAACTGGATGCGCGGGTTGGACTACTACGAGGAAGGTCTTGTGCTGTGGCTGGACGTCGATACGCTCATCCGAAGCAGGTCCGACAACAAGCGCTCTCTCGACGATTTTGCCAAGCCTTTCTTCGGGCGCGAGATCACGACGAGCCCTGTCGTCGTCCCTTATACCCTTGGCGATGTCGTTTCCGCGCTGAATGAGGTCATGCCGTACGACTGGCAGGGCTTCTTCCAGGCGAAGGCGCTGGACGTGGCGCCACAGGCTGACCTCGATGGCATCGAGCGCGCCGGATATCGTCTTGTCTACTGCGACCAGCCGGAGGGTACCGAGCTCAGAGAGCCTGAGCGGGTGACCAAATCGGCAATCTGGCACGGCCTGGGAATAGCGCTCGGAGACGAGGGCGTGCTGGCGGACGTTCGACGTTACGGGCCGGCCGATCGTGCCGGTCTCGCGCCGAGACAGAAGATTGCCAAGGTGGGCGATTCGGAATTTAGTCTTGAGAATTTGGTCGAGGAGATCCGGTCCAAGAGCGGGGATGGCGGTGGTGATCCTGTGCGGCTGACCATGGTGCATGAGGACGATGAATGGGTTGTCGAGATCGACTATCACGGCGGGATGCGCTTTCCGCGTCTTGTTCGACAGGACGGGAAGCCTGATTTGTTCCAAGGCATTCTGGAGAAAAGGGATGTAGCGGGGATGGCTGAGGTTCTGTGAACTCGACCAATGTTGTCTGGTATATTTCCCATTCCAGCGCTGAAGCCAAACTCGACTTTTGGGCGCAGCTTGGACATCGGGGAACGTGGCTTGGCGCTTATTAGGGCTGGCTTGGATGCATTTCCAAGCATTCAGCCCGTCGCATTGGTTGGGTCAGGTCCGAGGGAAGAAATTCCACCAAATTTCTGGGGCAAACCCCGTGACGTGCAATCTGAAAATTGAAGAGTTCCAGAAACTCGTCTTTCTACAAATCATTGGCTGCTGGGGGATTGTTGCTGGATGCTCCGATGGAAGCCCGGGAGAAAAGAACCACACGCTCGGCCGCGGGACGGGATCGAGCCGAGCGAGCGAATTCGCAGGCCACCGGCGGCTGCAGACTGGGGCGGCCTTGGGCACTGTGCGGCGCGCCTTGGCATGCCACCTCAGCAGGAAAACCGCGACGGGCTGTGGTTGTCGTCATCGCTGCAGCTTGTACCATCCCGACTTTCCCAGTCTCCCCGTCCAAAGGTTTGCTGCCGACATGGCGAGAAATGAGACGGAATTGATGGGGATAATAACTTCCCAAGGTTGAAGACGTGATTCAGGATCCATGGTCCCAATTCCAACCTTGCACGCGCTAATAAGCATCGTATTCGAGCGCCCGTATGACACACGCGCGTCCCGCAATGGGAAAGCTGCTGAACAAGTCCCACGGTGGACCGTGCCCCGCGTTTGGCCCACAGGCAAAGGCTCGACACCCTCCATCCCCAATTCTGCTCGTTCGATGCACCACCACCTCCCGCTCCTCCCGCGACCCGTCAGCAGGCTCAATGCACCCCCAGCCTGCATCCAGAGTGCCAGTCAGCATTCAATAAAATAACAACGCCGACGTATCCCTCGCGAGCCGGATTTGGGGCCCTGTGCTTGGCCCGGTTCCCACCCTTGGCGGCCGTTTTTCCCGTGTGCACTCCCTTCGTCTCTTCTCCTCGCACCTTTCCACACTCACTGTCAGGGGCCCGGCGATAGTCACACTCGTTTTTTCGTCGCAACGGTTCATGGTCTCGTACGTCCGACAAAGTCGAGCTTCCTCATAGGAGGCGTACCTATTATCGACCGACTCCTGTCACCTTCGCTCGCTTCTCCGACCCCAGGTTACGCAAGGCGACAGGCGAAGTAAAGAGGAGGACGCACACACAATCCACAACCGACCGACCGACCGACCGACCCAACCCCTCCGACCGAGAATCTGATTGCACTCGCACTCGCTCGATTGAATATCTGGTCGACGAAACCCTCTCTCGAACACAACGAAAATTCTTGGTCGACGGTGTTTTTTGACAGCCGCATTGAGGCGTAGAGAGGACGAGACGGCCTGTTGGGCATTTTGCATCAATCGTCCGATTTGCCAAGCCTTGCATCGCATTGGCTGGTTTTCTCTCTCGCGGATTCGCCTGACGAACAGACCACCATTCGCTTGGGACGAGAATACGGGATTTTCCTTTTGGAGACAAATATTCTGGACATCGTCGACGCTCGCGGTGTAGGCGGGCTTGTGACAAAGGAGGTCGATTTTAGGTCGCTGCTCTCGGACGCCGGGCGAAGCGCTGGGATTTACGGACTTTCCCCCACAACCAGTGCGCCAAAAGTGTGGACTGGCGATCTGTTTCGTTGATCACTGCAGACGTCAGTGTGGTTCACCCCACAGAACAGAGAAGCAACTGCGACTTTGACAGGCGCGCATCTGCAAATCCAATTCCGTGAGCCTGCGTCATGGGTAAGTTTGATCAATTTTACAAGGATCTGGTCAATTCATTGGGGGCGTTTCGCTGACTGGTCAACAGCCACAACCACAGTGTTTGATGCGGCGACGCTGCCGACATGTATTGCGAACTGCGGTGTCCTCTACGATGTGAACGGGGCCTGCGTCGCCCAAAATGCACCGAACCTGGGGAGCTGTTTCTGCAGCGACCCTAGGCTACAGCCATTCCAGCAGGGCGTCAACAACGTCTGCCCCCCGACCGCATGTCCGAACCCAGCCGATTTGTCGAGTATTCAGGGGTGGTACACGAGCTTTTGCAACAACCAGAACCAAAACCAGGCCGCGCCAACAACGACGGCCAAGGCTGGACAGACGGCGGGGTCTAGCAATAGTGGAGGAGGCGGAGGCACCTGGTATGTTCCTATTTCCGTCGTTGCTGGCGAGTATGCTTCTAGAGGTGGGACACGCTAACCTACGGCAGGCTTTCCACGCATTACCAATGGGTCATCTTCCTCGTCATCATGGTGGTCGGGATCGTAGGCATCTGGGTGGGTGCGTGTATATGGCGAAAACGTTACCTCCGAAAGAAGGACCGCCAGTACGCCCTCGGCACGAACCTAGCCCACGCCACGGAATCGGGCCGCGTGGTGCCCAACGCCAGCAACGGCGGTTCCATACACGTGCCTCAGGCGGGTATGTTTTCGCCAGCACCCATCAGCGCGGCCGGCGTATACGGGGAGAAGCCAAAGAAGGAGAAGAAGAAGTGGATGCCCGGGGAGCGCACATAATTTCTTTTTGTGTCGTTATCAGTATTAGAGACAGCGAGTTGCATTATTTCTCTTTTCTTGTCGGTTTACATACAACACACAGAGTATATTCACTATTATCCATCCACACCACACACACACACCCATTAGTAGTATAATTTTTTTTGGTCAGGTCGAGGTGTCGTTGTATGTGTCGGATGAGGACGGGCACGAGGAGAACGAACCAATCATGGGCGGAAAGGGAAGGGAATGGAATGATGTTTCCCATTGCTCTGGAGCTAGTGGCGTTTTGGTGTTTTTCTCTTGATACAAAAGGTGTATATGACGGGGAAGGGAGAGGTGGGAAGAGTGGCTTGTTGTGTTTCGGTATCTTTGTGTGATGGGATGTTTGGCTCATGTATCCGGATATGCTGTCTCTCTCTCTCTCTCTCCCTCTCTCTCTCTCCATACCATCATATCCAGCCGGGGGGTCATGAGAAGTCTCACGGACATTTGAGGATGGGAGAGGGGGGAAAGGAAATGGAAATGGAATTGATCACCTATATATACTGGAATCGTTCCCTGTTGACCCGGTCGTCGTGCTTGTCTGCGAGGTACGAAGATATGTGGCCTGAGGTAGTCGTGATTGTCATCGAGCTGCCTTGGACTTGAATGAGGTGCTTCTTGGACATGGAGGGGCAACCACCTAGGTACATACATGCACGCCGGTCGGTCGGCCGGGTAAAGCCAGCGGGGGTTCAGGAACGCGAACGCACCGACATCAAGCAGGCAGAGGCGGGGAACGGGAAAGTCAAGGCACACGCGAGGGGTAAGGCTTGTTTTTGCCCGGTCCGAACACAACTCGGTTGTTGTCTGGCAGGTCTGTGAGTCTGTCTCCCGGGTAAATCGGCGCGGTAGAGTACGTGGGTGATTCATGGTTCTGTGATCCGTGATCCGTGGACCCGAGAGGTTCATGCATTTTCATGCTCAAGCTCATGCTCACGTGAGCTGGGAATCACGGGACTGGATAAACAGAGTGAAGAAAGCTCAAGCACTCGAAGGTATCCATAGGTAAATGATCAATTTTGTCTGTCCATGTCCTTAGGGGCCCCAGGTCTGTTATTCTACCCAATCTAACTCCAGCGTGATCTGAGAACGCGATGACGTCTATCTCAGAGGCAACGACTTCGCCTCCAGCTTGGCCTGCTCCTCGGCAGCATCCATGTACAGGTCGATAAGACACCCAGCAGACCACGCTTGCGTCGGCGACTACAGCCCACGTTAGAATAGTTTCCACAGAGAAAAGAATAAGACTCACCGAATCAGGACAATCCTCCCCATTCTTCTGCGTCAGCTCCGTCAGTCCCGCCCACGGGCTCCGCTCGATCATCTCCTTGCAACCGATCAGTCGCCGCGTGACCTGCTGGAAAGCTTCCGTGCGGCCCTCGGCATCGGGCCGTCGCTTGAGGTCAAACTTGAGCAGCGCCCGGAGGAAGAACCCGGTTGGCCACAGCCATTCCGGGCCCTGGTGGTAGTTGCGACCCTTGCTCGTGGCAAAGTCGTCGCTGTCCTCGCTGTTGCGATAGTACGGCCTATAGTTGAGGTCGCTGGGGTCCAGAGTCGCCATGCCGGTTGGTCCGCGAAGAACCGCATCGGCTACGCAGAGCGCGTGCATGGCGTGCTTCTCGTCAAACAAGTCAGGGGCTGCCGTCATGGCGATGGGGAAGTTGGGCCGCAGCTGGTAGTCCTCGTACTCCTTGCCGGAACGGTAGAGGTCCTTGTAGATGCCGCGGCGGTTGACAACCTTGGGGTTGACATCGTACTTCTTGTCGTCGGATGGGGAGATCGGCACAAAGAAGCACCTCTCAAAGTTGTCCTTGATGAGATCCGCCCAGGCTTGGAAGGATATCGACGTGCCGTCAGCCTTCTTAACCCCGGAGACTGGATAGCTGCCATCAGCGTGTAGCCGTGCGACCCAACGGAGTGCGTTGTAAAGCAGCCCGGTTATCTCCACAGCCGCTCCATCCCTGGGCGTGCCCGGAACGCCCTTGGACCCTGCTCGCACACTCTCGCCCATCTTGTCCATCCAAGTGCCGCAGTTGTGTTGGTTCCCGCCAAATACGAAGCCGTTGCTCCAGTCCACCTTGATCTCTATGTTGAACCCTTCGTCGCTCATCTGCATGTCGAGGCCCGGACCAGCATTGGCTTCACGGAACTTCATCCCCTCGGCGTGCCGCTGGAACACTTCGAGGATCACATCCGCAATGCTGCTCTCCTTGCTATATGCCCGCGGGTCGTCAGTGGGGAAATAGGTATCGTCGAATGGCAGAAATCGTCTTTTGACCTTCTCATTGAGAATCGACAGACCGTCAGGTACTAGCTTGGTATAATCCTGTATGCATTGCAAAAAGAACCACACCGAGTCTCGGGAGTTGTAACGAGGATTGTTGCCGCTGCCGAGCAGGTTGGGAATCATGCCGTGCTTCAAGACGCTTGCAAAGGCAAAGATGTGCTCCTTCGCCTCATCGAACCGACCGGTGCCTAGGTAGAGACCCCTGAGTGAGATAAAAACGTCACGGCCCCAGCAGCGAGCCCATTCGACTGCAAAATGCGGGAGACCAGCCGCCAGCGACGGCACGAACCGGTTTGGATATAAAGACGCGGAGTTGACGAGGCCAGTTTGCTGAGCGCTGACGAGGGCCAGACGCTGCAGGAACCATTGGCCCTTCTGGACATTGGTGTTCATGAGCGAGATTGCACGATCGACGGCGGCATGGTACGCGGTCCGAAGAACAAGGCCAAAGTAGCGAGGAAGGAGGAAGCTAGGAATGGTGCGGACGGCTTCAAACCGATCCTTGAGCCAAGCGGCTGGCTTAGCTAGGCGACTGTAAATCTCCAGCTTGGATGCCCGCTCCAACCGGCCGACGATGTAATCCAGCGCCCACTGGCCATCCCGAAGGTTTTGGCACAATGGGTGTGCGAGGTTATTGTCCTTGATGACATCTTTCAGGATGCTCCACCAGCCCTGGAGGCCAGCATAGACAATCTTGCCGTGACCTGGGATATCATACGTGCCGTCCCGTCCGACACTCGCGTCACGCTCCTCTGGTTCACACTTGTAGAGCAGGAAGTTCAAGTCGACGAGGTCAAGTTCAGCCATGGCGGTCTTGGCTCCAGACGTCACAAACGCGTCCAAACCGCTGGAGTGCTCTGCTGCCGGAATCCAGGTCTCGAACAGAGCGATGCTTCCCGGTGGAAACCTTTCACGAACGGTAATGATAGTGTCATTACCCTTTGTTTCCATACGGATACCAGGGAGGCCAACGAGTCGAGAAGGGAGCCCGCGCAGGTTCTTCTTGTCGCTCAGCACCTCCTCGATTGCCTCCTTGCTCGTATCGACCTCGAGCGTCCAGCTTCCGAGATGCTTGGCTTTGGTGCCAGTCAAATGCACGGGGTTAAAAGCGCCGTTTCCGTTGCCGTAGCCAGGAAATGCCGTATGAGCAATCAGGAAGTAGCCTTTCCTGGATCCTGGGTGTACCCTGTGCACCGTAATGTACTGGTCCTCATGATGAATGTGCGTCTCGTCATATCCATCCATGCCCATAAGCGTATGTATCTGATTGAGCAGCTTTTTGACCCCAGCGATACCGCCTTTTCCTTCCCCGACCTTGACAGGGAACTTGGAGGACTCGGAAGTGTAGAGGCGGGTTTCGCCGACCAAGTCAACCAGTTTGGGGTAGATCTCGTCGTAGCCCATCACGCTACCGATAGCACTAGAACACATCGCGACCAGCGCGGCATTCGGCAGCGTATCGCGGGCATCCCTCTTCTGGGCAGGAACCTCGTTGTCGTGCGTGCAGTCCATAAAGAGAGCCTGGACTGGAACCGGCTTGATCAGCCGGATGATTTCTCTGGTATATCGGTCTCCTTGCCCCGAGTCGCCGTTGGCTGGAGTCTTCACTTCGGCACTGGAAATTTCGTCCACTTCGAAGCTGCCGATGGGGCGACCACCGTGGCGGTGAACCAACCTACTCAGTTCACCGGTGCTCCAAGCTTGCATCGCTTCACGGATCAGAGAACTCAGGCCGAGACGCTTGACGAAGACGTAGTCCATCTCTTCGGAGCCGGTGAAGAGCTCAGCAACGACGTAAAGATCTGGGCGGACGCGTCGAGCTTCATCCAGGATGTGTTCGGCGACATGGAGTGGCGTCGAATGGCAGTTATCGATCCGGAAGCCTGCGAAGTATTTGGCGAGCATTCGGGCGTATTTTGTCATGTGCTCCCAAAGCCAAGGGCTGTCTTCTGGCCCCTTTCCATACCGCAGCTTGGTGCAATCGCCCCAAACAATGACCTCCCGCCTGAGATAGACCCGTGACTGCGGCCCCGCATTGTCGACCAGAGCGTTTCCTCCCCAGACCCAGCCATTGTTGACGAGAACAAGATCTTCTTTCTTGTGCTTGGCTGTCCGTTCGTTCTGGGGAAGGCGGGTAAAATAAGTTTCAATCAACGGATTCTCCCAGTTGATCGGTCCCAACTTCGGCCCATGGTCGTCCAAGCGCACGTACTTGATTCGGTTGAAAAGCTGCTGGAGAAGCTCTGCAACCTCTGCGTCGTACTCCTTGTAAAACGGGACATTCACAATATCCAGTATCTCCGTGATCTTTGTTCGGGCCGCCGCCCGATCCGCACTGTCAGCGTCGTCGCCTTCGAACCTGCCAAATATCGCACTCAACAGCGCAGCGCCAACACTGGGAATGACATGTCGTCTGTATCGCTCACCCAGATAGTCCATTCCAGCCAGCCCGTGTTTCATGAGAAATTCGGCCTGACCTTCGGGGGTCTGAGCCCGAAGCCCGTCCACACCGTCGGGTCCCATCGAGCCAGCTGGAAACGTCGTCTCCCCGGCAGCCCACGCCTCGACAGCGGCGTCTGCATCCCGGTCAACGTCCAGTGCATAGTATTCCCAGAGCCGGATCTCTGCAATGACCTCCTTTTTGATCGCGTCCATGATCTTCATGAGGTCATCAAGTGACTTCAGCTCTGTTGGGAGTCCGAGCTTCTCTAGCTTGAACCCGAGTTCCAACAGCTTCGTGTCCAGCAGATAGGCAGATTCAAGCCAGGGTGCCGTTGTGAGGTTGTAGCCTGCTTCAGGGTGGTCCATTAACCACGCGCTGTTATGCGCGGTGTGGTTCAGAACTATGTCCGTCAAGCTCAGTAGCGAGTGGTTCTTTTCCAGGCTCTCCACCATCTTTTGGACATCCTTCTCCCCTCCAGGGAAACAGTTCGAATCCCAGCCGAGTTGGTCGTACAGACTGTATGGAGAATTGGAGGCGCCCCTGACCTGCAGGGGCGTGAAATGAACCATGTTGTATCCTCTGTCGCTAATGCCCCTAAGATGACGCTCCCAGTCTTGTGGATATTTGCCCATGAACTTGCTGATGGTGGAAAAGACCGAAAGGGCCGGCAGCGGCAGCGGTCTGCCCTCAAGGGTGAGGCGTGGCGCCACATCGATGTAGTAGAGCGAAGTGCGCTTGGTTTTGGTCTTGGATGCGCCATTCGTCTGTTTAGGTGCCAGAGTTTCCGAGAGATCAGGGAGTTCGGCATAGGTGGTGTAAAATGCATAGGCGCCGGCCTGGTAGATCGGGACCGAAATTTCTAGGGTGCGATTGAAGTCTGGGACGAGCCTGGGCCAAGTGTTAGCGCTCAGCAAAACCGCCTCCTCGCCAATCCAGGGGTTTGGCGCACTTGAACTCGCGAAACTGGTCGCGACGAAACTCTTTCCCCTCTTCGGGGATATTGACCCAGAGACTTCCATGACGGCAGATGCTGGAGGTGCCTTCGATCGCAAAGCGGATCGTTACGGGATCGGGCGTCTTCGGAGCCAGGTAAATGTACTCGCCGGGCACCTGGGGCGAGCCATCGTCGTTCAGGGGCAGCAGATAGACCTCGCTGGAAACCATGGTTTTGGGGATCATGGTGGAGAGGGGAAACGGAGCTTCGAGCTTGGGGAGCTCGGAGCTTTCAGGTTATGGTTGGGTACCCCGCGCTCGTTTGTTGCAATCTCGTCTCGCGCCCGATCACCCGATAAGGCAGAAATGGTGAGGCGAATCGACAATTTTCGAAAGGACATGCGAGCTGCCACGTCGGCGAGGAGAAAGGGATCGACACGTAGCAAATGGCTGGCTGGCAAGGCAGGAATCAGGGCGAAGGATCAGAAGGGGGAGGGACTATGCTGGGTGCAAGATCCCAAGGCTGATCATATAAGCTTCTCAACCTGCGAGACACAACCTTGGAAACTGCCGCAACAAGTGGGATAGTCGGTGAAGGCAGCTTGGATGCCGCAAAATGGCTGGTTCGCCGGCCAGTACGGAAGCAGAAAGACCACTCTGACGCGCTCAAAACCGGCTGCTGCAAGCCGGAGCTCAAGGATGCCCAGTCCTTCCGCGTTCCGCCCGGCTGGTGACAGACAACGGATTCACCTTGGGCTACCAATGTCACTCGTGGTAGCTCAATGCAGGATCCAGGGCTGGTTCCCCGTCTTGGGATGACCATTAAGTAGTTACCCCTGATCATCTCAGCGTTGACAGGGACGGGCAGGAGTCGCCATTTTGACGGATGTACACTAACGTTAGCAGAGTCAGGGGCAACCTGAGAGCTGCATCGACCCAACTCCTCCGCCCCCCAATCGATCGATGACGATGGTCAGCGGCATGAATCCGGACCCCACACGGCCATTATTCAACAGCCATCCGAGGAATCTACACTTATTTTCGGCTGCAGCAAGCTTGAAAAATTGCAAAACTACATGTCAGATAGAGGTTCGTCCCTCTTTCAGGTACCGTCTGAATATCAGCGCCTCGTTGATCGACGAAGCTGAACGCGCGTCTTGAGCCTTGGGTCGTGCCCCGCACGTGGGAAACAGTCAAGCGACAGCAGCCCCTCTTGTTCGATGCACAGTGACATCAGCGACTTGCAGCCGTGGAAGCCCCACCGCACAGGCCGCTGCGTTTGGAAAGCAGATCTCCCGTCCTTGCCTTTCGGAGGCTGCCGAGATCACGGAGGCTTCGCTTTCCCCAACCGGGTCAGATCGGTGACGTCGATCCAGGACAGATCGAGATGGGTAAGAATCTGGATGATACCATTCCAAAGTTCCGGATACTCCCAAGTGGTGGCTCTCGGGACATCGAGAGCCGCGACGCCTTCAAACAGTCAGTCGGTAGCACTGACGCGTCGGCGGATGCTGGAGCGCTCCACCGGGGCAACGGTTGCTTAAAATACTTCGGTCGTGCCTGCGTTGGCCACGTAGTGTAGCTGTCGTTGTGCTAATGCTAGGACAATGAGCCCAGGAGATTGCTCAAGAAACCGATAACGCTCTCGGAGGGAAATGTTTCCGAAAGGGTGTAGAACACAGGCGTCGGTTTATCCGGAGAAAATATCGGCGTTGAGTTAAAGTAGTTCTTGAATTCAGCTGTGCGAGTCGGCGATCCGGACTCCGGCTTCCGGAGGCCGGGTGTGAAATCGGCGCCGGGAGGTCGGGTCTCCCTACCCGGTCCGGCTTGCCTTTGCCCCGCCGCACCGGGGAAGATTGTACTTGGACATCCGAGAGGAACGAAACTGCCGCGGTGTAAACTTGTACTAAAGATCAAACTTTACTTAAGAGGCAGCTGCCAGTCCGGCCCAAGAACTCGGTGTGGTAGGCGAAATGCGGTGCGCATCCAAACCAATTGATCGAGACCGAGGGCCGGTGGGCCGGTTGCTCCCGAAATATACTCCCGGAAAGGCCCGCAATGCCCGTATCGGAAGCTGCAGAAGTCCCGACGCGGCGGAACATTAAAAAAGGGCAACTGGATCGCCATCATTGGCGCATCCGAGGGTGGTCCAGTCAATTCTACCTCGGTCTCTCATTTCAGACAGCGCCGCAATGGAATCGCATTCCAGGCTTGGCGCGCCGTGACCTCGGCGAAAGGTTGAGAAGAAAGGGAAAGTTGCGGCGGAGGCCGAGGTGTGACCGAGGTGAGAATCGGCAGCGGCTGCAGGCCGTCGGAAGGGCGACTGTCACAAGCTTGTGGTGGGAAAGGGCAGAAATTTTCGTTGAGGCTGACGCGCTGCAATGGGCAGGCGGTGAGGTTGATTCTGCCGCTTCCTTGCGTCATGGCGCTCAACAAGGTCGGGAAAGGGTGGCGTGAAGCACGAGAGCACTTCGGCGCTGGAACAAGAAGCAGGCCAAAGGAGTTGCACCGGCGGCACCGATCAATTCCACCCCCAAGACGGCGCCTCCGCGTGGCCGATCCGGGCCTGATGACCCTACTATATCGCCCCTCTGCATTGGCTCCGTATAAGTTCTGGCGCGCTTCCGACTTGCAGCAGCAGCAGCAGCAGCGCAGCTTTGTTGGTTTGTTCAGCAATCCCAGTCGACGTTCTCACCGCTTTCCCCGTCCACAACCCAACGTGACCCAGCTGCATTTCCAGATCCACCCCGCCGGCGGCTTACTCGTGAGACCCTTTGTCGGCTCCCGGATCTTTTCGACATCCCCTTCTCCACCTCCCCGTCCTACTGTTTCCCCTCGTTTGTCCCAATTGCTCGCGTCCGAACTCCCCAGCACCGCGCTCTCCAGCTCTCCATCGTCGACTGTCTGTCGTAGTCTGTCCAGAACCGCCAAGATGACGGTACCAAACGGTTCCTTTCGGCAGAAGCACAAGGTGACGGTGATCGGGTCCGGAAACTGGGGCACCACGGTTGCCAAGCTCCTCGCCGAAAGCACGCGTGAGCACCCTGATGTCTTCGAGGAGGAGGTGCAGATGTGGGTGTACGAGGAGAAGGTGACGCTCCCCAAGACCTCGCCGCACTACGACCCCGCCGTTGGCGACGAACCGCAAAACCTCACAGGCATTATCAACAAATACCACGAAAACGTCAAGTACCTTCCCAACATCCCGTTGCCCAGCAATGTTATTGCGAACCCATCGCTCCAAGACGCTGTCAAGGGCTCAACTATCCTCGTCTTCAATTTCCCCCACGAATTCATCAACAACATCCTTCGGCAAGTTAAGGATCACATCCTCCCCTACGCCCGAGGCATAAGCTGCATCAAGGGCGTGACAGTTACGGATGACAAGATCGAGCTCATCTGCGAGCACATCGGCGATACCCTGGGCATATACTGCGGCGCATTGAGCGGTGCCAACATTGCTAGCGAAATCGCGAACGAGGAGTGGTGCGAGACTACCATTGCCTACAACACACCTCCGTGTGACATTCGGTCGGCGAACGGTTCATCCAACGGGTCTGAGAGCCCTGCTTCTTCTAACGGAGAGCACAAGGACTCTCGCGGTCAGGTCAGCAAGACGAAGCTCGTTCCGCTGCCCCTGGACTATCCCCCCCTAGATCACGAAGAGTTCCACAAGCTGTTCAGCAGACCCTACTTCACCGTGTCCATGGTGTCGGACGTTGTTGGAGTCTCGCTCGGCGGCGCCTTGAAAAACATCGTGGCCATTGCATGCGGCTTTGTGGAGGGTCATGGCTGGAACATGACCGCCAAGACGGCCGTCATGCGCAGGGGCATGTTGGAGATTATCGCCTTTGCCCGCGAATTCTTCCCCGAGACTATTCAGGAGAAGACGTTTTGGGAGGAGAGCGCCGGATGGGGCGACATGATTGTCTCGTGCACGGCTGCCCGCAACTGGAGGTATTCCAAGATGGCGGTTGAGCGTGGTGTGTCTGTTCAGGAGATTGAGCGGACGGAGCTCAATGGGCAGAAGCTGCAGGGTATCTCGACGACGCGGGAAGTCAGCAGCTTCCTTAGAAGTCGTGGCCTCGAGAACCATTATCCGCTTTTCATGGCTGTCGAGTTGATTCTGGATCAGAAGATCAAGGTGGATGATATTCCCAAGTTGTTCAGAAAGTAGGGTACAAATCATTACGGTTGGTCGGGAATCGTGGGACGGGGCATATCAGAATGATACAACGGTCGGTGGTGGGAGGTTTCGGCCGCATGGAGGGTTCATGACAAGAGGGTTTCAGACTCAACATCAAGGGGGGGACGTCCCACACGGGACCGGAGTGGGTTGGCAAAAGCATCGGATACTAATGAAGCCTTATCGTATGTTCCATCTGATAACATCGCCGTCTCGTTGATTGTGAACCGTAAAGTAAAGACAAGTGTACCTGAGCGCTGAAAGAAAGCCTGGCTAGTCTAACATTGATTGAAGCAAGCATCGTTTCTCCTCATCATCACACGGTTCCCGCTGCCGCCATAGCGAACTCCCTCTCCGGTGGCGCCGCCTACTGGTCACCAATGTCTCATCCTCTTCCATAGTCCTCTCTCCATCTCCGAACAACGGTTTAGCCACAGAGTCATAACTCATCCAGATGAGATTAAAGACGACAGACATGACCGCGCCTATCCACGCCGGTGTCCTGCCCTCCTTGTCAGCTAGCATCTGCCCGCCAAGCATGAGAATAAGGAAGAGAGGCGCCCAGAAGCCCAGGAACAAGATCTGGCCGATCTGCTGCCGGCAGGTCGTGATGGTATACGGGCGCAACGACTGCAGGTATTCCTGGTACTCGCCGGGAAGATCATGTTCCCTCGCCCCGTCGGTGATGAGCTTGAGGTACCTCGCCGATGGCTGGGCATATTCTGGATCCGGTCGGCGGACGGGCAGCAAAAGCTTGCGGAACCACGATGGCGGTTTCGGCGGGTCGGGTTTATCACCATCGTCGCCGTCATCTTCCTTGCCTGGCCCCTTATCCGGGATATCCGGCAGTCGCGGTGCGAAGAGTGTACGGGCTATGAATGGCTTGGGCAACTCTGGGATGGGCGGTTTTTCCGGAACCGCGACGGCGGGGGGCAGAGGGATGCAAGGGACGAGTATCTCGTGGTACGAACGTCCGCCGCCCTCGGTCGCGATGATCTTGGCGAAGTCGGAGGGTGTGACCTCGTAGACGACGCCGATGAGACCCTTGTCCCAGTCTCGACCGCCCCGAGGGGCATGGTGATGCGGCGGATCGGGGATGTCAGGGATGTCGGGGATATCGGGCATGCCCGGCGGCATCTTGGGCGGGCCGCCGGGGATCTTGCGGAGCGCCGTGTTGGCGAAGCATGGCTCGCGGTATGGGACGCCGGGCAGGTCGAAGACGAGACGGAGAGAGGGCGCTGAAACGTTGATCTGACTTAGCGGGCGGATGCCGCGCCGGCCAAGAAAGGTTTCGGCGGCTAGGTTGGAGCCGTAGGCTAGGTAGAGGAGCGTTCCGGGCTGCGTGTGCTCGCCGGACGCGGGAGCAGTCGTCGGAGCGGTCGGGAACGGTGTAGGCGCCGCATCGGACTGGGCCAGACGACCGGCGGGTGTTCGTGGGATTGATGAGATACTAGGGTATGAAGGAGCCTTCGGTTCGGGTTGGACGTCGAGTAGTTGGAAACGTCGCCACGCGGCGACGGCGTAGTCAGAGCATCGTGGCGGCTGCTCAGGTTGCGTCTGCGCGGTTGATTTCGCGTCGGCGCTGCGCGCTGACGGATCAGCTTTAGTTCGCGCCATAATAAGGTTAAACTAGTTGATGAGGCAATCCAGGGGAACGATGACGAGATCGGGATACGCAGCTGTCGGGATGGATGCGGTTTATCAGGAACGGAAGCGATCAATGGCAGAGACGAGTCGTCATCAAGGCGGGGCCTAACGTTCCTGCACGGGCCGAGCGGTCGGGCTCCGGGCACTTTTCCGGGACGCTTTTTGTCCGACTCCCCGAGGTCCGATTGACACCGTCTTGTTGTCTGACAAATCCGGCTCAACGACAAATGTCCGAAAAGTGCTCTGATGAATGTTGCTAGACTGGCTTCAACTCAGCCGTTTCGTCTCGCCAAATCATCACCTGAGGAGTCCTGTCTCGAGAGTCGCCCTCGATGGACAACACCGCGATGAAGCTCGGCAAGCCAACCAGACCCTTTGCGCTCGCTGGGAACCCGAAGCTACTCAAGAAGACAATGACCTAGCCAAACAACAGAATACCACGATAGAGCACCCGGGACTTACAATCGATATGATGTCTGAATCGCTTATCATCAACGACGGGCTCTAGTCAAGAATTCCGGGTTACGAGTTAAGCAACAGGTTTTTCCCTTGCAAGGAAACTCCTGGCCCCCAAGACCTCATGAACTAAAGGGTGTGCTGGAAAATTCCCCGAAAACAACATGGACTTTTGGGGCGTCGATGGCTCCTTCCGCACAGATCCTGAGTGGCAGGCAGGAGCGGCCAGCACCCAGCGCAATGCATTCCGGTCCTGGCTGGATTCCAAACTTTTGCATCGCCCAAATCCATCACCAAGTATCAGCTGCAGTCAACTTTGCCCTTGTAAATACGATTCGCAACATCCACCTCTCCGATGAATCCAAGTTTGGACGCCGGATTTCTTCCCCTCGCCGCAGATGGACCGCCGTCCGTGACTCCTCCAAGCCCTGGACTGGTAAGGGCGGATTTGGCGTTCACCTGGCCTGCATGGAATCCTGATGAATCGCCCAAACCACAACCTCCTCAAGAACTGCCCCGGGAGGCTCTAGACGATATGCTCGATTTGGAGACTCCCTCAAGGCCCACCACATCCCAAGTCAAGAGAGTAGACCCGCTGCCGCGAATGCTGAACGGATTATTTGACACACCCAAGGAACCAGCCACTCTGTCTCAACGGAGGAAGGAAGTCCTGTTGGCAAAAACTCCCGACACCGTACCAGATGCCTCTCCAAGAGCGACCGGAACCCCACCAGATCCAAAAGAGCGCAGCAGAACGGCTACCCCCAAGAGCGTCGTCACTCGATCAAAGTCGGCAACCGGGTCTCCCATTGTCGATCATGTTGTCTGGAAGGAGACAACAGAGAAGATTCGATATACTGAGCAGAATAAAAACGGACAGGGACAGTCAGTTCGAAGTACTCCCCTGGCGGAAACGCCTCAGGAGGCAAAAAGCACGCCTGGTAGTACTGAAAACCAGCCTCCAAGCCCTGGTTATATCTGGAAGCAAGCCATCACCGGCGACTCACCTCCAGCTATTGTCCGGACGATTGTCACCGTCAGTAAACTCGTATCAGCAGTCCATGTGAAAAACTAACCGGAAGTCCAGTCCCTACATCGTTCGCTCAGCTCCAAAGAAGACGCCGTCCGCGGTATTGCAACCGAATACAAGGAAAATGCATTGCGGTTGATCGACGGGATGAACCTCCGCCACTCCCTTGAGAGAAAAGAGACTTTGGAATCTCACGCTGATGCGTCTCGCGCCATCCTCGCAGCATTCATCGCTGCCGAAAAGGACGTTGCATGCCTTGTTAACCAGATAGCCGGGATAGATGTTGGCAGCGAACCACAGACAGGAAAACGCCCCTCGTTCCTCAAGAAATTGCGCCTGGTGATACGTCTTTACGAGGCGCAACTGACAGCCTCCCTGCGGATTCCAACGGTTGTGGATTCTGTCGCCAATCCAGACATGCCGGAGGCAGAGGAGAGCGGGGATGCAGAAGGGGGGAAGTTGGTCGATGGTTTTCGGGTCCGGCTGTACAGCAAGGTCAGACGGCCGGAGACAGCTACTGTGGCGACACGTTCCAAAATTCGAGAGGATGTGGACTCTTTACTTAGAGATCAGCTGCCTGGCCAGGGGTCTCAGAGACCGAAACGGAAAACAGGGGAGGAACTTCTTGAAGAGATGCTAGATAGGACGATCAGCTCATTTCGAGAGAGGTTGGGTCCGGAGGTGTTTCAGCATATCGTACGCAACGAAGAAGGCTCGGAAAGCGCGGACCCGGATGATGAAGATACGAATCTATTAGATGACATGGCTGGGAAGATGGAGGAGTAGGGAGCGGGTTGGGAGTTTTCAAATGGTTGGCTGCTAGTTGGACCTTGATCTGTGAGTCAGGTTTCACATACATGTTCTTCACATCTCAAACTGAAGCATGGGTTTCGTGGCAATTAATCACTGGTCTGGTATTAGAGCTACCTATTAGAGCTGTCCTAGGTAGCCCGAGTTCGTGCGATCCCTGAACTCCCCCGACAATCCCAAGAATATGACGCCGCCGAACGCCGAGACCGATCGCCGCGTGAATGTTTGCCAAAACTCAAACATAGGGGCCACCGCCGAGAAACATAGGGAGCATAATCGGGAATTCCGGCTTCCGATCGTCCTTCTTCTTTGTGGGAGCGCTGGTCTTGTCGTTCTTATCATCCTTATCGTTCTTGTCATCCTTGCTGTCCTTATCGTCCTTGTCATTCTTGTTGTTCTTGTCGTCCTTGCTCTTGTGATTCACGTTATTATCGGCGCTCGAGGGCACATCAAGATGTGTTGCCGGCGGTCCGCCGGAACCCGAGGATGTCGGATCAGAACCGTTATCTTTCGACAAGGCAAGCACCTCGCGGATCTTCTTGAACAAACGACCGAGGTATCCTTCATCGTGGAGAGGATGAACATTCTCAGGGTGCCAGAGCTCGAATCCAGTCATTAGAGGGCGCCGTGTCTTCTCTTCGTTATTGTCATCGTCGCCACCTTGCGGCACAGAGTCATCGCGAGGCTCATGGCAGATACGACGCAGAACATCGGCGCTGGGCACGTCGTCGTCGGCTGTGTCGGCGGGCGCAGCTGTATACGAAGACTGGTCAATACTGAAGTCGATGTTGCAGAGGGGATCAATTGTGACGGGCGTACTGAACGGCATGCCGTCGACGAAGAGGGCCGAGCTCTGAGACGGCTGCGAGAGAAAGGTGGCGGCGAAGGTCGGGTGGAACGGCGAGGGCATCGAATTGCCGCGGAGGAGAAGTGAAGCGACGTCTCCAGCGGTGGTGGGCAGCGTTGCTGCCAGCTTGTCGGGGGTGATGTTCCAGACCTTGCTCTGGCAGATGGGCATTGAGACCTTGAGGTCGAAGACCGTGAGCGGTCGGTTGGGCGAGGGGGGCGAGTCAACAAGCCGCTTCTTGGCTGCCTGCCACTGCTCGAGGGCATCGAGGGACATGGCTAGATTGGTCAGGCGGCGCGAGGGGATTTGGGCGAGGACGGGGGTCTTCGCAAAGGGCACAAGGGCCCGCGATGTGGTGGTTAGCATGTTGATTACTTGGTGGCGGTTGTTACAATCAACAAAGTTGTGGAGAGGTGCGAGGTTGCGAGGTTGTGAAGTGTAGAGTGGAGGAGGGTTTTGTAGGAGCCTCGAATTTCTGTTGAGGGACCAGCAAAAGCTGCTAAAATAGAAGAAGAGACGGTGTGTTTTGCAAGATCTGGGGAAGGAGGAATTAGTTTGTCCCTGGTGTGGTCGGCCGGCTGTATGCTAAAGCTTAGGTTCGGCGCCGTCATGTCGTGTGCAGAGCAGGCCGAGAACTTTTCCATTGAAACTTTGATTTCCTATCAGCTGCGCGCCAAGGCGCAGGAGCCCTCTTACCATCAAGGTTCATATTTCGGCCGAGCTTGGATCTAGACAAAAGCATGCCTAGGGGTTTTCATCTGAACTTTAATGTCTGTTAGGGCCAGGCGAGTGCTTCGCTTACATTCCTGCATGGCATGGCAGAGCCGCACATGCTTTTTCTTCTTCCTAGCCGCTAGGAAGAAAAAGGGCGAGATCCAAAGAGAGGCTTTTAGTGTTTGTGACTCGCAGTGGTATCTGCTATGTCTTGGGCGCTAACAATCATGAGGAAGCCCTTCTAGCCTGGTCGTCGATGGATGCCTTTTATGGAATACTTTGTACATCCCAGCTAGCCCCTGGATGATTTTACGGTTGATGGTCTCCACTGCCAGGTTGGCCGGGGTCGAGTTCATTTAACATATCTACGCATGTCCTCTAGCATCAGACTTGCCCAAGGTGATAGTTATTTAGCAACATAGGGATAGTTAACTTGGCTGAGAGGTCCATGCTAGTCAGCAGCACCAGATAGTGAAATGCCCGCTGGGCTTGATACAATGTTCTTGAGGAGGGTGTAAACCAGAGGATTACTCGTACCTCGACCGGACAGCTTCTCTGCCTTATCGTCAACAGAGATCTAAAGCATCAGAGATAGCAAGGTTGGCTCAAGTCTCTAGTCTACAAACGAAAGGTTGGTCGACGAGAGAGCGTAACACCCACGTGACACGAGCGATGCACGTCCAGCAGTTGGAGACATCGCTTGAATCACTGCCATAAAAAGAAGCATCAAGACTTGGGGTTCTCCCAGCCAAGACGGTTGGTGCCAGCATCGACATCGAATGACACGTCGTCGGGTGGTGTGACCGCACGCCCACCATACCGGATCGGCCCAAACAGGAAGACTCACCCAACAACTTGCATATAAGGTAGAAAGATGTTCGTGGTTCTCAGGCCGAGCGAAACACCCGCCATATTTCCGCATCATCAAGCGTCTCAGAATTGCTGTCGACTTTGTCACTCGGAACAAAGTCCCCGCTAACACCTGGCCTTGTTCATTGCCGGCTGGACAGCTACGACCAAAACGGCTTAGCGCACGGCAGTGAGGAAGTGCACGGACCAAGTCCTTCGAGAGCCCCAGATTCCGACCGACGCCATCGTGCGGCGTGCGCTTCCCGCTCGGCTGGACGGCTGCTGCATTTTCAGTGACGTCTTTAGGGTGCATCTGAGCAGCCGACTCCCCAAGACGAAGTCATCCCGGTGCGATTCGTGCATCCTCGTTGTGACTGCCAATCGCCCTGTTCGGCAGCCTACATACCTCCTTGTTACTCGGAGCTGGCCAGCAGGTTGAGGGCCAGAACTCTGATCCAGATAGCGCTTATTCTTCCGCCCAAGGAAGTCCGCAGTTTCGACTGGGGGGGCGCCCGCCGCAGCACCAAGATATTTCAACTGCGCATTCCTCAGCGGGTGCGGGGTCCTCAAACTCACAGCCCTCCGCCACGATTTCTGCCTTGGCTACCTCTGACCCACCGCAAACTTGCAAGTCAAAGGTGACAAACTCTGTGTTGACGCGATCCATCCGCTGGTACATTGTTCGCCGTTCTTTTCGCCTTCAGACACCGTCGAGGTTTGCTGCTAACAGGCGCGGTCCAGGGATCTGCCCCGCGTCGCAGCGCCGTAGATCGATTGGAGCCGTTCTCCCCGACGAAGCCGATCGACGTCGCCTGATTGCGAGGCCGCGACCTCTCGCCCTTCCGTCCTTTGTTGGTCTCGAAACCACCGACTTTTTCTCATCCGATAGGGCTGGACCGCCAGTCCAGTTTCTCGTAAAGATGCCCTTCCGGCAAAGAGTAGCGAGACATTTCGGGGAACATGTGAGCAGCCTCTCTCTCTCTCTCTTCCCCCGATAGAACCCCCGCCGTGAATCCGACCAAGTTCGTTCGACGTGAAGAGAAAGCCAGGACGTTGTCGAAGAGGCGGTCATTCCTACACCCCGACCCTCGTACACTTCCACTTGAAGACAGTTTTTCGTGTCGGACCCGGCGAAAGAGCGGTCGCAGAATGTGGGCGCGGATCATGAAGCCGGCTGGGGTCCAAGCCTGACGCTGAAGTAGCGAAGGGGAAGACTGGACCATATATAGGATTTTGCAGGAGCCTGACGGAGCCAAGTGGTGACCGTCTTCGATAAGAGCGTTGGCTCCCTGCAAGCCCGTTAGCGGCACCTGCGGAAGAATCAGTGTTCCACCGGAGACGTGCTGGGAGGGGCCAGTCCAAAGAAGTGGAAGTTTTGGGGCCTATACGGCAAGAGCATGCTTTACCGATAAGCTTTTCGAACCCATGGAGAGTCAGGCCCAAACTCCCGGAAGTCTTGACCGAGCGACTGGCGTTCTTCTCCTCCCAACTCCTTTCGATCCCAGAAATCTGGTTCTCGAAATTTGAGCCACAACTTTGCCATGGCCCGCCGCGCGTCCCCCCATTTTAATGCCCGCAATGCGACTCGTGTTCAGAAAAGAAAGCAGAGAAAGGTTGCTAAATTGGTCTCTCAGCTTTCACCTACTGCGCCATATCTTTCCTGTAAGTCATGCCCTACCTACCCCACGCTTCTTCCGTCATCAGGCCACACCTAACAGTCAGCTAGATCACGACATTCTTTGTATGTGGGAGATCGCCGTCGAGATGTCCTCGTCCATTAACCTCCTCTAGTGACGTTCGACGATATCAAGTCCTTGAGGAATGACTGGCTCACGGATAATGTAAGTGTGCTCCCTTCATTCACCACTCCGAAGTGCTGACTGTGGATAGAATATCGCGTTCTGGGAAGAGTATGTGCTGCCATCACATCTCTAGAGCGCTTCCATCTGGAATATCCTTTTGTCGCTAACTTTACTTCAGGTATCTCGAAAGAGAGATCCTTGTCCGGTACCCGCAGGCTCGCATCGTGCTGTTACGCCCCAGTATGACGTTCCTCTTGATGCAAGCGCTCGACGTCAAGAACATCGGAGGTGCTCTCCCAAACTTCGACAAAGTTACGCACGTCTTTCTTCCAGTGAATGACAGCCGAGACCGGGAGCGCGCCGACGGAGGGTCACACTGGTCCCTCCTCTTGGTATCCGTCATCGACAGGGTGGCCTTCCACTACGACTCGCTGGGGGGCGCCAACTTCTTTGAAGCCCAAAAGTGTGCCGACCGTCTGGCTAAGGTGCTGAGGGCACCGCTTAGGTTCCATCAGATGGAGGACTGCCCCCAGCAGGAGAACAGTAGCGACTGTGGCGTGTTTGTTTGCCTGCTGATGCGCCACCTCCTCGTCAAGCGGCTCCTTAACGCAAATGCCGACCAGAAGGTGTCGATGTCGATGGCCAACAAGGTGATCGATAGCCCCGGCGGCCGGAAGGAAATGCTAAAGATCATCGAATCGCTTCGGAAGGAGGGGGAGCGCCGCAGGAGCCAGAGCCCGCACCCTTCGAGCCACAAGACACCGCCGCGGGTTGACTAGTGATCACGCGAGGTTGTATGGACGGGATATGGGACTCATTAGACCGTGTATTTATGGGAAGACAGCGGGATGGATACGGATTGGTTTGGTGCGCAATGGTTCTGGGCGTTCGGCGGATGCAACAGGGTTCGGTTACCAGCGACTATAAGTACCCCTCATGTTATATGGATTTCATGGTTCTTTGCAGTCTACTTGTTCGCACAGGAGAAACTCCTGTTTAAGTGGATACGATGGTCAGCGGGCGAAGTTTCACTGGGAAAGGTTGTAGCAAGCGACGAAAACGACAGATGAATTCATGTCTTGTCCGCAAAGGCGGGATTCTGCTCCATGGTGGAGGATATAAACTGCCTCAAGGCCGCCCACTGACTGGACCCCGTCGAACTCGGTGGTGGCGCCGCCTGTTCCGCGCTGTCCGTCTCCTCCACGTCCATTTCCATTTCCCCAGCCACCATCCCTTGGGTCGTATCCTTTGCGGGAGCGGGAGTGGGAGCCATCATGGCCAACTGCGCCAGACTCTTCCCGAACCGCTCCATCTCGCCCTTGACCACCTTTTCCTTCTTTTTCAGGGCGCCCGGTCGCGATCTCAGTGATTTGTGTCGGATCTTGCCCAGCGCTACCTCGTCTTCTTCCGCTTCGTTGGAGGAGAAGTTGATCTCGTCAATGATATCATCTAGCGCGCCGCCTAGACTCTCCAAGTCGGTGACGAGTTTCTTGGATGGGCGACGGCGTTTCTTGACACAGGAGCAGGAAGAGGAAGAGGGTTTGGTTATCCGCGACACGAAGGATGAGTGCTTGATCTTGCGCTTGTCGAGTTTGGAGTTTATGAAGGTGTCGGTTATTACTGCCGAGGGGCGATGGGACTTTAGGCCGAGGGCTGTGTCGGAGAAGGCACGCGCCCGGGCGCGGGCGCGGCCGGAGGGGCGTTTTGGTGCTGTGGGAGCCTGGGGTGGGGGATGGTCAGCTGGTGGTTGGGACGTAGAATGATTGGGGGACCGTACCATATTTGGGTTGGGTGGGTGGTGTGGTTGTTGATTGAATGTGGTGGTTGTGTTATGTGGTGGGAGTTCCAAAGCTCGAGAGGCGGAGCTCACTTCTTGCTGAACGTCGTCGAGGTCCATCATGGTGGGAATTGAACTTTTTAGTGGGGCTGTCGATCGACGTGGGGGCAGAGGGGGCAGAATGCTTCACCGCCTTTGGAATGTGGACAGTGGGGGCAAAAAGTGACGGCGCCAAGCCTTTCGAAGACTTGGCAAAATGAGGAGGAATCTCCTGTCTCAATGGCTAACTCTGTGGAAAAGGGCTTCCTTATATAACATCATCTTCCTGACAATCACATTTGCTACCGAAGTCGGTATTTAATCGAGGTCGGAAATAGCCGGAACATACGTTTCTCGCTTTAGGGCCACAGTGGCCATCTGCAACCCTTACAGTGCTGTTGCGCTGTTAATAGTAGTCAGTTCCGCACGTGACTGATCGGAAGGTCCAGCAAAAAGTGACCAGCAAAAAGTGACCAGCGCCAAGCCTTCCGGGTTGCGGTCAGCGTTCCCAACAAATCAAATCAAATCAAATCAGGCCCCCGATTTGATTTGGATTTGGCTAGCCTGACAGGATTTGATTTGAATTTACCGAGATTTGGCTCGATTTGCCTGTTTGCCAAGGCCACACGTGACTGCCGATAAGGCGATAAGACCCAAAAGGGCAAGTGGGGTGCACAGCAGCGCTGCTTACGCGCCCGGGCCATGTGACGTACCACGTGACCTGGGGTCCAAAAAGGTGGTGGAAACCTAGCTCTCCAGGTATTTTTCTGGGGCTATCCAAAAGGAGCCTAGTACAGGTCCAAAACAGGTAATATTTGATACGGATTCAAATCAGCGACCCCCAGATTTGATTTGGATTTGGGTGGATTTTTTTGAGATTTGATTTGTTTGGGCTAGCCCAGATTTGATTTGATTTGTTCCGATTTGATTTGTTGGGAACGCTGGTTGCGGTTGGCGGGGCTGTGTCCCTCACTCAGCCCTATGAGCGAACAAAGCAGGGCTCTCTCCTGGGACCTGTAACTCTCTCAACGAGATCTTACTATGCTCGATAGCTGAGTTTATCTCATGGATCTGGTGGATTTGGAGTAGCGATACGATATCCCCAAGAATTATCTTGAACGTAACTGCCTTGATTTTAGACCAAGGGCGACCTGGCGGAGGAGGCTTGTTTGGGTTGGAGCTTGCGAAGAGGCATGCCCCCCTGAATTAGCTACACGGCACGAACACCAGTCATGACAGCCGATACAGGTGCGGCGAGTGCCGCCCCCATGAAAAGCAATGACCGCCGTCTCACATACGAGGAATTCGAGCGGTACTCGCGGCAGATGATCGTCCCTGGCATGGGGAAGCACGGTGAGATTAAGCTTCCCCGTTCTCCCCTTTAAAGCCCCTGACTGATGAAGACAAGGACAGCTGCGTCTCATAAACTCACGGATCCTGATCATTGGAGCTGGTGGTCTCGGCTGTCCAGCAGCCCAATACATAGCCGGAGCTGGCGTCGGGACCATCGGCATCGTCGACGGCGACACGGTCGAGATATCCAACTTGCACCGGCAAGTCGGCCACGCGACCTCTCGTCTGGGATGGAAAAAGGTTGACAGCCTCATTGCCCATCTCAAGGACATCAACCCTTTGCCCAACTACATCCCGCACCCCTTCCATCTCGACCCGCAGAACGCCGCCGACATTATTACTCAGTACGACCTGGTCATGGACTGCACGGATAACCCGGCTACGCGCTATCTGATCTCGGACGTCTGCGTGCTCCTCAGGAAACCGCTCGTCTCGGCCGCCTCCGTCCAAAAGTCGGGCCAGCTCATCGTGCTCAACTGTCCGCCCGCTCCGCAAGGGCTCGTCGACAAGAAGTACCCGCCGTGCTACCGGTGCTGCTTCAAGAAGCCGCCTCCACCAAGCTCGATGGTCTCTTGTGGCGAGGCCGGCATCATGGGTCCGGTAGTCGGCATGATGGGTGTCGCCCAGGCCGGCGAGGCCATCAAGATCATCGCTTCAGCGCTGCACCTCCCGCCGTCTTCAACAAATGACCTTACTGCCCCTATCCCCGAACGAAACCTCCAACAACCAACACTGCTAATATACACCTACGACCTCGAGAGCGCCGTAGGCCCCTACTCCTTCCGCGCACTTAGAATGGCCGGCCGACGAAAGAACTGCTTCGCCTGCGGCGAGAACTCGACCCTGACGCTCGAGGGGATCAAAACCGGAAACCCAAACTACGTGACATTCTGCAGTCCGCCGACGACGGACCACGCGCTTCCGCCCGAGGACCGCATCACGGCATCGAAATACCACGAGACCCGGGCGCGAGGAGAATTACCCGCGCACTTGCTCATCGACACGCGCGAGAAGGAGCACTTTTCGTTTGGCGCTATCGACGGCGCTATCAATGTGCCGTTTGGCAGATTTCTCATGAATGCGGCGGCCATCAAGAGGGATGGCGGGCCGCCGGACCAGATCCTTCCGGCCGAGGCAGCCTTGGGGGATGATACGCCCATCTTTGTTGTGTGCAGGCGGGGGTTGGATTCGCAGGAGACTGTTGAGAAGCTCAAGGAGCTGGGTGTAGATCATGGAGGGAAGAGGAAGATCATGGATATCGTTGGCGGGATGAAGGCTTGGAAGGACGAAGTTGATCCGACCTTTCCGTTCGTCTAAGCTCAGGATAGCTGTAAATCTATGCCAAAGATCGCCAGCACCATTGCCACGGAAGAGAATACTGTGAGACTCGGTCAGAAGAAAATAAAGCAAGGGGAGACTGTCATTAGTCGTCCTGGAGTACCCTAACACTATGGTACATGATGGAGAGTGCCTGAACACCGGAATGTATGAAATGGAAAACGATCTGTGATCACCACCACGCGTTGCTCATGTTACGCAACCATACCAATAGTTCTACTACCAAGCTCAGCTTCCCCACAGTCCATCCATACCGGTACAAACCCCAGACACCAGCGAGGCTTATTTACTGTATAAAAGGGGCACCCCGCTTCTTCAGGAAAGCCCGCTGGTCCTTCAGCCACTGGCGGTAACCAGCCACGCTCGAGATCTTTTCACCGTAAAAGTCGGGCACTACACGGCGTACGATTAGCACATATACACATAATTCGTTGAGCAAAACATACCTGGATTTTGCACAGAGCTCGAGGTCGGATCAACCCGATGCTTCTTGATGCGCGCAAAGAACTGGCTCTCCTTGACCGCCATCTGCGACTTGAACCGGCTCTTGAAGACGTTAAACACGACCGTCCCCAGCACGGGACCGACAAGCCAGCCGAGCGCCGAGAAGCTGAACGTCATAAGCCCCAGCGTCACGAACGGGTCGAGCGGGATCTTGCCCACCACCGCCTCGGCCGCGCCCGTGCTCAGAAACAGCGCGCCGCCCACGCCGCCGCCCAGCGCGCCCGCCACGCTGAAGGCCTGCTGCAGCCGCCGCCGCGTCTTGCGCAGCTGGAAGAACGTGTTCCAGTCCAGCAGCGCCTGCTCCGGGTGCGCCGCCGCCTGCCGCGCCGCTACTGCCTCGGCCGCGCGCGCGTCTGTCTCGGTGTCTGTAGGCTGGCGGGTTGTGGTTGTGGACGCCTGGCGGCGCTGGGTCATCTGGTGGCGGAAGCGGAGGGTCAGGGGGTCGGTGCATTTGGTTGTCGGGGTCGGCATGATGGAGAGGGGCCGGACGGCGGGCATCAGGCGGGGTTTGGCCGCGGTTTTCTGTCCGGACGTCGTCGTCGTGGAGTAGGGGCACATGGTGGTGCGGATGAGGATTGGCTGGAGCACGCCAGTCGAGCGGGCGACGCCGCCGCGGAGCATCGTGGTTGTCGTTGAAGTCAACATGATCTCGGATGTTTTGGGGGGTTATAATTGCAGAATTGACGAAGCAGAAGCAAAGGAAACAGAATTGAGTGAGTGGGGAGTTTCGACGGTAGAGTTCACCAAGCTCTCTGTTTGTGGTGAGTGTATCCTCTTCCTCGACCTGCGTTGGGATGATGGACGGGAATGGAGTTGAGCTTTCCCCGGGAGCTTCGTGCTCCTCCTTCCAAGGATTTCAGCGGCTTGGACCGCTTGCTAGACGCCGCCCGCTCGCTTAGGAGCTCAGACGGCGGGGAGCTAGGCGCGATAAGCGACCAGCCAGAAGCTCTCCAAGCACTGACGAGTCGCCCGGAACTGCGCTACGGATAAAACAAGGTAGCTCGGCTAAAATGTTACGTAATCATTACCTTTCCTGCCTATTTAGTATGACTCACCAGGCTCCCGCGTAACTTGAAAATTAGATAATTTTTTTATAATTTTTTCTCTTTTTTAAAAAAAAAAATCTCTTTTACTGTTAATACAGTGATACGGAATAATAGCAATGAAAATGATGCATCTAAAGTTATAACAAATTTTCGAAATATACAGAACATAATGGCCACCAGTCGATCGCTGCCAAGCGATATTATTTCACTTAATTAACCAAAATAATTCAACCTCTTCCGTTTTCTTCTTTCATCCCTCGAGCTGTTTGCAAACCAGTGTTTTTCTGATTGCTACCTGACGACCAGCGGCCTGTGGAAGAAGTTCAGGCGGATATCTCCGGAAAGTGGTGGGGGCAGTTGATTCGCCCGCGGGAGCACCTCACCTGTCCAGACGACGAGCTTTGCGATCCGGCCTGGTTCGCGGTCGACGAGCGCCGCGCAGGCGAGGGCGACTCTGATTTCATCTCTTCAGAGCTTGCGCCGAATTTTCTATCGTTTTTTTTTTTCTTGCGGTTCTTCCTCTCAACCACCATCGAGCAAACGCGTCGCGACGAAACATGCGAGGCGCCGATCGTAGCGCGACTTCAACCCGACGCGCAAAAGACTCAACCCCCCACGCGACCAGGAGCAAGGCGCAATGCCAGACAAAAGGCTCCGTCCTCGCCGCAAGGTCGAGATCGAAATCCCCGTTCCGCCAGTCGCGAGATACGTTCCAGGCTCGGGCCCCCCCCTCGCGCCCATCTCCCTCCTCCCCCCGCACGATTCGACGGCCTATATAATTGACCAATATGTCCTCCCTCCCATCAAAGATACAAAGGAAGATAGCCGCCGGATTCTCTACTACCACGTGGGCTTCACAGACCTCCCGACGGTCAAGATCATGATCCCATGCAATAAGGTGCTGGACTATGTCTCGCCCCGGGAGCTGGAAGAATGGGAGGCCAAGAACATGGATCGGAATGAGGCGGAAAGGGCGCTCATTCTGCAGGAGAAGAAGAGACTCGCAGGTGCGGGCAAAGTCCCGGGCCGGGTTGGGAGGCCTCGCAAGGTGCCTTTGCAGTCACCGGCTCCCACTGTGAGCGCAACCGAGGACACCATAGCCCTGGCCAAAGCCGTAGCCGGACCTTCATTATCCACGCCGCAAAAACGCAAGCTGCTGGGCGCGTTTGTTGATGAGGAAGAGGGGGGCGAGACTAGCCACGTGGAGGAGTCGGATGGCGCAGGGTTACCCGGTCGGGAACAGAGCGCCGAGAGCGATGAGTCCGGTATGGAGGAAGAGGGATCAGAGGACGACATGGATCAAGAGCGAGACTCTGTTGATCAGTTACCATCTGTCTCGTTTAGAACCTCAGCCTTGGGGCAGGCCGGTTCCTCACGTGCCAGTGATGCTACTCCGTTGCCCACCGAATCGGTGCAGTCTCACTCCAGATCCTCCTCACCACCCCGCGAGAAACCAAGCATGGTGGCTCTTTCGCGATCTATTTCCTCCAGTATCTCTTCCACAGCTGCCCGGTTGCATCCTGCGTGGGCCCAGGCGTTTGGAAGACCAGCTGAAGAGGCAACTCAACCTAAATCCGCAGCAAAAAAGGAAAATGGAGAGAATGGCGTGTCTACGCCGTCCAGTGCACCTCCCCGGCCTAAGCCAAAATCTCTGGGTGGGCCATCGAAGAAAGCATTAAACTACTCTACGCCCAAGCCGTCGTCGTTGAGTCAACCGCGACGAAGCTCGCGTCCCTCAACACCACGTAGGGCGACTCCCAGTTCGGCAACAGAGGCAGTAGCAGGTCAGAAACGAGACCATACCGCCGAAACCAAACCTAAAGAATCACCCAGAAAAACCAAGACGAAGGGCAAGAGGAAAAGGGGGAAATCAGAACCCGAATCAGACGAGGATCTGGAGGAGGATGTCTGGGTGGTTAAGGAACTGCTCGACGACCGCTATATCCGCGACAAGGGCCAGAAGGTGCACATGTACCTGGTGCGGTGGGAAGGCGACTGGCCGCCCGAGCAGAACCCGACGTGGGAGCCGGCAGCCAATATCCAAGACGAGAATCTGGTTGTGGAATACCGTCGGCGCAAAAAGGCTGGCCTCCTGAAACCGGACAAACACCAGAAGACGTTGGCCGCGTTCATGGCGAAGCAGCAGCAGCAGCCGCGGTACTCGAACGTCTCGGAGGCGTTCGAGGACGGCCTCTCGGAGCCGCCGCCGGACAACACGGGCATTGAGAGCGACTCGGACGAACCGGACGAGGAACTGATGGTCACGGAGGATACGGGGAATAGCGGGAGCCTCCCGATCACGCCTACTTTTGAGAGCTTTGATGCGAAGCTGCAGCAGTATAAGAAGATCTTTCCGGGTCCTGGGGGGAGGTTCGGCGCATGAAGGCCGTTGAAAGCGACAATTTATAAATGCTATTATACATAGCGGTGGCGCAAGTTAAAGACCAGGAAATGTGTTAAAGAGGGTGGCGATGCTTTCATGTAAATACGTCTCCGACTTGCCGTTTTCAGGGCGGAGCAGGGCGTTTGGAAGCGAAGATCGGATCAGTCTGAGAGGTCCCGTATCTATGAGCTTGGGGATGGGGCAGTTAAAAAAAAACGTATTGGTACTTTACCTAGTAACTGATATGGCTCCAATGCCTTACTGCGTTGCAAGTCGCCAATCTCTCGTGAGGTTTGCAGTCTGAAATCCGAACATCAAGCAAGGATAGCAGGAAAAGGAAAGTTGTACATCAGCACAGCTTTCTTCACGCTGCCCCTCGCCATAGATGTCGAGCCAACTCAGCCTCGCGCTAGGGCAAGTACATCGTCTCGCTGTCTGGATGATATGAGGGATATACATTTTCGCACCTTTCGGGCTGTTCCATCGTTGCTCGATATATCTCGGTGAGGTCCCCCACTTATAGTGGTATGAACTGGAAATGCCTCCGATCATAGACACTTAGTCATGCAAAGAATCTTGATCCGGAAATGTTTAGATTTCTGCGGCTCTTACCCGACGTATCAGGTACCCACCACCGCTGGCTATCACGCTGATGCTGACTCAATCAGATTGACTTTGTCGGTGTAGGATAGGTCCTCTGTAAGATAGGTACCCACAAGTATTGTTAGGTGGGGGACAATTCAAAAGAAGAAGTTGTCTATACGATAGAAAGCCACAGCCTTGCCAAAACGTGGGAGTGTCGTGACCCCCGCTGTGGACCGAATGAAGCCACCCACGCGGGATGTCCATCCGAACGAAAGGCTCGGCGATGTGGTTGGAACGGATGTTGTGACGTGGCATGTCACGGGGCATTGAAGAACTCTGGAATCTAAAATGAATTGGGGGATCAATCTGAAAGTGGTTGAATGATGATATTTCACTCTGCATAAAACTCAGTTCTCTACTATTTTGCGGGTAATAAACCTGGATGGACCCCAACTCTGGGATCCTGGTTCCGAAGCCACCAAGAGACTGGGAGGATCAACAACCCTCGCAAGAAAGGAAAAGAAGGAAAGAATGCCACCATCGCTGAGCCGAAGCCGAAGGGATACTTCCAGTTCCGTCCGTTGCACCCGAAGAGGTGACAGTCCCTGCGCCAGCTTAAAGATCATACGAAAGTTAGGTAATCTGTAACACCCGTCGGACTCAAAGATCATAAGGCAAAAATAAGGCAACCCGCAACATCTCCGGAGGCTACACAAGCCCCCCTCCCCTCCCCCAACAATCACGGCCGTAAAAGTCCGTTCGGCACCTTCCATGTTGACATGTTGCCCTGCATAAGGTAGGTATTGTACATGGCCGGGACTCTCACACCGCCACGCCACGGAAGCCACGGAACGACTTCGAAACCCGGCTCCGTACTCTCAACGTCCAATTACCCTCTGGCCCCGGTGAATATGCAGAAAAAAAGCGTGGGAGCATCCCATATGCCAATGGCAGATCATCAGCTGATACGAAAAAAAAAGAAGTCCCTACATAGTCCACGCACCGACGGGCATTATCGGGTGGTAATTCGGGCAGGTATACAGAAAAGGCGTGGGGGCTAGCCTTTCCCATCTGCTCAGGTACACACACAAGGGGGCGGGCCTCGCATCCAATCAAACCCCCTCTTCGCCGCTCAGAAATTCAGAAAATCAAAATCCACACACATATTATTTGACTGGCCGGAAAAAATTTGATTTCAATTTAGGAATTATGAGGAACATAAGCGGCGTGCGTCTGGCGCGGCACGTATACTCCATACCACCGCCCTGCCTGCCCGTGTTGATCCCGCTCTTGGAATGTTCCTTTTGGCCTGGTGCTATTCCTCGGCCATCATGGCTTTTCTGTATGCATTTTCTTTGTTAACGTAGAAAACCGAAGTTGCGGGTGGGAGAAGGAAACAGACTGTTTAGGTCGATTTCTTGTTTCTTTTCTCCTTGGGCATTCGGTATTTGTGTGGCGAGACGGTGTCTGAATACAGGAAAGTTTCTTTCTGTTTTTGAATGTTAAACAAAAATACCGTGTGATCGATGTGCCAGTGCAATAGGTGCATCCGTCTGTATATATCTTGCATACCTTTTCTGATCTATGACGTTGAGTAATGAGAGGGACATCCACGGAGTCTACCGGCCCGCATGACGTCTTATTTTGTCATAGCCGGCGCTTGAAATAGAGATTCGTGAAGTTTGACGTAAGTGATGATGCATCGTCAATTCCTACATGAATAACACATTCCTTGTAGAGGTCGTGGGAGACTTGTAGTCCGCGGCGTGGGTCGTCGAGATGCTCGGCTCATCAAGACGACCCCTGAAGTCGGACCCCTTTTCTCCCCTGGACCGCTTTCCAGCCTCAGAAATCATATAAACACCGAAGACCGTCCTGCATTATGTACCTAGACTTGATTGGCCTGTCAGTTGACTGTATAGTGACAGTGAGAAGTCCAATTACGATTCTTTCCTTCCCACACCGCCATCGTTACCCTCCACGTTTTCCAGGTCCCTGGCAACGGTCTGCTGCGGTGGGTAGACACGTTTCGATGCTTTGCAGTCAGAAGCTACACGTAGCACATTCTTGCTGGCAAGCCTTTCTGGGACGTCGAGAGTCAACTGACGCTGGCAAACACATTAGCGGACCTGCCACGTCCAACAAGCATCCATCCCTTGCTCCGGTTGGTGACCATCAGCACACTCGGTCACCCAACCCCAGCCCACGTGGTATCTTCCTTCCAATCCAAACATTGAGGAGGTTCGGAAGCCACAAGGGTACCCTACCCCGCAGTTTGGCCTCCGACGTGTAACGATCGGAGCGTTCGAGATGATTGTGGGGGAGATATATGCACTGCTTTCACGGTGTTACAAATACGAGTTGCAGAGACCAGGTACCTATTCATGCGCAGTGTGGTGCCTTGTGGATAGCTTCCAATATGGTTGTTCTATTTTGGGTAAGTGGTCGAGTTCACAGTGGATCTCGCCATGGCTCGATGCACCTCTGAAATCCTCGGGACAATAACGTGCGAAGAACAAATTCATTTCTGAGATAAGGTTCAGCTTTGGCAGTGTGCCGAGCACGACCCGTGACATGGGCGAAGGCCCCGCCGAGGAGCCAATAGCGGGCCCTCTCCAGGCAAACCCCCACGCCCAGTCGATACAGGTTCATCTCACGTGAGGATCCCGGTCTGCAGGAGATCATCGCGGCGGGATTGGGATTGGGGGCACATTCAATCTCTTTTACCGTCACGAGCCGCTTACCAGCGAGTCAGCGGTTATTCTGCTGCTCTTTTGTGCGAGCAGATGGGCCAATCGTGGCTGGCAGAGCCGCCAACACCTGTGGTTTGCAACATGATGACATGGATCGCCGTCGGGACTGGTTATGGCATCTTATTCATGACCTGCATGTGTCCCCTCGCCGTCTACTCTTAGAGTTCTTGCGTCTAACATCCGTGGGCCTCTGATTAACACCCATTGGGAAAGGTTAGGCGAAATGTTTGGATAGACTGGCGATGAGTAACATTAACAGTGGCTTCTGGAGGGCTTCTCCGCAGCCACCGCATTACCAGCCGGCTGGGACTTGGGGAATCCTGGGTTCTGGAAATAGTCCGGGGGCTGCCAACACGGACCTAGCGGCGAACGAAAGACAGGCGACTTCCATTGACCACTCACGAGCGTGTCCCCTACACCGGTGCGAAGGCTGGCTTCTGGGCGATGCAACAGCGAAGTTTGCCCCTGACAAAAACGACGTCGAATCGCTTCACCGGGAGCGGAGAGCGCGCGGCCAGAGAGACCCGCCTGGAGCGAACTTCTCGTGGGGGTCAGGGGCCAAGGGAAAGCTCACCCGGGGAAACTGCGTGGACAGGTGCCACCGAACCGATTCGATTCGCCCCGCCCAACGACAGCCATGCAGCTCCCGGAAACGACAAAGTTTGCCGCTCTCACACCCGGCGATTCTTTCCGATGCAGTTCGACTTAGCTGATGCTAACACGCTGTTGACACATCGAATTGGCCCGGCCCGACAAAACTGCAAATTCTGGCCCGACACAGGCCCAGATGCGCAGCTTGCATTCGGCGACGGACGTCATGGGCCTTGGCGGGGCTTGACCGACAACGGCCTCCCAGCGACGACATCGACAATCGACCACCTCGGCCTCACCGCCGCTTGCGCCCGATGCGAAGACGTCCGGAAGCAGTAACGCCCAGCTGCGCCAGCAGGGGCCCGCGAGGCCCTGACGGCTCTTGTGATCAGTGCAACTGGCCTGTGAGATGCCACGAACGGCTTCCGTGGTGTCGGCGTGGCGTCGATGACGCCTGCGCTGGACCGCCCGCCGCCAAGGTCGTCCGCCCTCGCCCGCCGACGCGCAGCACCTCCACGGGGGCTTGACGCTGGAGACAGGATACATCGGGACTCTGGGCACATCGGGACCGGTGTGCGGCCTGCGGACCCAGCTGGCTGGCGGATCCGCCTGCGCCATGTCGACCCCCCACGTTTTTCCCGGGCATGCCAGGTACAAGCCCAGGGTACCTCCTTTTTGCTGGTCAAGCGACACTTAGGTTGGCGGCTTCGTACCGCATCTGCGATGGAGCCTCACCGGCACCATTCGACCACTCCTGCCCAGGGCCGCCTTTGTCCCGATGTCATCTATTACCCCATAGTATCAGCCCTGCCCCCTACTTAAGCTCCCGCCTCCCCACGCCCTCCAAACATGCTCCGTACCTCTCCTCTCGTCTTTGTTCGACTCTTCACTGTCTCTCCTCCTCAGTTTGCCCACCATGGACACGCCACGCTCCCTCAACATGGCTACCACCCCAGTCAGCCAGACCCATGACGACGCCTTCGACCAGCACAGCTCGGCTGGCCGCCTGCCCAGCGGTGTCTACGTTCCCATGCTGGCCTTCTTCACACCTGATGACACCATCGATGTCCCTACAACCCAGCGTCACACAGCTCGCCTTCTCTCGGCCGGTGTGACAGGTTTGGTCGTTCATGGGTCCAACGGCGAGAACGTCCACATGTCTCGGCGAGAGCGCCGTGAGGTCATTGAGGCCGTGGCCGACGCTGTTAGGCACGAGTCCGATAGCCACACGCCCATTCCCATCATCGCCGGCTGCGGTGCTCAGTCCCTGAAGGAGACAGTTGAGCTCTGTCAAGAAGCTCGGGAAGCAGGCGCCACACACGCCCTCATCCTGCCACCAGGGTACTACGCCGGCATCCTGAACAAGGACCTCATCGTCGACTTCTTCCACCAGGTTGCCGACCGCTCGCCCATCCCCATCCTGATCTATAACTTCCCCGGTGCCGCCAACGGTGTCGATCTCGACTCAGACACGCTCCTCCGCATCGCCACTCACCCGCGCGTTGTCGGCGTCAAGCTCACGTGCGGAAACACCGGCAAGCTGGCCCGCATGGTGGCTGGCGCCCCCAAGGTCCGCGGCGGCCGCGACGATTTCTTCGTGGCTGGCGGCAGCGCCGACTTTATCCTGCAGGGGCTTGTCGTCGGCGCCCACGGCACCATCAGCGGGTTCGCCAACCTGGCGCCGCGGGCATGCGTGCGCATCGGCGAGCTCTTCGACCAGGGCCGACTCAGGGAGGCGCGCGAACTGCAGCACGAGGTGGCACGGGCGGACTGGCTGGCCATCCGCTACGGCTTCGTCGGTGTCAAGGCGGCTATGCCCTATTTCCATGGCGAAGGCGAGCGGTCGTGCGCCGAGCCGAGGTTACCCTTTGTCAAGCTCGATGAGAAGGGGGACGCAGTGAGAGAGATCCAGCATGGCATGGCTGGGACGTTGGCTATCGAGACGGCGCTTGCCGCCGAGGCAAGGAACTAAACTTGATGACCTGGGAGGGATAAAAGGCGGTGTTCAAAAGGGGGAATTTGGTTCTCCAAAAGCATTTCCTTTTCTCTTTCCTCTTCTCTGGGCATCAGCGTTTGGGTTTATACTTATTACCACATTTGTAATGGCGGGGAAAACGGTGTTAAGATTTGGACCGCGCAAGCGTCTCGCATCGGCCGTCAAGCATTATTAGGGGGTTTTAGGTTTGGGTTGCCTATGATCTGAGAAGGATAGATGTTTACAGTGGTTTTTTTTTTGGGATGTCTTTTCTTGGGCAGGGGTGTCACGGGAGAAGATCTGGTTGACGACTGTTGGGCTCGAAGGTCGACATTTGGCTTTGCAAAACTTGGGGTGTTAAATGGGGGTTTGCGTGAGGCACCCCTGGGAGCTTCGTACTCCGAGGGTTACCTCGGAAAATCAACAGAGGTTGAGGAGCATGAATTAACGGGGTTTTCTGGTATCTTGAGATTTCAATGGACGTTACCTCGTCAAAATGCATCATCTCGCCTGCCACGTTCTCCAAACTCGACATGTGAGGTTCCATGGCGAACTTGGTCGCATGGGAGTTCGAAACCTGGAAGGGCACGTGGGATGGGATGAGATCAGATCAAGCGGCTGAAATTTTCGGTGAAGGGGTGGGGGTTCATGGAGAGAGAAAAAAAAAAGGGGGCAGAGATCTGCCGTCTGTTTTGATATATGATGAATAATTTACAGATCGGTGTGAGGCAATGGGTAGGGGTGTGCAGATAAGAGATTTTGTCTCGGGAAGGACCTTGTCAAGAACTATTCTAGGCTAGGCTAGGGTGCATGACGCGAGCCTTGCGCTACGAGGTACTTTACCTACTTAGGGATGCGTCTCGTATCGCGGTCGGTTCCGCTCGCTTTGTTCTGAGCTAGGTTGGGGTTACCAAGGCGCCTGCGGTTTAACAATTTTGGCTTCTTGCTCTGCCTGCTGCTGTTGTTGCCGTTTACGTGTGGGTGACTACCTGGTAGGCTATACCGCGCAAACTTTGTTGCTTGGGTAGGTCTAAGAGAGGATCCGTGACATTCTTGTCATCTAGGGCGGACGAGGATGGAATATGGAAGCTCGGGTACCACATGGTGCCCGAAAACGTGATTCAGTTCTGTTCCTTTGGTAACTGTCGCTCTATGCAATCCGTAGATGGGCAAGCTTTGGCACACCCTGTCTGCCAAGTAAACCCCCCCATGTTGAGACATATTATACCTTGGCCATTGGAAACGGCAAAACGAGCAATCTGTGTCTAGAGGCCCAATGACCGTAGGAAAGGGACTCTTCTCACAGTCCGTCTTCGAACATCTCGATCTCAGTGATGTTGCTCAACTTCAAACCCCATGGTCATCAAACAGAGCAACAGCAATAGATAGATAGATCGTTACGAAGTGTGATTTTGAAACAACGTCCAAGTGACAACAAAGCTCGGCACGCAAAAACATGTCTTCAGGCATCTTTGAGAAAGAGCCCTTGCTTTTTTGTTACCGTCCCAACCATTTCCGGATGTTGCAGATGGTGTGTGGGTGTTGTACCGAGAGCCACGGATTTGGATTCCCATGTAAATAGGTACCTAAGGTAGGGACCTACCTGGGTTGCCTTGAAATCTTCCACAGGGCAAAGTGCCTTGCAGTGGGGGGGGGGGCGGGGTTTCAACAGAGGTCAAAATAGACTGTTGGGGTGTCAACATGGCCAGTGCTTTAAATCTCTCGTAAGTGTGATTTGGCGAACCCCCAATTTTCCTTCTGAAAGCTTTTGAGGGCCTAACAGCTGTTGGATCGCTGTTGGTTGGATCGCTGTTGGATCTAACAGCTGTTAGGTAAAACTGCTGTTATAACTACAAAAAAAGGCTTCAGGCAAGCGAGGCAGGACCAAAAGGGTAGGCACGTAGCCATACCTTAGGTAGCACCGACACCCGACTGGTCGACCTGACTGGGTCGGAAATTAGGTATTGGGGGGGTTGGGCGGGGAGGGGGGGAAAGCTTGCTTTGAGATATCTGCCGAGGATTCTCCATCGACACACACACACACACACGATGCCCACCCGCAGCCGGAGTTCTTGGTCGGTGTGATGAGTGGTCCAAGGGTTGTTCAGCCAAAGGTGAGACAGCTCCAAGCTTCCAAGGTCACTGGATTGAGCTACAAAGAAGGAAGGGATGGAAGGAGGGCCGAGCTCACAGGACAGAGCCCAGACCCGGGAGGGACGATCTTCAAGTCGAACTGTAGTCTTCCCAGGAAAAAAAATCAAGGTGGAAGAGCTGCCGAGGGGGGGGGGGGGGTTTATACTCCTGGGAAATGTGGAGCGCTCTGCTGTAGCAGAGGAAGGAACGGTACATATCTTTCTTCTTTCCGTCTCGAAAATGGCGTGATTCAGCGGATCGTGCCCAGTCAATGTTAGCGGTGAGTCGACATCGATGAGGAGGCGTAGACAGATATGGCTGGAGCAATCATTACATAGTATGAGCGATCAGAAATGGGAATCCTGGTGATCGGGGGAGATGATGCCTCTCTCATGGATCGTGGCTCTTGCCGTCCCAAGGTTTTCATCGCCTCCGCCTCGCACACATCAAGTGGAGAATTTGCAGCCCGCACACTCAGAGGAAACGAAACCGCTCTGCGATACCACGAGTTGGAGCCTCTTTCTCACTCTCTCTAGGAAACTCTTTCCTAGAGCGCATCCAACAAGCGTCACACAAGAAGGATGGATCGAATTTCCAGGAACACCTGGACACTGGGACACCGACCCTGATGAATGGCAGTGGGACTAACCAGGGACGTATGAAGCATCCCACTTTGCCTACCCAATTGCTAACTTTTCGCTCCCAGACTTCCGCTCTTAGAAGTTGCTAGCGTCAACTTCTTGACTATTCCAGTTCGCCATCCGGGCTCCCCGTCTCGCCCCTCAAGAACAACCCGAACAGCCCAGCGAGACGAATGTCCCAAAAGCAGAAAGACAACAGCCGACTGCCGCGAAGCAAGGTCTACTTTGCAAACGTAAGACCGACTAAGCACTCATACCTGCTGGCAAACCCTCATAGGTCGTCGCCCAGATCTGGGGGCACCTAAATGCCAAGCCAAAAGAGGAAGTGATCAGCCGGACTAAAGCTCACAGTGGCTCGAACCTGGCCGATCGAAACTTTACAAGAAGACCGACTCCACTACCAGCGTGTTTCCTGACTACCGCAAGGAGAAAGTCGCGAATTTGCATCATGATGTGGATATAGGGAAAGCGGGACCGCAAGGAACTCATTACCGGCGAGTATTCAAGAGGAGACCTCCCCTTCAGGACGTATCTGCTTCCCTCCCCGACTAGCCAGTCTCCCCAGACACGGAAGCCCTTCGAGACCTCGAGATGAACGCAATACTCGCCCTCACGCTATCAGTGCTGGCCGCGGCCGCTCCAGTGGAGCATCTCGAGGCACAAGACGCCAGCCAGCTTGAGTATATTCCAGGCATTGTAGGGTTTGATGCGACATTCGATTACGTCGTTGTTGGTGGCGGCACGGCCGGTCTTGCTCTCGCCAACCGGCTTAGCGCCAACTCGAGCATTCGAGTAGCCGTCGTCGAGGCCGGTTCGCTCTACCAAGTCACCAATCCTCTCCTTAGCCAGACACCTCTGGGCGATGTCATTTTCGCCGGCGCGGATCCGTCCGACACGAACCCGCTGGTGGATTGGAACTTCATCACGGAGCCGCAAGCTGGTGCTGACAACCGGAACATCCACTACGCCAGGGGGAAGTGTCTAGGGGGTAGCTCGGCCCGCAACTTCATGATCTACCAGCGAGGCAGCAAGAAGTCGTACCAACAGTGGGCCGAGAAAGTGGGCGACGACAGCTACACGTGGGACAATCTTCAGCCTTTTTTCCAGAAGAGCGTTCACTTCACGCCTCCGTCCAACAGTCGATTCGAAAATGCCAGTGCCGAGTTCAACCCGGCCGCCTTCTCGCCCAACGGCGGCCCGCTGCAGGCCTCGTATGCGAACTACGCCCAGTCGTTCAGCACCTGGATGGAGCCGGCTCTGCACGAGATTGGCATCCCGCCAACCACCGACTTCAACAGCGGCACCTTGATGGGGGCTCAATACTGTGCCTCCACAATCCGGCCCGAGTCGGAGACGCGGGACTCAAGTCAGACGTCATTCCTCGCCGAGGCTAGATGGCGTCGCAACCTAAGAGTTTATGTCACAACCCTAGCGAAGAAGATCGTGTTCGACAAGTCGAAGCGTGCCACCGGCGTCGTGGTCGAGAGCCGCCCGCTCGGCCTCAGGTACACGCTGCATGCTCGGCGAGAAGTCATTGTATCTGCTGGTGCCTTTCAGAGCCCTCAATTGTTGATGGTCTCCGGGGTAGGGCCCCGCGAGGAGCTTGCCCGACATGATATCCCGGTGGTGGCCGACCGTCCCGGCGTAGGCCAGACCATGGAGGACCACGTCTTCTTTGGCCCGTCATGGCGCGTCAAGGTCGAGACGCTCACTCGGATCGCCAACAACCCACTCTACGCCGTAGCCCAGTTCCTCGGCCCTTACACGGTACGCCATCAGGGCCCGCTAACCAACCCAGTGTGCGATTTCCTTGGGTGGGAGAAACTACCTCGGTCCTTGCTCCCCGCCGACGCCGCGCAGGTCCTCGACCAAACCTTCCCCGATGACTGGCCTGAGGTTGAGTTCCTCACTGCCCCAGGCTACGTGGGCGCTTTCTCAAACCTGCTCACGACGCAGCCTCACGACGGTTATCAGTATGCCACTATCCTCGGTGGTCTTGTAGCACCGCTGTCGAGAGGCACCGTCACACTCCGCTCGGCCGACACCCGAGACCTGCCGCGGATTGACCCGAACTGGCTGACGGACCCGACGGACGTCGCCGTCGCCGTGGCGCTGTACAAGCGGCTACGTGCGGCGTTCGCGACCAAGGCCATGAGCGGCGTCCTCGCCGACGACCGCGAATACTTCCCCGGGCCAGAAGTCGAATCGGACAAGGAGATTCTGCAGGTCATCCGGGAGACGGTCATGACGATCTGGCATGCTTCGTGTACCTGTCGCATGGGCAAGCGGGAGGATCCCATGGCTGTTGTGGATTCTGAAGCTCGGGTGATTGGGGTCGATGGGTTGAGGGTTGTGGATGCGAGTTCGTTTGCGCTGTTGCCACCAGGACATCCGCAGAGCACGGTGTACATGCTGGCCGAGAAGGTGGCGGATGGGATTCTAAGGGGATTGGCGGCTTAGACCTCACAGTCGTTATCCTGCATTCCTTACATAGTATAATTCTGTTAATCCTAGACAACAAGCTCACCCGCTGTTAATCAAGACGGAGTTCGTGGATCCTGTTCGGACCCTGACTATCTCGGACTGAGTCTGAAGCCGAGCCATGTATCCGATCCTGGGCGTAATAAGCCAGGAGCATCTAGGGATACATCATGAATGAGACCTGATCAGAACATCCACTCACCAGACTGGGCCGTTTATGTTAGTGCAGTCCACACAGATATAGAGCTTTAGCCCCAGCATGCCGTTCCCGAACTTTTGTCGAGACTCGAAGCCCGTACTGAAGTAGCTGAGGAGAACATAATTGCGCCGAAGATGATAACTGTCTGACGACAGGACAATGTTCACTTTTTGAAGAGTCAAAATGGAATATACCAACTGAACGATGGGATTCCTATACAGGGCGCAGGCTTGCCCATTGTTCCGTCCAACTCGGGTTTGAAAGAACGTGTTCGCAAAGACCTGGATGCACTAGCAACACCTGGACGTTTGTTGAGGAAATCTGACCAAGGCGCCCCCAATGAAACCGAATCAGATTTTTCAACGGTAATCTGCGTTGCCTCCTGTTTGCCAAGAGCTGCTCAACCTCTAATAGCAGTTAGTGCTCCTAGCCCTCCGTATTCTGCTGAATGATTGGCAAGCTAGCCTTGCGAGCAGGCTTGCTGGTGAGCCGTCGTATCAACGTGACGAGAAACACTCTGGGATATGAACAAGACGTCCGAATATACCTCCACGATGGGTATATCACTTCTGTCATACCTACTCTTTCCAAAAAGGGCGCGTGGTGTGGAACTAATAATTACAATCTGACAAACCGTTGGTGATGCTCCATGGGAACTAGCGAGGAGACTCTAACTTGCAACCGTTAGCGGCCCTCTCGAATCCTGCCCAATCCCGCGCCTTGGCTGCTGAGACCCAAGCCCTGCGGTGACCTGTCACCTCTGGAATCAGGCAACCACGGTCGGTTACTTGTTCCGAGGTCGTGGGGAAAGTCTGTCCGTCGGGCCTTCCAAGGTTGGGAATCCGGCGTTTCGTTGGCAGTGAATCTCTCCGTCATGCCCTCACTGTTCCTCACTATGGCTTAACTATCGCGAGGCCTGTGCTCTCCGAGTGTTTCTGTTCGTCTGGCCTCTGGAGTCTGGACCTCGCTTTTGTCCTGCTATCCGAGGTTGACCACGTTTGTGTCTGCCGTGCACTGTGCATGCTGACAGAAATCCGGGAGACCGGATTTATTTCTTTCGAATCCACTTTTCGTGATCTATTTTGTGTCCGAGATCCGATTTCGGTTCAACATCCGGCCAACAAGCTGAAAAGATCCATGACCCCCACGCCCGCTCTCCTACTGTGCCGCTGTGCCGCTGATCGTCTCAGACACCCCTCGAAAATCATAACTCGACCAAGTTATCATAGAGACGAAACCAGACAGGTTTGCACTTTGCTCTAGATTCTTTGAATGAACAGGGGTCGGTCTGTGATCTGGTGCGAATTGGTGTTTGTGACGGAACTTTTGGGCGTGGAGCACAAGCGGCGAATGGTGTTCTCTGGAAACTCTCACCGACTGGCCAGCTCTCGCCGCAAGCTGACCCCTCGTTTTTTTTTTGTGGTGGTGGGGGGGGTGGGAAGGGGGGATTCTGTCTGCTAGCGATCGATGCCTCCGGCAAACGCCTTCGCAACAATTCCTTTTCTGCGGCAGGCAGAAAAATATGCGAGGGGATCCCTTGCCCGTGGCCAGATGCTTGAGGCTGCTCAGACCTCGCATTTGTCGCGCGAGGTTCTGTCTGGCCCACGGGAAATTGTGCGCGGTTCCCGACCAGGACTGCTCCCGACACTGGCCTCCCACGTCTGGCTTCCCGCCTGTTTGGTACTCGACCACCTTGAGGACCGTCCATGCGCGGCCCTGTGATGGCCCATCCTCCATTCCCAAGCAAGACCGGGTACCGTCTCCACCACGGAGACCACGAATGCATTTCACGCCAAGACGTCACAGAGAGGAGGACACACTAACCCAAGCGCGTCTAGTGATGGATCAGCGCCGCTTTCAGCAGTATGAGTGGTAGCGTCGAAGGATGAGCTCGTTTCGTAGCTTTCCAAGTCCCGAGAGCTCCCGGAAGGTTCGGCTTCTGGAGTGGTTAGCAGCTATGGCCTGGACCAGCTAGGATTCTTGGTTCAACCATGCCACAGGCGATTGCGATTTCTCATTTTTTGCGCATCCTCTCCTTCTTTCCGTCACGGATCTTTTCAGGCAGTGCTCGGCGTCTCGCTTGCCCGCGCGCCCGTATCTCTCCAGACTGCCAAAGCTTCTGATTCGCCAGAGTCCGGGCCGCCTTCGATCTCGCCGCGCGTTTACTTCTCTTCTTCCCTGCCGTTTTATTCCCCACGGCGGACATCAGGACGAGATTAGCGCGTCTGAGAACGCCTGGCCAGAAATATCGGCTCCGGGCTGAGGGTCAGGGGCAAGAAACACGCCCGCTGTTCTGCGCTTTATCTCCGAGCCTGAAGGGTTTGACGGGCGCCACAGAGACGAGGATCTGTGCAAGTTGTATCCTGTACCGAGATGCTGATCCCGACAGCAACCACGTTCCGTCACCCGCCCGGGGTCATGAGCCAGTGATGCGCATTATTTGGGATGCCAGGTCCAAGCGAACCTGGGGCCGCAGCGCGGGGGTGGTTGCACGTCGGCTGACGAACAGCTTGGGTTCGACGCCGAGACTGTGGCCTTCCCTCCCTTGCATCCGTTCCCGCATCCTAGGAGGCGGGTATATATGTCCGTAGCCCGCCGCCTCCCAGGACGTCGCCCTTCATGGACCAGTCTTGCAGGACAACACAGACAGATCGGCTGCTTACCCACCACCCCGTCGAGGGAGCCCCCCGCCCAGGTTCGGAGTCTTCAGACGGCTTTTAGGCTGTCGTGACATCTCCACCTCGCCTTTATCGGCTCCCGGACGACTCCCCAGACCTGCAATGACGCTCGACGCTGCTGCGCCAGATTGCCCTGCGCTGGCTCACATCCGCGAGATCTCCCCCAAGATAGCGCCAGATTCGTACGCCACCTCGACACGCGACGTTCACTGGCATGAAGTGCCCGAGGGGATAGCCGAGACTTTCGGTAGCATCGCCGATGCTCGAGACAACCTTGTTGCCGTCTGGCCTGCCTCTCCACGGCGCTGGTCGCCCGATCCAGCCTCGCAGATCATGACACCCTTCGTCCATATCCCGCACTGCCGCCTAGACATGACGACGGTCTGCAACATCCCACATCAGAGCGGCCACATCGAAGAGGTTGCTCTGCCTGGGCCCACGATCCGTACGCTCCTGACGAGCCTGACTCTGCCGGACGATACGCTTGCACCAAGTATTCTCAGCCACTTCGATGACCATGACGACTGGGTGCACTCCCGCTGTGTACAGTCCGACTTTTCTGGCTTGGGCGAGCACGAAGCTCGACGTCTGTCTGACCAAGGCCGGTTGTGCTGCTGGGCGAGCATGATGCTGAGGCCTGGCGATACGTCCACGGGAGGACTTCAGTGGGACCTATGTTTTGTCATCCACAAGGTGGTGGCACGGCGGGACTCTGAATCGTCCAGGTGTGCGTGTCCTTGAGGAGCTGAAGTGGGCTGGCGTTATAGGCGAAGAACGGGAGCACTGAAAAAAAGGAGTGGAGGGCTTGTTATCTCTGCGGCGTTGGCTAGGCCTGGTTGTCTCATTTTCAGGGTGTTTTGGGTCATGTGAGAACGGCGGCCACGGAGTTGGTATCAGGGTCTAGTCTAGCATGCATCTTGCGGTTCCTCAGATGCAGCCAAGTGTCGGCATGGTCGTGTGTTCGTCTTATCCCTGCTTTTCATCAATACCATGTGTCGAAGTTTGGGGTCTCTATCCGTGCCTCAGCAAGGCAACCCACCAATAGATACTGTCATCAGACGTCATCCGTCTTCCAGCTTTCCAGCGGTAGCCGGCCACATGATATGTGTCACCCTATAACCCAGGGCCGCGACCAAGGCAGAGGTGCGTCTTGCCATCGGTTACGGGAGGGAATCTAGAACCATCTCCGCTGGCAACCATCCCAATCAGGGGCGTTTTCCAGAACATGCAAGGTGACACGGCGGCATGGTCGAATCAGAACGCTCGCTCGACCTGCGGGCCACAGGACAAAAGTGGCCCCGAAGCAACTAGACACCTCGGGAATCTAGTTCTACTCTATACCTGGTGAAGTGATCGCCCGTTTGCAGGTACCAGGAAAATAGAAGCCTAACGGCGAGCGGCATTCGTCCACGTTGTTCCCCGACCCCTGTAAAGCTGAAAGAGTACTTTGTCCACCGGTCGATAAATGCACAATCGGTGAGTTCGATTCGCTGGAATATATCCGAGCCAGCTGCACCCACTGGCACACAGTGTCTGTACAACCAGGTTCTAGTCTTCTGGTTCTGCCAGTCGGAGAAGATCTGGGCGGACGACACATGCCGAAGACGGGAGCGCAGTCGTGGCCGGCGCGAGAATCCAGGTTTTCAAAGCTGCCGGTTTCTGGAAGGAGCGAGCCGACACCCGTGCATCAAGGATAGGAGCAACTTTAGAGAGCAGAGTGGGCCATGAAAATCATGATTCGGCTTCAGCACATTTTTCTCTTTCTACGGGGCATCATATGATCATCGCTAATAAAACCAGCCAGACCACCCCCAGCCCGTTGTCCTATGAATATCTCGCTGTCCCAGTCTTGTTGAGATCCATCATGCCACCGTCCCATGTTTCGAACTCGGTCCGGGACCTAGAGCAAGCAAGAGAGCCTCCCCGATCATCCTCCTTTGGCGCCAGCAGCTTTCAACCTCTCCTCCAGTTCGGCAATCTCGCGCTTCCGCTTTGAGTTGCCGTCCATCAGCATCTCAAGCCGGAGACATGCCTTCTCCAACACCTCGGCCTTGCTGACTCTCTTAGTCTTTCTCCCCGACGCCGTGGGCTGCTGCCCCGCCGTCTCGCTACCTTCCCCAGACCCAGTTCGCCCTTCGTCGGGCAGCACCTCGAGGAGCTTCGCGAATGATCCGTGCAGACGATTGCGATATTCTTTCTCGACCTGGTTGTGGCACGTGCGGGTGCGATGCTCTTGAGCCGACTCTCCTGGTTTGCTTGTTGGCTTTCTCGGCTTGTTCTTACGCGCTGCCGTCCGCAGTGTGTGGTTGGCGCCTCCAGTCGGTTTCGGCGAGTCCCGTCTGGTAGATAGGTCCCTCGCGTCCGGTACGTCGCCGAGGTCTGGGAACGACATGCTCCTCCTTTTCTTGCGGCCACCCTCCTTGTCGCGCGAGTGCGCAGGCCTTTCGTTGTTATCGACGGTTAGGGCCTCTTCTATCGTCGCCGTTGCCTTCTCCTCCGTTTGTGGTAGGGCTTGTGGAACATGGGTAGGACTTGGCTGGTAAATCACCTGGTGGAGGGGCGTGAGGGATGTGAAGTCGGCAGCGGACCTGGCTTGAAAGCCGGCCTGAATATAGTCGGTCGGGGCATACGAACTGGCCCAACTGCTCCCAGAGAGAGTTCTTCCTGTCGGTGGAGACGGCGAGATGCTTTCTGCAAAACAGATTGCATCGTGGACGGTGGAAAAGCAACCCGTCAAACTATCCACCCCAGCAGGAGTCGCCGGTGTGATAGGAGACCATGACTCGAGTGACGAGCCATCATATGCCAGGACACCAAGTGACGTGCCCATCGATTCCGAGAAGCCATCGCAACGCAGGTTAGTGGCTTGACATGTCTCGTTATATGGGAAGTCGTCAGGGCTGGGCAGAAAGTTCTGCGGTTGGTTTCCGAAATACAGAACCGCGCTTGTTGTATGGTCATCCGCCGAAGGCGTTGGAAGTCGAAACGGGGCGATGGGCCCTGGTCCAAACGTCGATGCTGCTACCTGATAACTCAGAAAACCCTGGGTGTGCCGTCTTATCAGCTTCACTATACGCGCCGGGGGAGAAGAAAGAGTTGCGGCGTCAGGTAAAGATATCTGACGATGCCCGAGGAGACATATCGTCTCGCAAATACCGGGAGATGCCGGGCGCGGCTTTTGGAACACCAGCCTGGCTCAGTGCGTCAAGAGGTCCAGCCGGAAACTGGATTGGTATATGGGATAACAACAGGCTGGACTGCGGCATACCTCTGATGGGTTCTGATCAAAATGGTAGTCCGGTTCCCTCTCCATTTTGCTGCGTCCCGAGGCATCAATGCCGCCGATTAACGACTCGGGATCATTACCCTCTAGTAAGGATAATGAACAGCTTAGCCGGCCACCGTCAAGAAAGTTGGCCCAACAAGCTTGGGGTCTCCTATTCTTGATCCAATCTAATGTGTGTCAGCTCCCTCAGCGACACCCATCAACGGCCCCTTGGCATTGGTCAACAGCGCTCGCAAGCCAACCTGCTCTGGTAGCTAGGCGGTCGTATTCGGCAAGGGAAGGCGCTTCGGCAAGTGGGAGAGCGTGGCCCCCTTGGAGGCTCTACGCAGCGGCAAACGTCATCGGAGAATGCGCATCGATTGCCTCTTTCTGCGTCATAGGGCAGCGACCTTTGGGATGGTTTCTCCCAACACGGGAAAGACAGATATCTGTTGGAAAAGCCATTCGAAGCATCGGAGATCACGCGCTGACACCCACTTCATGCAGAAATCAGGAGATTCGGGCGCTTTTCGACCGGTCTAGACAACGGCCTACATGTGTGTACCTGTACCCGCTGCCTTGACTGCATTGCGGATCGGCGGCCCTCCCATACGCCCCGGTGTTGGCGATTGTAGCCCCATGATAGGCGCCGGAGCCGCAGCCTGCTGGCTCCAAGCCGACCACCTCGTCGAGTAGGCCAGATGGTGCACGAATAGCTCCCACGCCCAAGCTGATGTGCCAGAAGGCTAGGACATTGCCAGGGCTTTCAATGGAGCCAAATGGCTGGGCACCCAAGGCCCCGCGGAGGGTACCAGTAACTATGCTGCCGTACCGGCGCGGTTACTGCAGGCGTCCGATTCTGTCTGCCAGGAAGCGAGAAGCACCTAACCCCAATGAGCGAGGCACCTGCAGCCCGGTCGCCAGCGCCACCGCTGATTCACGCTGGCCATGGAGCTCCAAGCTTGTGAGTGCTGGCAACGCCCGTCGTTACAACGGGTCGACAGACTATCGGCGCGGTCGATGCCACCCTTCGCGCCGCCTCACGGGACGGGCTGGGCATTGTTGCTACGTAGTGTGCGGAGATTTGACAGCGGAACAGCGGCGTGCAGTGAAACGAAAACCGCATCTGCAAAACGAGGCTTTTGGAATGGGGCCGCGGCCGGCGGGCAGCAGCCAGGTGTGCCAGGGTCCGAGGCGGTGACCACTGTCAGTGCCCGGAAACCTTCCCGCCAATCAGATTCCCTGGCGTCCTCCCGTCCGGAGGCACCGTACGGAAAGTCGAGAGCCGACTTGCTCGACCTCGTGCGAACGGAGCGCGAAGGCTTGGATCGCGATTCGAAAAACCGACGATGAATTCCCATGTTGACCAAAATATCGGTTGACAGCCTCGACCCCATTTCTCGTCCACACAACCACAGACGCTTACACCTCCACACGGCGAAGAAGCGAAGACGCCAGACATATTCTCAGGGTCCGGTTTCAGCCCTGGTCGCCGCTGATGCGGCACAGGGTTCCAGCGGCTTTTCGCTTGTTGGGCTGCGTACAGATGACCGGGGAGATCGACTGAAGAGATTGCACGCCCGCCGCACGTCCCTGGAGATGCCAAAGTTCTTCCAGACGATCCGTGTTGCTCGACATTGATCGACGGCAGCCAAGACGCAAGGCACACACTATCAAATGGGCGCCAACAAAGACGGAAGATGGTTACATCCTACTGCACCTCGACAAGGGACACTTCGATGTGATAGCTCATCGAGGCATCAAGCTTCTGAGAGGTGCTTATTGGCTGTGACGGTTACACAACGGTATTGGTAGCGCCAGCGGCTTGGAGCTTAACCCTTCAAATATAGCTAGCTAACTGCTTGCAGGATCCAAGACGCGCCTATAAAGTTAGCTCGATCGTGTCGGTTTCTCAATGGGCCGAGCCAGAACGATGGCGAACCGAGTTGAACCACGGTCCAGGATGGAATCCCTGCTGACTGGACGCATTGCGGGAATTGTACCCATCCGTGACCTCTCGGGGAGGCGGACATGGCCTCGTTGGGAGTCGGCCTGCTGGGCGCGGCTTCACTGACACGCCGGCATCTGCCGTGCGCCTTCCTTGTCAGCTGGCTGCGGAATCCGTCGAGATTATGCACGTCCTCTCTTAACTCGCGTGCCGGACAGCCGATATCGTTTTGTCTCTCCCAGCTTGGATGCTTGGCATAGGTAAGAGGGATTCATGACGAGAAACATTCGCTTGTTAGACCAGGGTCCGACCGGTACGGAAAGTATTGACGAGCTCGATCGAGTCGGACCCGGGAGAAGGGAACGCCAAGACCAGACGATGCCGGGCATTTACGAGGAGAGTGAAAGAGATGCTGCCCCACCCCGATTCCCCGCCCCGGCCACTCAGTGTCCTCGGCGGACACATATCAAAGCGCCGATATCGAGACGGCAACGCCCCAATTAGAGTTGGCTCAACGAGCTGCAATGCAGGTGCTGGCTCTGGCTTTGCGCACATCACAAATCACACTGCAGTTGTCGTTAGTCAAGGATGTCTCAAGTTTCACGGATCACAATCTCCTCGGGACGGGTTCACGAGAAAGAGATGGCAGTCTCGCAAGCTTATCTGGATTGTGCAACGACAGTCTCGGCGCCGTGAGCAGCTAGTTAACATTCCCATCGAGCTACCGTCACACCGAGCATGTGCAGGCTATGACGGAACGAGAGGCATGGCTACGCCGATTCGAGAAGGAGGTTGTCGGCCTGCCCCGGCGCAGCCAATGCAACAATTGGCGCATTGGACGGGCAGCCGGGTCGTGATCCCCGTCCAGTCGAAGCCGCCACAGCGACCAATCGATCAAGTTCCTCTTTCGGGTGAGGGCTCAGCTGTGCGACCTCCCCCACTCGCCCCCCCGCAGAGATATTGAGGTGTTGGCTGTCTGTTTGCAGGGTGACCACCAAGTGACACTATTCCGAGACTCAGAAACACGAATTCACACTGGCAAGCAAGAGCAACTGGCCCGCCATCGGGAGAGTTACACAAGACCTCTCTCATCTCGTCCAATCAGCGCTTGCTTAACCAGACTCCGGCTCACCGCCGGTGGCGTGCAGTGATATGGCTCACCTCGCTATAGACGGGTCCGCGGGCGGGGTGGTTTTGCTTCTGACTGCGGGGCTGATAATTTGGTATGCCACGACAGCGCTGCTGTCATGGTGGCGGCTGAGACACGTCCCGGGGCCCTTCCTCGCGTCGTTTTCGTACCTATGGCTTGCCCGGGTCCAGCGAAGCGGAAGGATGGGGCCGATCTACCGAGATTTGCCGGCCAAGTACGGCTCCTTGGTGCGCATCGGACCCAACGAGGTCACAACCGACGACCCAGAGGTGATTCGCCGCATGTCGTCGGCCAGGACGCGATATGTGCGTGACTCGTGGTATCTCGCCGGTCGCTGGACCCCGTACGAGAAGCACTTTTTCAACGAGCTCGACTCGCAGGCCCACGATGCCCAGAAGGCGCGCGTCTTGACTGCCTATACCGGTAAGACCGTGGACGGCTTCGAGGGGACCGTCGACGAGCAGGTCGCCGCCCTGGTCGATCTCGTCCGTCGAAAGTACCTCACCAAGCCCGGCAGCGAGATCCGGAAGGCCGATTTCGCCGTTGTCATCTCGTACTTCACCATGGACGTCATCACAAAGATCGGGACCGGGGAGGCATTTGGGTACCTGCGCACCGACTCGGATGTGTTTGACTTTCTGGCCGAGGTGAGGTCCATGTGGTGGATCATCGGGCTCACCCTCGACATCCCCTGGGTCCGCGCGCTGGCCTATTCGAACACGTTCCTGAGGTTCTTTGGTCCAAGGAAAACGGATAAATCGGGCCTCGGGAAGCTGATGGGGTACGTCTTTTCTTCTGTTATCTTCCTCTCTGGCAATGCAAGTGAGGGGGTGGGTTCACGTTACGCAGAGACTCAGACAGGCAGGCCTGCGGTCGTGTGTATCCCTTTCATCCCTTGTCGGCTGCTGTTGCTGCTGCAGAATTTGGTCGCCTGCATTGCATTTCCTCCAGGAATAACGAGATCAACGGCTGACGATTTTTTCGACCCTTTGGTCCATCAGGCTGGCCGGCGAGATTGTTGACAAGCGATTCGAGTCGGGGAGAGAGGACGATAAAGATGCACTTGTATGATTTTCCTCATGATACCCCCGCCTTCCTTCTCGTCGATTGGGCACAATGCTGATGCTGTGCGACTCTGGCCAGGGCACTTTTATCCGTGCCGGCCTGACGAGAGGCGAATGTGCGCACGAATGGTACGTTACTTGTCCTTGTACACGTCGTGACTGATTGGATGGTGATGCCGGCTTGGCATTGGCAGGCAGACCGCATGCACACAGTGTCGTGGGAGTTCGAGACTGTTGGCTGACCAGGATGGTTGGTGTCTAGCATTTTCATGATCACGGCTGGCACCGACCAGGTAGCAACCGTTATCCGTATCTCGCTTCTGAATATCATCACGAATCCTCGTGTCTACGGCAGGCTGAAGCAGGAGATCTTCAAGGCTATACGCGAGGGCAGAGTGTCGAGCCCCATCACCCTCGCTGAAGCCAAGGCTCTCCCCTATCTTCAGGTTTGTTGCGGTCCTCGATTGTTGGGAGTGTTTGGTCCCGGATGGATACTAATCATTCCATGTCAGGCCGTCATCTACGAAGGACTTCGCCAGCGGGCGCCGACCCCGGGCCTGTTCCTCAAGGATACCCCACCCGAGGGTGATTACATCGATGGCAAGTTTATACCGGGCGGTGTTGGCGTTGGCATCAACGCCAGCGCCCTCGTAGCGTCCAAGGCCCTCTTTGGCGAGGACGCGGATATCTACCGGCCGGAGCGCTTCCTCGACGCCGATCCCGACAAGCGTGACCAAATGGAGCGCGACGTCGAGCTCATCTTTGGCTATGGCCGGTGGATGTGCATCGGCAAGAATGTGGCCTGGCTGGAGCTGAATAAGGTCTTGTTTGAGGTTTGTCTCGCTCCAGTGTGCTTTTTCACTGTTGTTCTCTCCCGTCGGACCGGTGCCTAATACGCCGGGTGTGTACAGCTCTTCCGCCATTTCGACTTTCAGATTGTTGATGCCAAGAAACCTTGGGTACGTATTCGCACTTGGTGCCTCACTACTTTCAACAAACCCCCTGCTGAACTGTTACGGTGATTAGGAGTCCAAGTGCTGGCAGGTCTGGGTCGAGGATCAGTTCTATCTGAACATAACCGAAACGAGGACGGACTACTAGTCGGCGAGCCGCCAAGATTTCCATTCGACGTACAGTCTCTACCGATGCTTTCTTTCTAAGTGTTGACCGCGTTCTGTCGGTCACGGATTCTCGGGATCTGGGCTCCTCAGCCTTGGACCGATAAGGGCAGCATTCAGGGGTTCGTTCTTGGGTATCCGATCGACTCGATCTCTCGGAAATGGTCCACCGTTGTATATGGGTGATCAGCAAACGCCTTACCAGGGACGTGGAGTTGGACAGGCTGCGGCGTCGGACATGGTTACGCCACGATGTCCTGGCGGGTTTTGAAGGGGTAACATATGGGATTCGGGACTAGGTACAAGCATGGAATGATTGGTACGAGATTCATGGGTAACAAGCGCAATTCTTTTCTTGTTTGGATTCAAGTCAGTGTTTTCTTTTTCCCTGGTTTCTTTTGTCAAGCCTCTTTTCCCATCAGGGTTGATGGTCACCGATGTTACTTGGTCCACTCTTTACGGAAAGTTTGACGCTTGCGGGGAATCTCAAGATATACACGACCAAATAATAAATGGATATTGCCATGGCTGTGCGTGCCCGGGAGGGACAAATTTTGTGTCTGGTCAGGTCAGCTGTAATCCTTTAGCTACTCGGAGGGCACCATTGCTTGCAACTCTGGGGATGTGTAGGGAAGGGCGGTGTATCTATGCATAGGTAGCTGGGTGGATCTAGGATGTAGGTAGGGAGGTGCAGGTAAAGCAAGGGCTTATTACACACACTTGCGGGTTGTTCGAGCATTTGGATGCTAGTTTTGGTACAAAGATTCCCCCGATATGTGGGTCGGGTGTTGAAAGACACCAAATATGAGGAGACAGTGTCGCGAAAGTGAAGTGGATTAAAATCTTCAGGCCTGTATCATGAATCATTTTTCGAACAAGCAGTAACCAAAACGGGGCTGAATTTGTATATAGAAACTACGCTGATCTACTTGTACCAGAAATCGCTGTCGCCGGAAAAGCTGCACAAACGCTGACATCTAATTCTGAAACCAAGGTGTCTGCTGCGGTTTTGCGTCCCCTACCGATTCGCATCGTCGGCCGTCTTGCCTCATTTCTTCTTGTCCTTCCATGGTGCCCGCTTCCCCACCCTCTTCCAGGCGTGCTTGAATAACTCTTTGGTCCGCACATCCTCTAATGGTTTCGGGTGCGGATTCGCACCTGGATTCGCACCTGGATTCGGGCCTGGATTCGCACCTGTATTTGCCCTTGGACTCGCACCTGTATTTGCCCTTGGACTCGCACCTGTATTTGCCCTTGGATTCGCACCTGTATTTGCCCTTGGATTCGGGCCTGGATTCGCACCTGCATTCGGGCCTGGATTCGGGTCTGGAATCGGCGGCGGGTCTGGCGGCTTCACGCCAATTTGAGGCAGTATCACCGCCATGGTGTCAAAATCCATGCCCATGATCTCGTAGGACGAGATACAGGCCTTAGCGCCGGCCATGACCTTCTGAACGGCGTGCCGCATCTCCAGGAGCTTGAGCCAGGGGAGAGGTTGGCCGCCACTCTCTTTCGTGTAATACGTCGGATTGCCGGTCACCAGCCGGAAGGTGCCGCCGTGTGTTATGCGTTGGCGCAATGGGACGTAACTGGTATTCTCCTGCAACAGGTGACTTTTGCCGCCTAGAGCGCCGCCGTCTACGTGTGTATACTTGAGCCATACCATCTGGAGCAGGATCTGGTGCACCGGATCGGGCGCGAACTCGATGGGCCGAAGCGAGAAGGCATATCTGTCCCAGAGTGCCTGAACGCGCGGGCTCATGGGGAGGAGCATGCACTGCACCCATCCCGAGAGGTACCTCTCACTTTCCCCGGTGGGGAGTCTTCCAAGATCCTAGAACATGTTCAACTCCTTCAAGAGGAAGTCTAGTTTCTTTCGGGTAGCCCGAGCGGGAAATAGGCATGCAGCTTTGGTCGGTATCACGTTGTCGCCCGGGATGAGATGGCCGCCCTGATACCAGCCGGGGACGATGTTGCCGAAGAATTCGACGTTTTCCTGGAAAACGTTGTCGATAGGCTGATGCATCACTTGTATGACGGACTCGCCGTCCGAGTCCTCACTATCCGTATCTTCGCGGTCCCCCAGACCGGACATGTCTTTCCACAACGCCATGATACGCCCGACGGCTTTCATGTACCTCCTCAACCTTTCGACAAGATGATTTCTGAGATTCCTTTCTTCCATATCCGCGTCCTCTTCAGATAATCCGGCTGGGCGCGAGGTCGGATCATTCAACACAGCCAGCAGAGCGTAATACCTAGCCTGGCGTCTTAGGAATCTCAACAACTTCGAGGGCCTGGGCAAGTCCCTTGTCTCTCCTCTGTGAAGCTCGTTGCCGACAAACTGAATCATTTGGTCGATGACTTGTTGTAATTTCGCAGGCCGTGCGCGGACTCGTCTATAATGATATGGACTGGGGTCTTTCTCCCTATTCAGGACCGGCTCTATTGCCCTGTGTTTGCCCTTTCCAGCCATGAATGACGGTACCATAGACCCACCACACATGCCCAAATTCTTCTGGAAAGCAGCCAGCTCGGCACCAAAAATGTTGGGAGGCACCATTGACCCATGTCCGGCTGCGGATTGGCTCTGGGACCAGAACGACGTTCGTTGGCTGGACGCTCCCGAGGTCATTCCCGCCGTTCCCGAGGCTGCGGCCGACGTTCTTGAGCCTCCGGTCGGAGTGTACGCCACTTCGGCTGCCGCCAGTTCGGCTGCCGCCACTTCGTCTGCCGGGCGAAAGTCGACAGGGAAAATCGACAAAGGTTCAACCTCTATGAGGGGGTCGTCTTTCGCCATCGGAGCGACACGAGATCCGTCCGGTGGACGGCTTGTTTGTTTGCGAGAAGAAAAATGCGATGTTCGGATGGAGTAGCGAGCTCGGAGAAGGCGAAGAGATGGAAAGTTTAGAGTTTGCTGGGTGCGAGAGTTGAGCTTGAGGTGGTCTGACTTGGTGAGGGAAGGGAGGCCAGAGGACATTTATACCGGCTCTCTGCCCGTGTTGATCGTGGGATCCACTGGCAGCGCTGTCTGTTCCTGCCTTGCGTTTTGTCGGCGGGGAAGTGTCGGGTATGATTGGGAAAGGATGTTGTCTCGTCATTTCTCGTCGGGTTGGTGCTGGGTGCCGTTTCGTCATTTGGGACTGGGCAATGGCGAGCTGGCGAGCCCGCTTGCTTGCGTGGGTGACCCGGGTTTTGAGAGAAAGGGAAAGAAAGCCACACAACCTGGATTGAAGAAGCAGTCGACCCCTTCCAGCAGCGCCTATTCTGGTGCGGGGGTCCCGTGGCATCATGATGGATTATGGAAACTACAACGGCCACTGGAAGACGCAGGAAATGAAAGACCCAGATCCCCATTTATTCCGAACCCCTTTGTTATTTTTCATGACCGACCTTTGGTAAGCAAAGCGGATGGACTACATACAGAGAGAGAGACACATGACAGAGCGTCAACGTTCATCACCGGGAAGGACATTGACGTTCCACGGTTTCATTATGCATTACTCTGTATCAAAACACGAAGCAACGGTGCCAAGACAGCTTACATATCCCCACTGAACTGAACCCAAATCGTACAACTCCCCCCCCAGCGTATGGCACAAGATACTCACGAGCAATTCCAGTTCGCCGCGCTGTTCACGCTCCCCGACCCTTTGTACACGGCCCGCTGCGGGTACGGACAAATCGGCCTGGTCCGGTAAGTCGAGAAATCCGAGTTAAACGCGGTAGCAATAAACTTGTCGACAGGGACATCGTTCTCAACCCACTGCTGGATCGCCGCAAACACGTCGTAGTTGGGGTCGTTCAGATGCCCCGGGACGGACCACCCATCGCCCACGGCCGGCAAACCCACGCCCAAAGTGGGCAAGAGACGCAGGGCCGTGGCCTGGCCAGGCCCGCCAAAGTCCCAGGGGGCGTTGTACCGGTTGCTGAAGAAGCAGTGCTGCATGCCGGGCACCTGAAAGTAGCGGAACCAGGTGCGCATGCTGGAGATATCGCTGCCCAAGGCCTGCATTGTGCGATTATAATAGTACAGCGACGTGCGGGGCGAGATGAGCCCGTCGGCGAGCCCGTGGTACATCAAGATCTTGCCGCCCTTCTTGCCCGGGCGGGTGCGGTACCCCGAGATGTCAAAGTTGTTGGCCGTCGCGAGGCCCGGGTTGACCCTCTCGGAGTCAGCGACGACCTGATCAGAAAAGTCTGTCCAGTCATAGGATGTGTCGTTGTAGATCCAGTAACGCTCATAGTCAAAGTCAAACCCCGTCATGGTCGAGTCGTCCCCAAAATACACGGCCCACTGGTCCTCGCTGGTCAGGTCGAAGCCGTTGTACGCAAACTTGCCGTTGGCGATATAGTCTCCCCAGATCTGCATCGCCACTTGGGCCTGCGCGCGCGTCAGGCACGACGACGTGTCGCTGCAGATGATGGTGCTGATGTTGAAGTTGCACTGCTCCGGCTGGCTGACGATGTTGTCCGTCAGCCCATCTTGCGGGTCGCACTGGCGCAGCACCTCAGCAGCGAGGATTGACATTTGCTGAGAGCCCAGCTTGCCGTTGGTCGTGTTGAGTTGGTCGACGGCGATACGCGAGATCCACGGCATCAGGTGCTGCGTGTCCCAGGCGGCGGACCCGATCAGCGCGCCGTCGAACGAATTGGCATCGTACTGGATCTCGCGCAGCCCCTGACGGCCCCCGGTGGAACAGCCGGCGTAGTAGGACCAAGAGATGGACTGGCCATAGTAGTGGGCAACGAGAAGCTTGCCCACGACCACGGAGCCGTGCACGGCGCGGTAGCCCCAGTCGTACAGGCGGGCGGGCGTGGCCCACGACAGGTCGCTCCCACTCGAATTGTGGCCATTGTCGGTCGAGATGGTGGCGAAGCCGTAGTGCGGGCCCTGGCCCATGTCGGGCCAGTTGATGCCGCCGGCGAACGACGCGCTGCCGACCGTGAGCATCTTGCCGTTCCACTTGGACGATGTCGGCAGGAACATGCCGAACCGGTAGCTCGACGCCGGCTTCGTCGGCACGTCGGTAGTGTTGGTCACCCGGATCGTCACGGCGCAGAGGGCCGGCAAGAGGTCGATGGTCTGGGGGAAGCCGAGGTTGCCCGACTCCGAGTACTTGCCGCGGTCCGAGACCGAGTCGACGCGCTCTACCGTCACCGTCACGCCGGGGAGGCTGACAACATTGCTGAACGAGCTAGCGGCACATCGGAGGGCCTGGCGGGGCCGTGGGACGGCGTCGACGGTGCCGGCCCAGAGCCGTACGAGGAGGAAGAGGGAGAGGGCGGCGAGCATGGCGATGGCGTAGCGGTATCTGGAGGAGAGCGGGTGGGGTCTCGCGGCGTCACAGGCAGCTCCGACATCCAGGGACCCGGGACGAAGCCCATATTGACTTAGATTAAGCGTTTTAATATCTGCTGGATCTGGGGAGCCGGGTCCGTGGGCTCGAGGGTGCATGCCCCGGACTTGTCTGGACGCTTGTCTGGAGGGTGCCATGTCGCCCCGGGCCTGACGCATGCGCGACGCCATGGACGGGCGCAGCGCCGGCAAGGGGCGGGTAGGATCACCGGCGGGGCACGGCCAGTATTGGATCGAAGATGCAACGGTCGAGGTCCGGTGGTGGGCGATCAGATGCCGTGGACGGAACGCGTGTGACCCCACGCGCTCGGCGAGCCGGTCAGACCGCTGTCGAGGAGCGGCACGCGCGGGCTGTGCGGGGCCGTCATTGGCGTTGGGGATGTTCCTGCAGCGCGCGCCGTGGCACTGAAAGGTTGGAGACCAGGCCCGCTGATGCACCTGCCGTGTGCAGTCGAAGGGAGGAAAAGCCCTCCGCGTGTTGTCGCCGCCAAGGCCCTTCGGCTCGCTTCCGCTGCAGCGCTGCTGCTACCAACGCTAAGGCTGAATTGCGGGGAGCTGCAACCCCACGCCGTCCGACCTGCCCAACTTCGTCCTGTCAACTCACGTCAGAACGTCAGATCGGCCAGTCATCGGTTCCGCGCTCTGGGGTTCGGGTCTCGCCCGGGAAGTGGACATGTCGCCGCTGCCAATATTTCACTCCCGATCGGACACTCTCTGACATCGGATGCAACGGTGCTGCGCCCGTCTAGACCACACCTCGGCGACGTGTCCGCGTTGCGTTGTTGCGTTGCTCTCACGACTTCATTGACAGTATTATTGCGCGGGCTCAGGCAGCAATGTCCGGGGTGCATGACCTCCGCAATGTGACTCGGCCGACTTTGTACCACCTTCCGCGAACGACGGCCGTGTCTCGACTCATAACCTCGGATCCGGGACCAACAAGCACATACGACCATAGGTGCTGGAGAATTCGGGATCCCGTCTGCTCTCCCCTAGACAAACCAGCAACCGCTAGACTAGTAGTTGGGTCGGTGACGACCAGCGAATCCCTGGTGTTGTATGTTCTTTTTGCTGGTTTGTTTGGGCGTAGAGGTGTAATACCAAAGGTACTACTGATTTATACGAGGCCGCTACGCGGTTCACCCGATACAAGAGACTCAAAGGCTGGAGCTAATGGGTCACGGTGACCCCGAAAATAGGAATGGGTAGCCCAGACGCTGCTCTATCAAACCGCCGAGGCGGCTGCCAGTCGAGCCTATCAGCTCACGCGGTAGAAATCGTAGACGATCTCGGCCCCCCGTCGACAGCCACTCCCGACATAGATACCGCCGTTCAAGGAGCTGTAGCGCTCATTTCCAGTCTCCAATTCCATGGTGACGCGGAGCTTGTACCGGCTCGCTGCCATATTGTCTGCCGCGATGGGATCCTGCAGCTTGTCCATCACATCCTTGTCGGCAATCCACCAGCCGTTTAGGGTGCACGTGAAGAAGACGGGGTCTTCTTCCCCGGTTGTCTGCATCAAGTACTTGGCTGAGATGCGCGTCTTGGTTTCGCTGACCGTCGTTTGGCTGTGCTGCCCGCTAGGCTGTTGTCTGTCAGTTTGGCGGCAAATGGGTTATGATAACGGGAGCCGCATACCAGTATTATTCCCTTACCCCACCGCCCTGCCCAGCGTCCGCCGACGCAAGATACCCAGGCCTCGCGCCCCAGGAGGGTGTCGCCAACGGTTACCTTTGGCTTCACCATGATGCTCATGCGGAAATCCAGATCCAGCGTCGGCATCGGGATGGATAGCGAGCTGGCCACATCATCGTCCTCGAACTGGTGCCGCAGGTTGTTGGCCGGTATCTTCTCCTTCAGAACCGTCTGGTACCCCGGGCAGACCATGAGATGTTCACGCTGCCGCGACGTATTCTTGGCCCGCACCTGGTCGCAGTACAGGCACCTTGCCGAGATGCCCTTATCGTCATCCTTGGCCTTGAACTCCTCGAAGGCGGCGTGCACCTCCTTCAGCGAGATGTCGGCCAGGTTCCCACCGTGTTTTAGCTTGGGTTTCTTGGCCAGCGGCGTGCCTTCGGGCCTTGACAAGGACGGACGGCCGGGTATCGGAGTGCTGTTGATGCGCGGGTTCGGCATGAAGCCTAGGGACGTGTGGCCGGCCGGAGTGCCCTCAAGGACCGTCGGGTCGGGATACGTTTCGCCCTCGCCATCTCGTTCGGCCGCAACTTGCAGGGCGACGTCGGGGTGGGCTTGGAGGTAGGCTTCGCATCGGAGCAGATGGGCTCTCTGTCGCGTCGTGTTCTTGGCCCGGACTTGCTGGCAGTAGATACACTGGGCTGAGACGCACTTGTCGCCATCTGTGGCCCCGCTGTCAGCGATTCCTTGAAAAGTCCATGTTTTCCGTCAGTACACTGAAAATACCTCACCTCCAGCTCGAAATTCCACAAACGCAGCATGCACGTCCGCCTCGATTGACCGCCCCATTTTCGCGAGAGTCCAGTGCGGTATGATGGAATGATTTCATACGTCTTCCTAATTATCAAAAACGTAGCCGCGCAACACGGCAGCCCTCCAAAGGCGATCAAGTTTCGCGTCGAGACGCGAATTGACACGGCGGGGAATTCCAGCTCGAAATGGGGAAGCGAATTACGGTTCCCGTAATCAGAGCTCTCACGTGACAAGGGACAACCCTAACCCATCCTGAAAACTTCAGCGACTCCACCCTTCCACTTGCACGTCTCCCGCTCCTGCTTGAAAGGGAAGGACAATTCACACACGAGCGGCGTGGTGGGAAAAACTGGTAAAATATCCAGACAATCGTCATCTCTGACACCACGGGACGACCAGAGCTGACATGGTTTGAGCCAGTGACCCTCTCCCTACCTAACCGGGGGAACTCTTCTTGGACGTGGGAAATGGAGACCAGGCAACTCAGGTAAGCACAGAAAGCAGCTGGGTCCTAAAAGACGTGTCGGTCCAGCGCGAACAACGCACACTGACACAACCCAACAGACAAGCCTCTTGTTATTAGTGGTCAGCTTGTCAAGCAGTCAAACTTCTGAACCTCCAGACGGACGTTCCGGGAGCCAAGATGCCAAGCCAAACGCTCCCGAAGGGCCCGAAGGCTTCGCACACGGGCCAAGACCCGGAAGCGACCTTGCGTCTCCGGTCCGCTAATGGTTCTCGACCGGTCCGCCCTCGACCGGGGCAGTTAGATCGACTGTGTGTTCCGTTAAATTGACGGATTCTAGCCAGAGTCCGTCGATCCAGCGAAGGGACACAGTTGATCCAAGCAGCCTGCCCTCGACGAGAAAACCGATGCAGCCTGTGTTCGGCTCTGTAACTAAGGGTGACTTGAGCAGCGGAATGATTGCAGATATAAAATTTGTTCGGAAGGCGAGCCCAGCTCGGTCGTTCGTGACTCGGGCGTGTTCGGCTCTCGAGGTGCTCCACTCGTCCGATCATTGCCACAGCACCACTGCAACAGCTGGACCGCCGGGCCGGGAAGCAGCACCCCAGCTTCACGACATGCGGTCAGCATGCAAAACGCGCCCTGGGTTTCCGAAAGACCGCGACAACTCGTTTTCAGCACCAAGTCTTTCGGCGTCCTCTCGAGCTTCACGGGAATATCTGCTACGGACGCAGCAGCCTGACGCAGCAACCGCACGCCTGCGGCTTCCCTGCCCTCACTCAGCTCCGCAAAGGAAGCGGGAGCGTCGTTGCTCGGACACGAAAGCCCTTTAATCCTTCTCATAAGAAGGTGGACCCTGGAAGATGAAGGTGTTCCATGCAGAAGGAAACGGGGTCGTCGATGACATCACGGTTTGATGCCAAGCGATTCGATCATCCGACGAACAAGCATCTCCCACGCTCTTTCTGCCAAACTTTTTTCGAACAGCGAAACCTCATTGACAAACGCGCATAGTTGTCGAAGACTGATATTCGGAATACGCATATAACATGTCGACTTGGAGGAAGCTACCCCAAAACTCCAGGTCAAGGTTGTTTCGATCTCGACATACAAGTATGTTCGGGCGAAGTTTTGCCGATGGGAACCGCTTCGACCGTCCCAACACAAGGGGCTGCCCCATTTATTCTGCGAACGGGTCTTCACCAGTTCGTTGTTGTGGTGAGCGAGCGCGAGATGGTGTACATCTCGATTTCGCGCTTAACGTGACAGTCGCGATGCCGAGGCTTCCATCCAATCACGTCGGCCTCTCGCCCGATCCACCACCCGATGCCGGACCAAGCCAGGGGGGGTCCCGGAAGGTTCCCGGTCGCCGGATTGGTGGCTGACTCACTTGTCCTGCGGTCGACGGCGGCCATGTGCTTGTTGCAGAGAAGCATCCGCCGTCGCCACCATACCCGCATCCACAACCCCACCGAACATGAAGCCCGGGACTGGTTGGGCGGGGTGGTAGGCTGCAGGGTTATTATTCGTGCTCGCGTCGTTGATGATCTTCGCATGGATGCGAGAAAGGTCGATGGAGCTGGTATTGCCGAATGACAACCGAGCAAAGACCGGATACAGGAGGTAAAAACATATATACCCAGGGATGCCGTCCGTCATAATGGCGGCAGAAATAGCGCAGTAGCAACAAAAAGTTGGTTCAAGGGGTTATCCGGCTGGGTGTCTTTCGTTCTTACCCTTCCCCTTTCGACATCTCCACTCCTTCTCTAATATCTACCTCCCTCTGCCTCCTTCGGCTTTCCTCTCGACTGCGATCCAAACAGACTGGCTGAGACCATGGACGACCGAGCAACCAACCTGGGCAGAGTACCCCCATATCCCGACCTCGATGCCGTGCTGGAAGATGGACACGATGCGCACTACAGCCAGAACCCCCCACCGCCGTTTCACGCGGACCCCGCGAGAGAATCTAGTTCAGTAGCGATGCCGGCTTCCCCAGACTCAGACGGGAGCACCTCGACAGCCGTGCCTTCACCCAACCCGAACAGCCACCACGATGCCAACGGGGCCAGCAAGGAAGGAAAGCTTCAGGGGAGCGGCCAGTTCGACACACGCCACGACTACAAGCTGGTCCAGTTCTCCGAGGGCGATCCGGAAAACCCCAAGAACTGGTCCAAGGCGTACAAGTGGTACTGCACCATGATCGTCGCCGTGACCTGCTTCGTGGTGGCCTTCGCATCAAGTGTCATCACGGCCGACATCCCCGGCGTCGCCGAGGAGTTCAACGTGAGCTACGAGGCCGCCTTGGTTAGCATCTCGGTCTTCGTCGTCGGCTTCGGTGTCGGGCCCATGATTTTCGCTCCTCTGTCTGAGGTGTACGGGAGACAGGTTATCTAGTAAGTTTTGATAGCCCGCCGTGGAATGTCCACTTCGAACTGTACTGACCAAAACATCAGCGCATCGACTCTCTTGTTGGCTGTCGTTTTCGTCATCCCCTGTGCCGTCGCCAAGAACTTTGCAACACTCATTGTGTGCCGCGCCATCGACGGCATCGCCTTCTCAGCACCCATGACTTTGGTCGGCGGCACCCTGTCAGACCTGTGGAGGAATGAGGAGCGCGGTGTGCCGATGGCAGCCTTCTCCGCTGCCCCTTTCATCGGTCCCGCGATCGGCCCCCTGGTCGGCGGTTTCCTGGCCGACGCCGCCGGCTGGCGCTGGCTGTACTGGATCCAGCTGATCTTGTCTGGTGTCGTCTGGATCCTCATCACCTTCACCGTGCCCGAGACGTACGCACCGACGATCCTCCTCCGACGCGCCAAGAAGCTACGCAAGACCACGAACGACAACTCGCACGTCACCGAGCAGGAGCTTGACACGCGTCCCTTTACTGCGCGGCTGGGCGTTTTCATGATCCGCCCCTTCCAGCTGCTATTCCGCGAGCTCATTGTCCTCCTCATCAGCCTCTACATGTCGGTCCTGTACGGGCTGCTGTATATGTTCTTCGTCGCCTACCCCATTGTCTTCCAGAAGCGCAAGGGCTACTCGGCCGGCATCACGGGCCTCATGTTCATCCCGCTGGCCGTAGGCGTCGTGCTGTCAGCCATGTGCTCCCCCTGGGTCAATAAGCACTACATGATGATGGTCCGCAAGCACAACGGCAAGCCGCCCGCCGAAATCCGCCTGATCCCCATGATGCTGAGCTGCTGGTTCGTCCCCATGGGACTGTTCATCTTCGCCTGGACCTCATTTGAGCGTCTGACCTGGGTCGGACCATGTCTCGCCGGTCTCCCCGTCGGCTTTGGCTTCATCTTTCTGTATAACGCCGCCAACAACTACTTGGTCGACTCGTACCAGCACCAGGCCGCCTCGGCCCTTGCCGCCAAGACATTCATCCGATCCTTCTGGGGCGCTGGTGTCGTCCTGTTCACCGAGCAAATGTACGACCGCCTCAATGACCAGTGGGCCACGACGCTGCTTGCCTTCATTGGCCTTGCCTGCTGCGGCATTCCTTTCCTGTTCTGGTTCTTCGGTGCACGCATCCGCGCGAGGAGCAAGTACGCGTACAGCGGCGACGAGGAGCCAGTGAGCGGTGTAGAGAGCGATTTCGAGAAGACCAAGGAGCGGGATCCGGCGGCGATTCGTCATCCTGACCAGCTTGATCTGGAGCGGGCGATGAGCTACGTGAATCCGTAAGCGTGCCATCGCTGCAGCTGCCGCCACAAAAGACACGACTTTGCTTGGTATCCATCTTGAATGGATGTCGACCCCGACAACTTGGATGACGATCCTTCTTTTCACTCGTCATCCATCAGACATACTTTCCTTTCTTTTCTTCATTAATTGTATATACCTTTTGCATGGAATAGGGACGGGGTTACAAGGTTACACGGCACAGGAACGACCGACGGCGTCTGAGGGTTTGGCTTTTGGATGATGCTGTCGGTTTTGGTTGCTGCAGATACCTTGACTAGGGGAAGATGATTGATAGATACCCATTAAAATTTGGAAATACTTGTAACTTCACAGTTTGACTTTGAAATGTTTCCAGGTGACTTGGCGGTCGTTTGACAGAACTGAGTTCTGATTGCGGGCAGCTGCTACCATGTACTCGAGGAGGATGGAGCAACAAGGCATCCGCATATCCCTAAATCAAAATTTCCAGCCGATATCTCGAGACGGAATATTTTTGAACACAGGACACACGATTTGCATCGCTGCTTGTTGAGTTCTCACTTTGACTGGGGGATTTCGAATCTTCCCCTTGTATCTATATCAAGCTGTAGCCCGGGAAGAGGGAGTGTACTGGCTCCCCTACAATGTCTGGCAGTCAACAGTTCCACTAGGTCAGTCTTGATTTGTCCCAAGATCTGAGGACCCTTTGGGTACCCCACTACCTGGAAAATAGCAGCCTAGTTCTCGTAGACAAGACGGTAGTGATACCTAGAACGCAACAGACTAAGCAGCAAGTATGGCAAGGAATGAGTAAACAGAGACGTATGGGCTTTTGATAACCGCAAAAATGATCTCATTGTCTGCAATATGCATGAACAGGCCGCCGTACTAGAGCCCAAAAATATACCTAACAGGACACCCCAAATGAAAAATGCAGTCATAAACGCCAGACCCTTTCTATGCTCAACTACTTAAACTCCACGTGGTGCATCTCGTCGGACCGCAACCGCATCTCAGCCTCCTCCACCGCGTGCTCCCAATCTGCGTTGTGGAGATACCAAAGCTCAACCGAGGATACACTGAATAACGTTAGCCACCCTTGTTCAGTCAAGAGAAAGGGCAAATGTAACTCACACTGCAAGACCAATGGCTACACCAAACCAGAGGCCCTCCAATTTCCATCCGAGACACCATCCCGTCGAAAAGGAAATGGGCAGTGCCACCAGGTAGTACGACCCGAGATTCGTCCAGCCTCCGATTCCCTGCCTGCCAATCCCCCGGAGAAGCCCGTGCGATATGGCCGCAAGGGAATCAAAGATCTGGAGGACAGCACAGATAGGTAGGACTTGAGACACGATCGAGGCCACTTCCTCGTCGTTGGTAAATAGGTACGGCAATTTGAACCGCAGACTGCTGAGCAGAGTCAAGTTGAAGACACCAACAAGACAGCCAGCGATAAGAGCCTATCATTGTCAGTCCTCAGTACCAAAACTAGGGGTGGAACGTGCTTACCACTTTGGCACTGGTCCTCGCAGCGCCGCTGAGTCTTGCTCCGATTAGATTTGCCACACGAGTTGAGGCAGCGATGGAGAGTGGAAACGGGATATTGAACGTGGTAGACGTGACTGTCACCAGAACGCTCTGGGCAGCAAGATGCGCGCTGCCAAACTGGCTGGCAGCCAGCGTCAAAACCTCAAAGGCGAAGTATTGCGCCTCGACCATGATCATTCCCGGGAGAGCTAGTTTGATCATTGGGCCTAAACAGTCAGCATCATGAAGATTCAAAAAAAAAAAAAAAAAAAAAAAAAGGTATGTCACTCACCCCAGTTGGAAAATGCCCTCCAAGTCAATCCATCCCAGCACTCCATTCCTTCTACGAATCGGACGTAGAGGAACAGAAGAAACGGTAGGAGGTTCTGCGTAAACACCACGGCAGCAGCTGCCCCAGGAAAGCCGAGACCGAACTTCCACACAAGCAACCAGTTGGCCAAGATGTTGAGTGGTGCGCCGACCAGCAGCACAAAAGTGGTCGCATGGAACAGGCCCTGGGCCTGAACGAACCTTTTTCCGCTCTCGAATGCCGCCACCCCCGGGGTTCCCAAGATCAGCACCCGAAGATACAGCCCTGCCATGGCCGCAGTGTCAGCGTCCGGTATCATGCTGCCCAGGACACGCCCCGAAAACCACCAGAGCACAACGATCGGCACGAGGAGCATCCACAGTAGATACGTCATGCGCTGAAGCTGGAGACCAACCAGCCTCTTGTGGCCCGAGCCGTAGGCCTGCGCACAAAGCGTATCCAGGCATGTCGACAGGCCCTGTACAGGCGCGTAACAGGTGATGTTTGCCGTCATGGTTGCCAGGCTCACGGCGCCGAGCTCGAGGCGGCCGATACGCCCAACAGTGAAAACCGACGTGACCGTGACCGAGTAGTGCAGGAGGAATGTGACGATCAATGAGCGGGAATACTGCGTCAGGGTCTGCGCCTCGCGCTGCCACGTCGTCTTGAGGATGTTGGCCGCTACGGCTGCTTCCCATTGCATCTGCTGCTCGCTGTCGGTCGGTGACGCATACCCGCTGTCTGTTTGAAGCAGAGGCGTGGTCTCTAGCGCTTTGGTAGAAACACGCGAAAGGGTGGGTCCGAAAACGTCGTCGTCGGAGTCGTCGGAGATGGAGACGGGAACCTTGGTGCTGAACAGCCGGCGGTAGAGCTTCTTCCATGCCGATTCCTCAAACGGGCGACGGTGCTTGGGCGGGATGATGTGGTTATCGCGAAGCAAGCTGCGTTCTGCATGGCGTGACTCTGCGAGATCGCGAGGGTTCAGAGCCGGCGTGCCTGGGACTTCGGCAGCAATGGTAGGGCGAAGCGTGCCGTAGGCGACACCGCTGGGGCGTGACATCAGAGGAGCTCCCAGAGGAGCTTCTATCAGGTCGTGGTCGAACTCTGAGAGGGAGTCGGAATCCTCTCCATCAGCGTAGTCGTCGTCATGGTCGAAGCATTCGGCCAAATCTCTGGCGAGGATCTCGTGAGCTATGGGGGAAGCCGAGAGGTAGGAAGAGGAGAGAAACGGGTGCTCCGAGGTGCGGTCATGGTAGCGGTTCGACTTGATGGGGAGAGGAGCTGGGGACATCCCGTTCACTGTTCCGGGAGGGCGACTTGGGCTCGTGGGCGGTTGGGCTAACCAGCAACGCCGGAGGACGAGTGCGAGCAGACAAAGTTGCAAACAGCCCTCGCCGCCAAAACCAAAACCAATCCGCCTGATGCAAGACCCACAACACGACGTTCAGACGATGGAAGGCGCCATGCTGGAGCTCAGACCGTGCTTCTTAAATATGGGAGGAAGCGACCTCCCGCCTCCTCCAACCACCACAGGCGCTTGCACATGGACGATGGGCGGTCAGAGGTGGATGGGTGTCCACCGGATTTCGATAAGAGGATCCACAGGAGGATTTCTTGATACACGCGGGATGGCCTCAAAGTCGGTGGGCGCAACGGCGGCAACGCATTCGTCTTACCTACACAACACTACACAGATGTATCGTCTGGTACAGGACGTGCATGTTGACACCCGCCGAGATAAGACGGGGGTACACCGCACGCCATGCGGCGCTAGCAATCTACCTGCCACTACCTCGAGCGGATGGGCGGCGGCCTGGTGGACGGGTCCAGCTCATCTAGTCTGGTCGGGCCGGTTCTTTCTGGCACCCAATCCTCGACACAAGAGTGCGAGGCATGTGTGGCGATTGCCGAGCCTCCCTGATCCGCATCCGATTCCCGGGCGGCAGCAAGAGGGGCGGACCCTCGATGTTGCATGTGTGCAACAACACGACAACCCTCATCGCCCCGAGCACCACATCGCGTCGATTTGCCATCGAACCATCGAGATTGCGGAACTGATTTACGCAGGTTGTTGATACTCGGTCGACGAGTTGCTGCTGTTTACACAGCCACGCCATGTCCGACGGCAATTGTAAATCGGGAAACCCGAAAGCAGTACCCGGCAGCATGGGAAATATTCTCCCATCGGGTGTGGGCCGTGTGATGCGTGGGCAGGCGCCGGTGAATCAGGTTTGCTGCTGGGTTGGAGGCCAGACAGTGTCGATCTTGGTTGCATGCAGCATTGCAGCATGCAGCATGCAGCAGAGATTGTGGAGGAACGTCTCAACGACCTGTTATCTCTTGGCGGGGGTTAGCTCCTTTGCCACGAGCATGCGCAACTCGCTTTTGATGCCTGTCACACACCGACGGTCTGCGTGTTTGTTCGTTGCCACATTATGTGGCGAGCCCTTTCGCAACGTCGAGCCCAAGTTGACACTTCCCACGCCAGGCTTGGGATCTTAGATTCACCACAACACGAATTCCAAGTGAGGGTTCAGAGACGCACAAGTTGAAGTTTCTGGAAGATATCAACTCATAAAAGACCCGTAGTTTTGTGCAATATCGGAGGCCTCTGGTCTTTCCGAAGGCAGTCATCCGGACCCACGATGCACCTTCATGAATATGTGGAGATGGGTATTTTTCCTCGTTTCTCCCCCCACATCGAGTCGTACACATAGAATGCGGATGCAGCCGAACACTCCCAGCCGCGGCCGACCTGCCATCTGTCACATACCTTGCCCAGCGGTTGGACCTGGGAGGTAAGGTGGGAGGAGGTTGGAGCTCTCGGTCGAGCCAAGGTCGGAGCTACCCCTCCCTCACCTCCTCTTTCAAGCTTCGAGGGGCGGAGCTATCATCCCGGTAACCTCGACCTCGTGTTACGAAAAAAATGGAAATGAGGAGAAATACCGCAGTTACACATGTAGAGGGGAAGATTTTTAACTGATCTGCGTGCTGATGCGAGCGGGGGATGAACCAGGCAGCTTCCTAGAGAAGAGACTCCGACGCTTGGAACTGGTCATCCTGGGTGAGCACGCAAAAGACCGGTGAGCAGGACGCTAAAGCTCAATAAGAAACCCAAGAATTAAGAATCAAGCTTGCTGCAAGAGAGTGCATCGGAGTAAAGCAGCCGCTAGCTAACATGGAGAATTTTTTGGACGCCCCCGAAAGCCGTTGTTTGTATCCACGTTGCTTCCCCCCTCTTCGCAAGAGAGACATTGTTTCTCACGGCCATTGTAATACATTATACATTATTCGATACTACCCCTCCTCCATGCACCTATACACACACACACTCATCCCGCGGGCCAGTCAGAGTCTCACCGCTTCTCAGGACCAGGACCAGGCCCCGCCACAAAAGAATCTTGTGACCTGCCACACCTGCAGCTAGGTGGCTCCTCTTTCGCACACACGAGGACGAGTCGTAAAAAAAAAGGGTGAAACAGACAGAAAAAAACGGCTGGACCACCCATTCATGCACACCTGAGCGTCGCAACGGCGTGGGATGCCCGCGGCCGGTGAGAACTAGAGAAGCAAAACGCGGGGGGCGAGTTTGTCTGATGGATGCTCGGGACGGATTCTCACTGGACAATGGCATCCAGACTCCAAAAGACCGAGGGCTGCTATTCTTGGGTAGCATTCAATAATTCCATGTTGGGGCCAGACGAGATATCGATGTTTTTGTGTGGTTAGGTATGGAGGTGTGTGCTTGCTCATCCCTTGGCGTCTGCAATTCCCATCTCACTTCGTGGGATGCATACCGGCAGTCTGACCGCTGCCTGCCGGCTCCCGTCTTTTCCACACTCCCGGCCGGCAAGTGTTTTGGGGGACCGTTTTGATCTCTTCTAGGCTGTTGCACGACGGGTGGTTGATGTAGGCTCCGTGCAGATGCATTTTCCAGAATACGAGCACAGTCCAACAATGTCCCGAGGGGGTTTGCTTCGTGGGGGGAGCTCAGCATCAGAGTGGAGATGTTTCAACCCGCGAGGATGGTACTGGGTTACAACTTGGATACAAAGATATTTCCCTCATAACGGTTTGCAATGGCTTACGTCGGGATACCTTAGTTTCCCAGGGTAGCTTCCATCGGTAGCGAACCGGCGTCAGTAGCGCAGCTTTCAACGCCGCATCGGCGCATCCCGATGGGCTGGCGCAAGGTGGTTCCGCATGGGGCACAGGTAAACTTCATGTAGCTCGTACAATGGGGTGTAATGTATCTCTCTAGACGTCATCTCTCTCTCGAGTCGTGTAGATCGGAGACAAATGGTATTAAAGACCCCTAGGGTCCCCCTTGAGCCGATACAGCTCCGTTTACAAGGGGCAAAAAGCTGCCATCCTATCTGGACAACATAAAATCATACAGGGAACAAATAAAACCACCCAAGATGCTCAGCACCTCCGCCAGTCAACATCCCAGCGCTGATACCAGGCGTCAAACGAAGCTTTGCTCCCGTCACCAGTCAAAGCCCCGCGCCAGTTGACGTTCAGAATGCCGGTATAGCCATCCGAGCCCAGGCAAGGCGACCACACCCGGTTGCCCGAGAGGTCGTTGAAGAGAACGACATCCTGGCTGATGGTTCCGGACCCATCGTTCTGGTAGCTGTCCCGCTTCGAACCCTGCAAAAAGCGTTTCGTCAGCTCAGGCTCAACATTTGAAAATCACACGCAACACGTTTGCTTACAGTGTTGGCGGCGTCTTGGCTGAAGTAGACGGTCGAAAACCAATCCAGATTCGTGCCGGATGTAAGATAGGCGTGTCCGGTCACCTGGACGTCTCGGATAGAAAATTGCCAGCCCGGTGTCCCGCCCGAGGCCTGGATGTGCACTTGGCAGTTTTGCGTTTGTTGGGAGCCCGGATATTGCACCGAGAAGGAGTTATAGGTAATCTGAAGGTCGTTGAAGTTGCCAGAGTACTTGGGATTAGATGAGCACCCATTCCCGGAGAAGCTGATGCTGGTGATGGTCGGGAGAGACGGCGGCGAAGCGGCAAGGACCACTGCTGGCGCCGCAAGCAGCGCGGCGAAACCCGTAAGCAGACCCATTTTCGTCAGTGTTTCTCTGCTGTGGCTGTCGGTCTTTGGTTAGGCGTCGCGGCTCGGAACGGTATGTTGTCTCTGAGAAATCGGAGGCGCATCCCAAAAGGGGTGAACCAGGTTCGCGACCTCGGGCTTTATATACGCGGAGCTTCCCTCGTCGACGGCATTTTCATTAACCTATAAAGCTGGAGGAGGTGATAGTGGTAAGTTTCGCTCGCCACTTTGGCCGTCCAGCGCAATGTCAGGTTGTCCAAGCTCTTTGGGGCGGGTCTTTGCCATTTACCCATAGTGCCGACCCGTGTCAACACAGCAAATCCGAACGCCTGGATTGGCAAAGATTCAAGCTTAGATTAGCTATCCAAAAATAGGGCCTTTTAGGGTCCCGGATTTGTTGTAATTGCCTCCGCCATGATCGGCGCCGGAGGCGAGTGCACGATCCAAAGGCGTCCAGAAGGGGAAGAATGCGGACTTGCCAAAGTCTAGAGGGCATTTAAACCTTTACATGGGTCCAAATACCAATCCATATAGTGATAGAGCGCTCTGGATGTCACCCAGCTGTCGGGAAATACCCAATAGTGAACAAGATACCGCGGCCGTATGGCGCCTGACCGTCGCATGCGAAGCTGAAGTCCAACCGTCGTTCATTGAGCGATCTGGTTGATGGGTAAGGTTGGTGTTTATTGCATCTGCAGCCACATCCGACTTGCCGCCATAAAGTAGGGGCACACAGAGATGCGGACACAACAATTGCGTAGTGGGTGGACGGCCTAACCGCATCTTGCGTACCCCTGAATCCCAACCCGGGTCGGACGCGGCGCCGATAACACCGTCCTCAGATGAAGCCACACTTCGGCATTGTGTAATCGAAGGCCGAATCTATGGAACCAGTGTCGAAATATTGCGTCGAGCGGAAGCCAACAAAATGTTCTCGAGTCGGGATACAACGCTGGCACACTGCATTGTGTCGCATAGAGGCCCGCTGCTTGATTGGAGTGGCTGGATGGGGTTCGGTTCGGTCGTCGAGATTTCCATATGGATGCAAACGACTCCGGCGGAACTAGATGATGGCTTTCTTGGGCTCGGCCCTTGGCTCTCCTGGGGTGCAGTTCCGACGGGAGCGGCGAGAGGTGGCGGGATCTCCAGGGGGCCTTAGGCTATTCCGGGTTTTCTTGTTTGCTCCAGCCAATGCAACGCTCGCCCTGGACACTGGTACTCGAAATAAAGGGGGCGAGCGCAAAGCAAGACTGGTCGATTTCTGGATCTTGCTTTTGGGTTGACAAGTGACGTGCATGGTTCGGAATCAACAAAGGATGGAGGCGATCTTCCGATCGTGCGAGACCAGGGCAAAAGCTTGAGTTGAACGTTGCGGGACCGTCACATCGCGTCATGTGTCATTTGTGCCTGTGTTTCTTGGTCCGTACTTGGCAGTTGGGCAGTCGCACCTTCCACAGTGTCAAACAGAAAGCAGAAAAATTTTCAAAATTGGCCGATACCACCCTTCCAACTCCCGTCTCGCCTTCAAACATTCAGCGCATTGCGCGTCTTTCGTCCTCTTTTAGCTCATGGCTGGTGTCTCTGCTTTCCTCCGACCCGAAACCATGCTCCATGGGCCTATTGTTCCGGGAGGTAGTCCTTGGGAGCCTACCCTCTTCCAACTCCGCTTGGAAATACGTCCCATCGATGCTCGTCTCGGGTTGTTGGAAGACGAACATCCAATAGTAGTAGGCACCACAGAACACTGCTCCTCCAAGAATGTTCCCGAGACCCGCAGGAATAATGCCTAACCACAGATGAAAGATTAGTATCGCAACTTGAGGACCACCTGATACCTGAACCTACCCTTCCAGATGTACAACTCTACCGTCAACCCTGGCGTTCCGAGCCACAAGCCCAGGGGAATAAAGAACATGTTCGCCACCACTTGAAAGAAATCAGCGAAACTTTCCACAAGATAAGGCTCCCCACATACCATGATCGAAGCCAAGAGTGACGAACGTAAGAATCGGCCACCACATTCCCACCACCTTGGCGCTCAGATCCTTGGCCTGCATTCCCAGATAGCAAGCCAGACATACAAGCCAGTTGCACCCGATCGCCCTGAGAAATATTTGGTGGAATACCGGCTTGACTTGCTTTGACGTCACAAAGTTTATTACTTGAGTCCGGTACGGCTCCTTGTCGAAGACGCCTCCATCTACGATCTCGTTAGTCCTCTCCTGGATCAAGACGGTTGCGTCACATACACCCGATAATGATCGCCATGACGAATAGAGAGCCGGCCAAATTTCCTAGGAAGCACAGGAGCCAGTGCAGGAGCATCTTGTGGACGGTTATTCGCCCGTGGAGTGCCGCTACCGCTGTGTACTGGGCACGTCATCAGTTTCGAGCCAGTGTTATCGGTAAGCGACTCGTACCATGTTACTCCCCGTGAAGAGCTCAGCTCCAGTCAAGCTAATAATCGTCAGCTGATTTTTTTAGATAGAGTCCCGAGCAAGAACCCTAGCCTTACACAATCATTACCAGCCCAACAGGGAATACTATACCCCCAACGAGCCGGATTAACCCAGGGGCATTTTCTTGAAACCACGGAGCCGTGGTGACGGACAATGACGCGGCTGCACCGAAGCTTAACAGACAACCCCCGGAGACGGCCGACAAAAATATCTTGTCCGGCCTCATATTCCCCTTCTTGTACCCGGCCCGCGAGACCAATTCGACCGTCTCTGCTGGTGTGTAACAACCCATGACGGGAAGATTGATCGTCACCGGATTAGACATATTGAGCTTTTGGGTCAAGTTTCTGTTTTCACAAGCTGCGTGAAATGTTCCTGTAAAACAACTCGGTCAGCAACTCAAGAGAAAGAGATATGAAGATGGTACTACTCATACCACAGGTCAGTTGCGCTCGGCCCAATGATTACAAAGTGACAAAACTACACGGTAGATACGGATCGTTCTCGAAGGGCGACCTTTCAGCCCCAGAGCTGATGGCAAACTTCCCCATTTTACATGCAAAAGCTGGGTGAGCCGGTGGACCTTGCTGGGCCCAACCGGCTCCGCCCACTCTGGAAGATAAGAAAACCGGGGCAGCGCCGAGCCCGGGCCCCGGGATCACACGGTTTCCCGGACTCGGCGTATCTCACCACGAGCCTGCATGCGGCTCCAAGACAACCGACGACATGTTGAATTCCTTGGCTGCAACACCATCGTGCCGCGTCCTGAAGGCTTGCGCGAAATGTTGTCAATAAAATTTCACCGGTCCGTCGCTGATGCTTTGGCGTCGCAGGCTTGATAGTTTCCCAGAAACTTGAATATTTACCCGCTCCCTCCCAGACAACTGGGATATATCCCTTACCTCGTTTTGCTTCTGCCGGCCTTATCATCTGCATTGTAATTGTGTCATGTTGTGATCCGCATCATCAACCCCCGTCTGGTCCCTTGGCGTAGAACCCACTTGCTCCATCATCCCGTCGTGGGAAGCGAAAAGTCGTGGATCCCGACGAAACCACGAAAATTTTCGCACTTGTCACCGAGATTTCTCCGCGACAGGGCTTAACTCTCATAATTCAGCCGGACCGAGTGTTTTTCTCCTTGGAAATTCGACCGCAATCACCGATGTGTCTCGGGGAAGGCTTTAAGAACTCGCCGATATATCAGCGGAACTTGCCGGGCTGGCTGGTAGTGTTGATGGGGTGATGGATGACTGGGATGTGGTCAGGGGGTCGGGATCGGCAGGGGCCCAGAGGCAAGAAAACACAAAAAAAAGGGGGTCGGGAAGATCATCCGGGTCTCCCCCAACCCATGATCGAATCTGGAGTACTGGGGAATATCGGGATGTGAGAAGATGAATAGGTAATGGGTAGGTAGGGCTGCGACTAGTCGCACAACGCTCGTGATATGCAATGTCCATCTGTACTTGGCCGAGAACAAGCCGGAAATATCTTGAAATATTCCTGCAAGACCCACACCGTCCCGGTCCCGGGATCTATCATAAGGAATGAATGGAAAGTGCACTGTTCTATCCTATCGGGATGAAATGAAGAAAATGTAGAAATATGTGTGCCGCTATTTCGTCTCGGCCTGACCTTAAGACCACTGCATCTTGTATCTCACAGCCGTAAAGTCGGGTCTACTACCATTAGCAAGGGGGGAAGCTTCTTGTTGGGCTGTTGGGTTCCCTCAGCTAATTCCAAACGTGGAAGTAAGCGGACGAATCGGGCAAAGAAGTCGAGTGTATTAAAACACCGCGATGGTGCTGTTTCTCTATGTTGAGAAGAGTATTCCGTACATTGTAGGGGATGAGAAGAGAGGGGTGGCATTCGGCTGTCGACCTTACCATATGCTCCTATAGGACGTAATTCCGGATCAACTTCCAACCAATAACCGTACAGGGTTGCAAGCGTCAGTGGTTTAGTGGTAAAATCCATCGTTGCCATCGATGGGCCCCGCGTTCGATTCGCGGCTGACGCAGCATTTACTTTTTGCATTTCTGTCCTGTGTTACTACTGGGTTACCTTCTGAGTCTCGAGTAGAGCTCTTCCTTTTGCCTAGAACCTCAAATGCAATGTTTTTGTTTTTTAAAAAAAATCCGCTGTCAAGCCCAGGGGTCTTCAGGACAGGTGTTCTTGATGCTCTCTGTATTATCATCACCCGGGTCTGACCACGGAACCAGCCATTACGATCATCGCCCGTTTGATATTCATCTGTCCAGATCCAGATATTGAACTGTATTCCCCGAATGCCGTTTCCCTTTCCATTCCGTTTTCATGGCCCGATGCACTGACAGAGATCCATTTCGTTGACCAACATTTCGCCCATCGCCAGCCGGCCATAACCCATTATAGCGCCGAATAAGAAAATGTCGACACAACTTCTGCTCTTGCACACCAGGGTATACGTACAATAAATTCATCATCTCCTCCCCCGTTCTTTCGACTCCTCCATCGAAGCAAAATCCTTAGTAATGGCCGACGTCGACGTCTCGCTCTGCCAACTCGGCGTGGCATGTCGTTGTCCCTCATGATGATGATCATGGCCAGCGACATCCTCGACCAGCTCCTCACGGTCCACGTACTTCTCATCCACCGACGCGCCCTCGCCTGGAGTCGGACTCTCTGGGTACTTGCTCACGTGCACCGACTTGGTCACGTGGATCGACAGGCGCAGATGTGCCTTGGGAGGCGCGCGGAGGGCGCTCATGCCGACGACGGACGAGTCGTCCTCGCATACGACTGTGGAGACGCTCATGGACCGCTGGGCTTCGAGGTCGACGCCGGTGTGGCCTGGAACTTCGCAGACCGTGGCATCTTTTTCGTCGACTGGGGCGAGGGGAGGTACGCCGCGGCGGCTCTGGGCATCGGAGGCGGCGCGTTGGTGGTTCGTGCCGGGGCGGGTGTAGGATTGGCGGGAATTTCGGGTAGTATTGAGGGGGGTTATCCATCGGAGGCTGCGCTCGCGGACGTCGTGGTTGCCGGATAGGAGGGTAGGGAACCACTTCTGGATTAGGGGTTTGAGTGTCATAGTGCATGCGCAGGCGATGGACGCGTTGACTTCGACGGTCGACCAGAAGACGATCTGGGCGCTCGTGTAGGTTGCGTCTAGACTCCTGGTCGTTTGGATCTCGATCAATGTTACGAGACGGAGGACGGATACGATGCAGACACTGTGAACGGTTAGATAGGGGCAAGAGGGGGGTTTAAGGGAAACTGACAAGAAACCCATGCCGAATACAAGCACCAACGCGATCTTTTGCTTTCTCGGAAGGTTGAGCTTCGATAGCGCCGGCATCTACAGCACTCAGTCAGTTATCGTGAGGTCAGACTTGGCATCTTTGGGGGTGCATACCGGAAGGGCGACGATGACGAGGTCGCTTGCAATGTGAAGCGCTGCATTTCCCCACCAGAGGTTTGGTGGCTGACAGTAGACTTGAGACGTCATCAGAAGTGTCCAGTCCCAAAAGGCTTCGAGCGGCACGCATGTTGTGCACACCGAAGCGATAAACCATATTCCCAGCGCTATGACGAGTACCAGGACGATTTGGATGGCCCTCTTGGCCCAGTTGTATGTGAATATGCGCTTGTATAGAAGCAGAATCGATATCCTCGTGAAGACGAGGCTCATGTTGTAGAAGAGGATGCCATACCACCCGGCCTGTGGGTGTTAATCCCCGGTCAGTTATCGTAACCTGAAATAGCGAAGCTCAGACGACGTCCTACCTTTTCGAGACCGGGTAGCACCCTGAAGTCCACATCCCAGGCATGTTTACCAGCGCCCTTGAGTGCCTCTGCAGCGAGTTAGTGCGGATCAACTTCTACCGGGGTGACTCACGATCGATCGAGCTGACTGATAAACCGGCAGAAAACAGCTGTGTGTCCATCAGCAAAGCAAAACAACCCGAGGACCTTCCCACATACAAGAGCTGGTACGATACACCAGTCCGTTGGTCCGAGGATCCGTTTAAGTCGGAATCGGGTGTAGAATCGCAAGAGGACGAACGTCAAACCGATCGTCCATGTTACCACCGCGCACACAATGATATCGGTCTGGAGGGATCGGCCGGCATTGAGCGGCAGGTCGCCCCAGATGGAGCCATTGAGAGGTATCGTCGAGTTCCCGGGGATGGTAGAGTTGGACGGCGCACCCGGTGGGCTGCTGGGTGCTTCGGCGGCCATCACGCACAGGTCTCGCTACCCTCGACGTTTCGGTATCATTTATCCCTTGGCTGTACGACGACGGCGGTCCCGGACGGTGAGGTGAAAGGTGAGAATCCCGGCAGGGTGGAAATTGGAAGGGGATGTGGGCACATATACCGGTGTTCCCCGCAACCCGAGACTCGCCTCCGAGAGACGGGCCTAGCCCACGACCCGTTCACAGATTGGCTCCCCCACAGCGTCGCAGTCCGAAGACCCTTGGTTGTGCCCGGAACGGCGGCCAGCATGGCCTATGGGTCAGTGTTTGGTGAGGTCTTGGGTCTGCGAGCCGGTAGTGTGTGTCAGGGGGTGCGTGTGCAGTCCGGGGCCGTGATGTGTCGACGCTCCTGAGTGCCTCCCACTGGCTCTCTGCCCCTCATGCGCTGGGCTGCGGCCCCTGTTGGGGTTGCGACTCTCGGTGGTAACCCGGCGGACGGTCATTTTGGCATCTCGGGGCGTGGCCAGAATGGAGCCGACGATGGCTGGGTGCGGGGAAGTGAGGAGCCCGGACAGGTGGGTATACAATCAACCAGCCGTCTTTTGCTCGTCCAAGATTGGCCAGGTAAAAACTCGAGTCTGGTTCGCCAAAATGAATTGGCCCTTGGCGGTTCCTGCGACGCGCTTCCGATGCTCTGATTCGAAGTCTGGATTCTCGACAGGACGGGGGCCAAACAGGTGACATGGTCAGTTGCCCCGCGGACGTCGAGGAAGGCGAAAAGCTTGCAAACTGTTGAAGGGTTGTCGTCTTTGGCTGGTTTTGCGACATCTAAGCTTTTTTGGGTCCCCGGAGCGATCCGAAAGACCAATTCGGAAGGGGCCGTGCATTCTGGCAAAATGCCGACTCCGGTCCGGGCGATGTCACGTTGCGTACCATGGACCCAAGATTATATCATTGGTGGTGAAATCCTCCTAGGACAGGGCTTTTATCTTTGTTTCGTCGGATATTTCAGCAACGTTTGTGCAATCCAGAGAAGCCGCTCGTGTCTCCACTGTTGTGAATAATTGTTAAGGCAGTAAGTCAGTTGCTATGGACTAATAAATAAAAGACAAGGCATCGAGTTCTGGCATTTGTGATGAACAAATACATGACATCTTTAATGCTTGATTTGGCAGAAGCTTGTGAAACCGCCTTTCAACGTCACAAACGCTCAACCGGAGCCTGTGCATATTGGTTACCTTATATGCCGATGTATTTCTGGTGTACCAAGCGGCAAGCAGGTACTCGGTAAACAACTATCGCCAATGGTGCTCTCATGGAGCTCTTTCCTTATCAAGTTGAGAACCAACAACCCGCGCTTCCCGATGAAAGCGGGACCCTGAACGAAAATTTCCACTGCTGAAGCCTAATGAAAATCTATGCAGGCTGGGTATGTCTCTTTCACCTGGGTCTGCCTATAGGTAAGCACTGAGTCTTGCATGACCCAATAAGTTACCCGAATTCAAGAGCTGCGAATGAAACTTATCGGCACAGTTTTCACTACCGTTGATGGGATTGGACATGCTACCGCGTGCTATGCTGCGACCCCTCACAGCCACATTGCCTGGTTGGGCGTTGGGCGACCATCTCCTCTCGCAAGGCTCTGGCGGGGTATCCATCGTCATCAAGATCCATCATCATCAAACCCTAGAAGACGACTCGAGAATCTGCTCCCGGACGTCTAGTTGTCTGCCATTGTGGTCAAAAGAATGAGCCATGGCAGAAGCAGCTGGACTTGCGCTGGGCATTCTGGGTATCGCAGGGCTCTTCAAGTCGTGTGTCGAGAATTTCGACATCATCGTCAGTGCCCGGAACTTTGGTGAGGAATTCGACTTGATTTGTACCCAGGTGAGCTCTCCAGACAGTCTCCATCCTCCCAGACCCCCGTAAACTGACACTTTCAGCTGGCTCTTCAACGCATTCGTCTTGTTCTTTGGGGGCAAACTCTGGGCCTTGTCTCTTCTGACGATGAGCCACCTGTGCCATATAACCAGGCTATTGATCGCCCAGATATCCGGCCCACGGTGGAGAAAGCCCTGAACCATCTCTGCTCTCTCCTAGCCAAGGCCGATGTCATCACGGAGCGCTACGAGTTGAAGGAGGAGGAAACACAGATCGAAAGGTCTTCCTCCAACGGTCTCGCTATTTTCCGGCAGAAATTCGAGTCATTCAGACGCAGTATTCGAAGAAACCAGAAGCAAAAGTCCACCTGGAAGGTGACTCGATGGGCCGTTCACGATCTTCCAAAGTTCAGAGCACTTGTTGAGGAAATAAGGGACCTCATCGACGGTCTGGAGGGCGTCACGAGCTCCCTTGGGGTCTTGGAACGGCAACAAGCCCTCCTTGTGAAGGAGGTAGAATCCATATCCGACACCCAAAGTCTCCGGCTCCTCCAAGAGGTGGCATCCTCGCGAGGATCACAATCGCTTCGGCTTCTTTCGGATGCTGCAAGCGCCCGCCTCAGTATAGTGCGCAACCCGTCAGTGACGACGACCGACGTTGCGCCAACAGCCCTAACAGGAAGTTCTTCAAGTACTTCATACCATACCGCCCCATCAAGACCAGCGCAGAGATCTGTCAACGTGAACGTACCAGAATCACAGTGCCAACCCAATCTAGATCTCGCAATAGTGTCCGAGGAGACAGCAAGCCCGCCGTTGCAAGAGGATGTGCCTCAGCATCAGAGGATTATGGCCGACCTTCTCAGACGTAAGGGCAAGTCTGTCATCAGAACAGACTTCAGTTCGGGAGACGACAGATACGGAGCCGCCTTGGCGGGAGTGAAAAAGTTTGACGATCGCCTGTGGGCAGATGCTTCTCCCAACCTGTTGTTGAAGGCAAACGATAATAATTCCGCGGCCCGCCGAGCTTTTCTCGAGCTGCGAAGCATTAGAGAATCCGGCGTGCCGTTTATAAGCGCATCCCCCGTGGGCGACAGTCTAGATAAGATTCTGGCCAGCATCGAAGGACCTCCCGATACGCCTTACGAAGGGGGTGTGTTCTGGATCAGTGTCAAAATCCCTGCCGATGGATCAGCACCAATTCTCAGATTCCAGACGAGAATCTACCATCCCAACATCAACTCTACTGGCAAGATTTGCGCCGACTACGAGACTTGGTGGACTGACCCGAATTTGGGAAAGTACATGAGAATGCTCAGCCAAGGTCCCGACAGCGTGTGGTTTTCAAAGAAAGCCTCGAACCATTTTTCGCTCGGGGCTCTGCTCACTGCTCTCTGCAATTTGCTCGCTAACCCAAATATTGAAGATCCTCTGGTCCCAGAGATCGCCGAAGTCTACATCACGGACTATGAAAGATATTGCGAGGCGGCAAGGCTATATACGCTTCGCCATGCTAACTCATCGAGGCCGGCTGACGGCCAAATTATCTTTGAAGAGGGATGCGGTGCGGCTAGCCTTTATGCCTCATTGAATGGTTCAAAATCGATATCATCGTCGGTCGACGCAAATTCTGATCACGAGCGAGCCTTGTGGGTGGAATATGACCCCGTATTTCAAGAAAGACGGGTTCGAGGGTTGCAACCTTACGACTTCCCATCGCAGCCGTCGGCATCAGCTCGCTCATCCGTACTGTGCCAAGTGTTTCGTTGTCACCTATCCGCAATGCGACTTCCCGATACGGTAGCCCTTGTAGCGATAACATGCAACGGCAACGAGGCCTGCGTGCCAGAACTGAACGTCGAAGAGCTTCGAGAAACTCGCGGCTTCATTTGCACCATCAAATTGTAAGTAAAATATGGAGGTCACAGTTCCGCCATGTGCCGAGAGCTGACTCATACAGCGATATTTTCCACCCTGTTGCCGATTTTTCTGTACTGCTGCACGAGAGCTCGTCGTCCGTCTCCCAGTCTGGAAGCAGGAGATTTCGACATCGGCGGGTGCTCCCAGTTCCCCCTCTCCCCATATCTGCCCACTCGGACCACCCGATATCTTTCCACATCGAAAGTGAAATGCCAGAGACCAACTATTGGAATTCAAATGGTCGACCATACTCGAAGACCCTTGAAATGAAGAAGGACGTCTGCATTTTTACCAAGTCTTCATGGTTGTTACCAGGACCTGGACCACTAGTCAGCAGTGACTTCGAAATGCGTCCGGTTGGCGGCAGTGAGTGCAACCAGGTGTTTAGGGCAACCAAGAAGAACTCCGGTCGGGTCTATGCCATCAAGAGGATCGACAAAAGCATTACATCAGCGACCGAAGCTTCGGGGAGACAGCCAGTCCAGCTCCGCAGCTCCATATCAGATTCTCCGTATTTCACAGACCTCGCGTTTGCGTTCCAGGACTCGTCGCATGTTTACCTGGGGGTCAACTACATCTCTCGGCCGCTTTTGCCGCTCAATCTGGCCGTAACCACCTCAGGAGGAGCGCTTACGTTTGGCCCACCATTCTCGCCAATCGATGTTTTGATATACGCAGCGGAAATGGTTATTGCAATGGAGCGGCTCGAACGGTCGTCGAGTTTTTGGAACATCAAACCTGGGCACCTTCGCAAGGGCCCGGATGGTCATATGATTATTTCCAACTTCGGATTTGTAGCAGAACCCCCATCTGTCTGGGATGGCTATTCAGCCCCCGAGACCGTATTGGACACCAGTAGTCAATGGTCTCGACCTCAGTATCTTTGGACCCTCGGTTGCTTCATTTTTCATCTCACCTTCGGACAGGCACCCTTCGCAGCGTCCCCGGGCGACTACAGTCTCACATTTCCGATTGATGGGATTAAACCAGTGGAACTCATCCGTCAACTGGTGGTTCTCAGTCCAAGTCGTCGATTGGGGGCGGTTTCCGGTTGGCAGGCGGTCAGGGACCACGACTACTTTTCGGGGCTCACTTCCGCGATATGGAGCGATTTGGAGGAGAAGATGACGCCATTCTCCTGTATTCGGAAGAGGCTCATTCAAGAATGCGTTGACGCTATCAATCCGGATATTGTCCACTGGGATGATTCTTATTCTTGGCTTACAAGTTCCAATGACGGGAGCGACGACAGCGAAGAGAATGACGAGAATGATGAGGAAATCGACGCCGACGATTAGAACGAGAAACCGACGATCTCGACCCAAGTCTTACAATAACATCCAAGAACACCTGGAAACTTTGGACAGCGAAGAGGAAACGGTTTGACGGTGCGGCTACACCCTAGTATCACGCGTACCTAGTTATGGGGTTATAATTGACTTGGTTCACGTTATCATCACTGGAGGCACTTCCTGAGAAGGTCACCCTGGGGACTATTAGTATTGGGACAACAGCAGCCGTGGGGACGTCGAGAGATCACTGTTATCCTCGACCCAGGCTTGCCAGGATAACTCGAACCGAATGCCGAGTCTGCTAATTCTCGTCTACCTATGGTTCTGCAAAAGGCGCCAGGCTCAAGACCAAAGGTCTCTCTAGTGGCGAGCCTGCTGGACTGGATATCTGCAGGTTCTTCAAACCGGGCTCCGTGAGATCATTGTAGTCTCGACAGGAGATTCAAAATTCGCCTGTCAGCCTCCAGCATTGTAGCGTCGTCGAGTTTGGTCAAACTGGGACAGGGTGGGAAAGTCTCCGGCGGAGACTTTTGGGGCAAGAGGGCAAGCACCAAATACGATGCGGAGTTTAGTCCGTCGCCGTGAAGATCGCAAGCCGGCGGACGGTTATGAACAAGGCTCTACCGCATGCGGGCTCTACTCCGTTCGGATCGTACGATTTTGAAGTGTGTGGCTTGTCGTTGGGGCATTAACTAAACCCTTAGTCAGGAAGTGTACGTATTCCGTAGTGTAGCTGTAACTGCCGAAACCCATCGGGAAGGGCTGTGAGAAGCCACGTGGGATGGTGAAGAAGAACACCAATGTCTTGCTTTTGTTGTGTGGCGTTCAGGGTCCAGGGATTTCTCTGTTTCTCGAATCTGATTTGACAGAGAACGAGATCTGGGCTGGCTAGCGCTGGGAGGGGTCTTAGCGTCGAGATTTTGGTGATGTGCCGGGGGGCTCGCCTGAGGACATCTCACGGGGTGGCTGGCGCCACTGGAATTCTTGGGGACACACCCCCCACTTTCCAGTGTTCCACTGCGACTGCGGCAGTGCGAGCGCCAGTGCCATGCCCCTGGGCTTGGGCTGGGGGCTTGCCTGCTGGGAAATATCTCGGGGATCACCACCACTGCACGGATCCCGCATCCTTGGGACCGAACGGGACGGGAGACTGGTATGTATTGTTGTACAGTACAGAGAGAGAGGATTGATATTTCCGAACTAATTTTATTCATGCACGCAGGAAAACACACATTCACACAAGGGTGAGCGGTTGAAAATGGACTCAAATTGGAGACTGCACGTGTGGGACAGTTCACTTGACGAACAAAAAGTTTCGGAGATAACCGAGCAAACGAACGGGACCCCTCCAAGCCCCTCCTCTCCTCTCTCCCGGCTCCCAACACCCAGCGGTGAGAGAGGAACAGATTAGAAGCACATGCATATCCCTCTCCTCCACACTACACTAGCGCAATCAAGGTCCGAGCCAAAAGATGCGAAAGGTGTGAAGTCCCGTAAAAAGTGAGCAAGATTTTATTTTCTTTCGGTTCCGCGCCGAGGAGAAAAAATGCGAGCGGAGCAAGTGCGGAGGTACATTGGGATCAGGCCTGCAGGACGCAGATGCAGCCAAGCCCATCCAGAGCGGTCGGGAACTCCTCCCCCGCTCCTGTCGGCGGTATTGGTTCCTACTCTACTTTAGGGTGTGTGCTGATTTGGTGTGGTGGGATGGGATTGCAGGAATTTTTTGTTGTCGGTACCGTACCAACTTGGAGCTTTCCGCTAATAAATAAATGTGATTCCGGGCGATGGGAACGGGACGGAACGAGTGGTATGTACGTGCGTGTCTGTCTTTCTTTTGGCTTGTACTCACTCAATTTACATTCATCGAAAAAAATGATTCAGAATCTGGTGAGTGAGAGTGTCTGAGTCGGAAATCGACCCCACTCGGCTAACAACTCGTACCTGCCCTTCGGCTGTGGGGAAGTTACTTGCACAGCCCAGCGCACACACGTGGTTGTCAGTGACAAGACAACAGACGCGCCCAGGGACGCCAGGGTAGGGCTGTGCCGAGGCGGCAACCGCACCAGCGGCGGACAAGGGGGGAAATCTCGGGAGGGGTAGAAAAGTCGAGGGGCGGAGACCCGACTGGCCGGGTCTAGATCGCCTGAGGGGGGGATGGGCGCATGCACGACATTGCGGTTCGTCTCGATTTACTGCATTTGGCAATGTTGATTTTGCTGTCAGTTGCTTTGCATTTCAGGCTTGCATAGCTGAACTGTCAGGTACGGGCTGTATCAGTCAGTAGGAAGGTCGATATTGCAACTCGTGATTGATATCACAGTGATTGTGCCGGAGGATGGGATGGAAAGCCAAAGGCGGCCGTCGCTGTAACAATTGAAACTATCGCCGTGAAAAGCTTGCAAGAATCGGCATTCTAACCAACTCCCAAAACATCGAACCCGTAAACTCCGTAAAACTCCAAGCAGAATTCTAACCCACCATTAACCCCCCTATCCAGGCTCCAAACTTTCCATAGACATTAAAAACATGAAAAAGAAAGAGAAAATCAACAACTACTGCTCAACCGCTCCGCCATCTCCACAGCTCTCTCCAGCTCCCTCTGCTCCCTCGCCACAGCCTCCCGCATAGCCGATACGCTAATCTGCAACTTGGCCGTCTCCCTTTCCAGCGCGCCGCCCTCGTGCTCGAGCAGCATAACTCGCCGCTCCGACATCTCGCGCGCCTCCGCCTCGCAGATGCGCCAGGCCTCGCGGCGGATGTGTTCCGGCGTCATGCGCGCCACCGCCGAGGACGGAATTCGGTTGGCGTAGCGAGCTATGAGCGTCTGTTCGGCCATGGGGAGGTCGCCCGGGTATAGTGATTGGGATTGCGTCTGTTTCTGCTTCGATTCTTGTTTCCGTTTCCTCGAGGACGAAGAGGATGAAGATGCTGATGATGAGGCGGGTTCCCGTTTGACGCGCATCCGCGGGTTGGATTTTACGCGCTGAGGGATGCGTCTTCCTCCTGGCGGGGAAGAGGCCGAGGGGGTGTTGTATGCCAGTGTCGGGGGCGGGGTGGTGAGGAAGGTCGGAGGACCGGCGGTGCTGCTCCCTGATGATTGCGACGCGTAGTCCATGCCGTAGGTTGTCGTTTGCGTGGTCGTGCTGCTCACGTCGAGCATGGCGCCGTCCGTGGAAAACGGATTAGACGAAACCGTCTCCGAGTCGTCGGTCGCAGGATAGTTGTTTGGATACGACTGGAGCGCATCCCACCCGTACACTCCCCCGACGAGCCGCGATGCGTCGCCCGCCGAGATGGGCATGGCGGTTCGATAGGAACTCATCCAGCCGGCTGAGGACAAGGCCGGCTCGCTGTGTGCTGACAAGCCGTCGTAGGCCCATGACGACCCAGGAGCAGAAGTGGGGATGTCGGCGTAGCTCAGGCCGGAGGGATAAGGATGACCCACTGAGCTGTAGCTTTCGATGGTGGTGCCGGTGAAGTCCATGCCTGGTTCTGTGACTGGTGTTTGATACTTTTTCTTGTTAGTGTTGAGAAATAAAGTTGACAAGTTGTCACTTACAAGGTCTGTGTCGAGATGCAGGCTGTTGACGAATCCCCTCTGGGAGTTGGAGTGCATGTTGAAGAGAAATATAACCCACGGCTTATGCTGACACGGCGTGGACTGACAGAGATATGTCACCGACACGATCAACCCGCGATGTCGTCAAGTCGCCGATGTTGTTGTTGACCGTGACGTCGTGGTGGTTCAGGGGTAGTCAAAAGGGATGGGATTGGCGGGGATGACGTTGGTGGGGTGCTTTGTGTTCAATGTTTAAATGGGGAATCGAGATCTTCTGTCTGTCGACATCATTCAGACCCCACCTTCGAGGAGCGAACCGAGAAGGATTAAATATCGGGTGCTCGACGAGTCCTTATCGCAAAAGGCTCAACCTCAACAACATGGTTTGTCCCAGATGTGCAGCACTGCACCCACAGAACCGAGAGTGAGACAAAAGGTACAAATGGCAGAGCGGGACAGCACATTTCCGGCACATGCACCCACATGCACAGGAGAAGATTCCGGGCCGGTTCTGATTGGTGCTTGGCGCTCCGGGCACGCCGTTTGGCCTTGCGTGGGCGCCACCAGCCTTTCTCTGCTTCGGTCCCACCTCCGCGGGATCCAAGAGAAATACCAGACAACCCAATTCAGGGGGCAATTTTCAGCTCAACCCGCAGATTCGGAAACATGTCCGGGGATGCATTCTTCGGTACCCCAGCCCATGCCAGCCCATGTGGGCTTTCGCGGTTCAGCCCATGCAGCGTCGGGACTCGAGAACGAATTCGTTGCCCTTGTCGTAAGAAGCTTTGACGGGTCCCGAGACACTGGGCCATCGGTCGGCAACCGCAAGGGTAGGATCGGGGACCACCCGGACGCCTCTTGGACGCGCATCCCCACTTTCCACCACCACGCCGGGTCAATAAAGCAGGCGGTGAATCCAAAGTCTGGAGACCTCAGGTTGTTTGCGATCAGTAATCGTAAAAACATCTTAGATGAGAATCAGGCCATGTTCATACGACCCTGAGACAGTTGTGCCAGGGTTAGGGTTGGTACATGAAGCCATCACCAGCAAACCCCCTTGCGGCAGGCAGCGGTCTGGTGGTCGCCGGTTCTTGACAAGATTGATCCCCGGAGAAGCGGATGTTGAGGCATCTTCGGACTCCTGTGAGATCTCACCCCTGTCTCCGTCCCGACGATGAGGGCTTTTCTTGGGCGTTTGTAAGTCGAGACGTCGTCGGATGAGGGACGCGTACCATGTCCCGGTCCCAATATTGAGAGAAAACTCTGTAAAGAGGTTTCTCACCGCTGAGGCCATTGCCATTTTTGCGCGGTCGTGGGCGTCTTCATGTCCGCGGGCTGAGTCTTGGACCGATGCCGAAATGCTTGTAACATGCAACCCATCGGTGTCTCCATCATTGGCCATGGAGTCGACGAAAAGGACGCGTCTCGTATTCTTCGTGTCATTTGTTTGGGCAGGTTTCCATCTCGGCCCTCAACAGCCACGGCATGATCTCCCTTCGGTCAGCTAGGTTTGTGTGACACATGTCCCGCTCGTGTACCAACCTTTGTCGTATGACTTCGATTCGCACTCCATCGCGAGACGCCGGTTTCGACGCCCAGACTATGTCTACAGCACGCAAAATGTTGTGTTCTTTGCGGGGAAGAGGAACATACCTGAGTTTTGAAACAAGAAAATGTCTCTTGCTCGAATTTGATCGGTGGGATGTGCTCTTCCTCGGTGAGCTCGAGTCCTATCTCATGGAGGAAGCTCTTCCGCTCTGAATATGTGACTCAGCTGCTCATCCTGATATTCCGCTATTCAGCTGGGTCTGTTACTTCCGGCCCGTTTGTGGGATTCCCCAAGTCTCCCCTAAATCCCAAACCATGCGGACGCTCGCGGCAGTGTTGTCAACTGCACAAGTTCCCGGAATCGATTTCTTTGCGATGCCATGTAATTTCCTGGGACGTATTTTTTTCGATGCTCCTCTGTCTTCCGTCCTGGAAGGAGAGGGCGAGTGCGATGACCAGGAAGAAAATCATGCACTTCCAAAGATCGGTACGTCTCAGTGCACCTTTGAGGAGACACGCCAAGTCCCCACGCTGGACAACTCTCCCGAACGTTTCTGAAGCATATCCTTTGGCCTCTTTCCGTATTCGTCCCCGTCCATGGGCGCGTTGAAGGTGATGCGGAGAACTTGGATGATAGGTCGGGTAAGCTTGTCGACGGACGTCACTGTAGCAAGAGTGCACGCAGCCATGGCAGCGAAAAGAAATCTTGTGAAAAGTGAAACTGTCTTGCTACACTAGTCCCAAGTGGTCGCGGGGGTTCGCAGCAGCATCGACAAGTCAGGAAGGAACGATGCGAGTCAATTTCTGCCTGATTTTGAGATCATTTGACTCGAGTGACTTTGCCAACTGCCCGACTTTTCTGCAATCAAGCTCCGTGGCCGTTTTGTCCCTTTGATGCAAGCCTGGCGAGCATTCCACAATGCTTGATCAAATTATTCCTGCACATATTTTGGTGACGAGGAGACACCAATTCTGGTCCTGAGCGCCGGTCCAGTCTAGTCTGACCAAGCATTATTCGGTAACCAGTCCAACTTCTCCTCAACCCGTCCATCTACCCTACTTAGGTATTCATCGACCGGATTTCGCAATGTTCTATCTTTCTGGAGTTGTCTGACTATGTATTCACCAGAAACTGGGCTTAGAACCAATGTAACATTGTTGGAATGTCTGCGCACCGGCCCTGTTGCGCTAGTAACACCAAGCCGCGGGCATTGCGACCAAACAAGATCGGAGATTGTTCATCCGCCGTCCATCCGAGTGGATCACCCTGCGATGATTTGCTTCCGCCAATTCCCTGGTAGTCGACGCGCGCTCGATCACCTCACGCGCCGATGTGCTCCGATTCGGCCATGATTCCACCGGGGAAAGCGGGGAGGTTACTTCGACGTGCTCTGACGGCCCGCGCAGCTGAGATTTCCCCTTTTTTGGAACTCGGGACTGTACGTGCCGTCGTCCACCGCCGCGAACCCGGAATTTCTTGAATCTCTCGAAACAAAATGCAACCCTTCTCCACGCGCGAGGCTTGCTTTCCCGGAGATGGCACCCGAGCGCCTAGTCGCTACCGAGGCGGCCGTCGAAGCGATGGGCGATCATCACCGGCCAGATGGTCACACCACCAAGGATATAAGAGAAGACCGTCTCCTGTTGCTTTCGAGTTGTCTGCCTGACCGCAGCCAAGATTCCTGTCAAGCCCAACATGAGATCTTCCCTCCTCGCTGGTATCTTTGCCACGGGCGCCTTCGCCCAGAGCGGCGCCTGGCAACAATGCGGTGGTAACGGATGGAGCGGGCCGACAACATGCGTGTCCGGCCATGGATGCGTCTACGTCAACGACTGGTACTCGCAATGTCAACCCGGCGCCGCGGCCACCACGCTGCAGACCACGACGCGTCCCACGACGACGTCAGGACCTGCGAGCACCACCTCGGCGGGCAACCAACCATCACCGACCCCAGGAAAATTCCGTTGGTTTGGCGTGAACCAGTCGGGCGCTGAGTTCGGACAGAACATCTTGCCAGGCCGGTACGGGACCGAGTTTATCTTCCCCTCGCCCCAGGCGATCCAGACGCTCATCAGCCAGGGCTACAACACGTTCCGCGTGTGCTTCTCGATGGAGCGTCTGGTGCCCAACACGCTGACGTCGTCGTTCGACGCCAGCTACCTCAAGAATCTCACCGACACCATCAACTACATCACCAACGCGGGCGCGTACGCCATACCGGACCCGCACAACTACGGACGCTACTACGGCAACATCATCACCGACACTAACGCCTTCAAGACCTTCTTCACCAACTTTGCCCGCCAGCTCGCGACCAACTCGCGCGTCATCTTTGACACCAACAACGAGTACAACACCATGAGCCAGGACTTGGTGCTGCAGCTGAACCAGGCGGCCATTGATGGCATCCGCGCTGCCGGCGCGACGAGCCAGTACATCATGGTCGAGGGCAACCAGTGGTCGGGCGCGTGGTCGTGGAACGTGACCAACACGAACCTCGTCGCGCTTACCGATCCGCAGGACAAGTTGATCTACGAGATGCACCAGTATCTGGATAGCGACAGCTCGGGTACTAGCGATGCGTGTGTCTCGGCCCAGATCGGGGTGCAGCGTGTTGTGGGTGCTACGGCCTGGCTGCGGGCTAACCGCAAGCTTGGCTTCCTTGGGGAGTTTGCCGGGGGTGCGAACAGTGTGTGCCAGTCTGCCGTGAAGGGAATGTTGGATCATCTGCAGTCCAACAGTGACGTGTGGACGGGCGCGCTGTGGTGGGCCGGCGGTCCGTGGTGGGGGGATTATATCTTCAACTTTGGTGAGTTTTTTTTTAGTTGTTGATGTTATGTCGGATTACTAACTTGTGCAGAACCGCCATCGGGCACCGGGTACACGTACTACAACAACCTGCTGAGAAGCTACGCCCCTTGATGTGTAAGGCGTATATGGGCTGGACGAGAGATCCCGGGCCGGGACATTTTCTATGTACATATTTGACTTTTTAACTGAACATACTGTCTGTTGCACTGAGTCCACCGATGTATCTGTCTGTCAAAAATATTATACCACAGTATTCGACGGTACAGTTCCCCATGTCGCCGTACTTGTCGCAGTCGACACACCCGAATCCACGCTTGATCCCACACTGGAAGACTCCGGGGTAGATTCCACACTCGATACTACAGTACCGGTACCCTCAGCACTCGACTCAACCAAAACATTTGACACAGCGGGGATCCCCAGCACAGACGAGGTGGGCATCGCACACCGGCGCCACGTCATGCTGTACGTGAGACTATATACGAAAATATGACCCGAGGGCATATCGAGAACCAGACTTGTCGTTGCGTAGCTCCTTGTTGGAGTAGCTGTCGAGTTTGTCGGTAGCGTTGTTGCTATCGCGGTTTCCGTCTCGTGACATGCTTGTTCCGTGTCCGGTTGTGTTTCTGTTGTGGATGTCGTTGAGTTTGTGAATGGTGGTGTTGCCAAGGGCGGGGTTGTCGGATCGGAGACGACGACGGATGTATACAGCGTCGACGGCGAGGACTCAACGGATGAGGATTCCTCCGACAGGCCCGGCTGAGCCAGCGCCAGGAGTACGCTAGCAAGGGCTAATGGTGAAAACTTCATCTTTGTTGTCCGGTTTGATAGTAGAGCGGTGCCGCGCGGGGGGAGGCAAAGACAGAATTGGGAGCTCAGCGGCGGCCCTTATATACCTATAAATCCTAGGTATAGCGGTTCGAAGCATGCCGTGTAAATAGGGCCGCGTCGATCGGCTATATTTAGACGCCACAGGATCGCCGAACCGGGAATGGGATACAAACCAATTAATTTGGAGGTCGCACCCGTATATATCCGGATCCCGTTGCAGATTGCGGCTCTTGAGGTTCGTATATTACAACTCCCAAGGGTCTTTGGTGGTCAAAACACCGTTCTTGATGAATACCTGCTGTATACAGTCTATCGTATATACAGTGTGGACTACACTTAGATCAGGTACAATATGCCGGCCACTACAGGCAGTCTTCGCATACAGCTCCCGCCGGAGCTCTCTGGTCGACAATCCATTTTTTTTTGTTCATCAGCAAGTGGTTACCCTACCGCACTACCCACCTTTCAGCTCCCAAGACCGCACCATTTTTTCTGGCGGATATATACTACCTATTAATCGACACTTGCATCACAAACCAGCATGGGAATTAAAAGGCACGGAACGTTGATTACTTTCATATAGCGAAGCATTTGCTTTAGGCGAGCCCCTGGTCCCGTCATCAGTACCCAACCTCCCACAAATCCGTTTGGATGTTCGCCATTCTCGGTCGTTTCACAACCGTGCCCACCGACTCGTAACCAAAGCCGGCAATAATGAGACTTACCCATGTGAAGACTCTCTAGGAAGAAGAGTTTCTCGTGATTACTGGAAGGTTTATATGCTCTCCATCAGAATATGAACAAGGCCAACTGTTGCACGGGTCCCTGAGCAACTGGTTGCATACCTAGGTACGTAGTTAGGCCATATCACGCAATAGCTTTATCTCAGAGCTCTAGACTGCAGTGTAAAAATGTTTTATGGTGAGTTCAAGGCTAGCCAGTTGACAGAAGACTCGGATAAACCAACTGCTATCTATGAAATCTTAACTGAGAACCGGCACAATGCAAGCCTTATAGCACATCATGCAATCACTGCTTCTATCCCAAATCACCAAGCATTTGCTGCAACTCAGACACGGGCTTTGCCTTGGGAACGACCGTCAACAGCTACAACGAACGCACAGACTCCAAGACACGCGGTGAATGAAGGCATAAAGAAGGAAGCAATAGGGACTTCAAGAGGCGATCAGAACACAGAGCTACACGGGAGATCAACGCCGAGAAATCTCAAAGCACGACAAGCACAGAGTCACCAAAATAGCTTCGGACGGAGGGGCATGACAGGAGGGGACAGGCAGGGGCCACTGGTGAAGGAATGTTTCCTCGCTTAGCAGGCTTGAGCACTGTGAATGTTGCAAAAGCCATAGCATGGAGGAAGAGTTTGTTTTCTGCTTCAGGGGAGATCCCTGGCCTGTAAACTTCAAAGCCAGGGACTTGGGGAAGGAAGCCCATGAGGAAGAGAGGAAGAGGCAAAGACGGGAGCGGATGGGGGATACTTATACTTCTCCGCTGCAGTCCTTGCAGCATCGCAAATTTGCGATAGGCCTCGACATCGGGGCTCTGACACCGTGCTCGGATGTGTTGCAGTGGTAACCAGGAAAGAGCTTCTGACAAGCCGCGTTGAAGGAGGCACGATCACTGGGTGACGAGGCAGGAGCATGAGCACGAGAAACCGCAGTCACGACGTCTTTGCCGGAAGGAACAGTGTCAATATTAGGAACAACTTGCTTTGTAGGCAGAATCAGGTATGGGTTGATGAAACTTCTCGCTCACTTGCCATCCCAAATGAGCTGAGGTGAACTCATGGGAGGTGAGATATGGCTAATTTGTTCCAAGCTTCCTTCCTCTTGATATTCCCACAGCTGATCGCGAAGCTGGTCACCATCTTAACCGCTGGACCGCTGCAAACCCTCCCTCGATATTGGCGCAAGTCAAACCTGGAAACTACGTCGAGCAGTTCATCGGCTGATATATCCGCATCTTTCCCAACGTGAGCCGTAGCCAAGACGACCTTGCCTTTTCCGTCACGGTGTCGAAGAAACCGGTACTCTTGTGGCACGGTTGGGTCCGCTCCTCTCCGAATCAACACTTCCGCAACTGTACCGTGGCCCTTAGCAATTGCGCTGCACAGCGGTGCTGCCTGTGAGGCATTCCGGTGGGCGAGATGCAGCAGCGTGTCCCCCATTCCGGGACCTCTCGCGCCATCCGACACCCGCTGCTGCCGGATTCAGAAGTTTGGTAACATCTATGCGTCCTGAATCCACCGACGCAGAGATGCGGAGAGTCGCCGTTGCCGTTTCGTGTGCTCGGGTCGGTCCCTCGACCGATCAACATCGGTTCGATGCACAGCGCGTCATCTCCGGTAGCCCAGGGTGAGTAAGAATGTGACGACGTCTGCTTGGCCATAGAGTGAGGCAGAGGAAAGGGGTGTTCCGTGTAGCTCGTCGATCAGGTTGACTGCGCGGGCCACCTCTGTTGGATCTTGAGTGTCACTAAACCTGCCACACGATACAGCTTTCTTGGTGACGACTATGTCTAAGGGTCTAATGCATGGCGAGGCAATGGAATGGGTAGCAACGAGAGAGAGAAAACTGGAGGGTATAGTCCTAGTGCGATGTGCTCAGGTACCTAGGTACCTATGTAAGGTATCTAATTCTACAGGCACCGTACCCTCGTTTTAAGAAAACTTATAGATGTGGTGTTGAAACCGTCTTATTTTCTTGTAATAAAACTCGCTCAAGTCAACTCGCAACGGACTTGCGCGGGCTGGAAGGCATATCAGAGCTGCGTGGTCATGCCATAAGAGGAAAAACCCCCCCGTCAGGGGAAGTCAATATCAGAGCAGTCCGCTCAGCACTTATCAGGTGCTAATGACGAGATACCTTAACAAAACAAGATTCAACATAGGCCGTGGCAACCGCAGATATGTGTGTAACGGCGGCAACGTCATCCTGCCATCGTCTCCGCGTCCTCGGCTAAAATGCGGCCTGGCGCCTGCGAATCACCGTCTCGGCGCCGCCCTTCAGAGAGAGGATGATGCCTGACGCGAATGGTCGGCAGCGGCGAGTCCAGTGCCGATGACGTAGTGCGGGGCCGCCAAACAAGCTTCGGCGAGCGTTGAGGGCAGGAGAAATATCGGTGCCAGATGAACATATAAGACCAGGAAAGACCCAAGGAACAGTTAGCAGTGAGCTTTTCCAATTCAGTTCATCATCAAACAAGACTCGATCCACCCAAAACAGTTCAATCCTATTTTACTCTATCACCGATAAACCGCACCACCCATCACCATGAACAACAAGGACAAGAACACCGGCGTCACTGGCGCTGCCAAGGTCGTCACATCGACGCTCGGAAATACTGTCGGCGGCTTGACCAACACTGTCGGCGGAGTCGTCGGCGCGGCCTCGCGTGGCATCGGCGAGACTGTCACGGGAGCTACTGGTGGCTTCGGAAGGCCCGTCGGCGATGGGCTTGCCAACGTTGGCACCGGTCTAGAGGGCGGCGCCGCCTCGGTGGCCAAGGGCGTGAAGGATGCTGGCGAGTGGAAGACCAACTAAATTTGTCGATGTTATGACGGGTGGAACAGTAGGACGTAAGGGAAGAATGGGATTGATCAAGGCATTGGGCTGGTTCGTCATGGCGTTCTGATAGGGACTTTTTGTGCGATGGGAACGGGAATAAACCGAGTTTCACATTTTTTGAACCTTTCCCCAAGTCCCGTCATTTGGGAACGGTGTGTCCAGAAGACGCGGCCCCACACAATGGGACGCGACTTCCCTCTCTGACCGAAACCGTGAAAATTCTGCTGGTTTGATTCCGAAAGGCCGTGGCTTGTTGGTTCCTTACCTAGTTACCTTGCCGGAATCCATGATCGGCTGTCCTTTTTCCTCCCGTCCTTCTCTACCTACTCATATTTCGATGTGAGATCCCACTGGCGTCTTGGAGTCCGATTCGACGTTGCGACGCATCATTGCGCCACGAGAGTTTCCAATGTCAACCTTTAAACCAACGATTCGCAAACTACCGCGGGAGCCGAGATTTGCGTAACCAGTAGTTCTGATTTTACTTCGGACTCCAAAAGTGTCCTATCCGAGAGGTCTCGGCCCGATGCACTACTCGAAAATTTCTAACCTTTGGGACTACTGTGTTCAACGTCGGTTACCGGATGTCTGCTGAGCGGCGCATTAGCCACGCTGAGTACCTTGTGGGTTTCTTCTCTTCTGTGACATTGGCAGAGCAGGGCATCGAAATTGTGGTCAGTTTCAGTAAACACAGCTTGCTTCTCGTCGAGACATGCTAATTTCCATAGCGTATGGCGCGAAGGCAACGCGCCGTCCTCATCTCTCTCGCTCGTCGATCGACCGCGACCTGCGGCATCTCTCTCCACCGTCTCCGATCGCGTTCCGCACAATTCCAACAACAAGAGATCGGAAGAGGGCGTGGTCATCACGAGGACATCTGAATTTGATAGCAGCTCCATCGACGAGCCGGGGAATTTGCCGGGCCCCCTCGACGAATTGGCAGCATTTCATAGGCCGAGGGAATATGTGCCAATCCAACTTGGTCACAGGTTACCATGCATGGCATAACGGGGGGAGTATACGCCAGGCTTTGACTGGATGGGCTTGATACCCGACAGGAGGTTCGGTGGGGGGTCGACTAGACGTCGGCAGCTAAACTAGCGGCATGCATATACGCCTCAACTGCGACCTCGCGCGGCATATCTCCCCGGAGTCGGCGGCTCGGATGTAGGGGCCGAGTATTCGAGGGGTCTGGAATCGTTCCTGGCGGCTTTGATACCAGGGTAGTCATAGCCTGCCTGCCGAATCGTTCAGTCTCCGTAACTTGCGGACGCATTCTCCTGCCAAGCCAAGTGGAATCGGCTAGGACTCCTTACCGCTTCACTCCGCGGTAGGCTTAGCTGCCGCCGGCATCGGAACGACATGAGACCCACGGCTGCATACTCACAGTCACAACTTGAACCCAGATGGTCCTATCGTTGCGCCAGTGAGCTTTGACTCATGGTCCTCAGTCCCGACATTGGACGGGCTTTTGTATCCAGACTTGCAACAACTGGGAAGAACAGAGCTTTCCCTGATAAGTAGATCGTAGTTGGGTAAGCAACATCCTTGGTTCAGCCTGTCCTGACACTGGCTTTCAGTCAAAGCTGTATACACCGTCGAGTGGAGAAAGTTATGTGACAAATCACATACCGAGACGGATGACGCCCTTTTCACACCGGTTCGAACAGGCGCTCGCAATATTGAGATTGGATGGCTGCAGTCCATGAACGGCCGAGCACCGCATGATGTCGCCGCAAGTTCACGTCATGAGAAGCTTACAGACAGATGTGGCGTCGGTCACAGACGGCTGCATGCTCGCTCTAGAGTCAGGCTTGATACCCCATCAAAGGGAGAAGCGATCGTCTCCTGCATCAGTCAGACTAGTTGACCGAGTCACAGCCCCTGGTAGAGGCACGGCCCGATATGTGACAGGGCAGCATGTCCGACGAGATGATATCTGTGGGAATAATCCCTGGCTCGCTTGGCTGCAGATAGCTCTTTGGTTGCGACAATATATCTAGCTGACCGTTCCAAACGCTCCTTCCCCTAACAAATGTGGGACCGCTCCTGCCGGCCCTGGTCAGGCCTGCCTGACAATATCAATGACCTGGGACGCCTCCTTCCTGTGACACGGCGAACAACTTCAGCTCTCAAACAAAAGAACCATGGTTTCAGAACCTCAGAAGAAGGCACCTACTGTGGTTGAGAGATCCCTCCCAGGGGTCTCGACGCCCTCGTCATCGGCAAGTCAGGGCTCTCTCGACGATGCTGACAAGACACTTGAGGCTTTGGGATATACACCGGTAAGATACCCCAGCTTGGTTTGGTGTAATGCTAACTGGTCCCAGGTATTCAAGCGAGAATTCTCAACATGGTCGAGTTTCAGCTTTGCCATGAGCATTTCAGGAGTATATGGGACGTTGATGTCAACGTGGATCTACGGACTACAGGCTGGCGGAGCCGCCGCCATCATGTGGAGCTGGGTCATTGGCGGTGCCGGTGCGTGGGCGCTGGCGCTCAGCATCGCTGAGATCTCTTCGGCATATCCCAGCTCGGGGGCAATGTACTTCACCATTAAGTTCCTGGCGCCCGAAAGCAAGGTTGCAATGCTTTGCTGGATTTCTGGTACGTGTCATCCGCATGGCCGAAATTCATGCTCACAAGCCAGGGTACATCAACCTCGTCGGAACAGTGACCGGCAGTGCTGCGACAGAGTATGCATCCAGCCAGATGTTGTTGGCAGCGATCTCGATCAGCACCAACTTTTCGTACATGCCGACGACAGGACATGTGGTGGGCACCATGGCTGTCCTCACCATCTTCCACGCTTCGATCAACTCGCTCCCGACTGTCTGGCTAAACCGACTCACCAGCGGCTACGTTGTCTTCCATGTCAGCGTCCTCGTTGCCGCCTGTGCCACCCTGCTTGCCCAGGCCAAGGACAAGCACACATTTAGCTATGCGTTTACGGACTTCCAACCCACTTCCGGTTGGAGCCCGCCGGGGTTTGCATTTCTATTTGGCTGTCTGACGCCGGCGTGGATCATGACTAGCGCAGACAGCACAGCACGGTAGGTCTTCAACGTCATATACGAGCCAGACTTACCGTTTGTAGAATTGCCGAGGAGGCTAAAGATCCATCACGGGTTGTCCCAAAGGCGATTGCCAACGCCACGACGTTTACTTATGTCATTGGGTTTGTGTTCAACCTCGTGTTGGTGCTCTGCATGGGCGACCCGATCGATCTGATCAACAGCCCTAGTGGGCAGCCAGTAGGTTTCCCTCTCCTCTCCTTCTCAGATATTGACCTTTGATATGTCAGGTCGCTCAGTTGTTCTTCAACGCTATGGGTCGCGGCCCCGCAATCCTGTTTACACTATGCGGCTTTTTGGTGATGAATCTAGTCGCCATCCCGGGGTTGCAATCCGGCAGCCGAACCATTTTTGCGCTGGCCCGTGACGACCTCTTGCCTCTGTCGAGCGTGTGGCGGCGCATCTCAACGCGGTCGCAGACACCTCTCGCGGCCGTGTGGATATATGCCGCTCTCGAGATCACCGTCAACCTGCTGGGTTTAGCAAGTTACACAGCCATCGGTGCCGTCTTCAACGTGTGCACCGTCGCCCTTAACGTATCATACGTCGTGCCTATCGTTTGTAAGATGGTGTATGGGCGTTTTGAGCGTGGTCCCTGGCATCTCGGCCGATGGAGTACGCTCCTGAATATAGTCGCCGTCGGCTGGAACGGCTTCATGGCGATCATCTTCTTCTTCCCAACTCAGTTACCTGTTACACCCCTGAATGTACGTCTTTCCGTCTGGATGTTGCTGAGCTTCGCACTGACGCGATTTCAATAAACAGATGAACTACGCCATCGTCGTGTTTCTCTTCGTCCTAGCGTTCTCGATTGGGTTCTGGTTTACCCATGGCCGGCATTACTACACTGGTCCATTGACTCGATCGACCACGCAGTATGAGATGACGGCGAGGAGGGAGGTCTGAGGATCGAGACGATGACTTCATATGCCTACCAGAGAATAATCGACGAGTTCTAAGCAGGTGAAACACACAAGACCCATACCAGATGAGATGTCGGTGATTGGGTATCTTTAGGTACATCACCATCGGATGGTGGCTTACGCATGATGGCTAAAAATGGGTGGTCGGCTAAAAGGGGTCCAGTTTTGCAGTCTGAGTTCAGTAAAACATCACAAGAGTAAAAAGGAGGGGCGAGATGCTACAGTGCGTAAGATACTAGTATACAAGACCAACTGTTTTAGCACTATGCTCGCTGCAGACCTGCTACAACTCCACGATCACTAACATGGTCCATTCACGCCTCATCACGCCATTTTAGCTATTTCCTCCTGACTTTGATGGTTCTTTCTCGTGGGTGGCATGTTAGTTTTCCACGCCTTTCACGAGCATAAGGGTATAGAATAAATTCTTATCTGATGGAAACTTTTGTACATGAACGGCTCAGGCGTCGTGGTAAAATAAGTTTTCTTTCATGGAATGAAAGGGAGGCTTGCTGATTGATCACTTTAGGCTCTCTGTGGAAGGCCGAAGGAAGAGTGTCTTTATAGAGAACGGATGTATCGAGTTGAGTGATGGTTGTCAAGAGACCAAGAACCAAGACGCAAAAGGAGAGAAATTAAAGCAGTCATTGGTGTCCGAACAGGTTCGCCTTCTCTACATGGATCTTTCCCTCCTAGCTCGGCTAGAACTTTCCATAGAGATACCATATCAAAATACAACTCAGCAGCCCACAAGTCCATACTGCTGCTTCCTCACCCCATCCAATACATAAACTCACTCTCAACCCCAGCCAAAACATCCACCTCAACCCTCTCCCACCTCTCCTCCTCCCCCCTCCACCTCGTCACAACCAACTTCACCACCCCATCCAACCCATCCGGGAACTCAACCACCACATCACTCACCCTCCCCTCGCCCGGAATAAGCGGGACATCATCTCCCGGCACACCATTATCCAACACCCCCAAGCTTTTCTCCAACTCGTCAAACCGCACCCCCCTCGCGCTATAAAACTCCCCCTCCTCCATCTCCATCACAGCCCTCGCCACAGCCCCAGCGACAAACCCATCCCAGACCCCCTCGCGGTACGGACTCGCCTCCAGGAACCTAGCCGCAAACCGCCGATACCTCGGCACGCGACACTTGAGCGCCGTGTAGAAAAGCGGCGGGATAAAGCCCATGTCGATCGTGAAATTCACATCGCGCTGTCGGCGGTTCTGATGACGATACGCGATCGGCGTGCATTTCGCGCGTATGACGCCGCGCCAGAGCGTGGACGCGTCAGTCAGTATAGATTTGAAGTCCGACGAGAACTGGTCGTAGACGGTTTCCGAGCGGCCGCGGAGGGCGGTGTGGGACATGATGGTGGTCATGGTGTGGTACATCCTTAGCAGGGCGATGGAGAGCGGCGGGCTGTTGTATTCGTTCTTGGTTTGCGTTTCGAGCGTGGGGATGGACCGGTTGAAGGCGGAGAGCCATGTTTTGAGGGACGATTGAAGGGACGCGGCCTGGGCGGTGAAATGGGCGGGGATGGGAGAGGAGCTGTAAACGAGGCGGTTGATCTGGGCCGAGAGGAGGTGGACGCGGTTTATGAGGGCGTCGAGGTGGCGGCGGGCGAGCATGACGGACTCGAACGTAGGGGGGATGGAGGAGGAAGAGGACGGGTTTGGAGGTGGTGAACCCTTTGTGGACCGGCCCATCTGGTACAGATACTCGGACCCCTGGCCGAAGAGGGCGGATTGCACGTTGAGCCGGGTGAAGGCCTCGACGAGGTGGTCGTCGACCGACTCGGGTTGCGGCCGCAGGAGGAGCGTTGCCTCGTCGGCGACGCCCAGCCCGTCCCGGTCCTGGATCTCCTCGAGCAGTTTTAGGGCGCCCTGGAGATGTGCTCGTCCGGACCGAAACTCGCCTTTCAACAACTCCATGGAAATGAAGAGCATACACGAGATGAGAGCGACGCGCAGCGAATGTCGCTGCTTGTTCTCTAGGTGCAGCTGCAGGTGGCGGATGGCCAGGTTGTACTGCTGCAGGGCAAGCCGCTCGTTGACGTCAATCATGCCCATATCATCTGTTGACGGCGAGCTAGATGCGTTGATATACGTGTTTGTCCCACCGCTGCGGTGAGTGGCAGCCAGCGCGATGGAGGCATGTAGCACGGCCGGTTCGGTCACGACGGCCTGCAGGACCAGCTTCTCCCAAAAGTCTGAGTAGAAGGCGCCGGGCATCTTGGGGCTTGTCTTGTGCCGGAAGAAGTCGAGGGCTGCCTGCTCCTGGGGGCTCATGCCGGGGAGGATGGCGACTAATTTTGGGGGGCCGCCACATGACGATATTTGCATCTTGGGTACTTCCTTTCTGGGAGTGAGGACCTGCCCGCCGCCGCCGCCCCATATGCCATAGCCATCGCAGACACGGCCGGTGCCAAGGCATCGCTGACACGTGGGTCTGCTCTCGTCGCACTTGACGCGGCGGATTTTGCAAGTCCGACACCCAGTGCGTGTCTTGCGTCTAGACCTTGGTCCTTTGTCGGCAGTCGCCGTGAGGGTCTGGTTGTGCATGGCAGTGATTCGTGAATGTCGCCGGTGTGGTGGATTCGGATGAAAGAAGAGTCCGAGATCGCAAGGAGCCAAGTGCTAATCCAAAGATGTTGTTCAAACAGAGTGGAAAAGGGTCCGACTCGAGAGATTAGTAATACCGGCAGACACAAAGCTGATTGGCTACATCGCGTTTTCTGTGCTCTGATTGGCTGCTTTTCTTTGTCCAGCCATCTAAGGTACGGATAGCCAATGACTCGCCATGAGATGCACCATCGACGCCCTCGGGGCTATGGCCCACAAGATACCATCTTAAGTCCGGCTATACTAGGGTCGATACAATGGAAGAAAAAGCATAAATACGTCTGGCTCGACGACCATCATGGCATCATCTCTCACCTCCAGCATCCATCAACCACGTCTCTTGACTCTCTCTTCATTCTATCAAAGATTTTCTTCTAAGACTACTAAAAATGGTCCCAACCCGCCCCCTAGGCCGCAACGGCCCCCCCGTCCAGGCCATCGGCTTCGGCGCCATGTCCCTCGGCGGCACCTACTCGGTCGAGAAGCAGTCCGACGCCGACAAGGTCGCCGTGCTCCAGCGCGCCTGGGAGATTGGCGAGCGCTTCTGGGACACGGCCGACATCTACATGGACGCCGAGGACCGCATCGGCGACTGGTTCCGCCAGTCGGGCAAGCGGGCCGACATCTTCCTGGCCACCAAGTTCGGCATCAAGTTCGACCCGGAGAAGTGGACCATCGATTTCGAGTCTAGCCCCGACTACATCCGGGCTGCGTGTGCGAGGAGCTTGAAGAGGTTGGGGACGGATTATATCGACTTGTATTACTGGTGCGTTGCTGACCGTACAACCTTTGATATGGTGATCATATTGTTGACCACGCGTGATAGCCACCGCGCCGACGGCAAGGTGCCCATCGAGACTGTCGTCAAGACCATGGTTGAGCTGAAGAAGTAAGTTGCCCTCCGAACACTTGAGAGATACACAAGTAGGAGCTGACCGTATGTGAAAGTGAAGGAAAGATCCGCCACCTAGGCCTCTCCGAAGTCTCAGCCGCCAGCATCCGCCGCGCCCACGCCGTCCACCCCATCGCCGCCGTCCAGGTCGACTACAGCCCCTTCTGTCTCGACATCGAGTTCGAAAAGACCGACGTCCTGCGCACCTGTCGCGAGCTGGGCATCTCCATTGTCGCCTATGGACCGACCGGCCACGGTCTGTTGACGGGCAAGATCAAGTCGTTCGAGGACTTGCCAGCTGACGATGTAAGTCTTCCCTTCAATACCACATGATTTGGAGGATCTTGTTATCTGACTTTGTGTAAAGTTCCGCCGCACCATCCCTCGCTACTCGCCTGAAAACTTCCCCAAGATCACCGCCCTCGTCGATAAGATCAACGCCGTCGCTGCCCGCCACGGCTGCACAAACGCCCAGGTCTGTCTGGCCTGGCTGCTGGCCCAGGGCGAGGACATCATTCCGATCCCGGGGACCAAGACAATTAAGTACCTTGAGGAGAACACGGCCGCTGCCGAGATTGAGCTCTCCGCGGACGAAGTCGCCGAGTTGCGTCGCTTTTCTGAGGCTACCGTGCTGGAAGGGGATCGGTATCCCGCCTCGTAAGTGGCCTCGTCCATTCACCACTGGTGCAAATAACTAACTTGTTTCAGCATGATGAGCGTATTGCTTGGTGATACGCCCGAGCTGGAAACGGCCTGAGTTTCAGATCGCCATTGTGAGATTTGGTGACATGTCTCTCCTGCGAATTTATGTGTTGAATCCATATAGTAGGTAGTTAGGAAGTACGCAATATAATTGATCTCAGATATTTCCCGATTCAAAAGCGGCATTCCTGCTTCCTCTCTAAACAAGGACCAGGTCAACTACTTGGGTTTCAGACTGACCAGCAATCCACTCCCCGTCGGAAACCCCATGAACATATGACTCCCCGACGAGCTTAAAGTGCCTATGTTTTTCATTATTTCGTCCTGTCTTTGCAAAAGCAACAAGCTCGGCGTCGTCAACAGCCCGCAACACAAACGGCACTGCAGCCCCCTCAACCACACAAACCGCATCGCCCGGCTTGGAAGTCAGTGGCCCGAGTCCGAAATATCCCCGTGATGTAATGAAGAAACTCTTCCCCGCCGTCTTGGGAATCAAAGCAAGCCGAAGGGGCAGGAGATACTGCAGGAGGGCCTCCTCCTCGGACCGCAATGGAGCAGACCCATCGTGCGACGGCATCTCTGTTCGACCGAGAAGCACATCAAACCACGTATCCCAGTCGGCTTCAGACTCATGATAGTCAAGCTGCAACCGAGCGCCGGTACGGTTCCCTAGCATCGTCCTCCGAAAAGCCTCCAGCCTCGTCTTGCCGAGACTGCCCCCGGTATTGTAGTCGTACGGATCAGCCCAGCCAGGCGCCATGGCTTTCTGTTCCCAATCAAGCACATGCTCAGCCGTCGCCTGCAGTCGCTCAATACTATATCTCGTCCTCTGCTCGCCGTCGAGTCCATGATGCGGTCTGATATGCGGACAGGGACTGGCAAAGACAACTGTGTCTACTACCAGGCCTCGCAGGAACAGTAGACCCGCCAACGCCTCATCGTCGAATGGGAACGGTTCCGTCCGGATATGTGCACCCAGAACGCTCCCGTTCCCTATTGCGTTATAATAGGGGCACAGGGGGATATAATCCGGTCTGAACCAGGATCCATCCTCCCTCAAGGGCCGGTGGGAGTAATCCATAACCCACGACGGCAACTTCCCCGTCTTCTCATCCTCGCCGCGCGGACACGGCGCCCTGTTCTCCACATCAAAGCTCAGAAACAAAAGATCGCGCGTGCTGCTGATAAAGAGCCGCGTCGCGTGCGTGTACACGCGTGAGACCGTCATCCGTCGCTCCAGCGCGACGCGCATATACTCCCTATCGGCGTCAGTCGCCAGCCCGAGCAGACCGTAGATCTTGTCCCGCGGATCCGTGGCGCCGAACTCCTCGAGAGACTGCGTCCAGTACGAGAGTCGGCTCGCGTGATTCTGGTCATAATCCCCGTTCAGAGGCCGGGCCAGCAGCTCCCTCCGCAGGTCGGGCCAGTCGGTGATAACGCTAGCGAATGGATTCCGCAAGCTGCGCGAGAACTGAGTGATCAGATTCGACAGCAGACCGTTCCGGACGTATTCCCTGCTGCGCCGGTGGTAGCTCCGCCGGATATCGTCGAGTACCATGAACGCCTCCATCGGCAGGGTGGCGAGGCCGCAGCGGACCGTCGGGTTGGGCGAGAGCAGCGCTTCCTGGATTACCCAGACCCTGCTCCACCACGACCGCTTCTGCAGGGCCAGGATGGCCTGGAGCCCGCTCGTGTCGAGGCTGTTGTTGGTGCTGTGGAGGTCGTCACCGTCGAGCTGGCTGATCAGATGCATCGCGAGGTCGCTATCGGCGGACTCCTTCCCGAGCCAGATGCAGGTTTCGGCAGCGTTTCTGTAGATGAAGCCCATGAGGGGGACCTGGTGGTTTTTTTCTCCCTCGTCGGCCTGGTTGATACAGATTGCGTCCACCCATAGCACTGTGGTGGTTTCCTCGTGTCGAAGGTACCCCAGAGCTGTGTGGAGGTTGCGAGTGATCAGGAAGCCGGGGTCGTCGTTGAACGTGATGGTCTGTCGATCTGAGCCGTCACCCCAGACGTATGAGAGGGCTGTGTAGCGTGGTGGCGTCTCGGAGAGGGAGACGATGCAACTCGAGCAGACAATGGGCGCGTCGTGTGTGCCTGGGAGGAGCTGAACGAGGCGGATTTGCTGTCTTGAGGGTGCGAGGACTTGGCCCACATAGGGGCTTGCCTGAGTCGGCGTCGAAGCGTTAGCCATGATGCTCAATACAATACCACCGACAAGCTTTTGGGTTCATGTCCTCGGTAGACTGATGCCCGTGACAGGCGGGGAAAACATACCGCAGCGCCACGGCACTAAATTTCTGCAACACCCACAATTTTCCGGACAACTGCAACATTGATTGGTTTCGATCAGCAACAACTGCAATGCAACTGAGCCTAGGTGGAAACAAGCAACGCGGGTGGATACCCATAGAGTGGTGCGAAGGTGAATAGAACGGGCTTGGATGCCTATCCTGGAATGACGACCAAGTGTACACAGAAAACGAAGGAGAAGTTGGGATTCGGAGGTAGGGTTCGGGTTTGAAAGACTGAGGTAAAGATGCTTAATTTTGTGAAAGAAGAGAAGTGAACCCTCTGGCTGGCTGAATACAAGTGCTGTGGTCCTTGCGTGCCTTCCATCTTTCATGGGTGCTCCTGCCGGGCCTAACAGGTCTGATTGAGATACGCAATAAAGAAATCTTGAACCTCATACGGTATACTTCTAGCCGGTAACTCTCGTTCCAGTCATATTAATCAGCAGCTGGAAGGTAGTTAGAACGAAGTGTCTGATTTCTCCTGCTATGTCGACAAAGACGCTGAACTGAAGGAGCTATGTCCCGAGTATCACAACATTATATATTAGACTCGATCCTGATTATACCTGGGCAGAACCTCTCGTCTGCCATCGTCTCCTCTGCCTCTCGTTGAAATGGATCATCTCGGCCTGGTTCCGCGCGATCCTCTCCTCCTTCTCGGCTCGCTTTCGGACGATGACAATATAAACACCTGCCAGCGCTGCCACCAGAATGAACATTGCATGTAGGAGACTGTTTCACCAATTAGCTGAGCCTTCCCTTCGTTCAACTCTGAAACATACCTGAACACCATCATAAAAATCATGGCGTTGTTTATGTCATCCGCCCATAAGGGCCGCAGAGTCCCTAGCAGTTGATTAGCAAACTAGTACCATACATTTCAAGAAGACGCCCATACCCAGCCGTGGGGTCGTGCCCTTATACACATCGTAGCCGCTCCCGCTGATCATCACAAAGCAAAAGACTCCAACCGCGGCCACGGCAACGTCGCATATGACAATAGCGGGGTTGAGCGGTCGTTTTCGTTTCAGAAACAGCAGCGAGACGACTTCGTAGCTGTCGCTCAGTATGGCTGTGGCTACCTGTAGATTCAGTTAGCCCTTCATCGGTGATGCTATTGAGCCTCGCGTTTCCGAAAACAAGTCCCCCAGATATCCATCACAAAACGGGGGAAGCCGGCGGGAAGGGATGGATAACACACCGGAAAGAAACAAGGAAATATTATATCGACCCGCACCGACGGCTCCGACTTCCACCGGTCGTATGCCCACGCCAGAAATGTAATGGCCCCAATCTCGAAGAGGACGGCGATGATCCGGCACACGACCTGGCTGGTCTTGAAGACGATACCGAGCTCGCCTCGGCCGTCCTCCTTGAACCTGATCCAGAACTGCGGCGCCATTTCTTTCGTCCTCTTTCTTTTCTGTATGTCTTCCTTTCGCGCAGTTATGCCACTCCTTGCCCAGTATGGTAGTCGCGTAACTGATCGGTCTTGCGTTGGTATCTGATGAATCGCTTCCCTGTCCTCCCTTCCCTTCCGACCCGGGCCCCTTGCTGGTTTGTTTCTTCCCCCAACGAGTCCAAGAAAAACGTAAAGAAAAGTCCAGGCTATCGCGCGCAACGACTCATGATGTGTGCGATACCCCGCTTCTGAAATCGAGAAATCCTCCGCGCGTATTTCCCCTCTAATATTCGTGCCAGATCCTCGCGAGCGACTTGTCGTTGACCGTCGATAATATGCGGGGTCCGTCGTTTGTGAAGGGAAAAGAAGAAAATCCAAAACCCCTCCACCTCCTCCTCCCCTTGGCTTGCGACGACGGGCCCCCCAAAAGATATTTAACTGAATGCGACCCTGTCAGCGGCGCAGCGCGTGCCTGTCAATCACCAGGCTAGGCAGCCCAACAACCAAAAGCAGCTAGGGTCCAAACACGTTGCCAAGACGCACCAAGGATCACAAGGATGCGAGCCTTCAAACAAGGGTCCCGACCGCGGCGGTGGTCCATTTGATCAACTGTAAGTTTACTCAAATTTTGCAAAAAATTTCCCAACACCAGTCATTACACCCACACCCGGGTAGCAGGTAGCCCCTCAGTAATTGCAACTTTTCCCCCATAACCTTCCACGCCTTCCTACCCATATTTCAACCAAGGGTAACGGGGGTTAATAACAGCTAAAAACAATACCCTTATAATTACAGCCTACAACCGCCTATAATTACAGCCCACAACCCCTATAACTACAGCGAACAACCCACTGTAACTACAGCACACAACCCCCTATAGTTGCAGCACACAACCAATTATAATTACAGCGTACAGCCCCCTATAACTACAGCACACAACCCACTGTAATTATAGCGCATAACCCCCTATACTTACAGCGTATCGCAAAAAACAACAGCCTATCAATCGAGCTGCACGGATCTTGCGACTACACTCGTACAACCCTTTTTGCGTGCGATTTTTCTTTAATTTTTAATCGTCAAAAACAGCTTTTGCACTCGATGATTGTGTTTTTTGATGGGGTGCAGGGGGTAGGCCATAAGCGAGCCTTGGCTGGCCCAAGCACCCAATACCTCTTGGTACCCGTCGCGCGCGATCAACCACTATCGCGCGCAATAAGCTTCTTTTCGCGCAGTTAGGGTAATTGGGTGCTGATGGATTTAACTGCGAGGAAACGCCTTTGATTGCGCGCTACGCCTTCTAGCTGGTGGTGGTAGGGTGGTGGTGGTGGTAGGGGAAGGTATATATATGGCTTGGGGTAGTTAACTAGAGGATTTTTGCAACTATAGGGGCCGCAAACTTTTTTACCCCCACCCCACGCCTGCACCCCCCGCACTGCATTTGAGTAAACTTACAGTTGATCAAATGGCGCTCCCCAGACCGCCAACCTGCCGACCGTAAAGGGGGAAAGTGAGGCACAGCGAGGGGGGAAAAGCAGTTCTGCGGATGGACGCCTGAATGAGAGGAGCACCGCCACGATTCATGCGCCAGGCAATCTATTCGATCGCCAGGCAACCCACTCGATTATCGTAAAGAAAATTGGACACAGGCAGCCACGCTGAGGACTCTACTCTCAACGAATGGCGCGATGCGGGGGATTCAGCTTGTTGACGCCAGCCCGTTTTGGGACAGCTCTTTTCTGCCATCTTCCCGCTGTGGGGTTTCCCTTGCGAGCAGGGCGGGAGGGTGACTTGCATTTTGATGCATCTCGTGCAGGACAGGGGTGGGATTCGTGATGAGTGGCTGAAGACGAAAGATATTTGGGTACTTGCTGACTACCTTAACGTATTGTCGGGTATGTCTCAAACTGAGTTCATTAGATGTCGACTGCGCTCACTCGGTTATCCCCAGCGCTCAGATAGATAACCTCTTCAGCCCCGTGGTACAACATCGACTGATGATGGACAGATCGACGATAACTGATACAACCCCCGAGCGACCCAACCGTCCGTGACCATTCCTACCCAAATTCGACCCGGCGAGTACTAGAACTGCTAGATCGAGGAGATGCCAGCTCTTTCCCCACGGGACATAAAGAACACATACCACGTCATTTACATTCAGCCACCAGTATGGAATCCTGCGGAGTAGAGATGGCGAAGAACACAAGTTCTCTCGAAACCACTCCTATCCATTCCCTACATGTACCTATCCAAGGAAGAAGACCATGACGTGGCGCCCCCCTCAGGTTCCCCGGAGCCTAAACACACTCTACAATGTTAGCGGATACTGACAGTGATGCTGAAAGCAAAATTAAACTGAAAGAACACAACACGTAAAACTGAGGAAAAAAAATTAACCGACTCGCCCATCAACAAGAATATTCCAAGTCCCTCTCCTAGCCCAACCCAGCCAGCTACGACCACCATCCAGCGGTAGGTAAATAGATAGCCCTTGCCGGTTCCTCACGGGGAAAAAAACGAGTAGTGGAAGAAAAAAGAGAATAACCAGAGGAGGAAAATGCAAAAGAATAAGACATGGAAAAGAATCCCCCCTCACAACAATCAGACCATCAAAACACAACAATAAGTCCGCCCAACCAACATCTCACAACCCAAAGAGTGTACATACAGTCGGACGCGAACACGGCCCAGAAGCACAATGATAAACCACATAAAATCAACAGTCACATCAAAAAAAACAACAAAAATCATCATCGGTCTATCTCCCCGGCCCGGCCTTGTCACCAGGCTGTCTACCTAAGCATAGCTATAATCATATTAAAGAATCCGCATCGCGCCATGAATCAAATCGGCATCCTGTTCTTGTCCCCGCAGGACTCGCCAAACTATTAATAAATACTCTTCTCTTCACCTCCTCCTCGTACCCGAATCATTCCATATTATTACCGGTGCAAATCTGCTTCAGGGTCTTATCTCAGTCCAGATCTGTAGGTTCCCGGTGTGGGAAGGAACAGACAGGACTTACATGTTATGACCTTGGTCCATTTTCGACCGGAAGCCGCCGGATTGGTTTCTGGGAACAACCCGTCAGAAACCTAGTCGAATGACGTCGAAAAATTCATGTAACCAAAGGCGAAGCTAATCAAATGAGGGTTGAAGACTTCTCCCTGGTGGAAAGATGTCGTAACGTTGTTGCCGTTGAACCGACAAATACCAAGTTTAACAAACCGGGCCGCCAACTTGGCGGCAAAAGCATAATAATATCACTAATCATAAAACGAGCAAGGGGTAACTCTGACGAAGTTCAATTGCTAAAGGGGATGGACTGCCTCATAAAAGGTCATGACGCCCTGCTTTTGAGAACCCGTACTCCTCGCGCCTGACTCCTCCCAATGTTCATGATGACTTGATCGCCGCACGTACTTACTGCATAGGACCAGGGTGACCCTGGGGCGCTCCGCCCTGGAAATGCTGGGGACCGTAAGGGCCTGCCGGGGGGCCAGCGTGCGGCGGCATGCCGACGGCCTGGGCACCAAGGAAATGCGGCGGCGGGGGCGCAGGGCGGTAAGGAGTACCCACACCCGAGTTGTTCTGAGATCGACCCCAAGAGAGACGGACGCGCGAGTTTCCGATAGGATAGCCCTGCATCTGATTGATGGCCATCTCGGCCGCATGACGATGGACGAACTGGACGAAGCCGCAGCCCTTGCCGGGCGGAATCTTGACGTACGTGATGTCGCCAAATCCCTGGAAGAACGAGCGAAGCTCATCCTCGGTAACGTAGCCTGACAGACCACCGACAAAGACAGTCGTGTTGTTGGGGTCGGTGAACTGGTTCATCGGCTGCACAGGGTTGAACGTCGGCTGGCCGTAGAAGGGAGCGGGAGCCATGGGCCAGGGCATGGCGCCAGCATGGGCTCCAGGGACCGGAGCATTCATCTGATTGCCAGCGTGGCCGTGGCCGTACTGGTGCGAACTGCGAGGACAACACACGATTAGCTCGACCAAAGTCATGTTGCCATTAAATACTTACCGAGTCTTGGGGGTCGCAGTCGAAATGCGCATCGGCCGGTTGCCGCAGTAGACACCCTGCATTTCGGTAAGGGCACGCTGCTGGTCGCTCTCCTCGCCGAAGCGGACAAAGCCGTAGCCACGGGATTGGCCCGTCATGGCATCGGTCATAATCTTCGCGGAACGGCACGAAGGGAATCGCGACTGGAACAGCGATACCAGAACAAACTCATTGACCTCGGGGCCCAGGTCACCAACGAAGATGCTGTACTCCGGACCGCGATCATCACTACCAATGCAGTTAGCCCGATAATCAAGGGATAAACAGGAGCAATAAGAAACTTACCGGCGGTCGACCAGTCCTCCGCCCGACGCCCAGTTAAGCTTAAAGACTCGGGACGAGTTGGGCACCGGAGTGCCAGTCAGGGCAAGAGCCTTGGTCGCAGCCTCGGAAGTCGCAAACTCAACGAAGCAGTAGCCGGCGTTACTATTCAGATGTCAGAACACTCCTAACGCTGGTATCTCATTGAAGCGACAAGCTACTCACCCAGAGTTGCGGTCACGGATGACCTTGACCTGGACTGTCTCGCCAAGGACAGTCGAAAAAACATTTTTGACGAACGTCTCGTCCATCCAGCCTTCCATTTCCCCCATCCTGGTAAACGTTAGCTCTGCTTTTCTTGTCACACACAACAGAGTGCTTACCAGAGGGTTTTGGCTGCCTCGCCCGACGGGATAGTCGTGGCGGGAGTGAACGACTCTCCGGCGGATCCGTTCATGTTGGGTCCAGTCGGGGCGGCGCCGGTCGCGCCAGAAGCATTGTACTCAGCCATCTGGGCTTGTGCTGAATTAAGACGGTTAGCATCAACATTGGGTATTCTTCTGAACCTGAGGCACCGTGGTACGAAAAGTCTTGGGTAGGGGTTTAGGCAAGTGAGAATGATGATTCATTTTGCGAAGATGGAGATGTGCAAGACCTGCAGCTTCGGCTGTCATGGTCGGCGAGAGATGTGGTAAGAACGAAAGAACGGAAAACAAACCACTGAGAAGACAGTCTAACTGATACCCCAACTCGAGGCTACCCGAGGGCAGGATGATGTTTGAAGGATGAGGCTTGGATGAGGGTTTTGGAAAGTGGATGTTGAGGGGATGGTTGGAAGAAGGTGAAAAAAAATTGTGGGAGCAATAAATAGACACTCTCAAGCCGTCGAAATTTACGACGCGGAAGCATCCGGAATTGCTTGTCAACCATCTCGGCGGTCTGAACATTGTGGCTCATGAGATCATGAGAATTTTTTGGAGTTCGGCGGTGATAATCGCCGAAAAGGGGCGGAGTATTGTGACAGGGAAGGTGCAGAATAACATAGAGCTTCGGGGAGTTCAGAGCTCTGCAGGCCCATGACAACTAGTGTGAAGCCATTTCACAGACACATCCGGGGATGAAGAGATTGGACCAAAGGTCCCTTTGACTTCGGCACTGGCATTGCTTGATGTTGATGTGGAAGGGATTATTGCATTCACCCCGCTAGAGGCTAGTTGCGACATCCGAGGACTCTCGGAGTACAGGAACTTCGACGCTGGCCGCCTGGAGGCCGTCGATGGACTATCGAGCCCTCGCAAGATATTGTGGGGTTGGCAAAGAGCCCGGAATTCTTCAAAGTCGGCACACCGCCGAAGACATCAGAGGGAAGGAGGCTTCTCCAGGTTCACGGAACAGCGGTGTCAAAAACAATGGGCAGAACTTACGTGTTCGAACGGAAAACAAATGGATCCCTGCAAAAACTGTAAGCTCAGCACCCCATGACAGGAAAAATATAGCAGACATACGTTGAAATTGTGTGGCAAATGGAATCACCCTGATTAATGTCTACGAGGTTAGCGCCAGAAATGTGAGATGGCGGAGATCAATCTTCGGAGCTGGTTCAAAAACCCTCCAAGAGACTCTCAGAGAGGAAAAACATACCGGAGTATCGATGTATACTTGGGATTATACTCGACAAATGAGGGCGTATCGTGTCGATGCAGGAAAACTTGAGCCGCCCGTATTACCACTGCAAACGGAAAATAGTCAGCAAAGAGCCCGACAAGTCCTCGATCGCAAAGTCTTGATGTGATAGGAGTTGACCGGGCCAGATGCCAATCCCATACACATCTGAAGCCAGACTTGTCGAAACAAAATCCAAGACCACCGCTGTGAGCCGCCAAAGTTGCCCACAGCCATCTTGGTGAATATGCCTTCAGCTTCGCATCTGACTTTATGATGCAGGAGGGCACCCAAGCCAACCCTCGTCTTCAAACCACGAACAGAAAGCCCGGCCTCCGCAGCCCGGCTGAGTCGGGGTTGAAGTGCTTGGGGAGGAGAGAAAATGTAGAGAACCCACCAGATGAACCAGGAAAGCAACGGCTACCGGGAGTCAATCCGTAGACACCGAAACTTGCGACCGACGAATATTGAAGAAACGTGACTGGAATACCTATCCAGTACCGAAGGACTCTCGTGACTATGACGCCTTGACTCCCGCGGCGAATCTCAAATACGAGTTAGGAGATGTGATGACGAGAATGTCCCGTGGGGATCGGTTCCCTTATGTAGAGAACGGAAGACGATAGCCGTCGGGTATTAGTATGAGTATGAGAAACAAGTGGAGGAGCGATTCGAAATGAAGTTGAATCCGGATCCGAGAACTCGTTCAACGTCAAAACTATTGCCGCCAAAAGGAATCAAGATCCCGTGCAGAATATTGCTTCCGAAGACCGAATCTGCGATTAGATATCCACTCTAAAGATAGGTTAGCTACGCCATCCCAAAATCTGCGCAAAGCATAGACATCAGGAAAAAGTCCAGGAACTCCTTGAGCACCTAGACCGCCCAGGCAAGTTCATCCTTGTTCTTGCTCCTCATTTGTAACGGATCCGGAAAGGTGACAGAATTGACCCGTAAAAACCGCCGACGGTCTATAAAGCTGATCCGCCAGAGATTCCGCCAGCATATCTGATCTCCAGAGCGTGGTGGACAGCCAGAAATATTGCGGGAGTCCACACGGCAAAGCTTCGATACTGGACGCCATCGTTGCTCTAACCGCAGGCACCAGAGCAACTCCGGTATTCCAACCGGTTCCCGCCGACATCTTTGCCCGACTGGTAGTGTTTTGCACCAAGATCCGTGTCCTTGCTAAGCCCCAATTGATATGCCAGGCCACATTCGTCGCCAACATGGGAGAGCCGCCCAGACCGCAATAAGTGTTCGTCCACGAACGGTATTGACCTCGAATATTTAGCCATGATATCCCATATAGCATTTCCCGCATTGGAATGTCCCCATCGCCGAGCAATTGGATTGAGCACCGAGGCGAGATCGCGATGGAGGGGGCAAGTAGCGGCTCACACATCACGTCGGGCGCGACCGGGAGAAAGGCAGAGGTCGATCGCGGGTGCCGAAACCAAGCGCAGCGCTGCTAATATAGCCAAAGCGGAATGTCTTGACATCGAGGGATAATCGGGCGGGGTCGGCCGAGTCGACTAGGAGGTGCCACACGAGGCGCCCGGCGCGGCCGGCAGCGCGTCATCTCGGGATGGCGGTCGGAGGTCATTCTGTCCCTCAATGCCCCGGTCCCACCAACCAATCCTCCAAAACACGTAGAAACAAAATTCACTGATGGACAAACTTCCATGCGCATACAAAAGCAAAAAAAGCAAAGCTGCTACTCACAGTTCAGCGGACGACCGGTGTCTGAACACAATCCCTCGTCAAATTGAAGCCGAAGAGCGAGAAAAGGAACTGCGACGTCGCCGAGAGAGGGAACAAGATCGATCGATCGCTAGAGTAGGGACGAAAACCTAGCAAAGCCAACGATGCTGATGCGCTCGAAATTACGCTCGGCGGGGGAGGAAGTGTACGTTGTCGACCCGCGGGTGTGATGATGCTGAACGAGCTTGTCGAGCAGCAACAGCCAAGGGCAAGCGCGACGACACACGAAAGTATGTTCTCCGGAAAACACAGAAGAAATCGGAAGGCACAGAAGAGATTATCCCGCAACGGATGTGGTGAGAAGGAGAGGGAGGGGGAAGGTTTTGTAGTCGTGTGGAGTGCGAGCAACGAAGGGATTGAAAACTGGGAAGGCGCCGAGGATTTGAGAGAGAGAGCGAGAATTTGCCTGGCTTTCCCTGTGGCTAACGTTAGTGGATGCGTGGATTGGTGGGGAAAGCCCTCCCAAAGCAACCGGGGTGCCAGGGAAAGAGCGATCGCGCCAGCCGGCGGCGCAAACCAAAACTTCGCGGAAGCCTCAGGTACCAGTAACGTACCGATTGCGGCACGCCTCAGGCACTGTACCTTCAGGTTGCCTCAGGCGCTGTACCTTGAGGTTGCCTCAGGCGCTGTACCTTGAGGTTGCCTCACCCGAGCTTGGGCTGAGCCCGACCTTTGGCTTATTACAGGGCTGTCACGCCCCAGGACGCCGCCGAAGCGCAGCTTGCGCACCGCTAACAGCGCAACACGCACTTGGATATCATCCCCCAGCACCCTCACATGCCACAATCTGGTGAAATCTAACCTAATCTTGACGCGAACGTCTGCATCTATCGAAGTCAAAAATAACGGCATGGACTGGTGGTCGAGCAAACCATTCAAATGCTCAGATCGCTCACGACAGGACCTCCATTTAGACCTCTTCAAGACGCCAGCTGCCCCCAGCGTTTGCGCCGTTTGATACTACCACGACATTAATATCTTCGGCGACCCGCTAAGTCGTCGCCGGCATACACTCGACCCACGAGCTTCACCCACGCAAGCCCCGCGAAAGGACACGATCCCACAAGAAAGCTAGCCAAATACTCTAGAAACCCAGGTAGCGAGCTATTATGGGGCGGTGCACATTGGCGAAAAGGTTCCAAAGACTGGAGGCGCAGGTGAGATAGTTCTAACCACGGCTCCAACCCGGATCCCGACGGCGCGCATCATGCGCTCCAAAAAGACGGGAACAGCATCTCTACACCCATAGCATCGACGCGTGGTACCTGGATGCCCATCAGGGGTGTCTTTGTTGTTGACGGGCAGCACAGTGGTAATAGCATGAACCGCCACGGCCGAGCGATTCGGCACCAGGAAGCCCAGTCCGGCATGATGAGGAGTGGGGTCGCTGCCCAGGTGCTCTGGCGGGGGCTCGCATCACCAAGGTCAACCTTGTGGAGAATCTCGGGAACTTGGGAAAATTCTTTTGGTGGAGTTGCGCGCGAACATCTGCTGAGGAAAGCGGTAGTTGCCAAACGCTGCCTGTTGCTGCCCGTTGTTGAGCAATGGGAGCTCCGGGGGGCGGATGGGTCGCTGTTTCTGTTGCGCCTGGTTGGGTTAGCAATCGAGGCGTATGCCTTCCAATCCTCGACCGGGTGACGCACCAGCAACAGGTGAAGCTTCCAACAAAAGCATCTTTTTTTCTCGCCTTCGGTCGAGAACAATGCGCGAGTCGCAGCAAGCACAGATGCGCTGTTCCAACACCCCCGTCGGCCCAAGGACAGGTCACCCCTGTCATCTTAATGACGGCCACCTCGTCGACGTGCTGCAACTCCTCCAGCGGCCGGCCGCACCTCCCCCTTTTCACTCCCACTTGCAACGTCCGGCGATTCTGCGACCAAGGCGCCATGGGGTAGCTAATATCACAGGCCAGCTCTGGAGATTGTATCCAAGAATGTGGCCTGTCCCAGCTCGGAAGGTCGGCGCGAGCTTGCTGGGTAACACTAAACTACTGCTGCAGGGTCTGGGTTTCAAGCAGCCCGCCTTGCAGTTTGTTTTGTTTCCCAACAAGCCTTCTTCCGCCCTACGGAAGATCGGCTACTGCCCAAAATAACAAGGACAAGTGGACAACGGCAGCACATACTCGGCCAGCCACCCACAAGTCAGCATCATATGCAAACCGCGCTCCCGTTATGGCAAAGGTTCCATCTCCAGCCGTACGTACGTCTCCCGACGGCGTCCCGATGCGCCTGCAACGCTCCCCAGATCTCCTCGGGGGCGCCATCCCGGGGCCACGTGCGCCTCCTGACCGGGCCCCGAGACCGACCGAAAGCGATTGAGATCTGACGTTAGTTGGCTAACGGCCAAAAGCAATTCCATTGGGGCTTGCGGCGCAAGAGCCCCAAGAAACAAGCCACCCAGCGACTGGGTTTTTCTCATCCGCCAGTCTACATTCCGTAGAGCACACGCCAACGATCAACAAGCGGAATTCAGACACGCTCATAACACGCGTCTTCCCAGCCAATACCAGAGACCCGGATCGACAAATGGGCATCTTGCAGCCGGCACCCAACGACCCGACCCCGAAGTACGGTTCAGCACGCCGCGAATCAAACAGCACGGCCACATGTCCGCCTAAAATGGACCACCAAAGATTCAATCTGGCCGCGACAATGCTCGACGATTAAGGGACAATCCGCCCCTAGCCGAAAAGGGGCGACACGAGGCGGCTCAATCTAGTGCCATATTGTTTGGAAGCTTTCGAAACTTTCGATGGGAGGATACAGTATCCGTCCGTTTGTCGCAAATCGGGCGCCAGACGTCATCGCGCTAGCCGGCTGCCCCGCCTGCACGGGTTGTCTCGAAGAGATTGTGCATCCTCATCATGCTGCTCATCGTCAGCCAGCACCGAGCTTGGAGACTGCGGCGCGCTGTAGGTAATAAGCTTCAGCTAGGCGCATCGGCTTGCGCGTCCGGATAGCCGGCCGTGAGTGCCATGAGGCAGGCTGTTGGGCGTATGAGTAGAAAGACGCAGTGACCATGTCCGCCACGAGTCAACGTTCGTGTGTCCTGCCTGCTGCACACCATCTCTATGACCTGCATGATGGTCGCCACAGCAGAGTCACGGGCCCGGCCAGCTAGGGAGATAATCAGAGCTCTTGTGCAGGACAAATACGTGCATAGTGCATCCAGAAGGTTGAAGCCATTTCGCAGCCCATCGAGGGGCATGCAAACGCATCTCGGGCTTTATGAGGGTTTGCTTCGAACGGCCGCTCAGAAGGGAAGGCAATTGTGTTGTCCATGTCCCGATCCCGATGCCGGGCGGTACGTAGCTGCTGTCCTGTGCCACATGGCATGATGTTCATCTCCCGCGGAGTCCCCGCAGATAGCCAACCCAGCCGGCGACCATCATACGGATCGGCGGGACCCCGGTACCCTCCTGGCCGCGTCGTCGTCGAACTCGAAGAGCTATGAGTAGGCCACGGCCGCGCGAAAACGGCAATGCAGTGAGGTATTCCGTAGACAAAGAACGGCGCATCCCAAAGCCCATTGAATGCAGCCACAGGAAGATGCTGCTTTTGGCCATGTGGTGGAGTGACGAGTCAGTTTTTGGCGAGCAGCTCCCGAGCCTCTTCTGCGGGGAGCACAAAGTATCCGTCGGGGGCGTGCGCCTATCAGGTACTTTCCAAGACATGGTTGCATTTCGACGACTTGCTCCCCTCGATTGGCTTTCCAGCGCCCACCACCATGCAGAACGTGGTGCGACCTTGCCGACAGGTTCGTTCCGTACGTAACGCCCGTGTCGCCGGCCAACACCGTCCGTGATTGCACGCTGCAGAGCCCTCTCTGTCGACAGCCACATCGACTGCCGAACGGGGTCATGGTGATGTCCGAATTGGCCCCCCGCTCCGAACCCGGCACCCCCCCCCATCTTCACACAGGCTGCCCAACTCCAAATCCGACGTGCCGCCAGCCAGCTTCTCGCTGCTCTTGCTCGTGGCTAGCTAAGGTATCTACGTGCAGAACCGCCTGGCCAATGGGAATGTGGTCTTCTAGGACGGCCGTTCAACACACGCCGAAGCGACAGACCACGCCTACGACAGACCTCGCCGATACCTACCTACCTACCTACCTAGCTCCTGGGCTGTGGACTCTAGGGCTCGGTGGGCACGACCAAGATCCGCATCTGACTGCAGTGGAACTCGGGATACACACTCCACACCGGCCTTCCGACTTTCCGGGCGCTCCGGGTGGGCCACCATGCCCCCCCGGCCTATAAGGCCATCCCGGCCACGTCGGTCTCGGTGACCTCCTCCACGCCGGTAAGCGCATCAAACCAAAGACACTCGATGCTTCATTCCGCGGGAGGTGAAAGGCGTGTCGAGGTGCGTGAGAGGACTAAGGTAAGTGGCAAGTCTGAGATGCGGTAGCCCCAGTCCGGCGTGGCATCGCCAACCAGAATCTAGCTCTCTCTTTGGCGCAAGTTGAGTAAAAACAGTGCCCGGAGCGGAACCCCAAGAAGTCTGGCATGCGTCTGCAGTAGCGTACCACGCATTCTTCGCGCCTGTTGACCGTCACTTCTTCCTGCCTTTTTTCTCGCTACGGTCGTCCCCCTGCCCCCCATGGTCACGAACCCCATGTGAGCTGACGGCTTGATTGGACCGACATAAAGTGTTTGCGGGATGGGTATGGTGTGTGCGTGTGTGGTGGTCCATGGTCCACCCTGCGCTTCCGGGGACTAGCTCCCCCCCTTCCCTTGTTGCTCCCAGGTTGAGGAGGGAAACAGAAAGCTAACTGTTGAAAGACAAGAAGATACAGACCGGTTACGCCCACCCCATCCCAGTTCCCTGCACGTTCTGCATCCGCAGAAAGGCGCACGGCTGCTCTCCTTGACCTCTTCGTCACTCGTGGCTGTGCACCAGCAGGCGGCATACGGCCCGCTTCAGAGAAAAACGCATTCTGACCTTTTAAAGGGCATGCCTTTTCCTGCATGTGGCTTCATCTGGAGGCTGTTGAAAGCGCTCGAACTGGGTACCTTAGGGATCACGCTGTTGTCTATGATTAAATCCTATCATTGGTATGTCAGCAAACAGATATATATGTTGGGAAGACCACGGCGAGGTGTCGACGGGAGAGCCACAGGTTCTCGGACGGAACATGTGAAATCCTTCAGTGATGATGACGCATGCGGCATGATGCTCTGCTTCGTGACATAGCCATAGCGTCGACGTTGAACAGAAGCGCCGCCAAATCAAAAGCGTTTGCTCACTCTCGCAAACATCAGAGTCGGATGCCCTTGCTGAATGCAGACCGGGTTCGGAGGGATGGATGGGGCACCGCCAGTATCGTCCCTGAGGGCACATGCAGTGATCCTCGAACGGCCCCACTGGCAACATACCTAAGATTTGACGGTACGGTGGGATGCAATCCAGACACCCATTCCCCAACGCGGCATACTTGTGGTATTAAGCTGCTAAGCTTACCTTATAAGAAATAAATGTATGGAGACGAGCCCTTGTTGGTCTCGAACCGCGAGACCACCTTGTGGTGGGAACTGCTGCGGCTGTCTCTTCGGGAGCTTGCGTCTTGACAGCGGCACATCTTGTTCCTGTCAGATGGGGGGGAGGGGGGACGGTATCAGAGAGCCTGACACGACCGCTTTCAAACGAAGCGAACTCGCCGGGTTCGGGCGAAAGGGGGGAGGAAGCCGTTCCTCGCGTCGCTTGGAAGGAAAGGGCACCTGGAAGCTCGACCTGATCAATTCCTGTTGACAGGAAGAACGCCGTGAGCATTTTCCAAAAAGGGGGCAACGCCTTCGGTCCGCGATGGCTCACAACCGTGTGCCACACCGGGCACCTTGGTGGTTCGTCCGCCCGGTTTGGTCATGCTATCATCCGGTGCCGGAATTTCTCGGCCGAAAGGCAAACCTGCCAGTCAACATACCCGTCTGGCACAAGAAATCCGGTGTGAAGAGTAGAATGTAGGGAGACATATCTTCCCGTGGCGTCTGGATGAGTTCCAGATGTAGCCTACAAGTCGTCGGCGAAGTCGCAAGGCATGATCACCACTGTGGCCATCAACTCCGGGCGCCATCAACTCCCGACGAGGCAAAGTTGCGGGCTAATAATGATAAGGCCAGTATTGATATTGCCTCGTGCTTGAAGCATTTTTTCCCTTCTTTTTTTCCAGAACATTTCCGATTTCGTTAGAACACGGGAGACATAAAGCTTGGAAAGAAAGAAAAAACCGAAGTTTTCTGGCGGCTGGAGACAAGAAACAAAACAGCCTGGAGCCTCATTCATGCCATGCGTTTCCCGCAGCCAGCCCACGGCCACGTCGCTGGTTCGGAATATTTCCCGGCTGAAGTCGGTTCAGCCGCTCTGTCTCTCTCTCGTGTGGTTAACCCGGTCAGAAGAGGAATGTGCCAGTTTTTGCGGATTCAGGGACGACGGCTCTTTTATTGGACGGCAGTACCTAATGGCAATCTGGGTGCAGCGGCATTGATGTCCATACGAAACCATCCGACGGGAATGTCTTGGTACCTACCTAAGGTAATCAATCCGGACCATCGCTCGAGCTGCTGGGCGGGAGACGGACGGGAAGAAAATATAAAAACACGAGGATTTGCGGCGCGCGGCCTTGGCAGGTGAGCTGCAGCAGGGGGCGGGAGAATGACCCTCTCTCCCGTCCTTCCGCCCTGTGTATGTAGGTACTTGGTGACGATTTCCTATCTGCTTTCGGGCGACGCAGGGTATCACAGTCGGTCGGGAAGGAAGGTTGCTGGCGTGCTGGACATCTTGGGCTCGGATGAGGTTTGTTGATTTTGTCTGATTTATCCCCTTTCGATCAGCGGGTGCCTTCAGCCGTTTGTGGATGCTTGTCCCCATGCTTTGCTAACTTTTTTACTCCGTCGCAGTGAACACTCGTACCGTTCAATCGCCAGCGCATCTCTTGCAGGTGACTTCCTTTTGCCTTGGCTGTCGTGCCGGGTCACTGGTTGGTAATAACCGGAGACAGCAGCAGTGGCAGCCGGCTTAGAATTTCTCGATTGTGGGTCGTGGAAGAAAGGGCCAGTCGCTCCGGATTCTCGTAGGGCGTGGTGGGGGGAAGAATTTCTCGCGCTCTGTTAGATACCAGGTTGTCTTCATCATCTCCATTATATCGTTTCGAAACAGGACCGGAACGGCTGCTGACGTCGTTTGTCGCCGGTGAGACCTCTCCGGGCGAGGAACCGCTGCGCCCTCGAACTGACCGCTCAGCTGTGTTGGGGTCGTCCTCTGTCTTTCTAGACCGATCTAGGAAGCTCGACGTGTCCGCTAGGGTCTCGGATGTTCTCAGGAGACAGCACCCCATCTTGGGAGATATGACACTTTCCTGTGGTTGTTCCAAAATATCATGAGGTCTGTATGTTTTCTTCCAAGTCAGTTGGGACTCAAGGACAGCAAGGGAACTCGGGGCTAACTGACTGTACCAACACAGCTCTGTCATCATCTAAGCCGTCTAAATCCTCGCCCTACCTGACTCCAGACGCCGCCCCTTGAAATCCTGCATCGTTCGACATCGAACAGACTAGTCTTCAGTTGGTTAGTCCCGCCAGTCCTTGCTGGAGATAACACAGGATACGTATGAAGACTTGTTGACGGGCTCGTTCCAGGGATCCTCTGTGGTTCGGCGGAGTGAGGGTACGTCGATCTACAGGCACACAGATGGAAGTCAGTCGTCGTCCGAAGACAGCTTGTTTGTGGAGGCATGGCTCAGAGAATGAGGGAAAAGATTTGAAGCGACCTGGACTTGAAAGACTGAGGTAACGATGCTTGATTTGTGGAAGAGGAGGATGGGCCCTGAGGGCTGCCTAAAGACAGGTGCCCTGGGTCCTTGCGCGCCTTCCATCTTGACTGGGTGCTCCTGCCTGCCAAACAGACTCCAGGCTCGGAGAATTCAACATGCTGCAAGTTGATGAATTATGGGGTAAGAGAAATTCGGAATTTCAAACCTATTAACCTCAAATCCTGGATGACCACAAACGAGGCCTGACCCTCCACCATGTCGCCAACCGATAGCACCGACCTTTATGTCGTATTGACACTTCTACAGTTCTTGGTCGATGACTTGAAGAGAAGGTGCAAAAATATTTGCAGGAACCTACGCGGGCGCATACACTACACATACTGTCCTATATCTTTAAAAGGAAGCAAAGCGCCGACTTCCACCCGTTGAGTTTCTGTGTTTGTTGCCATCAGTTTAGAATAGGGAAATTTATCATGATGGAGTTGTCCCGACTCCCTTGCGTGTTACCTGACGCCAAGAGCACATCAACAATTCACCGGTCCGGTAGCTGCCAGCTGGCTGCTGCTTAGTCATTGCGGACCCTGGCACAGTGGCGGGGACGTGCGTGAGCGCTTGGCAGCCTGCTCGGGTCCAACTGCCCGTCAGGCTGCCAGGTGCACACAAAGCAACCACAAGCCACTCTCGGCACATCACGGAAAGACCACGGCGAGCAAGGCAGGACTGTTGCGAATGCGTTGCGCAATGGTGGCCATTGTACGCTGACATTTAAACACACGCTCCCGGCGCTGCCCCTAGTTTTTTGAGGCTTTTCTTGCTTCAGCAACAGGTGCAGCCATGGCGAACCCCACCGAACAACGCGAGCTTGAGCTCGTCGACAAGGTCGATTTCCGCATCCTGGCTGTCGCCAACAACGAGGAGAAACTGCAAGACTTGCTAAGCAAGTTCCTTGCCCCGCTGCTACTTAAGCTTGCCAGCGAACATGCCTCTGTCCGTAAGAAGGTAGGCATGTCCGTAGCATCACATTCCATTGCTCCGCTCCGGTGGCCAGGCGCGAAGCCCTGCTGATGCGCTCCCCTCACCAAAACAGGTTATAGACATCTGCCAACGTCTCAAAACATACGTTAAGACCCCGGGGTACGTCGATTTTATGTCGATCTACTATTAAGTGTACCTCTGGCTAACCTGGCGTAGGGTTGTGCTCCCGGTGTCTGCTCTGCTCGACCAGTACAAAGCTGCGGACAACGCTCTGCTCAAGCTCTACGACTCTGTCTTCATTCAGCACAGTCTAGGGAGGCTAGAGCAGCATGAGCGGCGTAACCTGATACCGAAAGCCATAAAGGGCATCGGCTCCGACACGTCTCCCTCACGGGACTCGCTGTTCAATGTCATCTTGCGCCTCCTTCCCGATCTCAAGCTTCCTCCCCGCGGTAGCAAGGACGACGTCGCCCTTCGCGAGGAACTTGGTATTTCTGACCCCAAGGATGCCGAATTTCTAGCTTTCTGGATAGGAAAGCTGGTTCTTTTTCGCGTCCAGGCAACAGATGACTCGCCTCCACCCCCTGGACTGGACCCTGGTGATGTCAAGTTCCTTAGCCTAGGGAAACAAGACACCTGGGACCCTAGGGCAGGGGGCCTCAACCTCGCAGACGTACGGATCAAGGCCCTTGGCTTTCTCTCGAGCGGTGCCTTTACAGACAAAGAACGGTATATTCCCGCCCTCTATGCGGCTTCGAGTTCGGATTTCCGCGTCTCCGAAATCGGCGAGAATCTGCTTAAACGAAGCTCTGTGTCCCTTGAAGACGAGAAGCTGGTCAAGGAGCTGTTTGAAGCACATTCGAAGCTTCCCCCTCGTTTTCGCACTCGGGTCCTCAATCTGCTGAGCAAATCAGAAATCTCAACGACATTTACTAGCGACATTCTAGGTGTCTTCCTCCTGGACATGCGTTCGGAGCTCGGCTCAGATGCGGCCAGTGGGGCATCGAGACTCGAGCTTTCCAAACTACAGCGAGCTCTGTTCGAGTACATCAACTGGGTTGCTCGTATTGCATCCGACAAACCTCACTTCACCGAGATAAGAACGACAGTCGTCGGCCACCTTCGACAGTTCATTGAGCGACAAGGTTGGCCAAAACCCCAGCAGACATCTCTTGACGACGCTGCCCTGCGCTCGACAGCCTATGAAACGATTGGTGTGCTCGTCAAAGGAAAATCCATGCCCGAGGCCGAGTGTCTTTCTCTTGCCACCTGGTTGTTCCGCTCCCTTTCCGAAGATCCGACCCCTGACGCTGTTGTAAATATCGATGGCGCACTGTCTACCCTAGCCAGTACGACGAAGCCGCCGCATTCGTCTGGGCTTGACCAACAGCTCCATGCAGTCCTGCTGACGTACATGACTCTGGAAGAAAAAGGCGAATTCGTACGAAGCGCTCGACATGCCGCGGTCAAGTGGGCCAACCGTTGCTTACCATTCTCCGATATCCAAGCTAGGTGGATTGACATTCTGGCAATCGCGGGCCGGCTAGACGAGCGCAGTGATGTCGTCGATGAGGGCCGCAAGGGATTGGATCCGTGGACATACTTTGCCAATGACGACAAGTCAAGGCTCCTGCCGGACTGGGCCGAGATGGTGCGGAAATTCTTCGGGGAACACATCACTCCCAGCAATCCAACAAGAAATCACAATGGAAGCGGTGAAACTGAGATGGACGTCGACATCGACCCAAACTCCGCGTTCGTCAACTTTCAGGGGGAATCGCTTCGCGCCTTCCCTATCGCCCTCGACTATTGTCGACGGATCCTATTCCTCACTGCTTTGGACCACTTCAATATGGAATCGGGATGGGAACGGCAGCTCGAGACGTTGCTTCATTCCGACTTGGAGAGTCGGCAGCAAGTGCGAAATTACTTGGCTTCACTGCCAGAGGGAGTGCGGGCGCTTTCACAACTCCTCGCCGCAGCCTTTGAAGGTATGACCAAGGAAGGCGGCGAGGTATCCGAGACTTCGGCAACGTGTTTCGTGGATATCGCGTCATTCGCTCCTAGAAGTGCTGTCGAGCCACTTGGCTCTCGTTCGCTGGAACTACTGCCCCTCCTCTCGTCCAACAAGAAGGAGATTCGGGCTCTAGGCGCAAAAGCGCTTGGAATCCTAAATTTCCACAACACCATCCCAGCTAGCAAGTTTGAGACCCTCATGGACAACCTGGTCAGGGCTGCCTCAACACTCAAGACGGCTGTCGGCTCTGATCTCAATGCTGCAGAGGGCGCGTTCCTGGGATGGGCTCAGGTTGTCTCAAATAAACGCTACAATAATCATTTGTTGGACACGGATGCGATTGTTAGAGACGAATTCCTTACCCTGGATTCTATCTCATCCCTCCCATCATCAACGCAAGAGACGCTTTACGATGCATACTCTCAGTTCTGGACCGCCGGGATTGTGCCGCTCCCAAAAGAAGCGGACGTTTCGGACCCTGTAGCCTTCCTCAACAAAGCGTTTGTCGAACCTTTGGTTGTTCAGGCCAAAAAGGGCAATGAGAAGGCGGTCACGGCGCTGGGTCGGCTGGGACTTTCTTGTCCGGAACAAGAATCGGGGCAGGAAGAAGGCGGGCTACCAGGCTCGAGCGGCCTGGTCGAGGTCATTTTGCTGAAGCTCTTCGATCTGTATGAGCTGAAACAGGCAGAGATACATTTTGCTGTTGGGGAGGCCATCACGGCTGTTGTCGCGCGTTGGAATGCCCGGGTTGTTCAGCTCACCATGGATGTCGAAACAGCGGATGGTCCCTGGAAAACACCAAGGCGTACCGCACAGTTGACCTCCGTCCTGGACAAGCTTCTCAAAGATGCCAAGACAACGAAACCATCCTTGCTAAAGGCTTCGGGCATATGGCTATTCTGTCTTATCCAGCATTGTTCACACCTCGAAGAGGTCAAGACACGATTGAGAGAGTGTCAAACGGCATTCATGAGACTCCTGAGCGCCAGGGACGAGTTGGTACAAGAAACTGCATCCCGGGGGTTATCTCTTGTGTACGAAAAGGGAGACGCGCAGCTGAAAACCGAACTTGTCCGCGATCTCGTGGCAGCATTTACCGGAACGGGCCCGCAACTCAAAGTTGATCAAGAGACCGAACTCTTCGAGGCCGGTGCTCTGCCGACTGGAGAAGGAAAGTCAATCACCTCATACAAGGACATCGTCAGTCTAGCGAACGAGGTCGGAGATCAGAGTCTAGTCTACAAGTTGATGTCATTGGCGACCAACGCGGCGACCTGGTCCACACGATCCGCGTTTGGTCGATTTGGACTGAGCAACATTCTCTCAGAGTCGGAGATCGACCCAAAACTGTACCCCAAGTTATACCGCTACCGCTTCGACCCCAACACGAATGTGCAAAAGTCCATGGATGATATCTGGAAAGCGCTGGTCAAGGATCCAAGCGCAGTCCTGGAAACCTACTTTGATGCCATCATGAAAGACTTGTTGAAGAGCATCCTGGGTAAGGAATGGCGGGTCCGGGAGGCAAGCTGCGCGGCTATTTCCGACCTGATATCAGGCCGGCCGTTCCCCAAGTACGAACCGTACTACAAGGACATCTGGGCAGCTGCGCTCAAGGTGCTTGACGACGTCAAGGCTACCGTCCGAAACGCTGCGCTCCACCTCTGCATCGCCCTCTCCACAACACTCGTTCGCCAACTTGAGGATTCCGGCACCAGCGCAGCGGCCACCGCCATGATGAATGAGGCTCTGCCATTCTTGATGTCCGAGAAGGGAATAGAAAGCGGAGTTGAGGACGTGAAAATGTTCTCGACTGTCACGGTGATCAAGATCGCAAAGAGTGGTGGCAAGTCACTGCACCCATACATTCCCACCATGGTACCACATCTTCTCGGGCTGCTCAGCACGATTGAGCCTCAAGCCATCAACTATCACTACCAACGAGCCGGGGAAGATCACAAAGAGAAGATCGACAGGCTCAGGAGCGCTATGGTCTCTCAGAGTCCCATAACCGAGGCCATCGAGAACTGTCTGCGCACCGCCGACAGCGATGTTATGAGCAAGCTATCTCCGGGGCTGGAAGAGGCCATCAAAACAGCCGTTGGCATGCCGACAAAAGTAGGGTGCTCTAGGGTGCTCACCACGCTTGCGACTCGCCATGCAAACGACTTTAGACCCTACGCGGCCCGATTTCTACAGCTCATGGAGAAACAATCTTTGGACCGCAATGACGAAGTAAGCCAGAACTACGCGCGAGCCGCAGCCTACCTCGTTCGAGTCGTCTCGGACGAGGCAAAGCAGCGATTTGCAGAACGACTCCTCAAACTCTACCTTGAATCAGAAGACGAGACGCGAAGACAAAAGGTTGCCGATGCCGTCCTCGCTCTTTCTAAGATCTCACCTGATCACTTCAATGCGCTGGAAGGACGGCTTCTTCCCTTTGCCTTTCTCGGAAAGCACGATACGGACGAGTATGTACAAAAGGAGTTCGAGGAGGTCTGGAGTAAGCATGCTGGCAGCAGCCTCACCGTCAGTCGGTACATACCGGAAATTGTCGACTTGGTGCAGAGGTCTCTGAACACGGCACAGTGGGCACTCAAACATGCCGGCGCGCTCGCTATTGCCTCTGCTGCCGCATCCATCACCAGCGCCAGTGATGTCACGGGACACGTCAACATGGAAAACCTCAAGGCTGTGTGGCCAGTTTACGACAAATCGCTAGCGCTCAAGACGTTTGCCAACAAGGAGAAACTTCTCGAGCCGTTCCCAGAATTTGTGCAAAAGAGCAAGGCCTGGTGGGGCGAGGATGCGGCATTCGGGGAACAACTCAAGAAGATTGCAATCAGGGAGGCAAAGCGCAACAACGACGAGTACCGCCCACACGCATTTCGCTGTCTCTGGCGGTTTGCTGCGGTCCGAGACGATCTCGTCATACTGCCAGAAATTGCCAAGATTGTGACGCCGTACTTTGATGTTGCCAAAAAGGACGAAGACGAAATGGACGTGGACAAGTCCACCAAGAATGACACGGCAAGGGGCATGGACCCGAAGAGTCGCATGGCATGGGCCGCAGTCGAGGCCGTCGCGAAAGGATACAATCGGCGGAAAATGAAAGAGAACCCTCTCTCCGAGCTCAGAGAGATTGTCGTCGTCCTGGAGGAGAATTCGTCGTCCAAGGGCAGCCCGAGTCTCGATAATCCATATATCGCCCGGACCGAGTTTGACAGCATCAGGAGAGCGTATTGGTACGACTGTGCCACGGAGCTGCTTGAGGCTGCAGAGAAGGGCGACGCAAAGTCAACCGAAGGGAATTTAGATGTCGTCAAATGGTATCTAGCATCGTTAGATCTGGACAGGGCAGACGCTGGGACAGAGGCGCAGCGGGTGTCGCGGGCAAAGGCGACCGGCACGGCTCTGAGGCTGCTGAAGAGACACGGCGGCGCCAAGGAGCCATGGCTAGGTAAAGTTAAAGAGGCGATGGAGAAGGCGCTCGGGGAGGAGCGGTCGCTGGAGGTGCAAGCGAAGTGGAGGGAGTCTTTGGCGGTGGTTTCCAGCGGTTGAACAGCGTAGTCACAGCGTGGCGCAAGTTGGAGCATAGGTACCTAGTCGAGTAGAATATAATTTCCTGATATGTCATCCCATTAGACAATGGTACTCACTCTTGGTTGTCTCCCCGCGGTAAAGATGACATGTTTTGTCTGCTCACGGGGAATGGGGTGAGGTAAACACCAGGCAAGGAGAAATGGCTGTGCGCATCGCTTTAGAACGAAGTTTGTATGCATTTGGACGTGCTTTCAGTTATCCACCAACATACAATACTGTGCACAGCACACACGCCAAAGGGTAAGTCGTATAGTGGTTCAGTACACTTCGTGAGGCCATGTCGCAGTTCTTGCTGCAGAGGTTGCTTCCCGAAGAAAGCCAGGTTCAATTCACTTTCCCGTCGCTGTTTGCTTGGCTTTGCTTGGCCCACTTGGATCGATCCGCCGCACAGACCATGCCGCGGTCGGGAATCGCTGGCTTGATGATCCGACGTCCCTCTTGCGTCACACGGTCGCGCCTGGACCAGGAACCTTACGGGAACTCGAGCTTACCTTATTCACACATTTTAAGCTTCCACTTGAGCTGCCAACGTCGTCGTGTCCCTGCATTTTGCACTCCGCACCACGCCAACATTTTTGCCCGGCATTTCATTCTGTCATTTTCTGCGCCATTCCGAGCAGACGAGGTACGGAATACTCCAGCCGGGTCGACAAGGACCCCGCGCTTCGGAGCCCTGTCAAGCCTGTTTGACCTCTGCGAGCCTTATCGCCCACCCCGCCACGAACCCGCCTCACGCCGACACCACTGACCCGTCCAAACAAACAAATAACTCGGCCCTTGGGGCAAATATCCAGAGCAGAGGGGTCTCTATCATCGACAAGATTTCTAATCGCTCCCCGCGGGCTTCCCCTTCCCAAGCTCTTCCTCCCAGTCACAACCCCGCCACCCCGCCCAACCCGGGACGGTGCTTGCCTCGGCCGCTCACGAGATGGCGGACAACTCGACCGTCGTCGCGGACTTCATGTCCATAACAGGAGCGAGCAGCGGCGCAGCCCTACGCATCCTCGAGATGTGCGGCTTTGACACCGAACAAGCTGTTCAGCTCTGGTTTAACGACGAAGACCTCCAGCGATATTTGGAGAATCCTCTCCCCCCCGCCGCCGCCAGTGGCCCGAGTACTGCTGCTTCCCGCTTTGCGAGTCGACCGAGCGGACAAAATCGTCCGACTGTAGGACGCGAGGACGCACAAGGCGTGATTCACATCGATTCCGATGAAGAAGACGACGTGGCCATGACGGAGGATGAGTTGTTCGACGACGATGATACAGCTGTGGCTGCAACCGTTGCCCGAACGGCGCAGGAAGAGGAGGATGCCGCAATGGCGAAACGTTTGCAGGAAGAGATGTATTCTGGAGGAAACGCCGACGACGAGGACGTTAGGGCGCCCATGGCTAGAACGACAGAGACTCTGGTGGCGCCAAGTTCCTTTGGCGGGTTGGCGGAGGCTGATGAAGACGAGCTCCTCCGGCAGTTGCGCAGAGAACGAGCGGCTCGAGGTAAGCCGTTACTAACTATTCGGCATCGAAGCTCGGGAATGAAGGAGCTAACATGAGCGCCAGAACCCCCCCGCAACCCTTTCGTGCAGACGATTTGGGATGACGGCACCACACCTGGTGCCGCGACTGGGCAAAGTAGCAGGGCGCAGCGCCTGGCCGATTTGTTCCGCCCGCCCTTCGATCTCATATCCCGTCTTACCTGGGACGAGGCAAGGGATATGGGCAAGGAGACCAAGAAGTGGATTCTTGTCAACTTGCAAGATATGTCCGACTTCAACTGCCAGGCTCTCAACCGCGACATCTGGAAAGACAGAGCAATCAAGGAGCTCGTGCTCGAGAACTTCATCTTCCTTCAGTTCGACAAGAGCAGCGACGCCTCTCATCAATACATCAGTTTCTACCTGCCAAGCCAGGCGCACGAGAATCCCAACAACTACCCCCATGTTTCCATTATCGACCCTCGGACAGGCGAGCAAGTCAAGGTGTGGAGCGGAATCCCGTTCCCTAGCGCTTCGGACTTCCACAGCCAGCTTGTCGAGTTTTTGGACCGGTACAGTCTCGCGGCCAACAGCAAGAATCCCGTAGTCAAGTCCAAGCGCCCTGAGCGCGTGGTGGATGTGGATCGCATGACGGAGGAGGAGATGCTCCAGCTGGCCATGCAGAACAGCCTGGACGCGAACGGTAGTACCGCCGGACAGGCCAACCTCATCGACCCGGACGAGCTAACGCGGTCTATTGGAGATGTCTCCTCTGATAAGGGTAAAGGCAAGGCCGTGGCCGAGCCTGAGGCGGCCGCACCCCCGACTTCAGCGTCTCCATTCGCTAGCATCGCCTCGGACAGACCTCACGTCGAGCCAGCAGCGGATCCGAAGACGACAACCAGAATTCAAATCAGGAACCCGCCTAGCCGTATCATTAGGCGGTTCCGTCTTGATGAGCCTGTGGTACGGTTGTTTGAGTGGCTCAAGGCAGAGCCCCTTCCTGGCAAGGAAGGTCTCGAGTTCGAGCTCAAGTCGGTGCCCCAGGGCACCAATCTGATTGACCGGCTTGACCAAACTATCGCCGAGGCGGGGTTGGCGAACGGCACAGTCATGATCGAGTTCGTCGAGCCCGAGTAAAAGGCGGCATTCCAGTTATTTGGTCGGGTTGTGTCATCTGGAGGTATTTTGCACACGGGGAGAACGGCGCAGCTCGGTAGAACGGCTCTTCATTTTCTTTAATTTGGGGGCCATGACACTCGGCGGTTTGCGGCTTCCAAGCGAGACGCTGGCCATTTCAGGCCATCTCGCAGCGGCGCTGGTAGTGGGCATCTGGTTCAGGGGCAGGAAGTATATTTTGATGGGAAGAAAGTTTTGCCACTGGCATGACCCCAGCATAGACATAGGAAGCAGCACAGAGTTCACCGTGTTTTATCAAGCGAATGATAGATGACTACAGTAGCAATTTGATGCGTGAGGTGAAGATGATGAACCGGAGGTCGCTGACCAACCAACAACGACTTGGCAGAGGGCCGTGGGCTGTCTGAGCTGAAAGCCGTTTGAGAGCTGACGACGAGCAGCCAACCGGGTTGGCGCGGCGGCCCTGGGTGGGCTGAGATGAGGATAACGGTAACTAAGGCAAGTCATTCGTTGGCGGGGAAGGTGAGCACGGGGAAACGCGCTGACGCGGGGCGCGGGATCCCCTGAAACATCCCATCTTTTTGGAGATCCATGGATGCTGACGCGATGAGTGACGTGATTTTACATTTGCTGGAAGATGGCAACTCGAGGGGCGTTGTTGGCCAACCATTTAGGGAACTCAAAGATCATTGACTAGTTGGACACATGATGGATAGGTAGCAGTCAATGACCAAAGTTGTCAGTTTCATGGCTCGAGGAGAGAGACAGAAATTGGAGTGGAAGGAAGAAGGGCTGGAGGGGAAATTGCAGGGATTGCAGGCGTCTGGCAAGCTGCAGCCGGAGAGATTCTCGTTGGTCGTTAGTTATGCCCCAATGTCAAGCTGATGAGCGAATTTGACATCCAGGAACCAGAATTTGACGTGAGTTCAGTAACCGTTGCGATGCTGGAGATTCCCGCCCGGGCACGGCCAGGGCACACACAGTTGTTTGTGGATCGCTGGATGGAGGGGAAAGTGGAGCCATGCGCCGGCGATAAACAAAAAACCCATTGACTGGCGCCATGTGTTTCCCTGACAAACCCCACATGCCACCTGCATCGTCTGTACAATACATTGGCAACCAAACACACCGACACCCACACGGGAACAGCCTGAACTTTGGGGTCTGGATTTTTATTTTTTGTTTCGTTGTCTTCTTGAGGCTTCGTTGCTTTCTGCGGATACCCGCTTCACGACCAATTACAGCATTTCTCGACCTTGGGCTAGTTTCTGTGGAGCTGTTAGACGGGCGTCCCTCGGAGCTTCGGGTTGGAATACCAGGCGCAATTGGCGAACACCTAGCTAGGTAAGACGGCCGCGAGCAAATCTTGACATGCCAGACAACGCGATATTCCATTTCCTTTCCCGCCTTCCGTCCCGCTGCCAATTCCTCCCTTCCGGCATCCCTTCCGTCCCCGCCTCCGCGCCGTTGACCGCATGTCTCAGTTGCTGGTGTTGACCAATTACCCGATCCAGACAGCGCCCGCATACAAGGACGTCGACTGACTGGTGGCACGTCGCGCGCCCCTTCTCGCCAGTACACCGACTTTGCGCCCACCGAGCTACGAGGTTTTGCGACGGAACAAGCCGGACGGAGCACACCGACGATCGACCAAGAGTTAGAGACTGAGACTCCCCCTGTGTATCGACAGCTTCGGAAGTGCTGGGCCACGGAACGGAAAAGTCTGGGAGTTGCGACGATATCTTTGTGGCTCTGTCCTACCACTGAGAAAAGTGCTTGCAAGTTTCGCGCCCCTGGTTAGGGATCAGGAGACATGTCGGACAGGGAGCTGAGAGAGCGCGATGACACCGAGGGGTCAATCGACCCCGAGTCGCTCTACACCAAGGAATACTGCATTGGTTGGTTTCTGCGAGCGCTCTGGGGTGACTCTACTGACCAGTTTTCAAGGCGGTGGTAGCTTTGGCAAGGTCTACAAAGGGTGAGGGTTTCTGAGTAGGAACATGTGCGCACACCAACTAACGCCGACACAGGGTTGACAAACGGACTGGTCATGCGGTGGCTATCAAGGTTATTGACATTGAGAGCGCGGAGGACGAGGTCGAGGACATCATCCAGGAGATTGCGATCCTCTCCGAGTTACAGTCCGAGCATGTCACTAAGTATTACGGCTCGTACGCGAAAGGCTCGGAGCTCTGGATCGTCATGGAATTTTGCTCGGGCGGGAGCTGCGCCGACCTCATGAAGCCCGGCGCAATCGGGGAAGAGTTCATTGCGATTATCATCCGCGAGCTCCTTATCGGCTTGGACTATTTGCACTCGGACAAAAAGCTGCATCGAGATGTGAAAGGTCAGTTTCTCAAGGGTGTCGTAGATGCTTTGGCTGACATTCGCAGCTGCAAACGTGCTTCTCTCGGCCAACGGACAGGTTAAGTTGGCTGACTTTGGTGTTTCGGGCCAATTATCTGCGACAATGACCAAGAAGAACACGTTTGTAGGGACCCCGTTCTGGATGGCGCCAGAGGTGATCAAGCAAAGTGGCTATGATCACAAGGCCGACATCTGGTCGTTGGGTATAACCGCTCTCGAGCTCGCCAACGGGGAACCGCCATACGCCGACATCCATCCCATGAAGGTTCTGTTTCTAATCCCCAAGAACCCGCCGCCGCGACTCAACGGGAACTTTTCGAAAGCTTTCAAGGACTTTATCGAGGCGTGTCTGCAGCGGGACCCCAAGGAGCGCCCGTCAGCGAAAGAGTTGCTGAAACACCCATTTGTCAGGCGAGCCAAGAAGACCAGCCAGCTTACCGAGCTGATTGAGCGGTACAGCCGATGGTCGGCCACGCACAAGCAAGACGAGGAAGAGGGTTACGAAGACGAAAGGCACAATGTCGAGAACCGGGGTCCGATAAACGAGGACATGTGGGACTTTGGTACCGTCCGGCTGGTTGGCGAGCGCGGTGGTGTCGTCCACCGACCCGGGTTGCTGAGCGCTATGGACGAGTCGGCGACGAATGCGAGGTCATCTCGGACGAACGAGAGCTCGGGTGATTATGGGGAGAGGAGGAGAGAACCGAGTCCGACGAAGTTGGTAGTGGATTCTAGGGACACCCTGAAACCGTCCGGCTCAGGCACAAGTGGATCGAGGCAAACATCGCCTCAGAGGAAACCTGTCAGTACATCCATCACGCCTCCATCGCCGACCCGGGTACCGCTCCCAGGATCCCCTAGCAAAACACAGACCCGCGAGCCCGAAACGCCACGAGCATCGCTCGCCAAGCCTATGCCGCCGCTACCGTCAGGGAACTCTCCCGACTACGATCGTGTGCTGCGGGAACAGCTACAAAGGGATATGGGTGTGATGCACCTGGGGTCTGCCATACGGAGCACCAGCCAGGCATCGCAAATGTCGACGCAACAGAGACAGGTCTCGGCGTCAAAAGCGCCGCAGATGAAGATTCCCGAGATACCACCATTCCGCGGCGCGCAGCCCCCGCAACGAACCAGCAACCAACCGCAGGCTCTCCAGAGCAAGAGTTCGCAGCAGTCGTTGTATAACAACCAGTTTCAAGCTTACCAACAAGGCTACCCATCCCAGCCGCCGCAAATCCCGCCGCACAAGACGGTCTACAATAACCAAAACCCACCCGGTCTTCCACCAAAGGAAAATCAACGACCCGGTTGGTCCTCGGCGTCGTCGACTCCCGAGCCAGGGCCGTCATCTTTTCCTACTCCGACACCACCGAATCCTAATGGCGACCTAGACGCGTTGAACGACGTCATCTTCCCGGCGCTCGAGGAAGCGCTGAAGCGCAGACAAATACGGCTGCAGCAACTGTACAGACAGGAACCGGGATTCCCGGGGGCGCCCCCGTCGGCAAATCAGCAGCGAGCGGAAGCAGCTCACGAGAAGATCCGCAAGCTGGTGTATAAACTGGCGCACGTGTGCAAGGAGATTGACCACTTTGACAAGGCGGAGCCGGTGGGAATGGGCAAGGACGTGGGAGCGTTTCTAGAGGGGTTGTTGGAGGAGATATTGGTCCGGGTGGAGCCGTTGGACGAGGAGGAGGTTTGAGGTTATGATGGATGGTGATGTTATGATATATACGAGACACGAGGCATGATGGCTTTGTTGATGGATTGGCGAGTGTAGGTTTGCATGATGTAGGTATGGATAACGCGATGTACTCGTATTGAGCGTGTTCGGTGAGGTTTATAGGCATGGTGCTCGTTGTTCATATGCACAGTCATCCTGCCTGCTTGCCCGGGGAGTCAGGGGGTGTCAACATTGCACTTCGGAGTAGTCAAGTCATGGGTGTGCAGTCTGTCTGTCGACTGCTAAGTGAGCAACGATCAGTCATCCGGTCTTAGCTCAGGGGGGGATGTGAGCATTGACCAACAGGCCATGGTTTACCTAGGTGATTCGATCCGACGTGTTATTCTCTGGTGTAAGTCTAGATAGATGGCTGTTGTTTTTAGGTTTATGCAGTGGCTGGTGGCTCCGCAACTGTTATACCGCGTCATCTGGTGTTAAACAAGATGAGGTGCAAGATCGGGCTTGGTGGAATATGTCACCTCGTGCCATCTCGCCTCATATGTCTATCAACTATTCTGGTTGAGCGTGGTTCTCTTATCTTTTATGGCTCTGCGTCCTCTGCGTTTGTCCCGAGACTGTTACTTAAATGCAGGGAGGTAGTCAAGCTGTATGTGTGTGTCACGGGGTAGATAGCTGATCGCAGAGATGTTTTAATCATTACGAATTATCTCTTTGCCCCTTGTTTTCCTCCGTCTCTCGTGTATGCCTCTCTCTTGTTCTAGGTCTAGGTATTCCAGATTGCTTTCCCTGTTGAAAATGGCATAAGCAAGATAATATGTGTTGAGTTCATGCGTCGTGTCGTATATATCATCACCGTTCCTCCTCCTATCTTGTCTCCTCACCACCCACAGCTCATCCATTTCCCCCTTTACTAGTAGTCCATCTCCCATCCCCTCCCCCCCCCCCTCTTAAACTCCCCAACCCAGACGCAAATGCAAATGCAAACGCAACAAAGACTTAAGCAACAGCCGAAATCTCATTAACCTCCACCTCCCAATCCTGCTTCGCGCACACCATAGAATTACTCGCATACGTCGCGCCATTGGTCCAGTTCGGATTCTGGCTCTTGTGGATGTCGCAGGAGAGCGTGATATCCGCCGCAGCGCTCGCTTTGAAGGTAATCCTGATGACCCGCACGTTAGCCCCTTATCCCACCACACACCCCCCTCTCATCACTCATCAGATAAAGAGAAACTTACGAATCACCACCATCCTCCCCAGCACACCGCCACCGCTGCTCAATCTCAACAGTCCCCCCCACATAAGCGAGATACCTCGTCTCTCCCCGATTCGTATACCGGAATTTGGTCTCGACAATCCTTGACCCGGATTCGGAAGAAGAAGTGGGAGAGGGACAGTTAAACCACTGATCCCCGTAAAAGAATTCCCACTTGCGCGTGTCGGCCGCGGTGCATTCGACGGGCGTGGATGGGAATGCTGGGTTGAGGACGGTAAAGGATAGGTATCCGCCCTCGACGGCGTGGGAGGGCGTGGTGAAGAGGACGGAGGTGTTGAGGGAGAGGGACTGGGCGAGGAGGGAGGTGGTTTGGAAGGAGGTGTTGCTGCATGAGGAGGAAGAGGAAGAGGAGGAGGGGGTGAGGTCCGGGATGGGGGCCGGGGCCGGGGCGGCGGTGGTGAGAGAAAAGGTTCCTAGGAGGAGGAGGGAGAGGGTTGTGAGTTTGGTGGACATCTTTACTGATTAAATGTTGAGTATGTTGGATGAGGTAGGTGTGTTGAGTGTTGTTGTAGGGGTGAAGTGAGGACGAGTTTAGACCTAAGGGGGATGAGAGAGATGGTTACGTATGTTTGTGTGTGTAAGTGATGACGAACCGACACCATCAACCGGGGCTGGCATTTATATATGTCCCCCCAAGGCTCTGGCAATGCCTTTTAAGAGGAGATGCAGTCAACGGCCCGCAAGGCCGAATTCGCATCACAGGATCTAGTGCTAGAGTCTAGAGGATCATCGCAGACAAAAAAAACCCACTATAGCACCCGTATCGCGAGCAACGCATGTTACCAACCGGTCGTGGCAGGGCAAACTAGAACACACACAGTAAAAAAAACCGGGCCGGTGTTCGTATCCGTCAACGTTACCTACCCCTCGGCGCACACCCCTCCGATCTTGGTTTATCCAGGTGTTAGTTGGGTTACCCGGATCGCGGAGTCGGGACTAGAGTCTAGGTCTAGCAGCAGACCAGCAAGCACACGGGCTTGGCATATTCGTGACCCGGTGCGAAGGAACAGAAGGAACAAGCAGAGCCCCTCGTATTCTTTTTCATCCCGCTGCCGTCCGGTCCTACGATGCACCCTACCCTACCCTGCCCTATACGTCAGTTGTATTCCCACACCAACATCTCCAACAAAAAAGATCGGGGCTGCCGATCATGGTTGCACTGCCGGCACTTAAGGCAGCCCCTCCCTCTGGGAATCCGGCATGTATCGTGCCGTGCATCCATCGTACACATCTCACATCCCACATCCCACATTGCGGCTCAGCAGCATCACATGCGTCGTCCTCTGACAACATCAGGATCGGGACTGGCTTTTATTTCATCTACCTAGGTGCCAAAAAATCCCAATCAGAGCAGATCCATCACCTTGCTCGCAACATAATCGATATTGCTCCCCCAGGTGCCCGGCTTGCACTGCAGATACAGCTTGTCACCCTCAATCACGCACTCGCAGTACGAGTCGTTCTTGAGCGCGTCCACCACGCGCAGCACAAACTCGAGGCTGGGAACGGCCTCCAGGAAACCCTCCTGGATCATCTCGTCCTCGCCCACCTTGATGTACTTCATCTGGTACGCCAGCGCCTCAAAGTACTTGAGCGAGAAGCTGCCGAGGTTCTGCTCAAAGTCGTCGCGCACGTCGCTGTTCTTCGCCTTGCGGCCCTCGGCGAGCTTCGCGAACACCTCCTCAAAGTTGGGGTTCAGCGTCACCGCGCTGTCGTCCTTCCCGAGCAGCTCGGCGATCTGGTGCTGCACGGCGCCGATGGCCGGCTCGTAGTCGGCCCGGATGCCGATGCGCGCCCGGAAGCTGAGCGGCTTGGTCGCCGGCGCCGCGTTGAGCGCGTTGAAGAGCGGCTCCTCGGCCATGGCGTAGTCGATGTTGGTGCCGAGACACTTCTCGGTGAATAAAATGCGCAGCTTGCCGTCCTGCACGTCGCAGCCGCAGTACGAGAAGCGCGGGGGAGACGTTTCTTCCACGTCGATGGTGATGACGTGCGCGCTGGCGAGGTCGTTGACCTCCTGCGCGAGGTTCTCGTAGCGTCCCGTCAGGTACTTGAGTTGGTAGATGGCGCCGTCGATGTATCTGCGTGGTCACGGTCAGAGACGGACGGCATCATGAGAGGAGGGGACGTACCCCTTGATGCAGCTGCCGAGCGAGTCCTTGGCGTAGCCGTCGTTGTGGTACGGCCAGATGGCATTAGGATTAACCTCGACGGTCCTGCTCGTGTCAGCCTTGTCGGTGAGATTCTAGAGACAAACTTACCAAGCAGTCCCCAAAACTTCCGAGAGCTGCTTCTCGAGATCGGCCTTGTTGGCGTCGTACTCGTCTCTGAAGTTCTTGCGAACAGCGAGCGAGAGCTTCTCGGCGGGAGGAAGACGGGGCATGGTGTATGTGTATGTATGGTACTGCCGAGATGAGTCTGGAGGTTATGTTGACCTGAACATCCTCTCATCGAGACGCCTCTTTATACATCTCAGCTCAGTTCCCGCTCTGCTTCTTCATCCACATCTTCTCCATCCCGTGCTACCCTACCCCTCAATGGCGTATTGCGAAACAGCTTATCCTGGCGGTGAGGACGAGGCAGACTGCGCCTGACGAGTCAAGAGTCGGCAAGCAAGCCACGAGCTGGGTTCTGGCCCGCTAGCAGCATCGTGCGTGTGCTCGACGCCCGACTTGCAGCTTGCCCTTGCGGTGAGGACGATGGCGGGGTAACCTGAAGAATAGGACGCTAGCTCTAGCTCAGTGTTGGTGGGAATTTGGGAAAAGCTGTGGAACAGGCCAAGATCTAGGCAGCCCCGCGCCGAACGCCACAGGGAACAGCCCGCTAACTTTCTTTCAGCTTCAGCACGGCAGCTTCCGACGGGGATGCTTGGCATCCAGGCATCTCAGCTGAGATCCACCGCTCTTCGTCGTTTCATTCCCGCCCCTGGATAATATGCTCGTTGCCTCTGGTTCCACGGATTCTGGGAAAAGAATTCTCGCCCTGGTGACCCGTTTAGTCTCGCCGGACGAATATGCCTCGCTGGCTCGAGCATCGCAAGGGTCCAGGTTGAGAGCCAGTTACCAGGGACGCAGCTGAACCCCCCGCATCCCGGCCCCTCTGTGTTGTCAAATTCAGGGGTTCCGCAGGCGCCACATTGAGGGCGCCTATCCGACGGTGTCGGTGACGCAGTGCTCTTAAGACGCTTCCCGACCTGCCGTTTGTCATCAATCCGGAGTAAACAATCCATACCTTCATTCCGCCATTATTCCGCTCTGAACCGTGTAGCTCGTCCGTAGGACCCGAACCATCATGCCTCAGCTGTAAGTCCCCTCCCTCTCACCTACCTCAATCCCATCCCATCTAACACCATGAAGCCCCCTAAAAGTCCAACTCGCAATCCGGGACCATTGGAGCTCCCCCACGTCCCCCCTCCAAACAACACTCGCCTCCCTCGCCTCGCTCCTAGGACATGAAATTGTCCTAGACCCCGAATGGCAGCTCCTCCTGACCGAGCTCGATGCCTTCTACCCCGACAAGACCAACTTCGTCCTGGTCGTCACACAATGCGTCCAAGCCTGGGCAAAGTCCCTCACCGAGCTCCTTGACGACGAAGCCCACGAGGCCTGGACCGAGACGGTTCTCGAGAAAGCAAAGTTCGGCCGTCTACGTCTCTTTCTTGAGGTTTCTCCCTCCGAGGATGCGTCCACCTCGTGGTCGGACACACGTGCCGGGTTTGTTATTTGTCTGCCGAGGAAACGGGTGTATCAGGCCGCGGAGCTATTCCCCATCTTTCGGGGGAAGCTGTTGACCTGCTTCGAGGTTCCGAAGGAGAGCGTGCCGCTTCCGCTTCGCCAAGGTGGTGCTGCGGCTGACGAATGGGCGGATGTCGAACTCGACAGGACGACTGGCAAACCCGAGGTTGTGGATAAACCGGTAGTGACCACCGGTCCGGTTTCGTCTCCGGCAAGGCCGGTTGTTGAGTTCCTTCCGACTATGCAGTCGCTGCCCCGGCCGGATGAGCTCTTTCTCAGACCGCCGTATCATCTGACCATCGTCCCGGGCCACTCGGAGATCGAGGTCCAGTGCAGTCATAGCCCATCCTTAAAATTCCTGGCGGATTATTTGGAGCGCTGGTGTAGGGTTAATCATCACGACACGACGACGGTGAGTTTGAGATCTCGTATAAATAACTGTTGGAGAGGCTAATATAACCAGCCGCCGGCCGTGCAAATTCGCCTCTGCCAGTCTGCGTTCGGGCTTGGGGAATTGTTCGACCGCCTGATTCTCTCCACCTCAGAGACGAGGTACACAAACCAGTTTCGGGTGACTACCCCTATGGTGGTCGCCCTGGTGGAGGGCGTGCTGGGATATGAGCTGGTGTCAACACAGGGCACCTGGAGCTTCCGGAGAGACACAGAGTATAAGACGTTGTAATCGTGTGCTGAAAGAAATACAATGCCTGTCATGTCCGCGATTATCTGCAGCCAGCTTATTCTCTCCATCTCGTGTAAATCTTCGCTTCCCACTGGAGAAGAGGTTCTCTTCCCACCCACTCGGACGGGACATCCCTTCCCTGGGACACCTCCCTCCAACCCGGTTCGTTACGGCCCGGCCAATTGGAAACAACGTACTCGGACCCTGGCGTGTCTTCATCACTGAAATTGGCAACCACCACCACCGGCAGAACGTCCTGTCCACCCCTCGACCACGCCATGATCTTCCCGCCACGGCTGGTGTCAACGTGGATAAAATCGGTGTCATCGTCTCCCAAAGCAGGACACTTGGTTCGGAATTTGACCAGGTTGGCAACATAGTTAAACAAATCCCGTCGCCAGCCCTCGTTCTTCCGTTCGTAGTTGACCGGGTCCGACTGCTTCTTGCTCAAGTCCACGCTGCGGTCCATCTGGTCGGCGAACTCCTCCCCGGCGAAGATCATCGGAATACCCACACTGGTGAGCAGCAAAGCAAAGGCCAACTTGGCCCGCTGCTCGACGTCCCAGATGTTGTTCCTCTTGAGGAAGTTGTACAGCCTCTCCTTTTGTCCCTGCCATCCCTCGATATCGTGGGATGTGATGTAGTTGATTGCCTGGGCGCCGTCGGTGAAATTGGTGTCACCGCGGTCGTCCAGCGTGGTGTTCGCCAGCTTCCGAATGTTCCACTCAAAACTTTCCTGGTCGCTCAGGGGGTTCCCCAAAACGGCGGCGCGCAGTCTAGCCTGCCACGGCTCGTTCCACAGAGCGTTCAGGACACCCTGCCTAACCATCGAGACCGGCATCGACAGCTCTTCGCCAATGACCAAAAACTTGCTGGGGTCCGCCGACTTGCCGTACCTCGCGTTGTAAAGCTCCCATGCACGCTCCTTGTACGAGCGAACAAAGTCATAGTTCCCGATGTTGTTCACGGAATCAAGACGGAGACCACCCACACCAAAATCAGTCATCCAGCGAGCGAGGTGAGACCGATGAAAGGCCCACGAGGGGTGCACTTGCACGTTGTCCTTTCCGGACTCGGGGTCGTAAGACTGGACGGTCGGGATATACCGCCAAGACTCGCCGCCAAAGCCGTCTCTGATCTGGTGGTTGGCGTGAGACTGGTAGCTATCAGCGTTGTCGGGCTCCATGGTCGGACGGATGTGGAACGGGTGAAAGTCGATGTAGCGGTACGAGTCATGCCCGAAAGCCATAACCACGTCGGTGAACAGGCGAATGTTCTGGCTATGGATCTCGTCGACGAGCCGGACCAGGTCGGAAGACGAGCCGAGGTCGTAGTCGGTGGCAAAGTAATGGGCTGTTGCGTAGCCCCATTCTCCCTTTGCTCTGGCGTCGGCAACTGGCATCAGCTCCAGTGCATTGATGCCGAGATCTGAGAGAATGGCTTCATCCCGAACGGCCGCCACGGTCGCGAAGTTTTTACCAGGCTGGGCCTCGTCGAAGAGCGCGATGACGTCCTTGAAGGTTCCCACGTCGACATCGACCCCCCTAGAGTCGTTGCCGCTCTTCGCCCAAGAGACCGGCAGTTCGTAGATTACAATATGGTTGTTGCTGGGAAGAGCAGCTTGATCGGGAACCACAGCTCTTGCCGAGTCGCTGCCGTTGATATCGCAGGCCCAGAGTTTGCCGTCGCGGAATTTGATCACCGCCGCAGGCTGAGCTGCATCGCTGGGCCCTCGAGTCACGCGGTAGTCGACGGTGAACGTGAGGGGATCTGTAAATAGGATAGGACCTGGTCGCTTTTCGGGAGAGGTATCCCCGACTTGGAACCAATAATGGTAGATTGCATTATTGGAAAGCGGCGGCGAGATGCTATTCGCGTCAAGATGCCAGAGATCCGTCTTTCCCTCCCAGGGGGTCAGAGGGAATTGGCCGAGTTGGCTGAATGTCGTGGTCTGCTGGTCCAATGTGCCAATCACCAGCTCTGGCGGTGTGAAGGAGGGACCAGAGCCCGGAACCCAGAGAACAAAGTGCTCATGGCGAAGATTGAGGAGATCAACAGGATACATGATGCTCAATTGGGGGAAGACCAAGCTGATTCACAACCGAGAAGTTGTAGAAGAAAGGAACAATAAGCTCAAGAGAAACGAGACAAACGGAGAGCTTTAAACCGTTGGCTGCACTGGGAGATGGACAAAAGGGGATGCATGTGGCTGGCTGTGATCATGATCCCGACCATTGGGGGATGCTCCTGCCTCCAGCCAGCCTCATACGAGGTGCATGCCGTGCCATTGAGAAGCGGGGTATTGCTTGAGAAGCAATATGTCTGGTCAGGTCGGTATCCGGAGTGCTTGGAGCCTTGTCGTACTTGTAATACTGTCCTTCGCGAGCACCAGACAAAAGTGCGTTGAAGTGCACATGAAGTTGTCTTCAATTGCTGCAAAAGCGACAGCTGAACTCTTGGCAGATGACAGCACCCCACCACAGCTCGCAAAGTGCCAAACGTCACAGCACAGAAATGGCTGTGCACACAACGGCTTGCGCTATCCTCTTTGGGCATAGCGGCCGCCTAGCCAACCGCGTCCCACTCGTCCGGCAACAAGGAAGCTCCACCACCAAGCTCCATTGGCAATTGCTAGGTTTTGGCTTTGCGGCATTTGGTCGCTCTCTTTTTCGCCTCGCCAACTTCTTCACGTCCACACCTCACCGACCCTTCCGCTCCTCCAATTCCTCGCTCTGTGGTCGCCGGCTCCCAATACAACACAATGCTGTCCCGAAACTCGTCCCGAACGGCCCAGGTGAGTTAAACTCCCTCTCCTTTCCCCGCGCATGTGCAATGGCGCCTGCAAAATCGCTCAGGACGCCGCTGATAAGCCTTTGCAGCGCCTCTTGCGGGCAGCAGCCCAGCCGTCGCAGCGCCTGAACGTTGCGCGCGGCTTCGCCAGCGTCCAGGACGCCCCCCAGAACTCGGTCCAGTCCGATCTCTTCAAGCCGACCAAGTATGGCGGCAAGTACACCGTCACCCTCATCCCCGGCGACGGTATCGGTGCCGAGGTTGCCGAGAGCGTCAAGACCATTTTCAAGGCCGACAATGTGCCGATAACGTGGGAGCAGGTCGAGGTTTCGGGTCTGGACGAGGGCAAGCCCTCGGCCCGCACAGAAGAGGCCTTTAACGAGGCCGTTGCCTCGCTGCGGCGCAACAAGCTCGGTCTGAAGGGTATCCTGCACACGCCTATTAGCCGGTCTGGCCACCAGAGCTTCAACGTGGCCATGCGGCAGGAACTCGACATCTACGCTTCCATCTCGCTGGTCAAGAACATCCCCGGTCTCCAGACGCGCCACAAGGGCGTCGATCTCTGCATCATCCGTGAGAACACCGAGGGAGAGTACAGCGGTCTGGAGCACCAGAGCGTACCGGGCGTCGTCGAGTCGCTCAAGATCATCACGCGTGCCAAGTCGGAGCGGATCGCCAAGTTCGCCTTCAGCTTCGCCCTGGCCAACCACCGCAAGAAGGTTACCTGCATCCACAAGGCCAACATCATGAAGTTGGCCGATGGTCTCTTCCGCGGCACTTTTAACAGACTGGCCCAGGAGTACCCCCAGCTTGAGTGCAACGACATGATTGTCGACAATGCCTCGATGCAGTGCGTCAGCAAGCCCCAACAGTTTGACGTCATGGTCATGCCCAACCTTTACGGTGGTATTCTGTCCAACATTGCCGCTGCTCTTGTCGGTGGTCCCGGTGTCGTTCCTGGCTGCAACATGGGCCGCGACGTTGCCGTCTTCGAGCCCGGCTGCCGTCACGTCGGTCTTGATATTCAGGGCAAGGACCAGGCCAACCCTACTGCTCTTCTGCTCAGCGGTGCTATGCTTCTTCGTCACCTTGGTCTCGATGACCACGCCAACCGTATCTCCAGCGCCGTCTACGATGTGATTGCTCAAGGGTACGTTTCGTTTTTTCTCGCTAAGCTGTCAGCTAATCGTTGTAGTAAAATCCGCACTCGCGATATGGGCGGCAATGCCACGAACCACGAATTCACCCGGGCGATCCTCGACTCGATGGAGAAGGCCTTGTAGTAACGAGATCCCATCTGGTAAGGGGATAGCTCGAATGTACGATCCGAACCATCGGGACGCCGACCCGAGACGACCATGATCTTCAGGAGGGAAGCGGGTGAATGATACCACGAGAGAACGAGGATCGGTCTATGGACGGGAGACGGCATGACCGGGGTGGAAATTGGAGAGGCGCATCCAAATTGGCTGTATTGTAGCGGTAGACGTCATGACATGGTTTTTTGTTCTACAGTTTTATGCATGGGTGAAATGTGTTTATATGCTGGTTCTGGCCATTTTCTTTCAGTCTTGATTATTCGAAACGAAGTGAGATTTTCAGCAAGGTCTGCATGCTTTTTGGAGATCACAATGCGCGCTGAGTGGGACACGGCGCAAGGCCTCTACCGACCGGGAAAAGTGGGTCAGATCCGGATCCCGGTACGGCCCGGGGATCTGACTGCCGGACCGAAGGACCGGAACACATGGGGGGCAATCTGGACCCCCCGTTCAACCCAAATTCGAGTGGTTGTGCAGAAGCCTAAAAGGTCTCGGGCTTAGCTTACTTTCCACCTTGTATTTGACTCCATGGTTCTACACATAGAGTTCCGGAGGATTTGTGTCCCATAGGGAATGGCAGGTTGGGGTGAAAGAGCTTCACCGGCAAAACTTGGATGCTGGCCGGTGTTTGTTTTAGTTTTATCCTCCTCTCTGGTGATTTTAGTATGAAATTGGCCTATAGATCTGGGGGGGCTTGTCACCCATCCTTAGCTATAAGACCCTGAGTTCGTATATATGGTAATCAAGGCTCCGTGTTAAATGTTTGGCGGTTGAACAAGAAATACGGTTTCCTACCTGTCCGACATTGTTCTTCGGCAGGAGCGCCTTTTATTTGTTTCGAATATACGAAGCTCTCTCGAGCTCACTATTGACTCTAGATGAGCTACACGGTCAAGTTATTCCCGCAAAGATACAAGCTACAATGGACAACAGAGGCTAGAGAATGTCGTAATGCCTACCTAGTTAGGTGCCATCAGACATCTTTTGACCAATAAGACATCTAGTTTTACACCATTTGAGGGGAAACCAAAGACATGGCGCGGTATGACGGTCGGGAACCTGTCCAGAAATCATTTTCGTCCGTCTCGGACTGGCTCCGATGTGCAACACAGAACCTGGAAGAGAGAGGGATAAATCCACGTAACCACTGCGGCTGAGCGTAGCAGAGATCTGCCTGCCCAAACTTTACTTTCATCCCGGCCCAAGCAGACTACCCTAAAATGCCCCGTCAAAAAACATCAGGTGTGGCATGTACGTCGTTGGATTGGACGTCATACGAAATTTTTCCAACTGACAAACCAACATCACATCCCCCCATCCAAACTTTTTTGTTGGAGAATATGTCCGACGAGGAGCATAGCATGATGCATGAAGAAGAGAGGGAAAGAGAGAAAAAAAAAGGGTCCAAGCTACCCCTCTTTCTCCCCGTCCCCAGAGATGTGACCATGATGCAGCCAGGTGCGTCGGTGCCTGCGCCTGGTTGGTCACCGGGTTGCAGCCCAAGTTTTACTTACACATCTCGTCAGGTAGGGCTGAAATGGGTCGGGCGAAGCTGACCCCGCGGTTGGTTTACACTCCTCGTCCTGCAGGCAGGCCTGTTTCTGACTTGTCCAGACAAAAAACGAGCCAGACGGATGACCCGGTCAGAGAATCACGCTACCCTAACCTACGAAAAGCAGGCCGCGTGTGTAACCGTAAGCAGCCTGGACCCGAACGAGACAGCTGCAGCTCATTCAGCTGAGGGGTTAAAGGAGAGCTACGGAGTGTGGAGGAGGAGGGAGGAAGAGGAAGAGGGGTCGGGGATGTGTATAAGACCATGGGATGGAGAGGGGTCAGGGGGGAAGATGGTTTGTTCTGCTAAAAGGTTGCTCGGTGATTTCATCTGAGCATTAAACCGATATAACATCAAAAGAGACATCAACAAGACGGCAAGCATGAGCGGTGGAAACATTGCCATCACCGGCGTGCCCACAACCCCCGGGGCTGGTGGTGAGTTCCCCCCTATCCTCGATCCAACAGAAAGAAAGAGAAAAACTGACAATCCCAGGCTCGGTCCCCATCCGCCGCGAGATCCGTGACCTCCAGCGCAACTTCCCCGACCAGTTCAACCTCTACGTCCTCGGCCTGCAGAACCTGCAGTCGCTCGACGAGAGCCAGCTGCAGTCGTACTACCAGATCGCCGGCATCCACGGCCAGCCGTTCAAGCCGTGGAACGGCGTGACGAGCAGCACCGACTGGCGGACCTCCTCGGGCTTCGGGGGGTACTGCACCCACTCGTCCATCCTGTTCGTGAGCTGGCACCGGCCCTACCTCGCCCTGTACGAGCAGGCCCTGTACAAGTCCGTCCAGACCGTCGCCCAGAAGTTCCCCGCCGGCCCGCTCCGCGACAAATATGTTGCTGCCGCCAAGGACTTCCGCGCGCCCTACTTTGACTGGGCGAGCCAGCCGCCAGCCGGGTCGACGGCGTTCCCGAGCGCCATTTCTCAGTCCTTTATTTTGGTGGTGGACGTGGACGGGGCCACCAAGACGATCGCCAACCCCATCAACCGCTTTGCTTTTCATCCCGTGAACCCGGCGGCAGGTGACTTCAACGCAAACGTATGTCTACCCCTTTTCCTCTTCCCGAGAGCAACACTGACATCTCTAGTGGTCCCGCTTCCCCCAGACGGTGCGCTACCCCGACCGGGCCGGAAAATCACAGGACTCGCGCATCGCGCCGATCCTGGCCAACGAGCTGGCCTCGCTGCGGTCCAACGTCAGCCTGCTGTTACTGTCGTACACCAACTTTGACGCCTTCAGCTTCAACCGGTGGGATCCGAACACGTCCCCGGGCGCCTTTGGCAGTTTGGAAGACATCCACAACGAGATCCACGACCGCGTCGGCGGCGGCGGTCATATGAGCGCGCTCGAGGTGTCGGCCTTTGATCCCATTTTCTGGATGCACCACATGTAAGCTTTTGTCTTGTGACAAGTCGTAGGGGTATGTGCTAACCAACCTCACAGCAACGTTGACCGCATGTGGTGTGTATACCCCCTAAACCCCTGATTAGGTAGCTCGTCCATACTGACAACACACATCCAGGGCCATCTGGCAAGACCTAAACCCAACCTCCTTCATGTCCCCCCGTCCGGCGCCCTCCTCGACCTTCAACGCCAGCCGCGGCGCCACCCAGGACCAGAACACCCCGCTCTCCCCGTTCTGGGACAAGTCGGGCTCGAAGTTCTGGACCTCGGCGCAGGTCAAGGACTCGGCGGCCACGTTTGGCTACGCCTACCCCGAGACGCAAAAGTGGAACTTTCCTTCGACCCAGGCATACCAGGCCAGCCTGCGCCAGACCGTCATCTCGCTCTACGGCAGCAACGTCTTCCGAAACTTCCTCGCCAACATAGCCACCCGCGAGGTTTCGAGTGCTGCTCCATCCGTCGCGGCCGCCACAGCCGGTATCGCCGCCCTGGGGCTGGCCGGCCCTATCCCCGAAAACACTGAAGAGACCAAACCTGCTGCCGCTGCTGCACCCGCCGCCGCCGCCCCAGCGCAAAAGAAACTTGCCAGCGAAACCAAGCCGGAAACCAAACCCGCCACCGAAGGTATGCCCTTCCCCCCCTCATTATCACCCCCACCCCCCCCTTCCTACCATCCACCCCACTAACAACCAACAACCCCAAGACAAATCCCCCATCCCCGCCTCCCTAGCCCACCTAGCCCCCAACAACGAATACACAGAATGGCTCGTCCTAGTCCGCGCCCAAAAGCACGGAATAGGCCAGTCCTTCCGCGTGCAAGTCTTCCTCGGCGACATCGATGAATCCGCCCCAGAAACATGGGACACGGAGTGGAACAGCGTCGGGCGCGTGTCGGTCCTCGGCCGCGCGCCCGAGACGCAGTGCGGCAAGTGCGTCGCCGACACGGCCGAGGGCCTGATGGTCTCGGGTACTGTCCCCTTAACCTCGGCGCTGCTGCAGGATATCGTCGCGCACAAGCTGGCCAGTCTGGAACCGAAAGACGTGCTGCCGCACCTAAAGGCCGATCTCAGGTGGAAGGTGCGTTTGTTTACTGGCGAGGAGCGCGCCGTGACGGATGTTCCTGAGCTGCGGGTCAGTGTTGCGTCCACAAAGGTCAAGATTGGCGCCGATGGGCTGCCCGTCTACTCGGGCCAGTATACCGTGCATCCCGAGGCGACCGAGGGCAAGCCGGCCGGTCTGCGGGCGGGCGATCACATCTGAGTATTGGGAGAGGAACAAAAATTGGGTATCAGATTTTTTTGCAGCGGAAAGAAAACCCCATCCCCAGAAACACCAGTCCATGCCAAAATATGCAAATGCCGAAAGAGTAAAAATCAAAATTGGATCCTCCGTTTTCGCCCGGTATACTTGGACGTAGCCTTGACCACCTTTCCCTTCCGCTCCATCTGCTCCTTCTTCTTGATAATCCAGGTCTTACTCCCCTTCTTGATCTCGCCCTTCCCCGTCGTCTTCCCCTTTCTTCGTGCGTCCAGCACATCCACGCCCTCCATCCCCTCCACCACGCCCGTGATATCCCCATCCGCCGCGCTCCCGCCCACCGTCAGGACCAGATACACCTTGACGTTCTTCGTATCCGGATCATCCTCCAACAGCCCCGCACCAAACCCGGCCTTCACCGCCGCCGACGTGATCATCTTTTTTTGGACATCATTCTTGGGATAAAACTGACACACCGCCCGCCCGCCCCTCTTGAGACTAGCATACAACCCGTTAAAAAACCGCGACAGCCGGCCGGCGGGCGACGTCTCGCTGCTCTCGGCGTTGCACAGCCACTGGATCGCCGATATGCTGATAGCCGCGTCGAACGTGCCCGCGCGGAACGGCACGCCCTGCCCGATGTCGGCAAGTAACAAATCGCCCTCGACGTCGCGCTGCAGCGCGATGTCCAGCATCGACGCCGAGATGTCCATGCCCACCCACGCGTGCGGACCGCCCTCGTCCGGCGGGATCTGTGACAGGATCTCGCCTGACAGGCCGGAGCCGCAGCCGATGTCGAGGATGAGCGAGGGAGAGGGCAGGTCGAGGAGCTCGAGGGCGCGGCGGGTCATGGAGGCTTGGATGGTTTGGATGCGGGAGGAGGTGGTGTATTTGCGCGCTTCGACGTCGTCGTAGTGCACGTCGGCGGCGCTTTTTTATCTCTGTTAGTTCTGGATTCTTTTTGCTCTGGGGAGGAGAGAAAGGCATACAGGGTATCCTCGGGTCGAGACATGGTGATGTTGTGAGGTGTGAGGTTTGCGACAGCGGTGTTGATGGCGGGGTCGAGACCCTGCAACTCGGTCGGCGATTCGAATCGGTCCTCCTTTCCGATATTTCTGGGTTTCAATGAGGTGATTGATTTCTGCTTTCTTCAGGATGCCGTCCAGCAAGGAATACCCTCGGTAATCCTTCTCTCAGGTATCATAACATCCGGCAATACATGAAGTTAACCCCAGAAATTCAACCCGCCAAAAGAATTGTGGGCGGTGAGCCGATAAGCTACTTTCTTATCGTTATCTAATCAGCTCCCCACCTCGGCTCATCAGGGTACCCCTGCATTCGCGCCAAGACAAATCCGGGCCCTGACGTCGGTTTTTTTGTCTGCTTGCGCCGGACTGGACACGTTCCATGGAGAGCCACTTTAAACGAACGCGTCTCTCTCTGCCGAGCCGGTCCCCTCCCCTCCCCCCCTTTTCGCAGACAACGGACACCACCGCATAATTGAAGTCGCTCCTTTTGATGTCAACACACCGGTAATGAACCACCACCACCAACGATAACTTCTCTCTCCTGTCAAGGTGTCAACAGTCAAGAGTCAAGATGTGGATCCTCCCGTTGGTGGGCTACCTTGGCACCATCGTAGGCTTTTGCTTCCTCACGCTCGCCATCGGTATATATCCCCCTTTTCCCTCCTTCCCATAGATATAGACGCAGAACCACTGACAGACGACGAAAAAAAAAAAGCCTCCGGCCTCTACTACCTCTCGGAACTAGTCGAAGAACACACAGTCCTAGCCAAGCGCTTCCTCACCAAGCTAATCTATACCATCATGGCCCTCCTCCTCCTGCTCTGTATAATCGACCGCTTCCCCTTCTGGCTCACGGTCCTCTCGATTTCCTCGCATGTAATATACCTCGGCAACATGCGACGGTTCCCCTACGTCAAACTTAGCGACCCTTTGTTTCTTACGTCTTGCGGTGTGTATTTTTTTTTTCCTGGATTCCCTTCCCTCCCAACAATTACTAACAAAACAAAAAAAGGTCTGGTCCTGCTAAACCACTACCTCTGGTTCAAACACTTCTCCCACCGCCAGGAGCGCGCATACCAGCGCATGTCGAGCTACTACGATGTTCCGTCGGACGTGCCGACCTTCACCGAGATCGCGAGTTATTTTGGATTGTGCGTGTGGCTCGTGCCGTTTGCGCTGTTTGTTAGTCTGTCGGCGAGCGATAACGTGCTGCCGACTATGGGGAACGAGTCTGCTGCGGATAGTAGTAATATGGGAGGTGGGGGAGATGGGAGTAAGTCGAGGAGGGGGCAGGGGATGGTCAAGGTGTTGGTGGATAATGTGTTGGCTGGGATAGGCGAGGTGACGGGCATGCTGGGGTGGAGGAGGCAGGATGATCGGATTTGATCTGGTTGAGGGGGGTTTTGGATTTTATTTATTCGTTTTTTTGCATGGTTAAAGTGGTAACGGGGCGTTGGGCGAGATACTTAATGATGCGGACATCTTTTTTTATTTTCTTTTTGCTGAGGCCTGACCTTTCTCTATATATACTGAGGACACAGCGCGTGTTGACACGTGCTGTTGACCAGAAATGGGCCGTCGCTGGGAATGCCTCTTTTCCCCGCGGGTCCTTGACCGCCTTAGAAGGCAGGTTAGATACAGCATCCCGATACAGCATCCCCCCCGTTCATAATGCTTTGCGTGTGTCGACTCGCTCTGACAAACTCCAAACTCCAAACTCCAGATGTAGCCCGCTCCTGCTTGGCGAGGCAAAGGCCATGCTACCTATATACTACACTTCAGACAGGCAGGGCCATGTCCGGTCCGGCTGGCAACCGTTGATGGTGAAGGAAACTCCCATAGGTGGTTAAATCTTGGTAGATCGTTTTGGTATTTTTCCATTGTCAGTGTGGTATTGTCTCCAGTCCAGGTAAACCGTAACGAAAGGGGTAGGTTTTGAACAATGCAATATAATAGGTAAGTAGTTGAGTATTTTCCCAACGGGAGTAAGCCAGGAACCAAAAAAAAAGGAGAGCCAGGCCGGGTTGGTCATGCTCTGTTTCCGGCAGGTGGGTAGGTTGCAGTCTGTTTCCGTCGTCTCCGGTTATGGTCTCATGGTCCCAAGCAATCACATCACAGCGCAGCCGCCAACGCCGGATCCAGCCCGGCCCGGGCAAACCGTTCGGCGTAGATGGCCTCGCGCCGCCGGCGGATTAGGGCAAGCAGCTCGTCGAAGCTGCCCGCCTCCGCTTCCGCACCAGCCGTCTCGTCTGCGGCGCTATCTTCTGCCCTGTCGCTCCTCTGTTCGGGCTGTGACAGTGACAGTGACGCCGCAAGATGATCGGGCGGTGCGTTGGCGATGATGGACATGCTATTTTCGAGGGTATAGTTCAACCCGTCATCGTCCGAGTCCGAGTCCAATTCAAATTCTAGAGTCGACGGCCTCGGCATCGTGGCCATCCCCATCCCCATCCCCCCCATGCCTGCGCCCGACGTCAAGGCCGAAAGGGGATCATTGTCATCCTGTCGTTGCTGGGGCGGCTGGAAGCCTTCTGTGGTTGGGGGTGTAGGCGTGTGTGTCGGGGTTATCACGGTGAGTTGGGTCCCCCCGTCCGCTCGTTGCTCGTTTGTCTCGTCGTCGTCATCGGCGGCGGCGGGTCTGGAGAAGATGGACGGGGGCGGGGCGCCTGTCTTGACGGTGAGGGTTGTTATGGTCGAGGGTGGTGGTGAGTAGGATGACGGGGCTGATTCGAAGAGTGGTGACTGCGGATTTTCTAGTTGAGCTGGGCTGTTGGTTGTGGCTGTGGTGATGGTCGTGGTGTTGGGCTCGGATACAGCACCTGAAGAGCCTGGACGATGTGGTAGGGTGAGTCTATCGTGTCCCGGGGACGGAGAGTTGAAGGAGATCTCGTTCTCCATCATGTTGCCGCCGCCGTTGCGAAGCGTCTTCTGGGTCGTCTCGTTCATGGTGGTATACCCGCCGGCTGTATGGTAGTGATCGGGACGGTTGTGTCGTACGCTCCAGACGGGACCGGGTCGTGTTCGGTGGACTTCCGTAATCCACGGGACTTGTTTGATGACGGAAGGACAGTTTGGCTGATACCGAAACTTGGAGGATCTCTGAAGTGTTTGTTATCCGTAGTCGAAATCCGGTCTCCTCTGGAGACCTCAGAGATCCCAGAGGACGAAGCGCGCTTATATACCCATATTTGGCTGCTTCCGTCACCATGTGCCAGCCCGGTTTGCTGAGTGACTATGGCACTGCCATTCTATCTTCTCTCCCTGCCAGCTGACATGGTTCCTTCCGTCCCAGACAGTATCACGAAGCCCGGCTATCCGTGGGACAGGGTGAGGGTGACAACAGTGAGCCGCTCGCATCTCGTGGTGTACTTAGCGGTAGTCTTGTATCTTTGTTGTGTTTCTTGTGGTTATCCGGTATCGCCTCCGGGTTGCTCGTTACCGTCCTTGCCGACTCACCCCGCCCAAAATCTGACGTCTTCAAGCCGATACGTATTGAAGTGCCCAGGTGTGTCAGCCGTGGACATGAAAGTGCCATGCCGGAGAGGCATGCTGTGTGATACTCCCGCAGCTTGCTGCCCCAAAACAAAACCCGTCAGTATCTGCAAAAGAGGTTGTTTGCTTCCACGGCCCACATGTCGTGCTACCAGGAACCGACAATCTGCAAGAACCAACGGCTCTGTCGCCAAAGTCCTGTCCGTCCGGCCGTGTTAGCCTCAAACCACACCATCTGCGGCTTGCCCTCCAATCCATAGGATGCTAGAGGCGGACGGAGCCAGAAAGAGAGGCCCGACACCGCATGTGTCCTAATCATCTGACCTGCCATTTTCGGCCATTTGAGGGCACCTAGTCTAGTTTAGTTGTTATTCTTTCTAAACCGGGCACTGAAGGGTGGGTTGTCTGCAATGGTGACTGGCTCTCGGCGATCTGAGAAAATATCCGTGGAGCTATGCTTGCTGTGGTACCAGGTAGGGCTGCCGCTCGAGACAGAAACACTGCCCATGGGGAAAACAAGGAATTTCCTGGGAGAGCCTTCGGTCACCCTGAACGTGCTAACGCTTAACTCCGTGCTGGACACGACAGCTGTGTGTGTCATTACTAGCCAGACGAGGGACGGATATGATCATTGAGTTAGTTTCTGGGTGGCACGTGGTAAATATGATGGCGTCTGTTTAGGTCCAACTGTTTAATGTCCGTTCATGCTGTCATCACATTTCCTTGATTGCCGTGGCTGCTTTGGGACTCGGGATAGACAGTTCGGTATCCTTCAGGGTAAAGCCTCCGCTTCCTGCCAATGGATGAGCGGTGCCATGGAGCGGTTACAGTTGACCCGATGTGCACGACACAGTTCGCGAGAACAATGCCGACCACCAAGCAGAAGGTGGTACGAGACGATAGCAGTCCAGTCACGACGACAGAGACCGGTAAAGGAGGCCAATGAAGAAAGACTGCTCGACAGGGCAGGAGAAGAAGGCCTCGACCAACCTGCTGGATTCCTACCAAGACATCCCCCGCCCTGGTAGGTTTTAGGTAAGGCATGGAAGGCACTCTCTGTGAGACGCTGTAGGAAGCCTGGCCGGGGAAGGCTCTCTGTAAGTAAGTAGCCGCAACATCCCGCCCACCACGAGGCATGTCGGCCTCCGTGTGCTTAAACCGTCTCAACTAAGCCTAGGAGGCTCGAGACTTGGTTATTAGCATGGTGACACGAAAGAAGCAGCCCGCCTGTGCAAGCGGCTTTTCACATGTCTGTTTCGATGCCCTGACCTCTCGCGGACGTAAGGTTTTGAGACTACATATGAGAAGAAAGTTGTAAACATCGGGTTTGGGTTTGGTGTTTTGTTCTCTATGTTTTCCTCCCTTTTACTTGGCACTGCTGCGTTCACAACGAAGATGATATTATAGGTCCTGACTTATGGTTGGATCTGGGTGCCCGAGTGTTTACTAACCAAGTATCGCCGACAATTGGTCCGGAGGAAAGTGAGCTGTACCTCTAGGCTGAAAAGATACATAGGTAGTTTATATTGTACGTAAAAGCCTGTGGCGCAGACATAGATGCCAGTTCTTTTCTTGTCATTTTCTTGTCTTTACCTCGTGGTACTGGGCTCTCGACAATCCTCTTATTCTTGCGTTTCTCTTTCTTTCCCACTCAAAGGGGCCCGCAACTTTCTCGTGAATCGTCTGATACATAGGTCCGCAAAGTCGGAAACTAACTTATCTCAGAGAACACCTGATCCTGCGTATTTTGCTTGTCTACTTCCATCCTACCAGAGTCGAAGAACTGAACCAGAAGATCGGGTGAAAACACCGGTTATTTTCTACTTGAAGGGTCACCATTGGTCAAGTTTGACTACCCCGATGTGTTCAGTCCCTCTGTTCTGTTTTGGTTTGTCCTCCTCCCCTTCTCTGCTTGCATCGCTCGGCACTTCCGAGTGTTGCTCGCCAACCTAGTCACCATCAGCGCCAGCATTAGAGAAAGTCCCAGTATTGCTGCATAGATGATGTTCATAACCATCTGTAAACGAGTGTCCCACCATCTGGAACCATCAGTCCATTCTGAGCCAGTCCATCCGAGTCGGTTTCTCGGTTTCCCCGGCTCCCCAGTTTCCCCCGGTCTCGCTCCAGCTTCCACGACCCTGAGCCCTTCGGTATTGTTTGCTTCTCTGGGTAGTGCGTGTGACGATCGGTCGAGCGGAGAGTATCGACTGTCCACTCACAGCCACGGGAATTTTGTCCGGGCCACAGACACCACACACGCAGTCAAGCAGGTAATGTATGGCTGGAAACACGGAGACAACGCAGGTCACTTGCCACTCGGTAAATAGGCGTGTTTGAGCTCCTGGATAAACACAGCACCACCACCAAGCAGACGAACCAGTGTCTTTCCAATCACTTCATCACCTGTCCAGTGCCGGCAGACGGTTTACATGTTACTCAACCACCGAGCCACGAGCGTATTAATATAGAAACAAAAATACAAGCAACCCCTTGAACAACACGTGGTATCTCCCCCTCGGCGAACCCCACCAAACTCCTGGCGTAAATATACCCAAAATCGTTACCCCAAAGAATTTTTTCTCTCGGAGAATCCCGGAGGCATCCCAGACTTGAAGACAGCAAAGATCCTCCGATAGACGTACGTCGCGTGCTAGCCAAAGCTAAACGAAAACAGCCTCAATGGGTATATATCGCAATGTCCCAGAAACCGGTGAGCCAAGAGTCAAAAAATCATCATCATAACGAACCACCCCTTAACACTCTCATGTTTCCCATTGGAACGCTATTGGGGGCTGCGTGGGCATAATGGTCGAGGTCTTTGTTCCCAAAGACGGCGCCTTCTCGTCGCCCGGTTTCTTCGGACGGAAGCCGCTGAGAGCTGCGACTCGGCCATATCCTTGTCTTGACTGTCCATATCTCCTCCCTCAGCGTGGCCCAGCTCGTAGCACAAAAGATGACGGCATTCCAGACGCCTTGGAGCGGCAGAACGACGGCGCTGGCCAGGTTGAGAGGATAGCTTGTCTTGGTAGGGTGCGCAAAAGAGTAGACCCGGTTGATGCTGCTCGGGGTCCATGTGATCAGGATCGAGACAGCGAACACGAACGAGGTTCGAAGGTACGCTAGCTTGACCGGATCGAGGTTGCGCAGCCGGCTGAGGAACCGGGTCCACGGCCTTGTCAAGCTTTCAAACCTCCCCTTGTCCGGTTTGTTGTTGTTGTTCCTCGAACGGGATGAGACACTCGAAATCGTCGTGAAAGGGTTTGTGTGCGGTTTGGTCGAAGCCGTTTGGTCCGTGTCGTCGTCGAGAGATGCTAACCATGAGGACCCCTGCAGGTCGGGCTGGGCCCGTGGGAGAACTGCCGTGATCGACGGAGCCGGCGAGGAAGGCGGCGTCATGGATTGGCTGTCCGAGGCCTCGGCGGTGACCCGCACCTCTGTCGTGACCGTGCCATAGGAAGCTGATATCCCGGAGTCTCCCTACACGCGCGTGAGTGTTTAGCCAGGGCGAAGTGGAGAGAGGATAATGACGTCGCATGGTGCTGCCGCTGCAAGAGAGGGAAGAAGCGGTGTGGTATGGATATGCGACGAGGGGATGGATTTCTTACCTTTTCAGCGCACCCCTGACTTTCTGGTCCAGATGGCTCCCTGGCAGCTGCCTGGTTGCTCAGCGTCAAGTTGCGCAACTGATTACGCTGGTGGAAAACGTGATAACCAACGGCCAGGTAGATGACGGCAGATAGTAGGCTACATGTCCAAATCGGGATATAGTACGTATAAATCCGAAGCGAGTTATATCTATCTCCGATCCAGCACCACAGCTACCAAAGGCACGATTATTAGCGCATGCTCCAGAAATACAATCCAGATCGGGGCCGGACTCACCGTCGCATCGGCGTAAATGTGCTCCTGTGTCGGGGTATAAAAAAGACAGATGACGGCCGGAAGGGCCGGTAGGCCAAAGCAAATCAGCGAGTACAGCCACAAGTACCTGCGGAACGAATTCGGGCTCGCGGCGAAGAAGAAGACCATGAAGACGTTGACTGCCATGGCGAGGGACCACCATGGATCCGATTGCATAAACCTGGCCCGTCTGGTCAGTCCCGGTCGGACAGAGCGGAGTCGGCTCGAATCACGAGTTGGGGTCCCAATGGGGTAGGGGGACTGGGAACTTACATCTCCAACAGAAAGGCCTGGATCTGGCACAGAGCCGACGAGTTCCCTGCCATGATGCCATCATAGCCTATCAGGGCCGCCACGCTCGCGCCGACATTCGCGATCGATGCAAACAGGATAAACGTGTTGGGCACAGTTCGCAGTCGCTTCCAGAGGGCATAGGCGACGAATATGAGGGATACACCCACCAGGCTGAGAGAGGCGCCAAATCTCTCGACATTCTGGATGGTGGCGCGCTCGGTGCTCGTGAGATTCATGTAGCCGCTGACGCCGGGTTCAATCTTGGAGCTGATGAGGCCCATTGCGAAGGAGAAGAGGGGTCGGCGTCGTGAGAGGCAGAAACAAGTTATATTAATTGGAAGGAGGCGGTGGTGGTGGTAGTGGTGGTGGTGTGGGATGTGGGATGCAATCCAGCCCAGCCTCGGAGCCGTGTCGGGACTCTGAATCGACGTGGCTTCCTGAGGGGCTAGCAGCGCGGGTTCGATGTCGAGGTCCCGCGAGACGGGGCACTGGGTGGTCGCGGTGTGCAGGAGTGTCTCTTCTGACCGTTGGGTAGCTCTCGACCGGGCCGTAGGTGGACGGCATGTGGCCAGGAACTTTTCCGTCGTCCAGAGGGAAACGTCCTAGTGCCGAAGACCAATGAGGTATGGGAGGGGAGGGGAAAGACCATTGGTCTGCCGAACACGATGTTTGTCACCGTGTCGGCGCTGCTAACGTTGCCAAGAAAGTCGGAAGCGCAAATAAGACCTCAGAGACAAGGCGCGCAAGTCAGGGGGTGCTGATGATGTGCCGCCCCAAGAGACGGTTTCGTCTGGGGAAGAAGGCGGCGCGAGACAGCTGAACGGCAGCCACCCCGAGTCGGAGATACATGAGAGACGAGCTGCGATCGATGCGGGCGCGGTTTGCTAATACACCTCCTCTCCAGAACATGCCGCCCAGCGCGAAAATGGCTGACAACAACGGCCTCCTTCTCCCACTGGGCAGTAGGCACACGATGCAGCTGCACGCCACCTGCGGGAGGCAAAGCGCAATGCCGCCCGTGGCCCCCCATCTGGGGAGCTCGACTCTCGGCCGATGCCTCTCGAAAATCCCGAGCCCGGAGACAGCGTCACCAATCATTCAGCGGCGACTGGTTTCGACGTGGACCTGAACGATAACCGCACCTTACTCGCCCCTCGTCAGTGCAGCATGGCTGTCCGCGACCCAGGAGCACAATGGAAAGGACGGCCTCGACCGCTGACTGTAAGCTGTCTTCTGCGAATCTTCGGATCCAGCACAAATTGCTGTGTGACGCTGCGGTCCCGGCATGCGGCGTTGATTGGGTGTTGTGGAAGCGCAGCGGCACACAGCATGTCGGCCGCCAAGTCAGCTGTAGATTGTTGTTGTTGAAGAGACTGTCCATCGTCGACGTAATTGCTGCGCCATTGCCCTGTTGCGTCCATGTGGCTGAAATTGGTAAGGTAAGTGCTTGCTGTTCGAGACTCGACGAGTCGATCTGTCGCATGTTTGCGCCTTCCCACGTTGTTCGGGTGGCTGACGCAGGAGAGCAAGAGCAAACAGATAAAAGAGGAGAATCTCTCCATTGTGCTCCATTGTGCTCCAGGGACTTCGGCGGACGGGCCACAGGAAAAAAAATCGATAGTCCATCAGAGGACAGGAGCGTGCTCACACGTTACTATCTGTGGAGTGCTACTTCTCCTATCTCGTTTGTTGCGCAGAAACGCGCAAGCGGTCATCTGGTCTGATGGCCGATTCGCAGGCTGGAAAGTGGCTGGCTGTGTGGGAGACTGACAGCGACAATCGCACGCATCGCGATGCTCGTCGACGCAAACCTTTGATACGGCTACATGCATCGGCTGATGCCTCGTCGTCCCTCGGCCGACGCTGCCATTGGGCCGCGGCTGTCAGTAGCCGTAACACGGCATTGGATGCCCGTCGCGTCTCCTCCGCTTCCGCCCAGCTACCAGTTTCGTAGCCCTGAAATCCCGACATACGACCAGCGCCGGCTCGTCAACTGAGAGAAGCCTGCCGCCATGTGCTTAGTTAGCCTTGTTCCCTCGACGCCCCAGGTTTGCTTGCTTGCTTGCTTGCTCGCCCCAGATATCGAAATCTCCACACCGGGCCGCGCTGCTTGTGAAGGAGATCTCCCGCTCCAGACCAGGTGCCCCCTCCTTCCTGTCGTGCGCCATACGTTGTGCTCCCGGGGTGAGGCAAGGGGCCCCGTGTCTTGCCACATCCATTTTTATCGGCGCTGTCCAGACTCCTGGCGCCTGGCCAGTGTTTGGCAGTAAGCACTTGCTGTGAGCTCGGTACCTGCATTAGCAATTGCATGTCTTTGAGGAGGCTACGCTAGTCCTGCTTGATGGCGGACAAGATCGAAGAACAATCAAACATTGCCAGGCGCGGGCCGGTGCACCTTCCGGGAGATGCGTCTCCGGTGAGGTGATGTTGACGGGTCTTGTCTCAAGCCGATTCCTGCACCGATCAACCTTGATTATTCGGGGGATTGTTGGTCCAGGCGATTTCAACTTGGAAGTTCTGGAGGCCTCTAAGTCCTAGCAGGAAATCAATATTATGCCGGCTAGACGCACCACATATAGGACAGTATCCCTACTACCAGCTCTGGGGTTAGCCAATATCGCTTCTGCATGTACGCCACCTCAATAGCCATGCCCACCTCACATGGGTTTCGGTGGCTACCAGAAGCGCCATTTGATTCGTGTCTCACAGATGACGCTGCCGCCCGGGCACTGGACATGATTATACGCTTACCCATGTCTCAGGGAAATGGGTTTGAGGTTGTTGGCTATGAACAAGCTATGATGCCTGCCGCGGTTTGGAATGCCCCGGGGTAATTGCATATGCCATTCTGGGATGATAACTTGGCTGAATATCATGCAATTATTGAGGAAGGGGAAAGGCCCGGTTTGGGCATCCCTGTTTACGTCCATTTCCGACGTCTGCCGACTACCTTCTATACGTTCCGTCGATGGTGTAGTCCTTCTTCGGCCCCTTGACGGTGTAAGTCAGCCTCCAATCCGTCAGATTGATGGCTTGAAATCGGAACTCGTATTTGACGTTGTAGAAGTCATCGATGCAGAGATGACCTGCTTTGGCTCGCCAACACGTCTCGTTATCGGGATCCTCGGGAACAATGAACTCAACCGCATGGAAGAGATAGTCGGCCCGCTTCTGGTCGTCAGTCTTGACAAACCAAACACTCAGCTGATCCTTTTGTTCATTGTACCGCCAGACATATCGCCTCGTGGCACGGAATGTCAACCCGTTGGAAGCCTTGAAATCACCTTCCTCGATGTAGAGATATTCCATGCCAGCGTCGCCGGTCTCTGCCAACTTATCAAATTGCGACTCTCGCCCGTCGTTCGTTCCCTCCCTCAGCAGAAACTTTGCCGTCCCGCTGAAGTGTCCACTCGGATGGCTGGGCAGTCGACTGATCAGATCCCGCTCGAGTTTCCACTCTCCAAGCAAGGAGCGGAACACGGCTTTGCCAAGATATTTGGCGGACGAAATACCGGCCCAAGCGGTGTTCTCCGTTTGTCTGAGGCATTCGCGAACTTCCAGCTGTTGAGGCTCCTTCAGAATCTGGGAAGGATACCGAGCAGGTGTGAGGATGTTCATTTCCATCCCCGAAGGAGGCATCCTCGGCATCTTTCCCAGCGGTGGAGATCTCTCCAAACCCAAGGCCGTAGCAAATTCTTGCATGAGCCAGGCGTAGTCTCCCATCGGAAATTGAGAAACTCTCGGGTCGTTCCGAAGCTTTATCGTCCTCTCGATCGAGTTGTCCCTTCTCAGTGCGTCTCGCATTGGCCGCGGCAGAGAGGGGGAGGACGGTCCGCCTGCTAGCCACAGAGTGGTGAGGAACCGAGCTTGCATTTCCATGACGCCCCAGTATGGTGAGCGATAGAACCCAACAAAGCCAAGGTTAGGAACGTCCGGATGATGTGTATTGTGGAATGCCAATGCTACACTGTTGTTCAGATCTGATTCACGAACTGAGAGAGTTTCCTGTGTAGCAGCGGGAAGAAATGAGAGAGAGGCCGAGGCTTGGAAGCCAGTTGCGAGAACGACGGCTGCAATGTCACCAATCTGTTCTCCAGATGGAGAAACCGTGGCGACCTGGGAGCACAGTGACTCGAGTTTGCCGTGGGACACCGAGATGAGCCCGGCTCGCACAAATTCCAAGTAGTAATCGCTGACCGCAAGATAGGGAGGATTGTTCATCTCACCAGGGGTGACGGCAACAGCGGGCGAGAATATCGACTGGTCACTTCCAACAGTATTCCGATAGATACCGTGGACAGCCTTAGCCGCTTCTGGGGAGATATGACCTTGCGTGTTGGTTAAGGGATGGGGTCTGTTTGAGAGATTGTAGGATCCTAGGTCAATGGGGAGAAATGGTGGTGCTGGCGACTTGGGCTGGACGACGAGCAATGTTAGCATATATGCTCACGTCTCCCATCTGCATCATGTATATCACCATGAGGTCGTACCTTTGGGGTCGTAAACAAGGGGAAAACCCAGACAGGGTTCGGCGTAATGTGATGAACAGAATACTTCTCTGGGTTTGCAATTGGGCTTGTCCCCGGAGAGTGTGTGGCGGTTGAAAGGTGGCTTGCGATGGTTCCCGCAATTTCTACACCGGACATTTGTCCGCCAACTACGAGAATTTTCCCACCTGGCGCCTGGGACTTCCCGAGCAAGCCGGGAAGATCTCGATATTTGCTGCTGTGGACAATTGGAACTGTGGGCGGGTCAGATGCCAGCCGCGGAACTACTGGTGTCCCAAAGAACCCGGATGCGACCAGGAGATAGTCGAATATCTGCTCCGTGACATCCCCGTCCCCGGATCTAGTCCGGACCCGCCACCCCGGGGAGCCGTCCGTCAGAGGCTCCGCCTGCTCCACGCGTCTCCCAAGATTCAGGGTCGCTTCTTGGCAGTACGTCTGGAAATACCGATGCAGATAGCATCCAACTTGCCATGCTCGAGGGAAGTCAGGGCAGTCGTCTGGCCATGCCAAATCGCTAAACTGAACCGTGTGCTTGCTCTGGTTTGCTGCCATAAGGGGGTGCACCAGTCCGGCGAGATCGTCTCTTCGCGACGGCCACAACCCGCCGATACGATCCTGGGAGTCGAAAATTGTCACGCCAAAAGTCCCAGCGGGCGCATCGTGGAGGAGCGATTTGGCCGCAACAAGACCGGATGGTCCAGCCCCTGATCAGCATCAGCGGGATGTCAATGCGGGGAAGGGAAAGAGAAGTGGCGGGGCCGATAGGCTGGGGCAACAGACCGACAATGCAGACAGTCTTCGGCATGTTGACAAATCCAGCAGACTGGCTGTAAGATGCGAAGACCGCCGTTGATCCTTTGGTCCGGCGCGAGGGCGGTCGTCCCTGAGTTCGGCACGAGGCGAGGCGAGACTGCTGCCAAACCGACACTTTCAGCTGGGCGGGTAATGCAAAGGAAACAGCCCAAAGCAACCTAGCGCTAGCCTGGGAAGAAGAAAGAGAGAGCGGACACTGGCCGTTCCGTGACAAGAGACCCCGAGCGAAGAGCATCGGGGTTGGGAACTTGGAAGTTGGAGAAGCTGCCCAGTTCAATTCAGTGCGGGGCACTGTTGGAGGAGGGGACGTTGAGAGGATTACCTAAGCCGGACGACCAATCGCTGCGCGGCGTCTCCAGGGCTTGTCGTTGGACAACCCGTCACCGGCGCTTCCGAATCCCGTCCTCCTGCCATCCCGACCGACCGACCGATTGACGACTGCACACAGAGACGAAAACACTTGCCGGTGTCGGACATGTCGGACCATGTTTGTCGGTGCTACCCATTCCAGGCTGCATTTTGGGCGGCATGACCGACGGTGCGGATGCTCAGAACCGCGAGAGGCGTTCAACTTGGGCTGTTTGATGGCACGCAAACATCCAAAGATCCAAGCCTAGCCGGCGTCCCGAGGCCATCGCAGCCGCACCCTGAGGACCCTAGGCCCGTCAAGGCTACACAGCGTCTGCATTCAACAAAGCTCAACAGACGGACATGGCGTCAAGGCTACCCTCCAGGCGGTGAGAGTCCGTGCCAATGCAGGCTTGCAGCTCATTTTCGTCAATTGCATTCTTTGCCGACCAAACGTATGCGACTTCCCTGATTCGAATCCGGCCCCCGGCAGACTCCCCTTGGAAAACAGAGTTAGGGCTGGCAAACCCATATCTCGCTTTCTTCGATCTCCGTGAGGCACAGGCTACCTACCTTCTCCCCTTATTCCCCACCTGATTTTGGCGCACACCACTTCGCATGTAATGTTGTTCATACTGACAACTCAAAGGATGTGGCGTTTGAACATGTCGTTCAGACAACTCGGATTGGGGCTCAAGGCGAAGCTCTCTGGGCGCTCCATTCAAGGCGCATGGAAGCCCGCACTTCCCGCCTTGGCAGACGCTTACCAACCTCAGCCAAGCCCGCCGTTCAACGACACCTGCCGAGAAGTTCCCCGCAAGCGCCAGTCACATTCACTCCATACCCCAACAAACGCAGGTGTTCCCGGTTTCCATCCGCGATCATGATGGATGTTGAGATTCCCCCGCTTCTGCCCCGCATTCACACTTCCTCTCGTTACCCCTGCCGTTTCGAGGGTGTCATCTGTTGCCGAGGAAGAGGTGTATGGACGAGCGTGTTGGGACGAGCTGCCATCCTTATTCCTAATCGAGGGGTTAGTTCCAGTCTTGCGGTCTCATCGGCTAAGGCTCTTGCTGCTGGTGGGATGCGAGCAACCCGAACTCGAATAGCAAAGCCTGGTGCGGATAGCCGCAGCATGGCGAGCTTTGGGAATCAGGACAAGCTCGGCTGGGCCAATCTCAATCGCCTTTCCCGCAGCCCGGCATACGCACTCGCAACGGCCTAGATCTGGCACAACAAGCTCGGCACGTGGACAGCACGCAGTCCTACCGGATACGTACTCACGAGCTGTCATTGCAGTGCAGAGTTTGCAGATGCAGGGGGGCTGCTGGTCGCTCCGCCCAAGGGACCGCATGAGTTCTCGTCTGAACGAGTGGCCTTTCTGGAGACTGGCTCGATCGGATGTCTTCGGCAAGGAGGCTCAGCGCCGTAGCGATATGAAAGCGACACCTGCCCCTTGGTGGCTTCAAGTCGTCAAGAGTGTGATTTCGGCCATGCCGCGAACGAGACGGTGGACAGAATTTGACTTGGTGGCGCAAAATGCTCCGCGAGTCAGTTCCGGGACCGACCTTAGAGATGGTGTGCGCCACGAGAAGCAGCCAAGACGAGGTCGCTTGAGCCGACAAACTCGCTCGAGACACAGCGATAGCGGAAACAAGAATTTGTGACGCCGGCCCGCGGGTTGTCAAACTACGAGGATTGAACTGGCCTACGGCTTAGTCTGCCCCGGACGGTAGAATTCCTGATTGCAGGGGGAATCACTCACTAGTCTGACTGCCCGCTGCTGGCTCTGACACGGCGACAGCGAGGCGTGCGGTGGCCGAACCGTCCGTCCGTGTAAAGGCCGTAGAGCCTGAGGGAGTATCTCAGTGTTTGTCTCGACATCTGTTTGGGGATTGTGGGGGCAAATATTGAGTGACACAATGTTCAGGCGTGTCCAGAACCGGAACTGAGACCTGATGACGGCCTCGTCGGACGGACATGGGCTGCGTTATCTTTGCTCAACTCATTTATCTAGCATTACTGAGGCGTTGAGCTAGGGCGCGGCAGCCGGTGCTGGACGATGTCGGACACGGTGTATCCGCATGTGCCGCCGCAGCCCCGGCCGTGGTGTTGTAGCAACCGGCGCACTGTTTGCTAGGCGAGACAGGGGGCATCAAACAGGTCCAGTTGATCCCGCGATGCCATGATACCGCGGAGAAGGGCGTGCCGTGAGAGTTGGAGCGATTCTAGAAAGGCTTTCCCGGTCCGCAGTTGAGACACAAGCTGCGAGTCTGTGATCAAGGTTGATACCCGGGCTCCCGGTGCCCCGGATGCCGTGCCCCCTGAGACTCCAGGCGGGGCCTCACGCATGTACCCCGGGACAAACGCTGGAGCAGTGTGCAGAACTGGAATACGGAGACGAGTCGACGGCTGCAGGTGCTAGAATTAGCATCCCGGCTGACGAGCGTCAATCCACTTTGTTTTTCGACATCCATGTTCCCGGGACCATCGGGCGAGACAGCTTTTTGGCAGAGAACCTTGGTGCTCCGTGTGTTGCCTCTCCTTAACATCGCTATACTTATACTCTGCATCTGCGGAGCGCCCCCGGGCCTTTCTCCGCACTCCCACGACTGCCCCGCGTCCGCCGCTGACGGTGCCTTTGGATCCTCCCCATCACACGACCAATTGCGACTGAGAAACTCACGGTGCCTTTGGCCATACTGGGCAACTGGGTCAACTGAGAAAACGGTCCAATTGGCGGATTGGCAGATCTGGCATCCTCACCGGCCTAATTCCCGGATTCTTGGTCGCCCCCGTGGCCCCCCTCGACTCGCCATTCCACCTTTCCGCACTTCGCCCTCCTGCCGAGCTTGCGTCTCCCCGCATCTCTATTGTCGGCGCGCGACTCGACGTCAACGGCGCGGCCGGGTCGAGCAGGGATCAGCGCTATTGATGCTAGCTGCCTAGCCAGAAAGGGCGGGTGCAAACCAAACATGAACAGGATGGGTGAGAATCCAAAATCCCATATTTTTGCCGTCGCTGCAATCTCGGCGTCCCATTGCCCGAACGCTAGAGTCTATGTAAACCGGCTCCATCCCCCATTCCGTCCCAAGTATCTCTCTACCCGCCTGGTGTCGCTCCTTCCTCGCCTCACCCCCTACCCCGCTACTCTACGTTGTCGTTTCTCGCGGCGTCCTTGCCGTGTCAAATCCTGAGCACTTTGTGTCACTATCAACTTCAACGTCCAGACGACTTGCATTGTACGGCGCGGCTAACAGGAATCCTGCTTCGTGTTATCCAGCCAGCATTATCAAGCCGACCGAGAGGTGGTCATATCTCGAGTACACGGCCAAAATGAGCGACGACGAGAAGCGATTGTCGAGCGAGGCCCAACGGAGCCATGACGAGGGCACTCTGGATATGCCTGCGGACCCCGACGCTCACTTGAGTGCAGAGGAGAAGGCCGAAGTTGTAAGTCCCGCCAGCGCCCCTCCTCCACTTGTGTCTGCGACCCCAATGCTTACCAATCCACATCCAGGACCGCAAACTTGTCAGACGGCTTGATCTGATGCTCATCCCATGGGTATGCCCTCCACTCCGTCCGCGCACTCCGCAGGAGACGTACTGACCTCGGCAAGCTCTGCTTCCTCTATCTGCTAGCCTTCCTCGATCGAACGAACATCGGCAATGCGAAGATCGCCGGCTTGTCCAAAGACCTCGGACTCAGCGTCTCGCGATACAATGCCACCCTCTCCATCTTCTTCGTGTCATATGCCGTCTTTGAGCCCCTAACAAATATTCTCCTCAAGAGGCTGAGGCCATCGGTCTTCATCCCCATCACTATGTGAGTCTTGTCCTGGCCCACTTGGCGCGTCAACTCGACCCCGCCGGGAATATGGACTTACCAGGTGCACACAGGTTTCTTTGGGGCTGCAGTATGCTCGGCATGGGCTTCGTCAAGAATTGGTCCGAACTCATGGCTGCGCGTTGGTTCCTGGGGTTGACCGAGGCCGGCTTGTTTCCGGGCGTTAACTACTACCTCTCGTGTTGGTACAAACGCTCCGAGCTCGGCATCCGCGCTGCCATCTTCTTTTCTGCCGCCGCCCTTTCCGGTTCCTTTGGTGGTCTTTTGGCAGCTGCGATCGAGCAGATGGATGGGGTCGCCAACTATCCGGGGTGGGCCTGGATCTTTATCCTCGAGGGCCTGCTCACGGTAGCTGTCGCTCTGGTTTCCTTCTGGCTTGTGCAGGACTTTCCGGGAACCGCGAAGTTCCTTTCGGAACCCGACCGCGTCCGCGTGATTCGCCGGTTAAAACTCGACAACCAATCGGCGGCACACAGCGAGAGGTTCCGCAAGTCGTATCTCTTTGACGCGCTGAAGGATTGGAAGATGTGGCTCGGCATGGTGATTTACATGGGTTGCGACATGCCGCTCTACGCCTTCTCGCTCTTCCTTCCCACCATCATCAACGACCTCGGTTGGAATACCAGCGTTGTGCGCGCCCAGCTCATGTCGGTCCCACCCTACGCCGCAGCAGCCATCATGACGGTAGTCGTGGGTTTTATCGCCGATCGTACCAAGCAACGAGGAATGTGCAACATCTTGGTCTCACTATTGGGTGTGGCCGGTTTCGCCATGCTGCTTGGCTCCGACAATGCCGCCGTTCAATATGTCGGGACGTTCCTCGGCGCACTGGGTATCTATCCTTGCATCTCCAACACCATCAGCTGGGTCGCCAACAACAGCGAGGGAGTCTACAAGCGCGGCGTGGTGCTCGGGTTTGTGATCGGCTGGGGTAATCTCAACGGCGTGGTCAGCAGCAACATCTACTTCAACGGCCCACGGTTCCGCGAGGGGCACGGCACCGTCATGGCGTACATGGCTCTCTTTTTGTTTGGTGGGTCTGTTCTTATGACGACGTTGCTGCGGAGGGAAAATGCACGGCGGAGACGCGGCGAGCGCGACCACTGGGTGCAAGGGCTGGACGCGAACCAGATCAAGGATCTGGGGGACAACCGGCCGGATTTCATCTATACGATTTAGACGTGTTTCGGGCGGCCGCCGCCAGTTTTGCTCATTTGCTCTTTCTACATGATACCACTCGCGGAGGCTCGCTTGCTCGTAAAAGCACTGTTTGACCTCGGATTGTGGGTTCTATTGGAGTTGCAGGCACTGAGGGGGAGAGTCGGATGTAAATCGGGGGTCTTCTTTTCTCTCTATATATATGTCATGCGGCACTAGTATTCATCCGCCGTCTAGGAATTGAGCTTATTGAAACTGGACTGATGTGAAGTCTGGGAGCCTGCGGGTGCGATTTATAGACTGTACCTTGAGTTAGCAAACGACGTAAACAAATGTCCCAAAATGGCAAGGTAGGGGGAGGTCCGGAATGTGCCTCCTTCGGGCCGGGCCGCGCAGGGGGATGGTACCTAATTTGAGAACTGCGAGTCCGAGGTCACGCCATCATCTGCTGACGTCTCTCCTGGGTACGTAATTGCTGTGTTAGTCTAGATTTAGAATAGAGTCTAGATCTAAATGGTAGTACATATGCATATGCACTGGATTTAGAATATTCCGTATTAAGTAAGTAAGTACACGTATTTATCTTATAGTACTAGAGAAGAAAAATAGCAATGAGGTGAGGAGAGGAGAGGAGAGGAGAGGACAATATGACGCGTGGCACATCTTTTTTGATGGGCAAGAAGACGGATGGGGTGGAATACTTTTTCGGCCCTTCATACCTCTGGTTTTCTGTCCGTCCGTTCGTTTTCGTTCTCTTTCTTTTCTCTAGGTAGGGGAGGGGTTGGGGAGTTGGTGGTTTCTGGAGTAATAGCTCGAGATAACGTTCGGTAGGGTAATAGAGTTGATCGTTTATTGAGAGGGATATTAGGGATGACGTTTGGGAAGTAGTCTAGAGTTAGGTGGGTACTTGAGTCTCTTGGATGATTTATTTTTGATCTTCAAACACACACACATGGCAATAATTATCAAGACAAAAACAGAAGTGGTCATTCATAAAGAGAAGTCTAGCGTTGGATATGTAGGTAGGGCCCCCTCAGCCCTGAGAGAGTCTCTACTAACACCCCAATAATCTTGTTTCCCCTCCCTTCCCTTCCCCAACAAACCATGTTCAGCTGGCACATATGATTTACAGTGAATCTTCCCTGACTGCCGCCTTGGTACAGCCCCAACGTTTGATTATTTTTTTTGGTGTTGTCTTTTTGATGGATTAAGATATACCTGTTTAACGTATTCGTGCTGCTATTACCTTACTCAGCCTCACCGGCCCGATAACCTTCGCTTTAATGAAATATGAGCTGCGAACTCACGGCGGGCGGCGGACCACGAAAAATAGATACAGAGCTAATGGATATGGTTGGTACCTTATCTATCGACAGTTTGGAGTGAGTTTAAGTATTTCGGTGAATGGATCTGCCTTCAAGGACGGGAGTCTTTCATGCCCCGTCTCGGCATGAGAGCAACTTCTGGAAAGAAAAAAAAAGAGGTCCTTTTTGTTCGTATGAATCTTTCAATAAGATTGGAATGTCTGTCTGTGTGTGTGTTCAAACGGGGCCAGGATTATGAGACGCTACTTGCGGTATACAAATCATCGACGGTGATAGCCCACCCAAGAACAACTGGACTAACACCGGTTCCGCGTAAATGAACTTCTTCTCGAGGAACTGTTGATATGTAAGTAGCCTCGAACTGACTAGTTCGAGTTGGGACATGTCCTCCTCTTGGATCCCAGCCAAAGTTCCTGTCTCTGATCAGATATCAAGATATGCACGTTTCCGGTCTATGGACACTACTCTAGTCCCATCCAGGTCTCTTGACATATATTTCGTATCTCTCGGCATGTGACGCTATCCTCGTTGGCTGTCATATTAATTGCCTGACGTCACTACCGCAACATCAAGGCTCTCGTATGTACCTACCGCTAGGCTATGCATGATACAAATAATATCAGGTTTCTTTTCAAAAGAGAGTGTGAGAGGTTAATCAAATGAAGCCATTCATGAAAGCGAGGCTGCGAAGAAGAAAAAACACAGACGTCCCACCATCTGGCCGCAGACTTCTTTGGAGATTTCAGCCTCCCTGGAACACCATCTCCGGGTTATCCCCTGAGCCTCCGTCACAGCGGCACCCAACAAGGATTGATGGCAGGCAAAAACCCACACAGACAGGAATGGGAGACCCCGCAAGTCAAATCCCCTGCGGAGGAGGCATCCCGGATCAGGAACGGGATACCCAGCCGCCTGGGTCTTGGCTTGACGACGGTTTTGAAAATGGAAAACTGGGCTTGCGCCCGACATGGATATGTGCGACTGTGCCGCCCAGTGATCTCCGTCCCATTTCCCCAGAAATTCCGAAAGGGAATAGCCGATGTGAAGAACTGTATCATCTTGTTAACGGCACATCATCACCCCCCCTTCCTTGCAGCATCGAAGCCTGCCAAATGTATGGCTGTTGTTAGAGTCCCACAAGACCAGCCTCTGCAGTGATGGCAGGGCGGTCTTGGTTCCGGCATTCTGCTTGTCGAGGTATGTCCAAGTCGCACCAGCATGACAGGTGACACGGACTGGAAGGCGCTGCATCTCTCTCCCCCGTGCAGCCGATCTTTCTGGACACACACACGTCACAGAAGGATACACAAGTGAAGCTCACAGAAAAGGGGCAAAGGTGGCTGCGATGAAACGCAATTGCAGATTGTCCAGAGAAAAGGCTCTCAGGCTGGCATGGCTGTGCCACATGATAGCACATACCCACCAGGTTCCACGACTTCAGGGCAAATGATTAATTTATCCCAGACACGGGGGACAAATCATGGTGTCTGGGGCGTGACTGGGAGACAAACATGGGCAGGTCGTGTGTGGCGTGCGGTCGAACTCTGGCTAGACATTGGGGTAAGAGATGTGTCCCCAGATATCGGGCAACGGCGCAGGGATGGCGGGTGCACTGGCGTGGTATTGTGATGCGTCGTGCTGTGCCATATCGCCGTGTGCCGTGTGCTGCATTGCCGTGGGATGTGTTGATATGGGCGCGTCTTCCGTGCTTGCGTCGTGTAACCGTGGCGTCCGACAACAGCTCAGGATGGCAGGCCCAACATCGTGGCTTCGGGAACTTCGGCAGCGCGAGGAGATGACGGGCGACGAGTTGATTGGAAGATTAAACCATGGTGAACCTGTTGGTTGCGGATGCCATTCCATCTGCTCTTTTCTGGGCTGTGTTGAGGGCTGTGGACAGTGGTACTGCATGAGATGCCCCTTTTCTGATCCGGCAGCCAACTGTTTCTGGACTATTGGTTCATTTGATAGAAATTGAGTCCAAGTGCAAAAGTTCGGAGGCAAAACGATGGATGCACCGCCCGGCTGGGGGGTTCTGCCGCTGGTGCCGCCAGGTAATTTGTCCAAGATGGCCATCATGGCGGCCACGACGAGGCATATACTCGCTCGTCTAGGCCCTGTCAGCGTGGTCCTGCGCTGCACAGACCGGCTCTCACCGAAAACAGCGTTGCGCTGCAGTCGTCAAGTCTAGCTCGGGACCTGGGCTTGCATCGCTGCAGGTCGATGATTTGGCGGATGCCCAACAAGCAGGCCAGCCATCGACAGGGGCCACTGCCTGTGCGTGATATGCCGGTTTGTGTGTTGTCGCTTGCTGGCAGCCTTTGTCTCCAGGGAGCAGCGGGTTGGGCCGAAATGAGGATTGGTGAATGAAAAGCTGGAAAAAGAAGGGGGTTCAATGGGGAAATGGAACAGAAGGCGATCCATCTGCGGTCTCTCTCGGTGAGTCATCTGACGGACTTCTCAAGGTACCTACCTACCTTAGCTATCGCAGCTTCCCTCGAATGCATCCAATACCGTTCAGCACACCGGGCGCGGGGACGCAGACCTCACCGCTCCGCCCCCGCCCGCATCCCTGTCTGGTCAGCGAGCGAGCCGATTGATGACCCTGGACGTCAATCGTCCATGCATTCATGCCTACCTACCCTTACCGCGCGCACTTGTGCAGCCCATCGATCAAAGGATCTGTCCCGGCCGTCAGGCTGGCACGCACCCACGTCTGCTCTTTCTCGCCGGGCTGATTTCGAGCTCCACCACCACCGCCGACCGATCCCCGTCCTGGTGTTGTCCGGCTTGGGCTCTGGCCATATTCAAAAGCCGGCGCGGCTGTCCCTGCTTTGGTCTTTCTAGCTCTGCCTTACCAGAGGTATTCTTGGAACGAACGCCAAAAGCACTCGGCCCGGCCCTCAGGTATCTAACGCTGGCTTGTTTCCACCACCGCAAGCTTGTGACTCTTATCCCCCACATCCCTCAATTCAAACTTATCGACCTTTCTCTTGCTCCAAAGACATCGACCAGACTGTATCTGCTGCCGACATACCAGTACCTTCCGCGATGAAACCCCAGGAGACAAAGGCACAGGAGACAAATCAGAAATCCAAGACCGAAGCCGACAACGGTTCCGCCATGCAGGATCGGAACGGTGCCGTCGGTGGCACGCCCGGCACGCCCGTCGGCGACACGGACAGACATGGCACCAAAGATCCCCCGTCGACCAAGGGCTTCTATACCTGCGGCTGCAAGACCTGCTGCTGTGGTGAGAGAGTCGACTGCGTCGGCGATGTCTGTAACAACTGCGTTCGATATCATTCGTACTAGGGTGGGTAGGTGTTGTCGATCCCTGTCATTGCTAGATGCTAACGTCTTGCAGATCTGACCCGATATGTGTGGATGCTTCGAACTATTGCGGGATAGAGATGTACAGTACACCGTGATACGGCGTTGTCCGTAACGGCGCTTGGTTGGCGTTTGGGTTACGGGTTACGGGTTATGGGTTAGGCTGTGTGTCATGGTATGAGCTAGACGAAACGGCCTCTTTGGGTGGTGCTCAGGGAGCATGGAATTCAAATCACAGTCAAGGGAACTTTGGCGCAACCGGGTTATAATATTATGGGCTTGCTTCACGGCACTACTATGTGTTACGGTATCGAGTCTGTTCTCGTGGGACGGAGGAGCGCCGCGGGCTGATGGTGCCACCGTCAGACACATTGGCCCACTAGGTCAAATTGAGGTACACTCTCCACCCGCTCTTGATATGATGACCGTAATGTCTCCATGCCAGGTGACTGCCACTAGACATGAACGTATAAAGAGAGGGCGCTGTAACATACAATCATATGGACCTACATGCGGACCTACGGGTTCTTCGAAAGCGGCGTCGAACCCGTCAGATTCCCGGCCGACGTCATCTTCCCCATGCTATCCTCAATGCAACGTCCATCGCATGATGGCGCGGGAGATACACTAGGAATGGGGTGATCGGCAGAGCTCGTCAACAGAACCGAACCGGGCTCGAGGTTGGTTATGCGGGAGAAAGAATCCGAACCCGGCGCCATGGTCTTGGCGTTTCTGGATGCGGGCTTCCCGCTGCGGATTCCCAAAGAAGCAGTCAGCCGAGTTGGTCTCCGTCGCTGTCGTTATGCCCTCTGTGCGTGCCGGACTGGCACCCTTCTGGATGCATGGTGGTGATCTTGCATTGATATTCCTTCCGTACAAGCGCGCCGGGTACGCTGTCCGAAGCGCTAGCGTTTATGACGAATGCGAGCAAGGGTGTGTTATCGTGGGGAGCTTGGAGGCGCTGAGGGGCTCCCCACTTCCAGGTTTCCATTGGGTGGGGGGAAACCTGGGGAGTGTGATAAGACAATATTTGGGGGCGGTTTTGTCTCTTTCTTCTCTCTCTTGCAGGCTTGGATCGACGAGCCGAGTATGGTGGTATACTCTAATGCATCTTCACCGCCGAAGCAGCTGATTCCACTTTGCTCTGCTGATTTTCTCTTGGCAGGTGTAACCATGTTTCTTCGGCGACTGGCTGGGCGTTTGTCTTGGAGGGCACAGCAGGTTGGATCTAGCCCGGAGGGAGTTGAAATGTAGTCTCTCAGGGGTCTTTTCCACCCCGCCATTGCCAAGCGGGCGGCCAAGCTGTGCCACGGAAGGTGCAACCGACTGCGGAAAGCGAGGGGCAGTCATTTCGGCTGCAAAGGGAGGGAGAAGGCTCGGCGGGACGAGAAACCGTCATCGTCGACTGCAAAACGCTCGCAATCCTCTTTGTCGTTGTCCTTTTCCCACCTCTGCTATCCTGATGCCTATCGTCTACTATACACGACTTACACGCAATAGCTAATTTATGCACGTCAAACACAACTTTACTTTATTGCTGCTATTCCCGGGACCCAATCCCATCGCTACACGCGCCTCGCTTCCCCTCCCGATCATCCGAAGCCCAGTGGTCTGATACCCCCCCGACGGGACGCCACCAGCGCACCATGAAAGTCGCCGTGTTCAGCTCCAAGCCCTACGACAGGGAGTTCCTGTCACGCGTCCGCGACAGCGACAGCGCTCACAAAGAAGTCGAGCTCATCTTCCACGACTTCGCGCTCGGCCCCGAGACTGTTTCCCTCGCAAACGGCGCCGACGCCGTCTGCGTCTTCGTCAACGACACGCTCCCGGCGTCTGTCATTGAAAACCTGCGCCAGGCCGGCGTCCGCGCTATCCTGCTCCGCTGCGCCGGCTATAACAATGTCGACCTGAGCACGGCCGAGCGTCTGGGCCTGTTTGTGGCCAACGTGCCGGCCTACTCGCCCGAAGCCGTGGCCGAGTTCGCCGTGGCGCTGTTGCAGACGCTCAACCGCCGGACCCACCGGGCGTATAACCGAGTGCGCGAGGGCAATTTTAGTCTAGACGGACTGCTCGGAAAAACACTGAACGGCAAGACGGTGGGCATCCTAGGCGTGGGCAAGATCGGCCTCGCGTTCGCGCGCATTCTTCGGGGGTTTGGGTGCACGCTGCTGGCATACGATCCGTTTCCCATTGATGCCTTCCGCGAGTACGGCGAGTATGTCGAGCTGGACGAGCTGCTGTCGCGGAGCGACTTTGTGTCGCTGCACTGTCCGCTTATGGATAGCACGCGCCATATTATCGATGATCACACGCTGTCCAAGATGAAGAAGGGCGCGATCCTGATCAACACGTCGCGCGGCGGGCTGATCCGGACCAAGAGCGTCATCAAGGCGCTCAAGACGGGCCACCTGGGCGGGCTAGCGCTCGATGTCTACGAGAAGGAGGGCGAGCTGTTCTACCAGGACCACAGCGGCGATATTATCCAGGACGACGAGCTGATGCGGCTGATGACGTTTCCGAACGTTATTGTTTGTGGCCACCAGGCTTTTTTCACCGAGGAGGCACTCACGGAAATTGCCGAGTCGACGCTGCGGAATCTGCAGGATTTCGCGACGAATGCGCCGTGCAAGAACTCGCTGGTCCGTGGCATCGATCTGAAGAGGAGGGATTCACACCCCGTCAGGATTTAAGACTTTGGGAAAGGGCGTATAGCGGTATTATGAAGGTTCCATGCACAGATGATGCAATGAAGGATATGACTGAGATGAGATGAGCCAGAAATAGAGTTTTGACATGGCTCTGTGAAGTTGGTTGTTTACATTGTGGTGGAGAGCCCCTGAATGCCAAGTCCAGCCTGGCTTCTTCTCCCGAGCACCCCCTTCTCCCTGCAAACCAACAGAAAACAAAACTCAAGACTCAGCCCGATTCCCATTAAACGCAATCCGATCCGGACTCCCCACCCCAGCATCCCTCACCCGTCCCGTCGTAGCAACCCCCTCAATCCTCGCCCTCATCTGCGCCGGCGTATGCTCCCCATACACATCGATAAAATACGCCGCCAGCCCAGCGACATGCGGCGCCGCCATGCTCGTGCCCGACATCTCCCTTGTCGCGTTATTATTCCCGTCCCCTCCTCCGGGTACAGACGACAAGATGCCCGCGCCGGGCGCGAAGACGCTGATCCCCTCGCCGAAGTTGCTAAACGCGCAGCGCGTGTCGGTGGCGTCGATGGCGCCCACGGCTATCACGCCCTCTGCGCTGGCGGGGGTTACCTGGGACACGTTGCGGGCGTCGTTGCCTGCTGCTGCTATTATGGTTATGTTGAAGGAGGAGATGGCGGCGGCGACGGCGTCGTTTATCGGCTGGCTGTGGTCTGCGCCTAGGGAGAGGTTTATTATGCTCCGCGTGGCTGTGCGGGACTGGGAGGTTGTGTTGGTTATGTATTCTAGGGCTGCGAGCTGTGTACACACATGGTATTGTTAGTATGGGTGGGGGGTGGGAACGAAAAAAGGGGGGGACGTACAACGGCTGACCAGCTCCCGCTTGCGTCTGCGCCGAATACTTTGACCGATACGACGTGGGCGCGCGGGTTTATCCCTAGTGTGCGCCCGGCTATGATGCCTGCTACGTGCGTGCCATGACCTAAGCTGTCGGTCGTGGTGGCGTTGTCGTCGGGGACGAAGCTGGCGCCGAAGGTGGCGCGGGATTTGTTGTCCGGGGACGAAAAGGGGGAGGTGAATTGCCAGTGGGACGTGTCGATGCCCGAGTCGACTATGTAGACTGTCGTCGGGGCCGGGTCTTGGTAGATGTACTGTGCATCGGAGGACGAGAGGGAGCGGTGCGAGATGCGGGCTTGGCCCCAGTTGGGCGCGGAGGCGGTGCGGATTGTTGATAACTGGTCTTCTTGCTGGGACGGTGGTGGTGATGGTGGTGGTGGGCCGGGAGGGAGTTGCGTGTCCCGTTGGAAGAAGGCGGGTGAGGCGAGCGTGATGCGGGTGTCGGGGTGGATGGATTTGACCTGTGCTGTTGGTATTCGTTTCCCAAGGAAGAAGAAAGACAGGGAGGGAGGTGGGATAACTTACGAGAGGCGATTTCCGCAGCCGGTCGACTTGCTCCTGGCCCAGCTCCGCGTGGTATCCGCCGAACTCGCCGATGGAGAACCGTCTCTTGACGCCGGCGTATCTTTTCTTTCCCCGGCTGGTGGAGGTCCTGCTGACCTCTGTCGCGGAGAAGTGGGTGGCCTTCTCGTGGCGGTGTCTGTCGGGCTGGGAGACGTGGGCGTGGTATTGCACGATGTAGTGGTCGGGGATCGGCGTGGACGGGCCGAAACGGATGGGCTTGATGGGTGGTTTTGGGAGTAAGCTGTGAGAGGTGGGCTCGGCCGAGGCTTGGAGGGGAGAGAGAAGGATGGCTGCCGCTAGGGTGAGGAGGAGAAGTGGTTGGAAAACCATTTTGACGAGAAGAGAGGTATGGGTTCAGCCTGTCCTGTCGTTCGTTACTTTCAGGGTGGGAATGGCGCTGTCGTGAGAAAAGGAGGTTGCCTCGAGAAAAGGAAGTGAGAGGGAAAGACAGCAGCGATATTCGATCAACGAAAACGTGGCAGTCAACGTATGGAGCGGTCCTGAAGTTGTCAACGATGTAAAGAACTAAGATTTAAAGGCACCAGAGAGACGTGGTAGACGGGATACTTAGGGAACCAGTCCTCGTGATCTGGTGAAGTGGATTCCTTGGAATGGGCTTGGCCAGAACCGTGATAGATATACAACAATGAACGCAAAAACCACTTCGCAATAAACAACAGCTGTGGTTCATTCATTCATCCCAGGGTCCGAAGTCGCTTTGTTATATACGGCTATTATTAGACGGTATTGTTAGACTGGCAAAGTGGTGGTGCCATTGTGTAGCGCTATTGTGACAATAACACCGCTGTCAAACGCACCTCGGTATCCGCCATCGAATAGACTGGATCCCGTGTTTGGATCGAGTGATGAATTTGCAGCAACTTCTGTCTCCTTGGGACCAGGGGAGCGTAAATAGCTGACGGAAGCCTGTATCACCCGTGAGGCGCGCGCGAGGGAGTCGCGGGTGGCCGGCCCGTAACCGTTGACAGATCGGACAGGTACAGAGACCCAGACCGAAGGAACACCTGGGGTAATTGGCATCTGACGCGTTTCTTCTCGCGCTGGGAATCTCGTGCTAGACCGCGAACTGGATGAAACAAACAAAATGCAAAAAGGTAACTGGCCAGCGGTGCTACGGTATGATCATGGCTGTCTCTCCTGGGACGACAACAAATGTGCATCAAGCACTGGGAGGAGACTGAGTAGATTTGCTACCTAAAAGTCAGAACATAAAGTTAAATCTTATCATGATATCATCGTCGCTAGAAAACCCAGGTATATCCAACACCCTTGCCCAATCTTCCTTCTTTTACCCCTGCAAAAAGCCCTCAAGCCCGCCCCGAAACCTTCCGCTGCGTAGACTGCCTCCCCGCAAACTCGGCCGGATCAAGTGACATCCGCGGTTCGCCGGGGATATACTGATTCCCGTTCGAATACCCGGAGTAGTGATACTCGGTGCTCGGCCCCGTCCTAGTAGACGAGCGCTGTGTCAACGTTGGCGACTGTGTCGGCGGATACGCCGCTGCGTCCTGAGGTCGAACCTTCTCCGGCCGAGGCGGCGGCGGCGGCGGCGCTTGATTCGGGGCAGAGCGAGTAGGAGAGTAGCCGTAGATGTCATCCGCGGGCTCCGTGGTGCTCATCGGCCTGTCTAAACGTGACGTGGCTTCAAAGTTTCCCTCAACGGTGGGCTTCGACGGCGTCGGGTACGCAGTACTGTCTTTCCCGGTGGTGGTCTCAGACGCCCGGGGCGGACCCTGAGTTGCTTCCGGCCGCAAGGATCGGCGTGAACGTCGGGGTGGCGGGTGCCGCATTGACTTTGCTGCCCCGCCATCTTCTTCATCAGAGCTCTCGTCCGTCTCGGGCCCACGTTCGGCATACGTTCTCAACTCCTTGCGCATCGCGAGGCTGGCGCAAATGTCCTTGGCCTCCTCGATCGCCTTCTTCTGCACCTTGAGCGTCTGCCGCCTATCCCGCGTCTCCCTGTTCTCCGCCGCGATGGCCTCGATCACCTCGTTGGTCATGCTCAGCACCTCGACTGAGTTGAAGATGCTGTACATGCCTTGCAACAGATGTCGCTCGACGACCTGCGTGATGACGTTTCGAATAAAGGACTTGGCCGACAGCTCGTAGTAGATGAGCATCTTCTCGAGCACCTCCTCGGCCTCAGAAAAGCGGGCGCCGTCCTTGGACACCTCGGTCTGCCAGTTGCGCAGCCGGTCCTCATACTCGGGGTCGTACGGCTGCACCTCGAGGTGCATATCCTGGGTCAGCAGGTCAAGCTCGTTCTGCGCCTTCTCCATCAACTTCTTCATGTGTGGTTCCAAGAAATGCCTCCGGATGGGCTCGCGCATCCGCTTGGGCCAGGCGTAGTCAATCAGCTCGCTCAGGAACTCATTGCATACAACGCCAAGATTGTCCTTGTGTTCCTGGGCCATCTTGGGCCAGTACTCGGAATACTGCTGGAAGAGCATGTAGACCGCTCTCGGTTTTGGGTCCATGGGGAACTCAGAACCGCGGATCTGTCGCAGCAAGGCCTCGACTTCCTGGCGGATGAAATCCTGCTTCATGGAGCGTTGATTGGCCGGGTCACCCGACTGAGGAGGTCCAGAGAGGTTGAACTTGCGTCCGTGGGCCCGGACCTTGAGCGAGAACCGGTCATTCTCCTCAGCAGCCCGGGCGCGCAAGTTCTGGGCCGGGGTTCCCTTGGGATCGGCGGTCACGCGGAAGAAGTTCTTCTTGGGAGGGTTCTTGTAGAAGCCGTATACAGCGGGGATGACCAGCTCCTTGGACGAAGAAAAGAGCTCGACGAGATCAATGCGCATCTCCTCGGGGGTATCCCTCCCGACGCCGAGAGACTTTAGCTCGGCCTCGCAGTCGTCGAGAGCTTTCTGGATCTGCTTGCGCAGAACGCCAACGTGCCTCCCGATGTGTCCTTGCAGCTGGATACTGAGCTGCCGCATCAAGGCACTTGCTCCGCAAACCGAGTCGGGCAGCGTGCTCCATTTGCCCCTGCCGAAGAAGTTCAGCTCGGCTTGGCGACGCTCCTCCGCGCTTGGCCACGGCTGACCCTGCTCCCGGGGACCGGGATTGAGCAGCACGAACCAGCCGAGCCGGAACTCGTTTCTCCTGTCCTTGTTCTTGACGAGCTCGAGGAACTTGTCTTCGAGGCCGATCGACTCGGTGAGGTCGGGTTTCGTGAGCACGCCGATGGTCCTCGCGCCGGTTGGGTCGAAATGGCGTGCCTTGGTGAGAATCGGGGCCTGGACATAGTCCGAGTTTCCGCCCACGACGGCCAAGATGATGGTACGGGAGCTCTTCATGTACCGATCCGAGAGAGATTCGATGGTCCTGATGTCTTCGATGGACTGGTCGTTATTGGCGTTGCGAACAAGGCCGGGAAGGTCGACGAGCGTCAGAAGAGGCATATCGGGGCCACGCTTCTCGACCACCAGAATATCCCGAGCAGCAAATCGGCCGGGGATGTTTTTGGGGGCGATGAGGTCGACAGCGGCCCGCATCAGCGTCTCGAAAGGGGTACTGGCATCGACTTGTCCGCCGAACTCGCGCATCCGCTCCTGGTCCTTGAAGCTGCGGTTCTTGTCGGGGATGATGGAGACATTGATGCTCGACTGGGCAGCTCTCCGCAGCCTGATCTCGGTGGCGAATCGGGTGCAAGCGCCAGCGTCGCGAGGGAAAGGGGTGCCGGTGATGGCTTCGAGGACTGAGCTTTTTCCAGCCGACTGGTCGCCAACGACAACGATCTGAGGGAGCTTGACATTGTCAAGCTGTGCGAACTGGAGCTTCTCAATCAAGTCGAGGAGGGCGCGCTGATCGCCAGCCAGCTCCTGGGCATCCAGGGCCGAGTCGAGGGCTTTGGTAACCATTGCAAGAGCACGCGACAGCCTCGCTTGAGATGTCGACAGTAGAGCTAAGAGAAGAGAGGAAAGAAAGGACAGGAGAAGGGCTCTGCAACGTGGGGAGGGGCCATTATAAACTGGCTGCTTTCACGACAAGGCTGCGTACGACCGCACAATGCACAGTCGGGCGACATCGCCCAGGTCTGCGGACGAAAGCCGCGTGGCGGACTATTGAGCTGCATGGGACGACACATGCATCCACTCAGGTTGCGTATGTCTGCGGGGTGGCAGTTGTACTCGGAGAGCCTTGTGTCCTGGATGCCTCCTGGTGTCGGCCACCGATGACGAAGGCGACGACAAAGAGGCGACGCGTCAAATGCTCCGCCGTTCGCTGGCGACTGGCCATACCCAGCGATCGAGAGGGTGGCAAGCGGGGAACCCGCGGGAAAAAAGGTGCACCGAATTGCATCTTGGCAGCCATAGATGCGTCTAGATTTGCAGACGCTCAAGGCTTTGGATGCCTCCGATCAGCTCGTTGAGAGAGGCTATGGTCAAGAGCCCGTCAACCAGTCGAATGTGATGCGCCGAGGTGGGGTGTGCCTCGGTGCTTTGCAGCGGTTTTCAGACCAAGAGGCGAACGCCACATGTGGCTGTGCATCTTTGAAACGTCGAGCCAAGCCAAGCAGACAGTCAGTCAGGTGCCGGGTGGAGACCAGTGCGTCACCACGCAGCTGGTCCTGGCGCGGAGCTATGCCCCACTGTTTGCTGTCCCGCTGTCTGCCGTTCAAGCCGTCAACAAGTGATTGATCTCGACAGCTTCCCGGCAGCGCTTCTCGAACGAAGCTGCATTAGGCCGACAATGAATCTATTCGGGGATGGCGACGAAGACAAGTGCAAGGGCGACCAGTATGTCAAACCGGGCGCCACCGACACAACGCTCCAGCTCGCCATCTCGCTGACCCTCGGCCTGTCTGCCTTCCTTACCTTTTGCGTGCGTCCCGTCCTCTGGTCTTGAAGTCTCCTCCATGCTGACAGCTTTCTCCAGATTATTCGACCACGATGGAAGTCTCTCTACGCCGCCCGCAAGCGGCGCCTCGATCCCTCGATCGGCTTGCCTGCGTTACCCGACACCTTCTTTGGATGGATACCAGCCCTTTACAAGGTCACGGAGCAGCAGATCCTCGCTTCGGCCGGCCTCGATGCCTTCGTCTTCCTTAACTTCTTCAAGATGGCCATGAAGCTATTTACCATCATGTTCGTTTTCGCAGCCGTCGTCCTCTGGCCCATCAATCGCCGCTATGTGACGGACCCGCCCCCCGATCACTCCGACGATGAAGACCCTGACAAGAGCTACGATCCTAACCTAGGCTATCTGTGGTCCTACATGATTTTCACCTACTTCTTCACTGGTCTTACCATTTACATTATGAACAAAGAAACCTTCAGGGTGATTCGCGTGCGCCAGGATTATCTCGGGACGCAGTCCACGCTGACGGATCGCACTTTTCGCATGACGGGTATCCCTAAGGAGCTACGGAACGAAGATGCGATCAAGGACTTGGTGGAGCGACTCGAGATTGGAAGGGTTGAATCGGTCTCGGTATGCCGCGTGTGGAAGGAACTCGATGACTTGATAGAGGAGAGGCAGAAGGTCCTTGCCAAGCTGGAGGAGTCGTGGAGTGTTTATCTGAACCAGAAACCCATGCACCCTGCTGGGGGACCGCAAAACCCGACCGGAAGCAATGGCGGTGGACCGAGCGAGGCTAATAGTGGTGTCCGGGAGCCGACGGACGAGGAGGCCGGCGAGAGCGATCAGCTCCTGCGAAACCCGTCCCATAACCCGTGGATCGATCGACCACGACCCCAGACCAGGTTCTGGTACGGCTTCCTTCGCCTTCAGAGCCGCAAGACGGACGCTATCGACTACTACACCGAAAAGTTGAGGCAGTTGGACGACAAGATCCTTGCCGCGCGGAAGAAGAAGTACAAGGCCGCCGACAATGCGTTTGTGACGATGGACTCGATCGCGGCCTGCCAGATGGCAATACAGGCGGTTATTGGACCACGTCCCGGGCAACTACTCACGAAACCCGCCCCGTCTCCTTCCGACATTGTCTGGAGGAATACCTACGCTCCACGCCTTGGACGGCGTGTACGCTCGTGGAGCGTTACAGCCTTTGTTTGCTTGCTTACCGTTCTCTGGACGATTCCCGTTGCTTTTCTTGCGTCGGTCATGAGCATATGCACTATTGAAGCCGTGTTCCCGACGTTCGCTCAGTCGCTGAGGGAACACGAGCTTCTCAGATCGCTGGTCCAGACCGGCTTGCCCACCGCCGTCGTCTCGCTCCTCAACATCGCCGTGCCCTATCTCTACGACTATCTGAGTTACCACCAGGGCATGCTCTCCCAGGGCGACATTGCACTGTCTGTGATCAGCAAGAACTTTTTCTTCACCTTCTTCAACATCTTCCTCATCTTCACCATTTTTGGGGCGGTTGCCCCGACATGGGAAGTCCTGCGCCATAGCCTCAAGGATACGACCTACCTTGCGTACACCCTTGCCGGCAAGATCGAAAATCTTATCGTCTTTTACATCAACTTCATCATGCTGCAAGGTCTGGGTCTCTTCCCTTTCCGGCTCCTCGAGTTTGGCAGCATAACGCTGTACCCCATCTACCGCCTGGGAGCCAAAACACCGCGGGACTTTGCCGAAATGATCCAGCCCCCGATGTTTTACTACGGATTCTACCTCCCCACGGCTCTCATGATCTTTATCCTGTGTCTGATCTATAGCGCCCTTCCGAACGGCTTCTTGATCCTGGGTCTCGGCGTGGTGTACTTTACTCTGGGCTACTACACGCACAAGTATCAGTTGCTCTACGCCATGGATCAGCCGCAACACGCTACTGGCGGTGCCTGGCGCATGATTTGCTACCGCATCATGTTGGGCCTGGTCGTGTTCCAGCTCACCATGTCGGGCTACCTGGCGCTGCGCTCGGTATACACGGTGGCCCTCCTCGTCACCCCGCTGCCGATAGCGACGCTGTGGTACAGCTACTACTTTAAGCGGCGGTTTGAGCCTCTGACGCGGTTCATTTCCCTGCAGAGTATCAAGCGGGGAGAGGATCCCGGTGCAGACGCTGTTTTGGATGATGACGAGCCCCCCTTGGAAGGCGGGGAGGGGCAGAGGGAGCTCTTTAGACGAGGGAGCACGGTCGACGAGGATCGGGAGAGGGGGTTGCGGTTTGTGAATCCGAGCCTGGTTGTTCCGTAAGTTTTGATCTCTTCTTGTTGGTCGTAACATGACAGCTAATAAGGACACACACAGACTGGTACAGCCGTGGATATACAAGGAACCACCACCGCCCTTGCCCAGCAGCTTGGAGACTGGCGACGGGTTGGAGTATGATGGACGGGGAAATAATAGGGGGGCGGAGTACGAGGTTCAGCAGCCGGACGTGTCGGCCCCCGAGGCTCCGGGGAATAATAGGCCGGCGAGGGGGGCGAGCGCGAGTAGCAACTCGTCTAGCTCTGTTAGCTTGGGAGATACCCACATCTGGAGGGAGGGGTGAGGTTCTGGTGCGTAGCGTTTACGTCGGCATATATATATCCGTAATACGGGGCGTGTTTGTGTAGGAAAGGGGAGAATGACAAGAACCGTAATGTTTGTTGGTGTTTCAGTGTCAGAGTTGGGATGGGCTGCAGTGTTTTGTTTACCCTCTTCCCTGATTAATGTCTCGGAAACCCGGTGATAAATAATAGCCTTAGGTTCCTCGTCGTTTATCTCTTTCGGTCACCTAAATCCACCATAGGGCTTGGTTGTTCTTGATGCTCCTTACAAAGACAATCTACTAGGTACGGCTGGAGCTACACCGTCTTCCCATTCAGTCACATGCGCCTGCCAGAATTCCAATGTTCCAATGGGTAACTGATCCAGCAGTCCCTCGATCCCTCTGTCTCCTCCTTCAGAATTCATTACATCCCCGACATACCTCCAGATCCCTGATCCTTTCCTACCACCAGATTCTCAACCCCCTCCGAATCCTCAACGGCGCTCGCCCAGGAAAGGATACCGTTAGGTGACTCGTTGGATTCCCCGAATCCCTCCCAGGAATTGCTTTCGCTTTCCTGTATACTTCTCTCCTTTCTCTCTCTGTGCCTCGCCCTGGTCTCAAGTCTCGCCCGCTTCTCGAGCCTCTCCCGAATCACATCACCCCGTCGAAAGGGCTCCGTCCGACTCGAGTGTCTACTGCCTTCCTCCTCCTCTTCCTCTTTCTTCCGGCCCAGAACCCGTCTCTCCTCCTCCCGAAACCGCCTTCTCATCTCGCGCAGCTCAGAGCCCCTCGGTTTCGTAAGTTTTGGCTTCCTCAAGCTGACTTTCTCAACTCGTCCGGGTGGTGGTGGATTGGTATTATCGCCGGAAGTGATATCATCGACTAACACGGCCTGCATCTGCGCGGCATACCTCGCGCGAATGGTATCCGCGTACCGCGCCAGCACGACATCTTCCATGGCCGAGTCGACTGCATTCCTTAGACTCTCCGCCACGCCCATGTTTAGTCGATTAACGCGGTGGGAGAGCGTCAGAGGGCCGTCGGGGTTGAGCGTCGCGGCGTCGTGGGAGCGGATGTACCGGGCGATGCGGGTTGCGTTGGTGAGTACGTGTGTTGGAAGGAACCTTCGCGCTAGGTCGAGACCGTAGTCCTCGGACGCGACGGGGCCGCTGGCGACCTTGTGCAGGAGCGTGAGTTGGTGCGTGTGTCCTGAGGTGGTACGTTCGCCGGCGAGGTGGATGTTGATTACGCCGCTTGTGCTTGCGGCGTTGAGGAGGTGCCCTGGACGGAATGGTGTCAGCAAGGTCGAGGTGGGGGAGAAAAGGGGGGCTCACCGATTTTGGTGAAATGGGTTGAGAAGAAGACGCGGGCTTCAGTCTTGACGAATTTCTCGCACATGGCGAGGGCGATGGCGAATCCCTCTTTCGGCGAGGTTCCCCGACCTAGCTCGTCGATTATCACGAGACTGTTTCTTGTCGACTGTCTGAACATGGAAGTGGTTAGCATATGAACTTGGAATCCCTTATAACAGGGCATTTCTACCTCAAAATCATGTTCATCTCCTGCATCTCCACGGCAAAAGTCCCGAGGTTGCTCTCAGGCTTATCCTCGGTCGACATCCGTGTGTACAGGGCGTCACAAATGGATATGGCCGCAAATTCGGCGGGAACAAAACATCCCATCTGCGCCAGGACCTGAATCAGCGCGACCGACTTGATGTATGTGCTCTTGCCACTCATGTTGCTGCCCGTGATCACTATACAGCGGCCGTTCTGGTTGCCAGAGTAGACGTCGTTGGCAACAAAGTCCGGCTTCCGGATCTCCATGACGGGGTGACGCGCACTGTGTAGAACTAACGATGCCCTGACCTCCGGTCGTATATACCGCTGCGAAGTGGAAAGTTGGGTGAACGAACATACCATGTCAAAATTGCCGATGGCGTCGCTGACGTTGAGCAGTCTCCCGACATGCTTCAACAGCTGGCTTTTCATCCACACAATAACACGGTCGCTTTGCGCTGTGACGATGTCGGCCTGAGTCTGAACCACGGTACTGTGGACGAGGAGATCCAGTGTTTGAAACTGGAAATGGGTTTTCTTCCGACACCCGTTGATGATCTCGACACCGGCGATAGAAAGTCGCGTGGGAACCACATCCGATCCTGTCGAGGAGCCTGGGCGACCCCTTTTGATTTCTTGTTCCACCTCTTGCCACCTGAACCGGAGGTAATGTCGTTGGTCGCTGTCGAGTTGCATCTCAGCCTCGACGCCCAGATGCTCTGGACAAATCAGTTCCCACTCGCCAAACTGACTCATTTATCAGGTACACACCGGTGAATATTGCATTCAAAGAATCCACATATGCATTCAGATTGTTGACATGATCTCGGAAGAGTTGACGGGACTCTTCAAACATGCTCTTGGGCGGGGCCTATGCCAGGTCAGAAACCTGTACCAAAGTAGCACTATCAAGACTTGCCTTGACAGCCCACAGCCGGTTGTTTCTGACATCGATTGGTGCTTTACTGTACTTTGCATCCTGCTCGATGTTCTTCTCGAGGAGTTCGAGAATGGGCTCCAATGCTTCGGGTGAGCAGCACTCGCGGATCCCAAGACAAACATTGCTCCTGCATTCCGCCGATCGCATGGCATCCTGTAAGACGACAACGGCGCCGAGGTACTGCTTCAGCATTAGAATGTTGTTCATATCGTGCTCGGCGACACGGAGCTCCTCGTGGCTTGGCTGAATAAGTTGATTCAGGCCCTCATACATGACAAGTCGGTGTTCTAGGGGCATCCTTGAGTTGGTGGACCCTTGGGCAATCTATCCTCGTTAGCAAATAGTCGCGACGAATGTATGTGTCTTACCCAAGTACATAGTTTCTCTAGGTCGATGTGGAGAAGACCTTTGAGACACTTGTTCACTTCCATGAAGAGGTCTTCATTTTCTGCTATCTCCTCGATCGCATCCCACCGGTCTGTGATCTCCTTCTCGTCTATGCTTGGCTGCAGCAGTGTAGACCGGAGAAGCCGCCGACCCTCCGGAGTCCGGGTGTGGTTTAAGATGGCGAAGAGAGTCGAGGCTTTTGATTTGGTGGACCGGACATTCTCTAACAGCTCCAGTGATGTGACTGTCGACCGATCGAGGCCCATTGTCCTTGCAGGATGTACATACTTGATGCGGACGGAGTTGTGAGCCACCGGGATTCCCAAGAAATCCCGGACGTATGTCATGGCCTACTGATGTCAGTTTGATGGATAAAAAGACGGAGCAGTTCGTACCGCAGCGAAAGCGCACGCAGAATAAAAGTTGTTTTCAAGGCACGTGCGTAGCATCTTGGCCTCATGGTCGAACGAGAACCTGTCGATGAGCCTCAATCCCTCTGACTCGTTCCAATATTTCCGTTCAACGCCGATAACAGCAATTCCGGGGAACTGATTCTCAAGACAATTGATGAGAAGAGACTTCGTCTTCTCGTTGATAGCCCTTTTGAGAACGAGAAAGCAATGTGGCGGCTCTGGAAATCGGGCCAAGGTGTCCATCAGTCTTCTGTATCCGTCTTCGTTAACGATGCGAGTGATCTCTGCTTTCGATGTAATTGTGTCGACGACTGCAACTCCAAGAACTTGGCTAGACCTGCTTTCTGATATTGCACAAATGATGTCTCTGGGCCCTTCTGATTCAGGGACCCGGGAGGTAGAAGCACTCTCGGTAGGAAGGTTCGTGCCTGTCCGCTTTTCGGTGTAATACTCCAGATCTGAGCGCGTCAACCTCGAACCGAAATTTTCACTGGAGTTGTCCAAGGCTCTGCTGCGCTGTGAAGGACTCCGTGGGCTTGAAGACCCGGAAGGCGTTCCAAGGTGGCTTCTCAAATGAGTTGGGGTGGAACGAGAAGTCGATCTATGGAATGGTCTAGGGTGCGTCGAGGCAGTACTGGAACCCTTAGGGGAGCTGCGAGAGGATTTGACAATTCCGTGATGCTTCGGACCAACCTTCCAATGATCTGTGATCTTCGTTTGGGAACTCGAAGACCTCGTGCTGGAAACTGGAGTCCAACGATCGTCTCGCAACACCCTGCTGAGGCGTCCGTCGCTGAAATGGCCCAGGCTCCCCTTAGACCAGTGGGATGGACCTTTGCTCATACGCCCAGATACTCTGCTGCTTTGCCGACTAGGATAGAAGCTGTGTTTCTGGTCGATATCGACGAGGTTACCACGGGCCGAACTGTCAAGAGACGGCGTTGGCGAGTGAATGGACGGTAGAGACCGTTGTAAATTCGACCTAGATGGTTGTGTGGATGACTGAAAATGATGATTCTCCCCCGTATGCGTGGACCGTTGTGGACTCTCAGGGGTCAGGGTTGGGAGACTGGGGCTAGACCGCAGAGTCGACAGGGCATCGCTGAGCCCATGGGAGTCTCCCGACTCAGACCCGTGCCATGGCTTTGAGAGACTGGATGGTTGCCGGGGGCGATAAAGGGGTAAATCCGAGTCCTCGCTGACGGACCTGGAGGAACTCCGAAACTGTTGATGTGACTCAACGGCTAGTGGCGAACCCAAGGACCGAAGACGGTTCAATCTTCGCAGGTATTCACTTTGGGAAGCGTAGTCGGTGTCGGTGTCGGTGTGTGCAACAGGTTGGCCATAGTTAGAGAGTTGGGAGGAAGAGGATGGGAAAATGGAAGACGCATCCGATGTATCATCTCTGGCAGCGAAGAGCCCTCGTTGTCTGAGGCGAGAGCCAGCGTCTAAGTGACTAGAATGCGGCAACGAGGGCAACTCGACGGACGAGGATGACCGGAGGGACTGACTTTGCGAACCAGAGTTCAAACTGGCTGTAGACTGATGGAGGGCATCTCGTCGCAAATCATCGGGTCCTTCGAGGTGGAAGACACCTTGCTGAGGGGGTGTGAAGATTCTACTGCCGCCATACTGGGAGCCCCAACGCTCCAGAGAGTCCATGGAAACAGCGAGGAGTACTAAGAGTAGGAGATGTTGACATGAATGTGATACTCATAATGAGTAAAACTCTGCAACGGGGTCTGCAGGCATCGAGGGGCTAAACTTCAGCACGCTGCTTCAGACTTTGTTCACCAGAGCATCGTTCCTTCCTGGAACATGAGCACAGGGCTTTGGACAATGATGATAGGTTTGCTGAAAAGCGCTAAGATAAGCCAACAAGTCACAACAACCGAGACCCACCCGCTCCTACCCAAAGTCTCAAATGATAGATCTTTCCGGAAACACGAGGGATATAATCTCTGACTCGACATGAAGCAAACACATACGACCATACCCATTGGAAAACTCGGGATCCCGTCCGCTCTCCCATAGATAAGCCAATGAGGGCCAGACTAGTAGTTGGGTCGGTGACGACCAGCGAATCCCTGGTGTTGTATGTTTTTTTCTCCTCCAGCTGAGGAAATTGTGGGGCCGGAAAACACTTGGGTGTTCTTTCCGTTTTCCTCATAAAAGTAATATTTTAGCTCCAAAACATGCGCCTGGTCTGATAATCCAATTCCCACTCCCTTGCGAAAATACGGAAAGACATTCCCATCTCCAGAATCCATTGCGATATCTCGCAGCTGGGATCGATCGCCAGCTTATTGAAGCCACCGCGGAGTCTCCCACATCTCCGGGTGTGGAAAGGTGGTCGTCGAGTCGTTGAGCTTCAAAGCAATGTTCCATCGCTTCAAGCCCGGGTAAAAGTTGTCGTATCCATCCGCGACCGGCTCTCCGTTCTCTGACTTCTGGTTCATGTCCGCCCACGCAACCTCTGCATTCGGAGACGACTGAACGTAGCTGGCCAATTTGCACCACTGGTCATTTGCAGCCAACTCGCCTTGGGACCCTGGACCCGAGGGTAGCGGTGGCTGCACGAGTGCGGCGTCTATCCCGACGTAGCCGAGCATCTTGCTGGTAAACGGGAAGGAAGGCAGGTAACTGACGGGCTTGATGGTGACCTGGAAGAAGGGCGTGTCGCTGGGATCGGCTTCAGCCGGGTCGTAGGGCGTGACTGTATCATGGGGAAAGACTTTGACGTGCGTTGAGCCGTCTGGCAGTTCGTTCCACTCGAAGCGCGCAAGGTGCTTCGGGATGCCCCAGTCTGCGGCCGGATTAGCGTGCAACTCGATTCTCAACTGTCAGATTCTAGGAATTCCATACTGTACCGGCCACCCCAGCATGAATTCTTCGAGCTGACGTAGATCCGGGTGATCTTGATATTCTTCTTAGTTTTCTTTTTGCCGTCCTTTTCTTCGACCGGATATTTCCAGTACCCCGGAGCGAGGATCAGCTCGTCGTACGGACCCACTGGAGATTCCGTGTACCGGATCAGCTGGACCATGCTGATTCCGCCAACCGGCTCTCCGAACTCTTTGGAGGCGAAGGGAGAGGCGGCCTCCAGGGGCGAGAATGTCTTGGCTGGAAGGTTTTTGGCTGTGGAATTGCTGGTCCAAAATGGTATCATGAACGTGGTCGACTTGAGCTTCCACGGCGGCGGTGCCACTTCCGCTTGTTGGACTGTGCCGTCGGCGGCAGTCCGCGTCTTGTCCGAGCTTTCCATCGCAGTTCCGAGGTTCTGGGGTCCCGATTCAGCTCACAAGCTTTGACGCGGCAGCTTTGGATGCGAGTATCGCCACAGCGATAACGGGTATGTCGTCTTGCAATAAGAGATATCTATCGCCCGAAGTCTGCAACTGGCCTGGGCATTGTTGGGAAGACAGAAAATTGATGCTGTCGTTGGAAACCTGTTTGTCTCACTTTGTGTCACCGGGGTAATCTGTAAGCCGCCACTGCTGATAAAGTGGGTCCCACGTGATTACCCCTGTTAGCGACAAGGGTCTCAACTTCCTTCTTTATTCCTTTGGAGTTGTGCTTTCAAGAAGATTGCCTTGAGGCGTTTTTGTTATAAAGGTGCCTTTTTTCGGTTTGTTGATGAATCACGGCAGCCAATCAATCTTGCGCCAAGTTCAGCCTCACATCGAAAGCCTTGGGGATTCTGAAAGGGGAAACAGAAACAGGTAAAGCCGGATGATGATGCTAGTACGGGGTTACCCGTCAACATCCTCACCAAACCGAACTTGTAAACTTAGCTAGTGGCGGTACCTAGATGTTGCGCATGGGCACAGCACAATGCAGTCCTGAGAGTTATTGACCTCGGGTTTAGAATTAGGACAACCATTCACGTGGTTACCTGAAGCTATAGGGAGAATGACAAGCGACTATCGCCTAGTAGCTACTGTAGATCAAGCGGTTCGAGAAGAACATTATCGACGTCAGGGTCAACCCGATATGCATGTACTCTAAGCTTCGTTGCCGCCCTCCCCAATCCGGAAGGTGGTGTACCTGGACTATGACAGTTATTATCCGATGGTTTCAGCCCCTGCTTGGCTCCCTTTCCAACCCGGGCAGAAATCAACTTCTAGAATCAAGGGTGGTGAATACTGTGTAAACGACTGCTACTGAAACCACCGGTGACCCGGTATAACGGATCTTGGCAATGCGATGTAACTCTGAGATTGGTACCTATGTCGGAGGATAGATACTCCTCATGGTGGGTGGACCGATGAGTGTCTCCCGTTCGAGTGCATTTCGGTTAGCATGATAGTACGGATCTCCTTGAGGCGTATCTCTTTACGACTAAGGTATAAACACCAAAGATGATGCTTAGAGTCCAATCACGGCTTTCTGAAGGCCAGAGGCCAAGTCAAATGGTACTCTATAATTGGCCGAGGAGTGGAAAGTAGGTGCTAAATGATGCATTTGACGGCAGGATGTACTCGAGTAGTGGAAACTAAGCCAAGCCGACACTACTTCGTAATCGTTTTCTGACACGCTTCTTTACCCAAGCGTGCTCACAGGATGCTCCTCAGCATTTCACGGCCAAATAAACTAGCTGGCAGAACTCGCGCTAATAACAGATTCAAGTTGCATTCCAGTCTCCCCGTGCGCCGGCGTGTCTCGGCCCGGAACCCGCCAACACAGACGTGAAGAAAGGCGGATGTTCCCTGACCCCACGTCGATGGAGTCATCGAGCTAAACCCTCCAAGATACCTATGCTTGATGTTGGGCCAAGAGCGCCCTGATTTGCCAAGGCGGTCAGAGCAAAGCCGTTGACCAATTGAATCCAAAGCAACGAAATGTCTTGGCCAAGTCAACGCTGGAACACTGGGTGTGCGCTCGTCATTCAGCACTTACACGTGCACAACATCAAACCTGAGTTTAGGTCGATGTGTCGTCAAGATCGAGTTTAACCTGTGGAACAAGTTCAAGATCAAATCTCTTGTTGTCAACGAGCCATCTAGAAGTCAAGCAAATGCCAAACTTTGTGGCGTTTCTCTATCGTACGAAGTTGCCTTATCATCGCGGGGCTTGAGCCATGAGAGTACCTAGTGATTTTTGCAAGAGAAAAAATCCGTACACAGCGGGGGAGGGGCACCGGATAGTGGAGGGGCAGGTGGGAATGTCGGCCGAGGATGCGAATCAGGATTTTCCACCTTTGATCTGCCTCGAATTTTCTAAGAGCAGCATCCAGATACACTAGCAAGCGCGTAGGGCAGACGCTAGTCGGTGAGAGAAGTCAAAGCGCGATAGATGCCGGACGGAGAGTGGACGACCGGCATCGAACGCAGCGCACCGACAACAAAATCAGTCGGTGTGGCACCGTGGGTGGTGATAAGGGGACGAGTTTCGAGATGAGCACTAAGCTCGCTACCTGTTTAGCGACAAAGGAAGCCGGTAGCAGCTGCCTCGGCGGCATTTGCCCACCCAAGATCTGTCTTCTGGGTGGTTGATCCGAAACCGAGAAACCTGGACCCCGCCCGTCGCTTCCAGCATGCTGCGTATCGTTCTTGTCCACTTCAAGGCTAGAGCGACGTTGCAGGATGGAGCCAAGGATTTCGATCCAATGCTCGGTTCGGTCTTCGTCACCCCCACTCTCCCGATTTGCTACTGCACGATGGGGTGATCGCCCAGGAAGAGCTCCAAACAGGGCCAACTTCGTTCTCTAGACGTACCTATTCTCTCGCAGTACCTCTTTCGGCGTCACCCAAGATTTGTTGAGCGCCGCTAGTCAACCGCCTTGACACACGCCACCGATCGGCACCTAGCTGCAACAAGATGGCCGGGTTGACAACCATAGATCGTGATGGAAAGGAGAAACGTGGCGATGTGGCGCCGGACCCTCTGTATGTTTGGCTACCTTATCGCACAGTCCGCCGTGCAAACGGACCAGATCCCAGATTTTGTGGTGTTGTCCCTGTCTCAGACTCTCACCGACGCCGCGACCGACACACCCACGCAAAACACAAGCCCTTGGAAAGGAAGATGACCGTCTTCGTAGCGATCCGAGCGGTCTCTGGGAGCCCTTTTTCTGGAAATCGGAATGAAAATCCAGGTACGGGATTTTGAGGAACTTACTGATGGCTGGGTTGGGTATAAGTGCGGCATAAGGCGGGCTACTCCCCATCGCCAAGCCGCTTCCGGCCTTATTCGCATCTCCCGAACCTGTGATACGTCCGGAGGGCGTATCATCGCGCGCGGCTTCCTTTGAGCCACTTTTCCCTATCGAGGTAGTATCCCCCGTCTTGTCGGGGTCCGTGTAACAGATCGACTTCTCGGCGCCGGCCCCCGTTATATTCTGGCGGCCTTCCAGCACCCGCCGGCGGCAACGGGCCCCAGCGGTCTTGTCCTAGTCCATTCGTCTTCTTTTCTTCTTCACCGTGGAGATGTCGGCCCCGGCAGAGCCTCTCGATGCGGCACTCCACCAGTCTCGGGCTCACATACCCATCACGGTGGTTTCGGTCGTCCTCAGTCTCGCCTCAATAGCAGTAGGAGCGAGATGCTATGCCCGTGCCGTCTTGATCCGCCAGTTTGGCATGGACGACTGGGCCGCCCTTGTCGCCCTTGTGCTGGCGATGGGTAGCGGTATTATGGTTGCGTCAAGTCCGTTTTGCGCTGGATCTGCCTGGACACTCACTTACGTCTCATAGATACTCTGTACGGAGCTGGTCGCCATATCGCCGTTGTAGATCCTACACTGTTGTGGAAATACTTCAGGGTCTGTCAGGGAGTATACGGTCTGCTCGGCCTTGTAACTAACGCTCTTACAGACTTTCTATATCTCGATTGTCCTTTACAACGGCTCCTTAACAGCCATCAAGGTCACCTTCCTCCTCCAATATTACCGAGTATTGAGCACGCCAAAGATGCGCCGCGTTATCGTCGCTGCCTTCACTTTTGTGTCGCTGTGGTCCGTCTCCCAACTACTCGTCACCATCTTCAATTGTACGCCAATCGACCGGTTCTGGCTGCCTGAGCTCCCGGGTACCTGCATTCCCAACCTGCCTTTCTGGTACATCAACGCGGCGGGCAATATTTTGACGGATGTCATCGTCTTTGTTGTCCCTTTGCCGGCGTTGGGGAGTCTCAACCTTCGCAAGGCGCAGAAGATAATGTTGCTCGGTATCTTTAGCTTGGGTTTCTTCGTAAGTACCTTCTTACTTTATCTAACGGTACCTAACGAATTGTTTAGACATGTGCAATCTCCATCATCCGGATCCAATACCTTCGTCTCAGCCCGGATGTCACATGGGACAATGTCGAGTCTTCGTGTTGGTCCATCAGCGAGCTCTGCTCAGGTATCATTTGCGCATGCTTGCCGACCCTGCGGCCGATTCTCCTCAAGTTTTCCCCTGGGATGATGGGGTCTAGTGCTCCTAGCAAGGATAACTACCAGAAGCAATCATACGGACGCGATGGGTCATCTGGGAAAGGCAATCTGAGGAGTGTCGAGACATCAAGCAGCAGGGGGATTGTGTATCCCGAAGATATTGAGTTGCATGGGGGCGACAGTGACGAGGACCGGACCAACCATGACGGGTCACCGCGGTCTGAGAGGCCGGGTACATCATCCTACACACCCGAGAATCTGGGGTTGCGGCCAGCGGTGCGGACCGAGATTGGCGTTGGGTCAGCGCACTCGATGACATCGTGGGGACGGTCGGCGGATAGGGGGATTGAGGTAAAGCGGGATTTTGTTGTCACCAACAGCAAGTTTTCTTGATATCCTTGTGCTGTTTTGATAGCAGCTCCTGATATGGATATAAATGATGAAATGATTTTGTACCAATAGAAAGAAATGACGTTAAAATACGAAGATGGGGAACGCTCTGTGCCGTGTTTTTGCATATGTTGTGTACGGGACCGGCTGTACATGGATGAGCCTCAGGGTTACGTCCGCCCTCCTGACGGAGACCAACTGCCGTGCCGTGCCGCGTCCGCACAGGCTCAGGGGTGTACACCTTCCACCGCCCTCCAGGTAGCTAATCAGTCTTCGGCCGCATCTGTCTCTTGACCAGAGCTAGGCGGGTGTGAAATCAGTAGAGTCAGGTTTCTTTTCCTCGTTTGTCTTCTGCGCTTCCGCTTCCGCTTCCTTCTTGAGCCTTTGTTGTCGTTGCAGACGGCCCTCGCTTGCTGGGTCAAAGTAGGCTGTTTTTGTTTTTTTTAATTGTCAGAGCCACCGACCAATACTTTGAAAAGGGGACCTAGCTCTCTCTGCCACTTACGCTTCTCGCCAAAGACAGTTGTCCGGATCCCTCGCCGCGGCGCCTCGTAGCTGCCGGGGATGACGCGGTGGAGGGTGCATCTGTTTGATACGAATACATGGTTAGTATTCTATACCTTAGACATGCCTCTCGCCCACGCTGTATAGGAGTATATAGGTAGGTAACGATGGTTTTTACAAGCCGGAATAACAGGGTAAGGTACCTAGGAACGAACAAAAAGAAGAAGAAAAAAGAAGAGCTGCAAACAATAAGAGAAGAGATAACATACCGATTATCCCACATGGCCACGCTCCCGACCTCCCACTTCCACCGCACAGCATGGTCATCAGCCGAGTGGATATGGTACGCAAAAAATTCCATCAGCTTGTCCGACTCCACTTTCTTTAGTTCTGCGAACCCCGTCACGAACCCCGGGTTCACGTTCAGCGCTTTTAGTCCCGTGACGGGGTGCGTCCTCACGGCCGGGTGGTGCGAGTCGATCGGGGGGCGGTTGGGGCCAACGCCCCAGAGGTCGATGATGGTGTCGTATTGCAGGCGGGACGTGTGGACTGCGTGGAGGGATTCTATGAATTTTCTTTTTTTTTGTCTCAGTATCAGCACATGTGAAAGGACGAGAAAAGGGGAGGGGGACAAACTTCATCGCATCGCTCAAAGCATCATACAGCCCATAGCTAGACACCCAGGCCGTATCCCCGCCCACGGCCGGGTGCTCCTCCATCCGCAGCATCGAGTAGCTCGGCGGGTTGAGCTCGAAGGAGGTGTCGGCGTGGAAGTCGCCCGACGGCCAGGGGGTGTAGGACAAAATCTCGCGGTGGTCCTCGCGCGAGCCGCGGATGACCACGTGGCGGACGTCTTTCTGGGCCGGGTGTCGGTCGAGGAGGCCGAAGTGTTCAAACAGCGAAACTTGGGTGGAAGTGGTGAGGTCTTGGTCCCGAAAAAAGACGACGCCGCGCTCGGAGACTAGCAGGGCGAGCTCGTCGAGCTGGGTTGGGGTGAGGGACGACAGCTGGATTCCTGAGAGGACGGTGCCGAGGGATTCGGTTAGGTCGGTGCGGGTTGCGGCGGAGAGGAGGGACGTCTTGAGGGGGTCGGCGAAGAGTGCGCGGTCTGTCTCGGGGGTGAAGGCGGCGCGGAGGGGCTCGGGGGGGACGTGGGTGGTTATTTTGGGGTTGAAGTTTGGGTGGAGGGTTATGGGGAAGCCGGAGTCCGGGGAGATGTGTTTGCGCGCTTCTAGGTGGGCCATCTTTTTTGATTTATTGATGGTTGAGTTGTGTTGTTTTGGTTGGGTGTGGCAGGTATGGAAAGGGGGAGGTGGATGTCAACATGAGTTTTCTCTCATGATGAGACACCGGGCCGGCAGCGATGTTTATGAGCGTATTCAGTGCCGATCCGCTTCCGAGGTGTCCTCAGCTGGCCGGAGCTCTTACACGGGCTGGTACTCTTGCAGCGCGACTCATCCTCCAATTGTCCAATCAGACCAGATCCCCGCTGCGTATCCGGTTGCGCCATCTAGCTCCTGCATTATAGAAGACACCAGCGACATGACCTGCCATTGGGCCAATCCCACTATTGACTTGATACATCTCCCGTCCGAGTTCCGGATCAACTCACTGTATGAGGACTGGTTCTCACGGCGTTAAGATCAGGAGGACGAGTTCCGAGAACCAAGGCCCCGGGTCGTGGGTTATCACCGACACACCCCATCCGATACCACAGCCCATAATTGGTTGTGATCATGTCGCAATTCATGCACGGTATTTGCACCTCCATGCCAATATCTCAACAGCGGCGGGGGTCTTTGACTCGTGATAGGCTATGTGTATTTCCTGGTGGTTCATGGCCGCCCCGCGCTCCTGGGACAAGATGACGTGCTGGACCGCGTCGATGGTATCAACAACACAATGGCGGGGCTAGTTCTAGACCACTCCCACCACTCCGGGGATATCACACTCGTTTTGCGGTCATATAATGAAAGCTAAAATGGCGTGAGACAGAACTCTCGGGTGTGTTTTCTCCGTCCCTTGCTTTCGTATTGCCTGCCTCCTTCGTAGCGGCTTACCGCGATGGGTCTAGATTGTTGGGCGATGCAAGGTGCTATTGGAAGTGGTCACCACGTGTGGGACCGTCAGGTCATGGTCCGGAGAAGCTGTAACATTCTTAGAATTGGTGGCAGAATAAATACGTACCTACATAGGAATTCGGGCTCGCTGTTCCGTACCCGATATACCTTACCTACCCGGCTCCATTTGGTTTCATTGAAAATTTGGCGTTGAATTTCATCCCTGAGAATTGTCATCGCCGGATCTCACGGAAACTAGAGACGTTTGGTCATGGGTAAACTTTCTGAAAAGCAAACCGACGTGTCTGTCGCCAGGAAGGACAGCTACAGTGACGATGACGACTTTACTTGGACGGACGAGGAGGAGAAAGCCCTGGTGCGGCGGTAGGCTCTCTCCCTTTGGCGATTCTAGGCCATGGGCATTGATTGGGCTAATCCTTTGAAAGGCTCGACTTTCTTGTCATGCCGCTCCTGATGATAGGTTTCTTTGCGCTGCAGCTAGATCGAGGCAATATGTGAGTTCCGTGACCGTTGTTCCTCATACTCCGATAGTAAGGACAATGCTGATGATCATGAAAGCGGCAACGCCATGACAGACTTCTTCCTCCAGGACGTGGGGATCACACAGAACCAGTTCAACGTCGGCCAGCAGCTGCTCTCACTCGGGATTGTTCTTCTTGAAGTATGTTTCCCTCTTTTACCCCGCCATCACCCTCGGGCAATCGCTTTCAATCTGATACTGAATGTCGCCCATGATAGGTTCCTAGCAACTTGATCCTATATCGCATCGGTCCCACTATATGGATCGGGACGCAGATTATTGCATGGTGTGTTCCCCTTTCTTCTCCCATTTTCCCATGATCCGCGTAAAGCAATGAGTAACATTTCCTCAGGGGCCTGGTTGCCACCTTCCAAGCCTTCCAAAAGGGTCTTGGTCCTTTCCTCGTTACCAGGTTACTTCTCGGGTAAGCCTTTAGAGTCCATTCTGTATTCATCCGAGTGCTGACGGTGCCTCTCAGATTCTGCGAATCCGGATTCATTCCCGCCGGCCTCTTCACCATCACTCGGTGGTACAAGCGTGACGAGACCAGCAAGCGGTTCTCGTGGTTCTTCATCGGCAACATGTCGGCCGGCGCGTGCTCGGGCTTGATTGCTTATGGGATGTAAGTTTCCCTCACCGTACCATATCTCATCCTCTCGCTCATCCTTCACAGCCTCCACATGCGAGGTATCGCTGGTCTTGGTGGATGGCAGTGGCTGTTCCTCGTATGTCTCTCTCTCTTTGAGCAGCAGTGAGATCTGTTTTCAGTGTTTGACCGTGCCGTCTAGATCGAGGGAATCTTCACCGCCCTCATCGGCGTCATGTTCATAAGCCTCTTCCCGAAATCCCCCGGCTTGCCATCGTCCATATTCGGGTTCCGGTACTTCACCGAGCGAGAGAGCCAAATCCTGCAACGCCGCGTGCTTGCTGATGACCCGACCAAGGGCCAACCGCGACGCCATGTGAGCTGGGCTGAGCTGAAGAGTACCGTTAGTTTTTGTGCCACAAACTGTTAGGTTCGAACTGACACAACGTAGTTCACCAACTGGAAGCTCCTCCCGCATATCGTCCTGACCATAGCTGGCCTGGCTCCGTCGTCCGTGATGATGGCATATGCGCCCTCGCTCGTCGTGTCCTTCGGATTCGATAGACTGACAGCAAACGCCATGACATCGATCGGGGCCTGGGTTTTGCTGATAACCAACATCTCGTGGGGCATGATCTCAGACCGCATTGGGCGGAGGGGACCGATGGTGACACTCGGTTTGCTGATTTTCTGGGGAGCTACGGTATGTGTCCCGCCACTGTTGAAAAGGTTCTCGAACGACTAATTCGATTGTGTCGAATAGCTCGGAAACCGTCTCTTGGTAGACTCGACAAACTCGAACCTCCGCTTTGCCATCCTGACCTTTAGCATCGCATTTGGATCAAATTGGCGTTCGTACCCCCTTTCCTCCTGTCTCAATCCGAGACGCAACTAACAGAAATAGACCCCACAAACGGCTCCTGGATGGCTCTCAATGCCCAAACCGCAGGCGAGAGGTCCATCACCATGGCTATCCTCATCATGTCGGCCAACACCTCGGGTATCGTGGGATCCCAGCTCTTCCAGCAGCAGGATGGACCGCGGTACCGGATTGGGTGGACGGTTATCCTCGCCCTTGTCACAGTCTCGTTGGTTTCGTCGGTCGTGGCCAACGTTCAGTACTGGCTGTTGAATCGACGTGAAAAGGCGGAAGGGGCTGCTGTAGTAAAGTACAAGCCATAGTCGATGTGCCATGTGGACTTGTCACCTGGCGGTCCGTTATCCAATGCAACGCCAATGGCAGAAGCAAAACCGAGAATCGTCCTCCAGTTTGAGCATTGGTGACACGCTGTGACTGTCCCTATAGCGCCACCGATTCGACAGCCTCAGATCCGCTAGCCCACGGATGTTCTGCTAAGCATCGAAAAGAATATTTCTGACCAAAGGACTGGGAAGAGAATCCGCCCTCCCGGCTCGATTGATCTTGGGTGTGCTGTCCGGAAGCCTCGGCTCCAAGCTCCCGTCTGGTAGCTCTGCGAGGTCTACCTTTCGCCACACCTCGCAACAAACGGTTAACCGTGGAAACGGGGCAACAGCCACCTTCAAGTCGAGTGCGCTTTCAAATTTGAGTGCGACGCGCATGATGCAGTCATCGAGGTTACGAATCGGGACGCCGATAGAATTGCTGTGTGGTAACCCGTGGTCGCGCAAGAGCTCCTCTGGCCTTGTCGCGGCATCTGGCTTCAGAAAGCCGAAGAAGCCGTCAATCGTCTTTCCTAGTGCGTTTAGAGCCGGGAGATTTGAATGCCGATACGCGAACACGCAGGCTGATCCCGTTTTCATGAAGCTCGCCCCTTTGTCCCACTGCACTGCAAATCCTAGGAGGATCGTATCAGTCCGAAAGTGTCGAGAGTCAAGGAGGAAGCTAGCAGAACCGCTTATTACGCCTGCGCAGTAAAGTTTCGGATCATGGTTGCGCAGAGTATCCCACTCGGAACTGAAGATCTGGTCTCCGTCATCCCATGCGCTTCTAGGCATCTTTTCTCTCATGTGCCATTTCCGAGGCAGTTGAACCTGAAGTATCCAGCCCCGATAGCTAAAGGCCATCCTGTCCCCAAGGAAACGGGTCCGGAGCGTGCTTCCAGAAGTTCCTGGTGCGGATATGAGCAGGGAAATATCATGGTCCTCACGTCTTATCTCGGATTTCTTCCAAACAGTTCCGATGATTACGTCGAGGAGAATCTTATCGGGGTGTGCTCGAAGAAAAGCTCGAGATCCGCACTTCCGAAGAGCTATTAAGACTTCTCCTGGCCAATCGCTCGCGCAGTGGAGGGTGTACCAATTCGCGGTATTTCCTTGATCGTCAGATATTGGTTGTAGGCGTAACATCGCCCTCATCTTAATCCCTCGGTTTGACAACTGTGAGTCCGAACTGTCTCCTCCGTAGTCAGGTGCCCAATAGCTTCTACAGCCAGCAAACTCATCCGGTGAGAATGCAAGAACGCCACTGTAACGGCGGCCCTCGACGCCCATCAACTCCCCAAAAGCCGGGGTGTCAGGTTGAATTTTCCAAGCGTAGATACTCAGATCATGGCTCGATCGGATGATTTCTTCTTGAAGGCGACGGAAGGCCTTGTGCTCTTCGCCGTAAAGCAGCGGCATGTTGATATCGAAGATGCCGAATAAGCAGTAAGCCGTGTCTTCGATCCGTGTTGTCTCCCGGTTGGCTGCCCAGGACATCTTTTGGGCGACACAGACAGAACTGAGGGCTTCTTCGTGCGCAAGGACCCGGGAGCGAATACCAGTGATCTTTGACAACGGCTCGAGCAGATCACGTTTGGTGCCCCTGAACTGCCAGAATCGGTCGAAGAAGTCGATGTGCTCCGGCGCTCTCAGCTCTTGAAGCGTCCAGCCGCGGGTAAACCATCGACACTTGGGCAGTTCCTCGTCCAGGCTAGCCGATGCCGCCAGATCCGAGAGGTAGACGTAGCAGATTTTCGCGCGACCATACCACACGTACATGGAATTAATGGCCTCGGTGAGTTCAGCGCTGCTGGACTTGTCGATGCAGCACGTATCAACCCAGGCATATAAGATTCCGGCTCCGGCGGCCTGTCGACAGGTCATATCGATTTTGGCGAAGCCTTTTTTGGACCTGGACGCGGGGTCGCTCATGTCCTGGAACGAAACTTCCTCATCTTCCCAGGTGTGGGAGAGAATGGCATATTCCGGTATGTGTCGTCCGATAAACTCTTCAAAGAGTCCCGTCTCAGTGTTGAGCAGCCTCATATTGGTGCTTGGTTGTCATGTGAGGGTGTGTGAGGGGAATCTCGGCTCCGAAATTTCGTTGTGCGTACCTCGTCCACGTGGCTATGCACACACACCTTGCTCACCGGATTACCATTGTCGGCAAATTGCGCCACAGCATGCCTGACTGGCCCAGAATTGGTGGTGCCATATAAGGATGACCAAAATAGGCCCGGTTCTTGAGCATGAACAGTTCCACCTTTACTTTTCGCGTTACGTAGGTACCATGCCGGTCCGAGGGGATGTGTCAGAAAGGAAGGGATTCAGATACAACACCATGGTAGAACAAAAAAGACCAAGAGAAAGATACATAGAGAGAAAGAGAGACCAAACCTCTCGTTTTCCATTACAGAATTGTGATTTCCTGCCAGAATTTAGGGTCAGACGCTCTCCCATCCACCAGCTCGCCCTCCATTATACCATGGATATAGGCCACACCCACCAACTTGTACTTCCCAGTCTGCCTCGTAGGGCGAAGAATGTACGGCACTCTGCTTCCACGTACGATGCAGCACACATCTCCCTTTTTAGCTAACGGCGTGGCGAGAACCAGGCGCCGGCAACGGGTCGTCGAGAGACTTAGCCCGAGGAACACGTCCAGGTCCATGAGATAATTAATCGCGTTATGCTGGCTGTATGATGCGGAAGGTCCCGAATGGCTTCGCCCGGAAGCTGTGATTCTTTGATGGTGTAGATGTTGACGACAAGCGTAGAAATTGCGTCTTGTGTTAGCCACGTACTCGCCGGTCCGCCGTTCACTACCCCCTATTAGGGTGAGGCAAAAGGCATCTTCCAGTGGTTGCCAGAATTTCCAGCGGTCTTTGCCAAGAAGAACTTGAGAGGGTGTCGCGAAATTCCGTTGCGTCGCACCCCACAGTTCATCGAGAAAGTGTTCTTCGAGAAGGTTATCAGAACCTGGCCATGGCATCCCAGAAACCCATTCCAGATCATCAAACACGATTCCGGGCAGGACTAGGGAGTTTCCATCCTCAACCCGTGCCCATGATATCTCCTCCATCGGTGCTGCTCGGTACCAGCTGACTGGCGGCACAAGCACATGCTCGCCCCCAGAATTCCATCTAGGAACCCAGCTTGGATATTTGTCGCCTTCAATGTCACTTTCTGACACGTGGGCTACATATCTCATAATTTCCGCTCCCTGTCCTCCGTCCTTAGCCAACGCATGAGCCAACTCAATAAAAACCTCTTCAGTCGTTTTGGCGTAGTCAGGTTCGATCATCAGCCCGCCGTTTGAGCGGTACCGTGCGAGAGGGTTCCCCAGGAAAGCGTACACATGGTCTGCTGGAATTGTTGCGCAGAGTCCCCGCCCAAGGGAGAGCACGCTTGGCAGCCACTGTATATCACTCCTCCCAGAGTAATAGTTGAACAAGCGTGTAAGGCGCAAACCGCAGGCATATATCCATGTACGGTTATGGCCCTTCGCATAGGTTTGGTAGCCATAGCGAACGAAATTGACATATGTCATGACGGACAGCGGAAGCGGAGAGCCGGTAAAGCGTAGCAACGACGAAAGTTCAGGCCTGGACCAGAGCCACAGAAGCACCTCAGCCAGTTGTTCCATGCCCAATTCATGTTCACCCCAAACCAAATCACAAACTTTGGCGACAGCTACCTCTTGAACAACCCACACCCTTTTAAACCAGGGCAAGAGCAGGAGGTTTGCCAGGAGGCTCGAGATTGAGCTTTTGGAGAAGTGCGATGGCAAGTTGATGAAGGGTACACGTGTGAGGTCATTGAAGTCCTTGGGAAGAAGCGACCCTAGGTATCGGTTCATCTGCTGAATGACATCAAAGCACGGCTGTGCAACTTTGTTGATGTCGGGGCCGAGCCACACAATCACCTTTCGGGCGATTTCGTAGACGTTGCCCATATGCCGAACTTGGTGGTTCTTCTCGAGGATATCGCTCTGGTTGATGCAGATGGCGTCGGCCCATAGGCGTCTTGAAGTGTCCCGACTCCGGAGGGCTAGCAAAGCGCTGGCAAGGTTCGCCGTGATGTGCATCGACCCGCCGTCGCACTTGATTTCGATTCGGTCATTTGGGTCTCCCCAAACATAGGATATAGCGTCATACGTGTCTTCGGCGTCTTCGAGATCAGTATGGTGCAAGAAGCAGACGATCTCGGCGTCTGGCTCTCCGGGAAGGAGCTCGATGACTCGAATCGATTGGTCGCGGGGAAGAAGCTGGTACTCGTACGCTGCTGGCGACATGGTTGACCGCTCTGCCCTGGGCAATACTGACTTGTTGGGGACTGTAACGAAGAGTCTGGCTGTAACAAAATCACTCCTGTCGGGTTGTGCGTGTGGTGAGGGACTTGTTTCGCACCAGAGCCTGACGAGGCAAGGGCACCCCTCATCAGGTGACGACGTTGGGCCACACACCATCGCACCTGCCGCCAGTCTGGGCCTCTGAGGCTGTGCAGAGGAGATGTTTCAGGCAGGCAGCAACTGCAAGTCCAGTCAAGTCCACAAGCCTTCTCGAAACTAGGATGCTTAAACCTTTTCTAATTATGGGCCTTCGCATGAATTTTCAGCGGAATTTGACCCAATCTGTCACGTAGTGGCTTAAACCGTTATAAAAGCAATCTCTATTCACTAGGTTTAAAGATCCTAAGCTAAAGAGAAGAAAAAAGAGAAGCAAAACCCTACGTACAGTATCTACGTTATATAGTAATAAGGTAGGGTTACGTAATAAAATAGGAAATAAGATAAAGCGCCGATAAGAGATAAGGGTACCGTATCTCTTTACATTCCCCCTACGTAGAAAAAAAACTTATCCTAAATCCTTTACCTAAAAAAAAAAAGCTATAAAAGGTAAAAAAGCAAAAAACTATTAATTTAATTAGATTTAAACTTATAGCGTTTTCCACGCTTCCCAATCATTTTCCCGTTAAAAAAGGCTTAACTTTGGAAAGTAATAATACAGTAATTTTTAGGTTTTTAATTTATAGATTACTATACTATTAACTTTTATAACTAAATATTAACTTAACTTTAATAATTGCCTTATTAATTAACCCATTTAGAAGATTTTCTCCGCTATAGTTTTTTTAGCTTATTATTATTTACGTAATCCTTTAGGAACTTATCCTTTTTAGCTACTTTTAACTATATTTTTAGTTTTTTTAAAAGCCCTAATTTACCTAAATTCCTAAAATAAAACTATTTTAATAGTTTTATAACGTTTTTAAAATCTTTAACTAAATATTACGTTAAATTATAATTTTAACCCTTTTATTCTACTTAATATTAAAACTTATTATAATACGTACGTAATAATAAAATTTTAATAACCTTATATTTAATAAAGCTATTATTTAATATTTTTGGCTTAGGGTTTTTCGCTTTTTAACTTAGTAAAAGATTATTTACGTACTTTTTAAAATAGTTTATATAAAATAGCGTAAATTTACGTTATTCTTTAAATACCTTAAATTTATAAAATTTATTCCTATAATCCTTAAAAATCTTATAGTAACTTTTAGTAAATAAAAAGTTTAATTTTATACTTAATTAGTTAATAAATAACTTTATTTTAATAATAAAGACGCGGTTACTTATTGTAAAGTTTGGGATTTAACGGTAATAGTTCACCTATTTAACTTATCGGGTTTATAACTTAATAATTATTTTATTTATAAAGTTAATATATAATTAAATTATCTTTATTATCCTTTAGGTATTTTTATAAATTAACCTTTTTTTGTAAAAAAGTTTTTTATTATTTAGGTTAATTTTTACCTTTTAATAAAATAATAACTTTATTAAAAAATTTTATAAAACTTTATAAAAAATTACTTTTATATTATCGTATAGTAAATTTATTTATATTATATTTAAGGCTAGTAATACCTTTAACTAATTATTTTAAAAATATAATATAAAGGGACGTAATTTTTAATTAATTTATTCGTTTAAATTTTCAATTTAACTAGTTATCTAGTAGTATTTTACTAAAGCTAAAAACTAGTTAATACCTAGGATTTTAGCTATTTTATTTATAAAGTTTAATATAAATTATAAGCTGTAATTTAAAATAATTTATTTCGGTAAACTATAATATTAATAGGGTCCTTTATAATATAAATAAATAATATTTTAAACTATTGCTGTTTTATAATAAAAAATTAACTATAACGCCTTATTTAAAGGATTAATTATAATTAAAGTATTATTATAATTATGTTAATTTTTTAGTAATTTATTAAAATTTATTATAAGAGTTTTTTAGGCTTTATTAGGTAAGGGAATTAGTTATAGTAATTTTAGTATTTTATCTTTAATATACTTTAAAGATTAATAAAGTAAATAGTTTTTTATAAATTAATCCAAGTTTATAGCTATATAAAGCTATTAGTATTTAGATATTAAAAGCTTATAAGTTTTATTTTAATTTAGGTAAATTATTATAATCCGTAAATAAACCTCGTCGATAATTTTTATTTTTAAATAATTAACGTTTGTAATAATTAGCTTATTATTATAAAGTAGTAGGTAATTTTCTAGTAAGGTAAAGTATTTATTTTTTACTTTTACTTATTTACGAAAGCTTTTTAGTTTTTTATTATTATAGTTTTTATATAAAATACGGTTTAATAACGCGAATTTTAATAAAAGCGGTAGTAATATATTTTTATTTAATATATAAATAGTAAATAGTAGCGTTTTACTCCCCTTCGTAATAGTAAAACCTATTAAAATCTTACCTTAAGCCTTAGCTTTTTCGTATATTACGCGATAAAATAATTATAATATATGTTAAGCCTTTTTTTAGCCTTTTAAGTTTTAAAAACTTCTAACTTTTAAAAAAGGGCGTTAATTACCGCATTTTCCCTTTTTAAACGGTACGTAATTATAAAATCGTAATAAGCTATTAATTTAATTTATCCTATTTATTAAGTATTTAGAAATTACTTTATATTAAAGTATTTTAAAGTTTTATAATTAGTAATAATAAGTAAAGGTATTAAAAACTAAAAACTAATAAGTTTGATACGTTAAAGCTATAAAACCTTAATAATAGTAAAAAGTTCCTTATCGTAAATCCTATAATTTAATTTTACGCCCTATATAATAAAAAAGTAAAAGGTTATTAAATATTATTTATTATTATTTTATTGCTATAAAAATATTCCTACTATTACGTTATTAAAAGCATTAATTTCTAGGCGTATTTCTCGCGTATAAAAGAAATATTAAAGGATAAACGCCGTTATAATTTAAAACTTTAATTTATTAAACGTAATTTAATAGGTTTTACTTTATATAAAATCTATACTTTTCCTTATTAAATTAATAAATAACTTTACTATATAGCTATAATCCTTAATAAATTTACGATAAAAGTTATAAAAACCGAAAAAAAACTATACGCTTTTTACTATTATCGGAATCAACTACTTAAAAATAACCTCAACCTTAAACAAATTAATAATTAATCCTTTAATTTTAATAATAAATCCTAAATACTTTATCTTTATAACGTAAAATTTATATTTATTAATATCCGCTTATAATCTAAGTTTCCGAAAATGCTTAAAAACCTTTTTTATATATTTATAATATTTTTTAATTAAGTTAAAATATATTAATATATTATTAATATACGTTAAATAAAGGTTATTTAAATACCCTAATAATTTTATTAATTAATTTTTAAAAGGTTAAAAATTTATTAATTAACTTAAAAAAATATACTTAGTACTTATACGTGCTATATCTTATACGGAAAATAGTAAGTTACTTATCCTTTAAAGTTTCAAATCTTATCCTATAAAACACCTACCTAATATTAATTTTTATAAAAATCTTTACCTTAATAATACGGCTTAAAATCTTATTAATTAAAGGTAAAGGATATTAATTTTTCTTTATAATAATATTTAATTTCCGGTAATTAATATAAAATTAAAAGCTATTATTTACTTTTTTAATAAATAAAATTAGGGTTATTTATAATATATCGTTTAATATAATAAAACCTTTAGCTAAATATTTCATAATATACTTTTTATAGGCCTTAGCTTCCTTTAGTGTTATTTTATATAATAGACTAAAGTTAAAATCCTTAAGATAAGTATTATCCTTAAGCTAAATTTTAAAATCCCTTTCTAGCTAATAAGCTATAATTTTATCGGAGTTAATTTTACTAAAAATATTTAAATAATTATAATATTTAATAAAAATGGTTATAATAACCTTTTTATAAAGTTCCTTATTATTTAATAGTATTAGTTACTTAGTACGCTTTATATTAATATAGTAATTAATTTCCACTAAATAAATAGTATAAATTTTACCGTTTTTTATCATTTTTAGCAGTAAAATAGTATTAATTACTATGTAATTTAGCAAATAAGCGTAATATTAACTAATTATATCCCTTTAAAGTTAATATAGTTTTTAAGTATTTTAAAGGAAATATAAATTAATTAGCTTTTTATTAAATTTAAAATACGGCTATTTTTTTAGTAAAAAAGGTAATAGGCCCTTAATAACTCTTTATATCTTTAATAATTCCTAATCTACTAAAACCGTAAAATTATAATAAAAAATATAAATTAATTAAATAATTAAAAATAATTACGTTATTAATAATTATAAAGCTTAAATTTATTATTTCTTTAATTTATAAACTTTTACTAAAATTACCTTTTAGTTTTCGCGCTATTTACAAGCTTAGTAATTTTGCTCCTCCAACTTAACATTACGAATATTAGCATTTTTCTATATAGCTAGATTAACTACTTATTTTATAGGCAAATAATTTATTTCAATAAATTTTTAAAATAATAGGTTCTTTAACTACTTTAAGGAAAATAATAAGCGCTTTCGTTAATAATTTATATATAAATCCCAATATATTAACTATTTCTTACTTAAAATAATATTATATATAGTATTAATTATAATAAGCTATTTATTTTTAATAATTTAGTTTTAAATATAAAGGTTAGCTTATAAAGCTTTTTTAATAGCTTATTAATTATTTTAATTATAGCTAATAATATAATAGGGTTTAAAGTTAATTTTTAATAAGATTTATAATATTTCCTTAAGTTATATTATAAACCGTTTATTTACAAAAATATAACTATTAGCTTTTAAATTAATAAAAGTATTTTTTATAATTAAAAATCTTTTATTATAAACTATAAAATACGGGATAATAAACAAATTCCTATTTAAAAATCTATCTAAAAAATAATTGTTTTTTTTTACTATATTTTTATAATTTTTTCCCTAAAATAGAAAACTATTTTCCTTAGGGTAATTAATTTTTTTACTAATCCTTTTACGTAACCTTTTTATTATTTAAAGTTTTATTAGTATTTTTGGATATTAAAGAACTATTATAATAATAATAATAATTTTCTATAATTTTTTATAAACGTAAATTATTACGCTATTTAGGTTATACCGGTATAAAATTTAAATATTTATTAGCAATATATTTTATTTTATAATAAATAAAATAATAATTCTTAATAATATATTATTTAAATTAATTAAACGTTAAATAGTTATAATAAATCTAACTTACGTTTAATACATTAGTTAAAATCTAGTTTATATTTAATTAGTTAATAGTTAAAAAATTTATAATTATTATAATTATTATAATATATTAATTTTAACCTTTATATCTACTAGTAAATAAGTTAATATTAAGGGTAATAATAAACGTTTTATTTATAATTATTTTATCTTTATCTTTATTATTATTATAAGTTAACTTTTAATTTAACTAAATATAAATTTTAAAGTAAAAAAAATACTTAAAATTTATTTTTTTATCTTTATAATCCCTAACAAAACTTATTTATAATTAGGGATATAAACGGTAATAAAATTCCTACTTTTATTATAATTTAAAAAAAAGGTATTTTCCTACGAAATAAATAAAGGTATTTTAAAAAAACTTATAATCACCGGTTTAAAAAAGTTTAATTAAATTAAATACATTTAAAGCCTTTTATTTTATATTAAAATTATAGTATTATTTATATAAGTAATTAAATAAGTTTTAAATTATTATAATATAGTTAAAATAAATATTATAAAGGTAAAGTTTAAAATTTATTATTATTTTATTACTTAAATAACTTTTAATATAAATACGCAAAGATTTATCTATTAAATAATAATCCGCGTTAGTATATAATTTATTCTTTAATTAATAAAATTAAGATTTAAAGCCTAATTTATCCTTCTTAAAGTTATTATAAAAATAAAAAAGTTAATATATTTAGTATTATAATTATTTTAAGTTAATATCGTTATTATATTTATATCTAACGGTATTATATATTAGGAGTTTAGGGTATTTAAAAAACAGTTAGTATTTAGGGATAATTTATAATAGTAATATATATAAATAATTTGCGAACTAATTATTACGGTATAGAAAACGTTATTTTTAATATAAATATTATTTAATTAGTTTTAAAAAAGCGTTTAATTAGCTAATACTTTTCTCAGCAAACGCTTTATAATATCGTTATAATTTTTAAAAATCATTAACTTATTACGCGTAAATATTAACTATATAGTAGCGTTATTAAAAGTAGTTTTAGTTATTATAAGTTTATTTCATATATTTATAAATTCCTTAAAAGTTACTTTATTAAATAACTTTTTAAATTAATACTTTACCTTATAACGATTAAGGAAATAAATAGCTATATAGTAGATTATTTTAATATTAACGCTTTATTTAACAGTAAATTTATATAAAAACTAAATTTAATTATAATAACCTAATATTATTAAGTAATAAAGTTTAATCTTATAAAATATATTTTTAAAAAACTTTTTAATTAACTTTACAAAATCCTTATATATTATAAGTTTATTAAAAGTAATTAGAGAAAGGGGTAATAAGGTATAGAATTTAATAGTTAAATTATAGCGTTTAAAAAACGCTACGTAAATATTAATTTTTTAACAAAGATCCTTACCTAAATTAATTTTATTATACCTAAAGTAAATTTCGTTTATAAACGTTTTAATCTTTTCCTTATAGTTTTTATATATAGAATTTTTAAACTTATTATCGTTATTTGCTTCGTAAAGGTTATTATTCTCGTTTAGCGTTTAAATACGCGATTGGAATATAAATAAAAGTAATGTTAATTTATAATATATATTAGTATTTCCTTAAAACTTACTTATACTTTTAAAGGTATAATAAATCGTTTTAACGAAAATCTTCTTATTATATTTAGTTATAATATATAACTTTTTATAGTTAATAGCCTTTTAGCTATACTACGCGTTAATGTTATTTAGCTTTACTATTATAGGCTTAGTTAGTTGGTTTTTAGTTGGTTTGGGGATTTGAAAATTGGTTGGATATTATAACCTTTGTAGGTATAGGTTGTTTAAGTTTAGGATTGTTACGTAGTGGCTTAAACCGTTGCAAAAGCGGTTTTTATTTACTAGGTTTAAAGATTTTAAGCTGGAGAGAAGAGAAAAGAGAAGTAAAACCCTATGTGTAGTATTTACGTTATGTAGTAGTAAGGCGGGGTTGCGCGATAAGATAGGAGATAAGATAAGGCGCCGATAAGAGATAAGGGTATTGCATTTTTTTATACAATCTGCCTCAAGGTACTTGGGCAATTATCTCATTGCTACTTCTCCTCAGAAACTCTGGAAATCTTGCCGGATCGACTGACAGATGCCCTTAACAAATGGCTCTTCCTCTGATTCAGGCACGCCCAACGCCCCTGTCGCCCAGGTGATTGTGTACACTAACCCTCCGCTCTTTGCGCTCGCCACATTTATACACAGCGGACTTCCCACAACCATGCCAGGCTGCGCAAACACCATTTTCCGGACCTTGACACCGTCTCCCATCCCATCAAACACACCTACATTGCTCAACTCATACGAGCTGTCCCTGGCCTGTCCCAGCTTGGCGGCCGTCCACTTTCGGATACTCGGGACATAGCGCAGCAGTCCAATCGGTTGGTCCTGTAGTCTATATGACGCTTCTGCCAGCTGCTCGCTGCAGGCGCGTGCAGCGGTCCATTCCGCCTCGGTGAGAGGCCCTGAGCATGATTCGGGTGTGATAAGGGGATGCACGGCATATACTCCTGAAGCAAACTCTCCCATCTCGTTCTGAGCCACACCTGCAGCATTCCGCATGTTGATGGGGGTTTGTGAGATAAGGTTGGTGACCGTTAGATTGTCAGCCAGGGCTTTCCTCAACGCGCGAACAATAAGCTGGTGCAGGGCTCCTGTGAGCCTGGAGCCATTCTCCTTTGATATCCGAAGGGCCTTTTCGAGAGGAATGGGCGGGATCTCGCCAAGGACCAGCTTCGTACGGGTCACAGCCCGGTCAAATATGCAAGGACCACCGGTCCATGTCCCCTGGTCAACGGCCGACGCTTGTGCTTTGAGGCCTAGCCAGTTTGCAACAAACCGGGGGAGCAAGACGGCCAGGAGCGGAGCCAAGAGAAAGGACCAGGATATCGCTAACCTCGATGGGGTATCGAAAGGTGGCGGAAGAGGCGTCGAGGGCGTGGTGATAGCGGAAGGGGTGACGATTTGTCTCGAGGCGGGACCGGCAGCCTTCAGGAAAGTCCGGTGAAAGGCATATCCAGAAGGACCGTCGAGAATGGTGTGAGAGAAGACGAAGGCGACGAAACACGAGCGGGACGAGCCCAGAGGTTGAACAACAACGCGCCACGGGGGTATCTCGTGATTAAACGGACGGTCGAGCTGTGACCTCAATAGATCTGCGATGGCTTCCAAGTCGCCGGTACCTCCGCATCTGTCGAGAACGGTGATGTGATCAGCGAGGTTGATGGTTGGCACCCGCTGATAGTAGGCCTTGTCGGTATGTCGGTCAGCCACGACAACGGCCATGAAAGGGTGTTCCTCGACACATTGCTTGACAGACGGATAAAAGGATTGCGAGCATGTTATGTCAAACGCGTCGTCGAATTCATAGATGGCGCCAATGACCACGCCGTGGTAGAAGCCGAGGTCCTCTCGGCTGATGGTGCGCTGCTCGTTTGGGCCTGGATTTTTGTTAGTCTGGGAGATATCGCCAGGCCGTGGCAACCTACTTGCATATCTCTGGAATTCTGGCTTGTGTTCCATTCTGAGAGCTTCACTGTGTGTTATTACTATTATTAGGGATGCTGAGGTTCAAGAATCTTGAGATGAAGTTTCTGTTGACCGAGACAGCGGAAAGGACGGAAGCGATACGCGTCGGATACGCGTATGGGGCCAACCCAACCCCTTGGCTGCGTCGGCTCACCTGGACCCACTACCTAATCAAGATGAGCTTGGGTGAGCCGGAGGAGCTCAGCTACATTGTTGCTTAACCACAAAGGCGTCTGATAGGGGTGCACCCCCTTTTTGATTCGTACGCATCCCCTTGAAGATAAGTTTTTGGCCTAAATACTCAGATACAAGCGTTTCAGCGCATTAGCAATGGCAAAAGAACCATTAGCAAGGGCTTTACGATCTATCAATTACGTTCTTAAACGTCTATTCACCGGAAATAAAATATAAAAGGTCTCGACCTAGCGCATACATTAGTGTATAATGCGGAGGACGTAGGGGTGACAGCAAAATCCATCTATATTCAGATGAGACTTACCTGAAAGTCTGTAATCCTTGCTATCCAAGTCACCGAGTTCTATCCGGACCTTTGTATCAACATTTTTCAAAGCATGGAAGCCTTCGTGTCCTCATCAAAGAATGCTGCTGCAGCAACAGCAGCAAACAGACAAGCGCCGCCCAAAATCAAATTCATGCCTGTGTACCCAACCGACTCTCGTAGCAGAGCACTTGTCCAGTTTCCGACCATCAACCCAAGGCTCGACACGACGGTGTTTAGTCCAAACATCTGGCCAGTGGCACCTTGTGGACCAAACCGCCGAGGATTAGCCTGCACTGCCTTTTCAACAGCCTGTTTCGCCTTAACGATACTTGGTGTAGAGACCAGAGCCAGGCAAAACCCCTGAGCCGACAACAAAACAAAGAAGGCCGGGAATTTCGACAGCTGCGGGATCAAATAATCGCTAGAAAGCAGCGCGACCAGGGACAACGTTGGCACAAAGCAGCCAAAGCCCGCAACGGCAACTTTTCGGGGGCCATATCGATCAACAGCCCACCCGGCAAAGGGTGCAACAGTGAGAACCGGGATGGCTAGGCCGAGGAACACGGCACCTATCTGCTCCGGAGACAGGCCAAACCGATCACCAGCTTCCATGGCGAGCGTTGCGTCGTATGAACCGAGCATCACGCACTGCATAAAGCTAAGGGCCAGTGCCACGGCGAGCTGCGAGTCGGTGAGACACATCAAGATAGGGAGCCGGAGTCTTTGCCGGGCAGGAAACGGTATCGGTTCAGGTTCGGAATACGCTGGTAGAAGCCGGTCGGTCTCCGTGACCTCAGCAGTCAAGGCGTCCCCGAGCTCCTGAGGACTTGGACACCGTCTCTCTATCATTAGCAGCCTCATCACCAAGTCAACCGAAAGAACGGCAATACTAGTGTTGAGAATTCCATCGAACCCCCAGCGAGAGAATATCAATCCACCAAGTGGCGGTCCGACAAGGTCTCCGGCAGCAACGATAGATCGAATCTGTCGAAACGTGATCAGCGAGAGGAAGGCACAAAGTTACAAAGACAGAACATACCGTGCCAAGGGCTTTCCCCAGGTCCCCCGGCGCGACAGCATCCGCCACGATCGAAAAGCCAGCTGCATACAACAGCGCCGCGCTTGACCCATTCAAGACGCGTGAGAATACGATCATGGCGTAGCTGCTACTCGTGTAAAACGTCACTGTCGACCAGAACAGAGCTCCCAGGCCCGCAAGGTACAGTTTCCCCCTTAAAGACGGGAAATCCGCCAACCATCCGGCGGGGATGGCAGTTACCAACGTCGCGATGCTGAACGAGGCGAGCAAGGAGGCGACAAGGGACTGGACGTCGTGTTCAGGGGCGTCCAAGTGCGAGCGCACGAGCGAGGGCAGGAGGGGCACGCGCATGGCGAAGAGGAAGAAGTCGGAAAATTGACCGACAGCGACGGTGAGGACGATGAAGCGCGGGTCGGAACGCCATGAAGGCATTGTCAGGTGTAGAAACGGAGTCTCGATGATGACTAGACCAGCTAACTGACGAGACCTTTCACTGATTTGGACCACAGGCCCACAGTGACAGTAGGATTCCGATATCTCGAAGCAGTTGCAACAGAGGAGCCTTCTGAGAACCACCGAGAACTCTGATTCTCTCGTCCGCCATCGCTTTCCCCTCTTCCCCCTCCCGTCCTTCCTGCATGTAACGACATCGAGGATGCACCTTCCCGCGCGGTTGATCCCGATCTATCACGGAGCTTCTATCCCAGTCTATGGAGAACCATTATCGATTGCGTTACCGCTAAACCGTCATTAGTGCAACAGAACAAAAGACCCGCTGACATGCAGGGTCAACTGAGGCATCGGAGTCCAACATGAACTGAGACGACTTCAGACCTGTTTCTCGACAAAATTAAGACTCGAACTTGGTGGTGTATCTGCGACGGCGCAATTCGAAGTCCTTAAAGGACGAACAACCAGGCAAGTCACCTGACCGTATCCGAGATATGGATGGGCAGTCCGACGATCCGACAGTGTCCACCCATGCAAGGATGCCAATGGTTCATCAGCAGCACAATCCGATTTGCCGTCGTACCCGAGTCCGACTGGGCGAAACACATTCTGAAATTACGGATACTTGGAGCAAAACTCTCCGGTCACGTCAGAGCATATTACGGATCTGGCCCCCAGCCTCCCTTATGAGTGCGAATACGCTCGCCACTGCGTAGGTACCTTTGCTACCCCGGTCGATGGTACCCATGGCGCGGTCACTCGTCAAATGCCTTAACTCATAAGCCCCGGCATCGATCGGGGTTTGCGCACCGCCATGACCCGGAAACGTCTTCCAGGGGGGTGTTTATGCGGACGTGGGTCCATGTTCCGATGGCGACCGCCTCCGTTCTCTTCAACTCTGCCAAACCCACCATCCGTCGAGGACGCGACAGCAATGAAATACCCCTAATAAACTAACCTAATCAACCCTTGATTCTCGACGCCATGGCGGACGCTTCATCGCCAAGTTCGACGTCCACATACACGCCCTTCACCATCACATCGTTCCCGCGCATCCCTCTCACGACAACTTTCACCCGGTCGAACAGCGACTGCGCCGGCGTCTACCTCCCAACCTCGTCCAACATCTTCCTGATCCAGGACCAGCTCAGCTGCCTGCCCAGCGGCTTCAACACAGCCGAGAGGTCCTTCTTCTCGCCCGGCATCGCCTGCCCAAGCGGCTACTGGAGCGCCTGCCACGACAACACCGGCGTCTCGTCCATCACAACCGTCACATGCTGTCCGACGTACGACGCCGACGTCTCGCTGTCATGTCTCAACCCCGCGACGCTCGACGGGCCCTGGAAGAGCAAGTTCTGCACGTGGATCGCCGGCACGCAGACGAAGGCGATCCCCGTCACCGAGTCGGGGGGCGGCCGGACGTCGACCGTCACGCGGACCATGAGCGGTGTCCAGGGGATCAACGCCTACGGCGTCAGGATGGTGTATCAGGCGACGGATCTGCCTTCTAGTTCGACGGCGGCCGCCGGGTCGTCAGGGACGGGAAGTTCGAGCTCGGCGACGCCTCCTGCGGGGAGCCCAATAAGCCCGAGTCCAGCGGCCGAATCGTCGTCCCCCTCCTCCGGACTGTCCACCGGCGCGGCCGTGGGGATCGGAGTTGCGATACCCGTCGTAGTCCTGGGTCTGCTGGCTGCGTTGTTTATGCTGTGGCGGAAGCGGAGGAGAGAGCGGGCAGCGGATATCTCGCCTGGCGCCGCCGCCGGGGCGTACTCAGACACCGCCACTTCCCAGACGAAGCCGGATACGCACTTTTACGGCGGACCGCCGGTGTATTCGGAACAGCAGCGTGCTCCGAGTGAGTTGGCGACCACACAGCATGCGGCCGAGATGTCGACGACTCAGATGGCCGTCGAGCTTCCTGCTGAGGGGAGACCAGGTCGGCAAGCTTATGGGCATGGGCCATAGGAAGGGGAGGTTATCTAGATAATATATTCGATTAGACGAAGATGGTACGCAGAATGCCCCTCGTTCTCGTGGCCCCTTTGTGTTTTAAACTGGCAGGTGATAGGGTTATCCCTGTACACAACTTCCTACCTACCTATTTGTTTTTGAGTCCTTGGACGTCGACCAGTGTAATAAAGCTCAACATCGAAGGCTGACTCGGGTTCAGCTTAAAGGCGGAGATCTCTAAAGGCGGGCATCCACCGATTCAGAAAGGGAGGCCAGCCTACCTACCTAGGTAGGTACCAAAACCCCCTTGAACCGCTGACAAAACTCTTTTTAGCAGACAAACTTGCCATCTGTCGGCTCAGAATTAGCCATATGTAAGTAGAACAAATATTGCGGCTTTTTCAAAACTGTTCGCTGTACCTTTGGTGTTTGCAAATGAAAACCATATCCGATGCTGGTGAGGGCTTTAGCAGCCGAGGAACGGTTGCACTCCAGCCTCAATCTAGCAACCAACCTGGGGGGGGGTCTAAAGACGCCGGCGACCCTCAAATTGCTAGACAAGTCCTCGGCGATTGCCAGGCGGTAGCGTATTTCTCGTAATAAATATAGTATCTGAGTGACTTGAAGCGTCGGGGTAGACCCGTCCCGTCCCTGCTTCATGCTCTTGTTCAATATCATCTATCATCGGTGTGTTGGTGGTGTACATACACCATGGCTGCTTCTGCTTCTGCCCCCCCTTTCCGTGTGACAAACGCGTTGTCTCGAGAGGCTGTTCCGTGGATAAACGCAGTCTGAATAGGATATACTTTCCTAGAGTCGCCTTGTTTGATTCATCGTGGCTAGGTAGGTACCTACGGTTTGTCATGAGAGGTGCTGACGCGGATGGAGGTAGGGTATCACCGGAATGATCGGTGTCTAAATCCCGAACGGGTACCTAATATAAGGTACCTGGTTTTGACCACGAGTCTGGGTCAAGGAAATCTGGAATGAAATCATGTAAATTGTCGATAATGTCCCCTGAACCGTCGGGAGTATCCTCTGATACTTCGAAATATGGTGAAGTCGGCAGCTCGCCTGCGTTGGGAAACAGAACGTTGTAAATGGAATACCAGAGCTTCTCATGGATGTTCTTGTGCTGCATTCCGCTTCCCTGCTCGCCTCTGGTTGCTTGGAGTTTCCCCATCGGAGCTTCGAAGGTCTGGCGTTCGATGAGGATGCGCATGACCCCAAGTTGGAGGTATATCCAGATTGGAATCCATTATCTAGTGCTACGACGAGAAAGGCTAGTCGCCAAGTTGACTCAACGCTTCTATACCGAAGGTGACAGGCATTGGTCGGCTTATCAGAGCCGTGGTTAACAAGCAAATGAGCTAACAGATTCATGCCAAGGTCTAGAATAAACGGCAGCCCCCGTGGATTAGAATTGCGATCGTTCGATCGAAGGAATATACTCTCATCCAGTCATGGGAGAGAGTTGCGCAATCGCACATCACCAACTACTTCACCTTTGACAACATGCCACCACAGAAGAAGCCACACGCCATCACGGTCGAAACCTCTTGCTCGCCTCGGTGAAACTCATACCGTCCGAAATCGCGACAGCCATAGCCGAGTCTGCCTCAACCTGCTTCGCCATCAGCGGCAGCGCCGCCTCGGCCAGCTCCCTGGGCAGGACGACGACGCCGTTCAGGTCGCCGATGATGTAGTCGCCCGGCCGGATCGTCATGTCCTGCTCGTCGGTCTGCAGCTTGACGGGCACATTGACGGCGGCGACTTTTAGGAGTTCGGCGGGCGGGGCGGTGCCTACGTCGCGGGCGAAGATCTGCTCGTTTCAGTATCTGGGAGGCATACCTACCTCGACACCCTTATCGGAGGGGACGACGCACCGGAAAGTTCAAGTCGCGCTGCTCCTGCAGGTCGCGGAACCGTCCGTCGATGACGGACCCAACCGCGCCGCTGGCTTTCGCCCTCGTCGACATGAGACCTCCATACACCGCATTCGGTGTCCTGGGTGGACATGAGACGAATACCACGGCACCTTTGGGGACCGAGTCGATCTGTGATTCCGAAGATTTAACGACCGATCCTGTGTATAAAAATATTGGAGACCAACATAATGCGTAGGATGCTTCGCCCGCGGGTCGTCCAGCGGCACGTACTGGACGGTATATGCCGGGCCGACGATCTTGGTCTCCCCCTCCTGCCGCTTCGGCGACCACATGGTCAGGCCGGAGAGGAAGCCGCCGTTGCGGTACTTGAGCTTGCACAGCGCGTCCGAGACATCGCAACTACACTGCGTGAATATCTCCGATCCAGTTGTGTGAGAGGATAGGTAGGGTGAAGCTACGTTGTGTATCCCTGCAGTGCCTTTACAATCGGGTCCTCCTCTCTCGGGCCGGACATGGCGGTCGTCGAAGACGAGAATGCCGAGAGCCGAGGTGGATGGGGTGGTCGAAAACCGGCTGGATAAGGTCTTGAGAGAGAGCAAGAATGGGCTGTAAAAGTCGCCCGCCGAAGTAAAATAGCTGGCGCGAGTATTCTCATGACAACAAATGTTGTGGGATCAAGACTCCGGTCGGGACGTGGCCCGGAACAATGATGCAATGCCGGTGCCGAGTGGGACCCCGACCCGGAATCGTCCGCTTTCGGAACGGCATCATCGGCTCATCAGCGCCAGTGGCGACGCAAAAGTGGAAAACCAACGTTTCGGCGGCTCTACATCGAAATCGAAACTTGGTGTCACAGGTTTGGTGGTTCTCCAGACTCTCCAGCGCTTTAGGTCCTTCCCAGAAACTATGACGCAGGACGGAGTAAATATAGGTGTGCCATACGCGCCGTGTGCCACGGAGCGTGATGTTATGGAGCTGGATGTGAAACTGGCTCCTCAACTTGTCGTTGGTCAGCGTGGCCCAATGCAGAAAAATCCGGGGAATTCGGCCCACGCACGGCGGATGCGGCGTGATCGAAACAGTTCGGAAGATTCATCCAAAAGAGACACAGCCTCTGCAGATGCAAAGCAAGGCAGGCAATTGGTGATAGGCAACCCTTTTATTCCTCTGCGAAGACCAGCCGCAATGGCGCCGAGTCGAATCTTGTAAAACTGTGGCGGTGGCAGCTGGCTGCAAACCCGTGGCGCGGCCAACAACCACTCGGAATCCAGTTTGTAAAGTGATTCCAGCCGGCTGCCGTCATTTGTGCTAGGCTGCGAGCTGAAGAACAGGACGGATTACGGCCCCCAATATTTGATGAGGGCCGATAGAGATGCGAACAGCTGTCACGGCGTCCCGTATTGCACCGGGCCTGCCCTGTGTTCCTTGCTGGTGATGGAATCCCCAACCACCCCGCCGTCGTGGCTAGGCCCCGCTCTCTCTAGGGGATTCGCTGAATATCAGTATGTCAACATTATACGGAAGTACAGAGTACGGTCTTCGGTTTCCTGCGAATCGCCTCTCACCAGATACGGCGTCGTGCGGTTACCACAGAGTCTCACTCGCACCATTTACCCAAGTCGTGTGTTTTGCCAGTGACGTGGGAACGTGGGGATCAGTTCCAGTTCAAGCTTTGGTCCGCACTGCCCACCCAACCCCTGCTTGGCTGCCCCCCACCGCAGCCGAGCAGCCTCACGCGGAGGATCCTTCGTGCCTCGCAGGCAGGAAATCTGACATCGTGGATGGACCGACTGCTGCCCTTTTACCGCCGACCCAAGCTGCCTCCATTATCAGTCTTTTTTTCCTGCTGCAAATCCCAACTGCGTATTTGCTGTCTCGACGCTGCGAAATCCTCGACGACTTTGCTGACCACCGACCCGCCCGACTGTGCCAATCCCGTTGTCGCCTCGGGCTTGCTACGACGCTGATCGCGCATCCGCCAACGCAAAGCTGACGATTGCGCTGCTGACGTCTCGACCGCTCGCAGAACCCGAGGAAAACGGGACCAAGAAACGAAGGGCGCCCGCCAGACCCGACGCTCAGCGAGATGCATCAGTACCGTCCTTCATAGCAGCAGGACGACTGTCTCGCCCGATTGACACTTTTGCTCGAGAGCCAACCACCCCGGCCGTAGCATCGAATCCCTAATTCGCCCACCATGCCGACGTGGCCCGGTTGGTGGAGGATAGCGACGCCGGTGTTTGACCGACGAGCTGCTGACGTGGATATGGACCCCGCGACAACGAGATTGCGGCCCAGGGACAATAAAGGGCCCAGCGCCGCAAGCATTGTAAGTCGTTCCACGATGGTTTCTCGGATTCTAGCAACTCACCAAGCTTGCTGCTGCAGGCCGTAGCGGGCATCGTCGTCGGCGTCATGGCTGTGATCGGCACCCTCGTCCTGGTCCGGACGCTCCGCAGTCGACACCCGAACCCCAAATACATACCAACCCCCTTTCTCAAACGGCTATGGACCGACTGGAAAGTGCCCGAGTATCGAAAACCCCACAGTTATGAGCAGGCCGGCCACGATGAGGAGTCACAACGGACACAAGCCGACCGAGTGAACGATGCATCGGGAGAGAACGGTGGCGCCGCCCCGGCCGCGACGCAGACCGCGCCGAACCGTAACGTATCCGTGCGCAGCGTCATGACGCTCCCCGTCTACCGACCCAAACCCGACGAGAGCGAGCAGGTTCTCGGCAGGGAGGGCGAGCGCGATGGCATCGACATGGTGGTGGAGTTACCGACGGCCGAGACCGAGGAATCGTTGCGGGAGTCGGAGATGGACGCACTGTATCAGATTCGTGCGACTAGGCGGCGCCAGATCGCCGAGCGCGAGGAGCGGCGGCGCCTGCGTCGGGAAGCCCGTGATGCCGGTAATCTCGTGGCGCTCGAGGAACTACGGGAGCAGGGGCGCACCGTGGCTGACCGTAACGTGCGTGAGATTGAGGAGCTCCGCGGCGAGCACGAGCGGATCCGCGATACAAGGCAGCGTGCCGTCAGCAGCGTGTCGTACGCCGACTTGGGAGTGGCCAGGGCCGATGGCACGCGGATCCGTGCCAACAGCACCGAGAGCGAGCGCGTCGGGCTGCTGAGTGACGCCGCCAGCATTGCCCAGAGCACCAACACGGGTGCAGAGAGCCTATTTCATCGTCGGGAGCGGAGCGCCTCAGCCCTCAGTATCGACACCGCGCGAAGTAACGATGGGCCACTGGAGTCACCGGGCTTGGCTACTACGGGTAGCCATATTAGCCTTGCTAGTGTGGGACCGGTACGATCAAGGGCAAACTCAGGAGCCAACACACCGCGACCCTCGACGCGCGCCGGCTCGAGCCCTGAGATTATTGATGCGGAGGATGCCGACCTTGGCGACTCGGCCATGCCGCCGCCGGGGTATGACGAGGTCAGCCTGGACGATATCACGCCAGTCCATTCGGGACGCAACAGCCCGTACCCCGAACCGCCGCCGGATTACCCTGGCCCCGGTCCGGCGCAGAGACGAAATAACCGGTTGTCGGCGCATATGGAGGACCTGGCGGCGCACACGACGCCAGAAGAACGGCGGACTTCTAGGAGTTCGGATCTCGTACCCCATCTGCCCTCGTTACGGCTGAGCCGGCTGCCGCAGATTGTGATTGATCCGTCGAGCGCCAGGCCATGATATCATCCCCTCTTAATCAGACGACATATATACACACCTCTGTAACTTACGCTTTTCACAGCTCTACAAGCGATGGTTGGATGACCTGGAAATGATTTGATGGATCTATATGGGACTCGGACGGGATGACAAGGGGTTGGTTGGGTTTGGAGTTGGGGTTGGGATACCGGTTTGCTGTTGGGTTGATACTATTACCTATTACCTTGGCGTGGGGATTTGAGGTGGAAAAGTGCTGATGTTGGAAGCATACTGGTGTTGCTTGGTTGTTTACCAGATTTTTCAGGCATTGGGGGAAGATGGCTGTTGGGGTTGGTATTGCATGGTGTAGCTAGCTGTAGCAAAGTTGAAGTTGACATCAAGCCATTGTCGTCCATGTTTTGTGAGTCGATGGCTTGAGAACTGACAGAAACAGGATATACAAGCAATCTTCGTGGGTGAGGATCTGCGATACAAACTGCCCCGGAGTTCCTGTGGTCTACCCAGAAACTCAACACATTGCGAAGGGGTGTGATGAACAACCTTCAAAGTCCAGACCAGCAAATATATACACGAAACTCTCTGCATACAATCCGCTTAAGGGAAACAATGCGTATTTGGACACCGAGAAATGCGTATCTGGGTGCGTATACCAAGGACCGTGCAGCATAGACCATGCCGAACCCACCCAAGTCGGAAGCCGGCACCCCAGCGAGCGGTTGGGGAGCTGCCGGGCTGCGGATCATCTTTTCCTCGGCGCCGGCATGCCGAGACCCGGCTGCATGCTTCTCGACTTTGCAGTTCCCACCGACCTGTCAAACCATCGCCATGCCGGGCTTGAACTCACGATACCTCGATTTGCAAGGAAATGTGATGCCAACATGATGGGAATGTTAGAAAACTATAGCAAAAGAAGATGCTGACATATACTCGGCATTGTCTTTCCAAGCAACTCGGGGGTGCTCTGGTGGGCGTTCAGTAATCACCTCCCCTACCAACCGACGATGCCGCCAAGCAAAAACGTTTTCCCGCAACACTTTACAAGCACAGCTCGTGAAACAGCACGTGTAGTTGGGTCTAGACCTATTTTACCTCCTTCTCGGAATTTGGCCAGTCCCATGGCTTCCTTACAAGGTGTTGAAAGCGCGAAGACGCGAGCGCCCCGGGTCCTTGCCCATGGATGTTACCACAGTACTTGCTTGGGCCAAGCGCGGCGTCTTTCCGCCCCCGGATAGAGAACTGCATACGGAGAACAGAGTCACCTACATATCACCAACAAGTTGCCACAGAACAGGTCTGGAGCGTCTTCGCGGGCCGTTTGCCAGGGTCCATGCTCAAGGAAGGAGCACCATCGTAGGGCTTGCATCTACCGACCGCACCTGTTCCTTCCAGCGGCGGAACTAGCCCCGAACTCGCAGTCCCGCCCACTACGGGATCCATCATCCAGAAGCTCCTTCCCTCGCTTCCCCCCGAAATGAGGGGTGTTTTCGTTGGTGCAACAAAAAGGTAGAGTCGTATCCAACTCCCCGGGACCTTCATTATCTATCTCCTAGCACTAGCTCGCGCAAACCCGGCCTTTCTTCTTTTCCTCTCCTCTCTCGTTTCGTGTTTCGCCATATCGTGAAGAGACATTGTAGCATATTCCCAAGTCGAGACTGTACCAGCACCCCGTCGAGCTGTTGCTTGGTAATTCCACCTTGAGCCAAAACCTGCAAAGCCCACACCTTTACCTTCTTACCCTCCCAGGGGCAAGGTCACACAAAACTTGCCCGGTAACTGGCAGGGTGGGTGGCTCATAACTCCGACTGCACGAAGCACGCAAGAGCGACATAAACCCAATAAACACCGAGACGATTGGAAATACACCATACACTGCAGAGACCTAGCCTCGTAAGCCGGGAGACTCATCACTAGATACAAAAGTCTCCCGACTCGCATGGCTTGAGACAGCTCGGATCCATATCCAACCTCAGATCGACAACGACGTCGCCGACTAATACATTACTGGGGACGATTTACTGGGACGATTCGGAGTCGATAACGCAATCACAGTCGGTGACAGAATGGACCGAGAAAGGCAGATTACCAGGCCGTCAGATGCGTCCGATACTGACCGCACCACCGACCTCCCCCTAAACGAGAAAGACGTCGAAGACGGCACTCGCCTCCCTCCGCGAGAACCCACCAAGGAGGAAGATACATCAGACACGACAGACATTGAGCAAGCAGATGGCCAACCAACAACACCCAACCCTCCAGCAGGAAATGCACCCCCGGACGGCGGTCTCACAGCTTGGCTGCAGGTCCTCGGCGCCTTCGTGCTTCTCATCGCCACGTGGGGCGTGATCAACTCGTTCGGCGTCTTCCAGGCGTACTATGAAGAAGTCAGGCTCCCCGACAGCTCGGCCTCTGACATCTCGTGGATTGGGTCCCTCCAGGCAGCCCTGCTGCTGCTCGTCGGCATCGTTTCGGGTCCCCTCTTCGACGCGGGATACTTCCAGGCCATGATGCGCACCGGCTTGTTCATGGTCATCTTCGGCCTGTTCATGACGTCCATCTGCAAGGCGTATTGGCAGTTCCTGCTAGCGCAGGGCTTCTGTATAGGGATCGGGATGGGGCTCCTGTTCCTGCCCGCAACCGGCGTACTCAGCCAGTACTTTGCGCGGCACCGGTCGCTGGTCATAGGAGTGTCCAGCGCCGGCTCGCCTCTGGCCGGCATCGTCTTCCCTATCATCTTCACTCAGCTTGAGCAAAGAGTCGGCTTCGGATGGGCGACGCGTGTCATTGCCTTCATTTTGCTCGGCCTATCGATCGTGCCGCTCATCTTCATGCGGCCCCGTCTGCCGCCGAGCGGGCGCCGCGCCGAGTTCGACTCCACGGCCGTGAGAGACCTGCCCTTTATAACGTTTAGCGTTGCTGGTTTCTTCTCGTTCATGGCGCTCTACGTCCCATTCTTCTACATTTCACTGTTCGCGACCTCGCACCACATCTCTTCGCCCGACTTCGCACCGTACCTGGTCACGCTGTTGAACGCGGGCTCTATCTTTGGTCGCATTGTTCCTAACGCGCTGGCCGACCGCTTTGGTGCCCTCAATGTCCTGACTATCTGCATGGCGGGAACCGCAGCCGTATGCTATGGGTGGTTCGGTATCCACGACACAGCAGGAGCCGTGGTCTTTGCGCTGTTGTACGGCGCTCTGTCGGGTGGCGTCGTGAGCTTGACGCCGTCGGTTGTTGTCTCGATGTCGCCAGATATGAGCCGGGTGGGGGCCAGAATGGGTGTTAACTTTTTGCTTAACGGCATAGCACTCCTGATTGGCACGCCCATTGCGGGTGCGATTGTGAATGGGTACACGGAAGCTAGGTGGAAGGGTACCATGGCGTTCGCGGCGACATCGATCTTAATCGGAACTGGCCTCTATGTGATGTCACGGTGGTTGGTGTACCGGCGGATACCTGTATTGAAGTTTTGAGAGAGGATTGAAACGGTCTGAGCGGCACTGGGTGTGTGTATTCTTGGAAGGTTGACGAGACCTGCATCGGGTAACATGGAGCATTGCGGCGTTTTGGGATGGTGCATTATTGGAGTTTTGGAGCCGCATTATAGATCTTGACAGCAAGAAAGAAAACATAAAATTGCTGAGGTTCTGAGTAACATTCCGTGTGAGAGCGGGATGGCCAAGTCAAACATGAATCTCTGATCGACGTGTGAGACGTAAGCATGAGGGGACACGGGCCTAAGAGGGGGGAAGGGGGAAACAAAAGTTCGGCAAGATTCCGAACCAAAACCACTGAGTTGTCGGATTCGTTGTGGGGATAACAACCTCGCAGCCGTTCTTCATCCGTTGAACGAGCCGTTATCCGCTGGATCGAGCCGCTATCCGCAACCGACCCACGGATACGGGTCAACTCCATAAAAAGAGCCGGAGGATTGGGTCAGGGCAGACAAAAACTCCCATGGGGGTAAGTAATGTCCATACAGATCCGGTCATCATCTTCAGCGTGTAGATAGGAAGATCGGACGACCAAAGGATTGTACAATACATTACGCACCCCACGGTGAGGGAGACGAGAGAGAGAGAGACAAATGCCGTGATACGTCCGGGTATAACAATCGCGGTGCAGCTGAGTAAGGAAAGGCCGGGTCAAGAATCAAGATCACAAAACGCAACGTTTCGTCCGTCCGAGCTCTGGGTCTCCCCGCCGCTCGCCGGCCGCGAGTGATCCGCGACACGGACGAGTTGCGGAGTTGGTCTCCATTTGCTTTCAGTTTTGCTGTCAGCCTGTCATATTTGTTTCCAAGACCTGCAGCAGCAGGAAAGGGGGACGGGGAAGGGGACAGGGACGGGGACGGGGATGGGATGAGGGGATGTTGCTGTGTGGGTTGCAGCCTTATCAGGAACACATCATCCTCCTCGAGTCCTCGGCGTCCGTCCATGATATTGTTGCGGGATACAGTTGCTGCTGCTCCATAGAGTATTCTAGAGTACATACTAGAGTGGGAACTATTTTCTGGGCCTCATTCAAAACTCGTTTAGTCAGGAAAGGCAGGCTGCTCGTGGGGTACCAAGATCGGGAATGAAGTGGACGTATCTTAGATCGTGGACGGTGGTTGTGTGGGCTGACGGAATTGCTGTCAGCTGTTATTCAGCACTGGTCGGTTTTTAAGGTTCGGCTGGCTGGCTGGTGCCCGGAGGTCGCAACTAACTTTTTGACTGCGAGAATTTGCTGTCAAGCACGGGCCATCTTGTTAGTGGTCTACATGTAGCAAAGGGGACAAGGGTCCCGTCCCTCCGGCGGGGTTCGAGCCATTGCCATGCGCCATTGGCGTCGATGAGGGGCAGTTGCTTCTTGGGAAATGATGCCGGCCTTCTTCAAGCAGTTTCTTTCAAAGATTGGAGAGAGAGCGTGGGAAAGCGGAGCTTGCGGAGTAGCTGTAAGGGATGAATCAGCGTCCCTTCTGCGACATCCGCTTATGAAACCCGCAGTGCAGAGAGAGAGCTTGCTTGCTTGTCATCTGCCTCCCCTGGTCCCCGATTTGACACTGATTATTAGATCATGACGAATGGAGTCGCCCCGGGATAGTGTGTGCAGTCGCGATCCGGACCCTGGGGAGACGGTGTGGATTGCTTGATCTGCGGTCCACGGCAGCCTCCGAGACAGGCACATTGTAACTGTAGATTTTCGTTAATACCTATATATACCCGCTCGCGGCATCCCGTCCTTGTCCCACCTCCTTTCATCCCACCATCCCAGCAGTACAGTTCCTAGAGTTCGGCAGCTTTCATCTCTATACCCATTCAATCTCCACCTCAGTCGTGTCGAATACCCTAATAGCTACAATGGCTCCCAAGATCGCCATCGTTTTCGTATGTGGACATGTCTACCACTGGCTCGATGCCGACTAACACATTGTCACTAGTACTCCATGTACGGCCACATCAGGCAACTCGCCGAGGCCGAGAAGGCCGGTATCGAAAAGGCCGGCGGCACCGCCGACCTCTACCAGATCCCCGAGACGCTGTCGCAGGAAGTGCTCACAAAGATGTACGCCCCGCCAAAGCCCACCGACATCCCGGTGCTGGAGGACCCCGCCACGCTTGAGAGCTACGACGGCTTCCTCATCGGCATCCCGACGAGATACGGCAACTTCCCCGGGCAGTGGAAGGCCTTCTGGGACAAGACGGGCAAGCAATGGTCGACGGGCGGTTTCTACCACAAGTTCGGCGGCCTCTTTGTGTCGACAGCCAGCATGGGCGGTGGCCAAGAGTCGACGGCTCTCGCCGCCATGAGCACTTTCGCCCACCACGGCATCGTCTACGTGCCCTTTGGCTATGCCAAGGCCTTTGGCCAGATGACGGATCTGTCCGAGGTGCACGGCGGCAGCCCATGGGGTGCTGGCACGTTCGCCGCCGGCGACGGCAGCCGCCAGCCCAGCGAGAAGGAGAAGGAGATTGCTACCATCCAGGGCGAGGAGTTCTACAAGCTCGTCGCCAAGTACGTCGGTGCGTAAATACATTACATCACAACTGGCGGCCGAGAGTTTAAGGGGCGTTGAATCCAGGTTGCTAATGCGGTGTGGGGGAAGGCACTGCTGAGCCTGCTGTTGTCAACGGTGCCCAGGGGGGAGCTACTACCGCTACACCCCCAAAGGAGGAGGCTAAGCCTGCCGAGCCAGGGAAAAAGGAGGAGAAAGAGGCCAAGGAAGGACCATGCGGATTACCAGTTAAATGTGTTATTCTTTAGCTTTGCAGAACGAATTGGAGTCGTGGTTGGATGAACAAACTCCTGGAAACTTGTGCTGTGATCGTGCTGCCCCACCTCAAGCTCCTCCTGAAAGACAAGGCGGGAAGCTGTCGTCAACCCCGCCAAAACCCCGCCTGCCTCTGCAACCAACAAGGTCCCTACAATCTGCAGGCTGCAACCAACCTCCACCAGTCACTGTCCATACAACTACATAAAGCTTTCGCCTGTAGCCGTTTCACCACTTCCTCTTCGACACTTCGACCTCGCGCTGGACGCCTTACAGGGAGCTTTAATACTGGAAACGCGTAACCTTTAGAACCACCAAGAGTCTACACCCACTCAACACGCTTGTCCACGCCGCCGAGAACCACAATCACAGTCACAATGCCGGCGAGGTTAGACGAGGCGCTGGCGGCGGCGGCGGCGGACGAGAACCCCGCCGAAGCGTACAAGCGGATTCTCGACGACATCAGGTCCTACTCGTCGCTCGAAACGCTGGCCGACGACCTGGTGCAGATCGCCAACAGCATATTCGAAGGCACCGGCACCGGCGTCGTCTTCACGCGCACGGCGCTCTCGCACCTGATCGACGCGCTCAAGTCGATGGTGTTCCGGGGCCACGCAGACCTCTGGATCCTCGTGGGCCAGAACATACTCGAAACCATCAACGGCAGCAGCTCGCTGTCGTCGTCGCTGCTCGAGCAGTCGGCCGCGCTGCGGGAGATGATCGCGACGGCGCACGAGACCAACGAGGACTTTCTCGAAGCCGCCAAGGTGCTCGCCGAGATACCACTCGACAGCTCGCAGCGGCGCGTGCCCGACGCGGCTAAGGCCCAGATCTGGGTGCGCATCGTGCGCAACTACCTCGAAGTCGACGATAGTACGGCAGCCGAGACGTTCCTCAATAAGCTGAAAAATGTCATGCACACGGTCGACGACCCCGAGCTGCAGCTGCACTTCAAGCTCAGCGTCGCCCGTATCCAGGACTCGAAGCGTCATTTTCTGGCGGCCGCCCAGAGCTACCACGACATCAGCTTCACATCCGCCATCTCCGAGGAGGAGCGGCTGCACACACTCGGCATGGCTATCAAGTGCGCCATCCTGGCCCCGGCGGGGCCACCCCGGAGCCGTGTGCTCGGCCGGTTATACAAGGATGAACGCTCGGCCGGTCTGGAGGAGTACGGAATCCTAGAAAAGATGTTCCTCGACCGGCTGCTCGCCCCGGCCGAGGTGGACAAGTTCGCCCAGGGCCTTGCTCCGCACCAGCTCGCTACGACATCGGATGGTTCGACGGTTCTGGCCAAGGCCGTTGTCGAGCACAATCTCCTCGGTGTCAGCCGGCTGTACAACAACATCGGCTTCGACGCCCTCGGCGTGCTACTGGGTCTCGATGGTGACAAGGCGGAGGACACAACGGCCAAGATGATTGAGCAGGGGCGGCTGTCGGGGTCGATCGATCAGATGGACCGGATTATCTATTTTGGGAACAGCGAGGCATCAGGCGAGAAGGGCAGCGGCCGGGCTGAGGTAGTGGTCGGCCAGGAGATTCGGAGATGGGACGGCATCGTGGAAGGTGTTGCCGAAGAGGTAGAGCGGATCGCGGATGCCATACAGTCGGAGTTCCCGGAGTTTGTGGCACGACAAATCGCCGTCTAGGCTCCAGGGGGTGGTTTATCTAGACACTACTGCTATCATTGCATGACTTATGAGATGTTAGACGCTTTGGACATCATGCTAAAGGTGTCTCAGAGCATGGCAAGGCCTGCTACGCTAAAGTAATAAAGCCAGTACAAGTAGAATACCCATATATCGATGCGTGCCGTGTTCCGTAGTCTTCCCAATGCGCCCAACTCCCGACTAGCCCTGCGCCGACATGACCGGAGATAAATGGCCAGTCCACGTCTTCGTTACCAACCACAAAAAAGCTTTGGTTCAGTTCGTCCAGGTCCTCACATCCGACCAGAACAAAGGCCTGTTTCGTCCATTCAAAGTCCTCTCGGTCGAAACCAACCAGTGAGGAACCGGTTCGTCCCAACTAATCCAAGTCCTTAAGTCTGACAACAACATACCCGCCCTCGAGCGAACTCGGATCGCCGACCTCCTCCTCAAAGACCTTGTCGTCGTCCCGAAAGAGCCGCCGCTTCCTCGTCGGCGGCGGATTCCTCGCCCTCTCCTTCTCGAGAACCTTGACCAGGGCCATGCCGACGACCTTTCCGATCAGGTCGTAGCCGGCGGGCGTGAAGTGGATCGCGTCGTCCCAGTGCTTTTTCCTGTCGTCGGGGGACATGGAGAAGTAGGGGATCGCGGCGGCGAGGTCGAATGTGTGGCTGTCGAAGTGATGTTTAGTTGGGAAAGTAGGGGGAAGGAGCGTTGTATTGTACGTACTAGCCTTCTCGTTTATATGCCATGATCAGCTCGTTTAGTCTTGTCCTCCTCGCGTCGCGCCGTTCCCTGCCCTCTTCGACGCCGACTTCGGGGACGGTTAGGGCGAGCACTTTGCTCTTTCGTCGGAGGGGGACGTCCCAGATTTCTTTTAGCTTGTCGAAGATGTCTTCGGGTTTGAGGTTGTATGCTAGGTCGCTGGCGGGTTGAAAGTCAGTGGGCGCGCTGGAGGAGAGGGGCAGAGGGAAAGGGGCGTACTTTGTACCCCCGAGGACAATAGTCCAGTCGTATAGCTCCTCGCTCTTTCTGCCGCGGGGGACTGGGTATCGACAAAGCCGGTGTTAGCTTCTTGGGGTTTCTACGCAGCGCTGGATCGAGGAGGGTGACGTACATAGCCGCTGGATCCGGGGCAGGAACCCGAATTTCACCGTGTCGCCGGGCTGGCCGTCGTCAATGGTCGCAATGTCCATGTCCGGGAAGGCCATCTCGAGCATTTGTTGGAGCTTGTCCTTGTAGGGGTGGTAAACCATGCCCATGGACGCGTAGCCGGCCGTTAGAGAGTCGCCGAAGCAGAGGACGCGGAGTTTCGGCCGGATCGCCATGGTCGTTTTAGGGGAGAGGGCGGGAACGGGACGAGTTCGGGGGTGTGGTTCACGGTCTCGATGATGTCGAGGGACGAAAGTCGATGTCGTCCGTCGGTCTTCGAACGAGGGAGGGACGGAAGACGGCGGGGTCGCGGCATCAACGGTTCACCAGCTGATAAGACGATAAACGACTCTCAGAGCATATCCAAGCCTTTGCGCCTGGTGCTTTTGCGACCGGAAAACAAAACCAAAGGCGCGGTGACGGGCAGCTCGTGGTGTATGGTACCTGACCGGTTTGATCAGGGTCGCCTGCCATGGACAGCTGGGCGAGGCAGCAGCCCAGCCGACACCTCAAGTCCTCAACTCACCGTCATGGTGGGGGCGGGGCTGACCCGGTCCCCTGTCACTGCGGCAAAGGTGGGGGATGAATCATCAGCGGCGACGGGAAGGGAATACCGATAAACATAAATATAGCCTTTCTTTGTGTATCCTCTGCAATAATTAGAAGGCAATTATATCGAGATTCCAAGAACCACCATGTGTGCTGAAATGCCAGTGTGACGTTTGCTGAACGCCGTCCGCGCAACCGCAGCGCATCTCTGGGCTTCGGATGCCCAGTCTTGAGGACTTGTCGATCGACGATGTCCAGCTGAGTGCCACTAGGAGGATACCAACAGGTATTCCAGGCTCCCCGGATGCGGAATGGAAGTCGCTTTATGGAAATCCACCGGACACTTTCGGCCGGCATTGTAGCGAGATTCCGCCGCTGTCGGCTGTCATTATCGGGGCCGATCCACTGAAAGCTCCCCCAGCTTCCCCGCTGGAGCACCCCCGCGACCGGGGTAAAACCCGCCATCCCTTACAAGGCTCTCCCGACGACGGAGGCTCAAATACCGCCGATTCCTCGTTCGCCGGCGACAAACCCCCATCTTTGTCTTTATGTGAAGCCGGGCGCTTCCCAACGATTTACACAATGGCCAAGGTGTTTACAGCAGATGAAGGCATGTTCTTCCATCCACTCGAAGACGCTTCAATCACCTGCTTACCAGACTACAGTCGCCAAACACCGGTCCGCAGACAGCTGCTGGGTCGTGCTGTATGGCAATGTCTACGATGTGACCGATTTCCTGCCGCACCACCCCGGTGGGTCCAAAATCATCTTGCAGCTCGCTGGGCGAGACGCGACGGATGAGTACGACCCGATCCACCCTCCGGGGACCCTCGAGGAGAACCTCAAGCCGGAGGCCAAGCTCGGCACGGTCGACCCGGCCGGCATCAAAAAGCTCAAGCCGGAAAGAATCGAACCCAAGCCTACTGCCGATGATCAGAAGGCGCCCCCGCCGCCGCTCCACACGCTCCTGAACCTGGACGAGATCGAAGCCGTCGCCAAGACGCAGGTGTCAAAGAAGTGCTGGGCGTACTACTTCTCTGCCGCCGACGATCTGATCAGCAAATACTACAACGGCTCCGTCTTCCGGTCCATCCTGCTCCGCCCACGCGTCTTCGTCGACTGCACCACGGTGTCCACGGCGACGAGCCTCCTCGGCGGCACCGTCCGCGTCGGCACCCCGGTCTACGTCTGTCCGGCGGCCATGGCGCGCCTGGCCCACCCGGACGGCGAGGCCGGCATCGCCCGGGGCATCTCGCGCTTCGGCGCGATGCAGCTGGTGTCCAATAACGCATCACAAACCCCCGAGCAGATCGTCGCCGACGCGGCGCCGGGGGCCGTCTTTGGGTGGCAGCTGTACGTGCAGACGACGCGGGCCAAGAGCGAGGCCATGCTCGCGCGTATCAACAAGATGCGCGACCACTTCAAGTGCATCGTGCTCACGCTCGACGCGCCGGTGCCCGGAAAGCGGGAGCACGACGAGAAGGCCAATCTCGAGAGCCAGATGGTCGTCGAATCACTGAGCAACGAGAAGAGCACGGCCGAGAAGCGGCCCGGCGGTGGTGGCGTCGGGCAGCAGCTGTTCTTCGGCACCGCGGCCGATCTGACATGGGAGACTACGCTGCCGTGGCTGGCAGAGCACACGGATCTGCCCATCGTGCTCAAGGGCGTGCAGACGCACGAGGACGCTTACCTGGCGGCGCAGTATGCGCGGAAGAAGCCCGGGTCGATCAAGGCTATTATCTTGTCGAATCATGGTGGTCGGGCGCTCGACACGGCGCCGCCGGCTGTTCACACGCTGTTGGAGATTCGGAAGTACTGTCCGGAGGTGTTTGGTATCATTGATGTGTGGATAGACGGAGGGATTAAACGCGGGACAGATGTTGTCAAGGCGCTGTGTCTGGGCGCGAAGGCCGTGGGCGTCGGGCGGGCCGCGCTCTGGGGGTTGGGTGCTGGTGGCTGGAAGGGGGTGGACAGGACTTTTGAGAGTAAGTTGGCTTGGAATTCTCAGTGTTTTCGGCGGCAGGCTAACAGCACGGCAGTCCTCCAAGGCGAGATAGAGACTTGTATGAAGCTGCTTGGCGTGAAGGAAGTCTCGGAGCTGGGGCCGCGGTTTGTAAGTTTGCCCTGGAAGCAGCTGCGAAGCGAGTTGAAGTTGACATCACTGGGTAGATCAACAGCAGGATGGTCGAGCGAGACATCTTTGACGGAGGTGCCGGCCTCGATAGGCACGGCCTGTGGGTGTCACGAGCAAAGCTGTAGCGGTCGGTGTGACGAGGTTGGGGTCGAGGTGACTGGGGCGGCACTGACCGGAACGGATGCCGGGCTCTTTGTGCGATGTCCCCTATTTGAAGTGCCGAGACGAGATGGTATCTCGATGCGGGCGGGACGCCGAAGCGCGGGCTTGCGCTTGACTGCTGCACATACCCTATCACTAGCATAGCGTCGCGTTTAGGATCGCCAGATCGTACGTCGCGCCGATGGCCGTTTCAAGATCTGCAAGTTGGATCGGTTCAACGGTATTTTTTTTGTGCTAATGCATCTTGGACATAGGGGAAGAGGGACCGCTGCTGAACGGTAGACTGTACCCCAGGTTTGCAACGAGTAGTACATGCAAGGCTGCACTGATGTCATGTGAAGGCCATGGAGCCAGCTCAGCTCATCTTCTTGAGATCAGACGACGCTCGGCTAGGTATCTACGGAGATGAACATAGCACCTGCAGCTAGATGGCACGAGAATTAAGATGCCGCTGTCTCCGACTTGTGTTCGTGGAACCGACGTCGAAAAGCCCTAGAGAACAGCCCCCGAGGAACGAGAGCATACCGAAACACGCACCGTTCGGAGCGACGATAGAGACAACGGGAGTGTAATATCCTCGTCATCTAACGAGTCAGAGAGCCGTTCAGATCTGGTCAGTGTGCGTCTCCCGGACCCGGCAGTGACGATGTACGTGTGAGCTCAAGGCCAATCCTCATGAGTCTCTACGCCCGCTCATCGGTCAAGGCGACGAAGGAGGTAACTCCGATCATCAGGAGCTGAAGAAGACGGTCAAGAAATTGGGCGGCCTCAAAGAGTCAAGACAGACACCACAACAGCCTCGCAAACCCGAGGTCTCCAATTCGTCAGGTGGTCATGATGAGCTGAACAACCCTTTTCACCCTTCAATTCAGGCGAAACGGTTTGAACAATACAATTCGACAGCCAGATATATATTTCCATGAATAATGTAGTAGTTAGACACGAGGCTGATGGCTGCCGTCCCTCCTTTTCAATAATAAAATGGGCATCGGCGGTGCATTCAGACGGGACGACGTTTCTGGGGAGCGGGATGATTGGATCGGGTTGGCCCCCTTCTCATTACAGCAGGTGGCCACTAGAAAGGCCCGAATGGGCGTCGAGGGGCAAACCGAAGCTTTCCGTTTGCTGCATGTCTGGGAGCCAATTGATCCTGTCTTTCTCTCTTGTTCGTGTGAAGTTTATTCTCAATGTCTCTTCGCATGTCCAGTAATAAGTCTACAAGACACTTCAAATGGGTGTGTGGCTTTTTGTAAAAATAAACGGGGATGCAGCGGAGACGGGAGTTGGCAAGCAAGCGGCAAGCCATCAAGATGGTGGCTTTCTGTTTAATTGTGGATCTGTTTCAAATTTCCCGATCCACATCTTATCTGAACATCGCAAAAACACAACGCACGAACCATATGGTCGTTTTTCTGTTGGGTTTTCTGTTCCTCAACCTCCTGTCCAATTACTCCACCGGACTTCAGCTTGGTACAATCCACTACAACATGTATACACCACATGCGCGGGGTGTTCGCCATCACCAGCCATCTGAAGTCCCAGCTGCAATACGTCGAGCACATGTCAAAAGCACAATCCCGAGATGCGCGCCCTCTTCCCGTCCTTGGTTCGCCTTGGGGTCGCATCCCCTCACCCAGGACAGGAAATGGTGCGCATGCGGCTGTCCTTGGCCGCTGCGAACTTGTGGGATACGCAGGTCTTGGTCCAATAGTTGGCGCATCCCGAACGTTCTATCCGCAATTGGGTCCCCCTCCTGCCTGAAATTTTCATATGCTCCATCGCTATCCCGCCAAGAGAACGAGATGCCGAGGCGTTGAGGCCGAAGTTGGACAAGGGGACAGGGGTTAGAGCAAAACAGGATGCGACCCTGGCGGCTCTTCCCCAGGAAATGGGCGGGTCGCAAAGAACGAGACGGACACTCCCTGATCGGGCAAGTTGGGCCGTTGTGGACTTGTCACCTCCGCCTGAACGGTAATCTCGTTGCTGGTATTTCGAGCCTCGAAATCTGCGGGCGAGGTAACCTTCGGGCAAATCCTGAGGTACCCCTTTTTCGCGGTCGATAACCCGTATTACTTGCCCACGGCCAGAAACACCACGGCCGAGAGACCGGCGACGAGCTTGTTACACGGGAAAGACGCCAAAATGTCAACTCCTTCGTCGTACTAGGTGATCTCATGTGGTGCCATGATAGGTTGCCGAGACTGCCAAGGTCGCTGGCGAAGATAGCAGCGATGGTAACCTCCACCTCCCCAGAAGAGGGGACAGCTGTCAAATGTGGCGATCGCAAGATGATCGAGGCCGCTTGGGTGTGTGCACATGCCATTCCTCCACAACTTTCCCCGCATCGTCGTTCTGGGCGTAGGGTCTGACTACTGGGCTGGGCAGACTTCTCGATCAGATCACCTGCCCACGAGTGTGCGCAGGAATGATTTCACCGTCACAACCATAGCCACCGAGATGGTGCGCATAGAAACGAAACCCTTTGAGGTTCTGAGCGGGTCGTCCACAGAAGTTCTGTGCTGGAAACAAGGTCATATACATGATGCGGAACCAGATGGTTGCCATGGCGGTTTGCGACAACAGGATGCTGTGTAAAAGCAGCGATGTTCTGCGTCTCGCATCGTGTGGGGGACAGGTCGGACAAGCTGCCACAACGGGCTAGGCCGCCTTCAAGCACGGCACCCAAGCAGGACAGGGGCAAGTGGCAATCCCGGGCAGACCCTGTCTTGACCTCCGCAGAGCCAGGCCATCGCAAAGTTGCGGCGAATCCTCCAGGCCCGGGTCCATCAACTGCTGGCCTGGTCGAGGCGAATCAAGCTGTGGTGCCCACACGGCGCACACGGCGCTCCCCTGTCGGCTCCATTCCGCCTGTGTGTCGAGGATTATAATAATGAAGATGCCCGTTCCGCACCTGTCCATGATGCCTGTCTCTCCTGCCCGTTCCCTCCCCTCGACCACCCGGAATCGGACTCGGTCTCAGTTCTGCTTCTCATCGACGAATTGTTGTTGGTGCTGCTGGTCCAGAACACCGACTTCCTAGCATTCGACTGACGAGACTCGCCCTCCCGCCGCCATCATGAGTTCTACCGACGAGAAGGTTGTCACCGTGCAGCAGGAGAATGTGGAAAAGAAGCCGAGGAGACGAGGATGCGTCGGCCACTGCGCCAAGTTCTGGTGGGCGTATCTGTTGGTCGTCATCATTATCGTCGTCATCGTGGTGCCCGTAGTGTAGGTCAGAGCGTATCCGTGAACATGAGCACGTGTTGACATGCGAGAACAGCATCCTCGTTGCCGTCCCCAAGCTCGCCCAGAAGAAGCTCGACGAGGCCGACCTCACCATCCAGGGCATCCTCATCACGCAGACGCAGGCCAAGGAGCTGTCCATGTCCATCAACAGCACCATTACCACCGACGGAAGCGTCCACGCCAACATTGCCGCGTTCACTGGTGTCATGTATCTTGAGGACCTGGAGTCGCATACCCCGTTCGCCACCATCAACTTCCCCGCTACCACGGCCGATGCCTTGCAGACGGTCAACATCAGCCAGAAGCTCGAGATCACCGACATGGCGGCCCTGACTACCTTCAACACGTGGCTGCTGGCCAATGAGAGTCTGCGGATTACTACTTTCGGCGAGACCACCGTCAAGGTGAAGGGCATCGACAGGGACTATCCGGTTACGTTCAAGAAGACGATCACCACGCCCGGTATGTTCTTTTTTCTTCTCGTTCATAAACTCAAGCTGACCAGTCTAGGCCTCCGTGGCTTCAACGGCACCACCGTCACCGACACCGTCGTCACCCTCCAGGCCGATGAGCGCGGCAACAACTTCAAGGGCACCGCCAACATTCCCAACTACTCCATCTTCACTCTTGAGATTGTAAGTTCTGTCTCATCTCTCATCATCCGGCCATTTTCACTGACCAAAACAGGGCAACGCCACCTTCCACAACTACCTCCTCGGCCCCGATTCCGGCGAGGCGCAGGACATCGGCACCGTCTATATTGACAACATCATGCTCTACCCCGGCGAGAAGAACGAGCTGCCGATGCGCGCCACCATCGAACAGGGTCCGATCCTCGACGCGCTCGGCAAGAAGCCCTACTGCGACGAGACCAAGGGCGTGCTCCCCTTTGCGCTCAGCGGCAAGACTGTCGATAACCACGGCCAGTCGCTCACGTACTTTGCCGATGCGCTCGCGAGCCACAATACCACTGTTGATATCGACATCGGCACGCCTGTCGCCAAGCTGCTTGGCGGGCCTGTGCCTTGCGGCGGGCTTGGTCACTAAGCTGTATCTTGTCATCATTGGAGTCTAGCATGTTTCGTTTCTTTTTATTTTGCATGTTTTGGTTGGCATTCTGTGTTGATATGAGTGTCGCGGAGGTGGGGGGGATCATGATACCAAAACAATGGGAGTGATTGAAGATTTGTTGTTTTGAGCTTACGTCTTTTGTTAATATGAGGTTGGGGGAGGGAGGTTGTCTGCATTAAAGGGGCACGGGGGAAAACCTAGCATGGTGTGTTGGTTGCGGGACGAGCCGCTGCGTGTCAGCCGCTGTTGGGAAGAAAGCTTTGGTTGGGTCGGATGCCGCTGAGGCGGGTAAATATCTGCCGAATATACCCTTTTGACTTTCATGCTGTTGGCTCCTTCAGAAGCTGAGATGGTGTGGTATGCTGTGTGTCCGTGTTGGCTGATGTTGTCTTGAAGACTCGTGGCAAGTTGGGTTTCTGGTATGATGTAGTTCCTGGTGAGAAGGTGGCTTGCGGAACCAAGACTCGGAACATATCTGTGCATCTCCACCTTACAAGTAGCATACCGTGCTGTTTCGCACACCAGTACTGTCCAGGAAGGTTATTATCCAGGTAGAAACAGTTTTTTGCCCCGGATATGGACATGGCCATCACTCGTCTCCGGTAGCATCTCATGTTACCTATAGGAATCGGTCAGTAGAAGACACACTGACATATCATATCCGGTATCCAAATTGTATCCCTGCTACTTAAAAAGAGGGAATTACAAATGATTCTCAAAATTCGCCATCTGTACCTATCCCAGCTACGTCAGAAAACCCGAATGCCCTATCAGTATACCCACCTACCTACCCAACTCTTGGACTCAACAGACCGGCGGGGCAATAAAAAAACATGATAGCGCTGGCATCCCCATCACATAGGTAGCATACATACACGCGCGATATGACTCTGCACATGAAGCAAGATAGCTCACCTCCCAGCTTCGTTACATTGGCCGTCACGACCACCACGCAACACAAGACACACACACACACACACACTCATTCACTCACTCACTCACTCACTCACCTGACAAGAAACCCAACAACAACGAGCACTCGATATCGGGTTGGAGAAAATAAACAAAATTGTAGAGTCTCGACACGACACGACATCCATCCGTACCGCCGCCAACAAAAAGCCACGGAATTTAAAAAAAGAGAGGCGAGAACAAAAAACATACAACACCAGGGATTCGCTGGTCGAAACCGACCCAACTACTAGTCTGGCCCTCACCGGCTTATCTATGGGAGAGCGGACGGGATCCCGAGTTCTCCGGTGGGTATGGTCGTATGCATTGTGTTGTGGGGGTGGAGTGGGTTATAATGATTGACCCGTGGGTGGGTGGACGGGTGGGTGGGTAGGTAGTCGTCTCACGACTCAATCTGCGGGGAATTATTGCTGTGTGTGTTTGTGTGTGGCTTATATCCAAGTGAGTGGTCTATTCAATGGTGTCAAATAGTAGGCAGTAGACTGTCTGAGCAGTAGGTTGAACGATTGTGAAGATGCCAGCGAGAGATCGAGGAGAGTATCTCCACATCCAAGATGCTGTGCTTGACTCACATCGGTCTGGCAGGAGGCTGAAAATGATGTCTAAGACTCCTAGCCTTGACTTCTCGCAGTCGGAAGGTGGCCATATATTTGCTATGGTACTTAATGGGTACAGCTGCGATCCATCCAGGTTTGGCTAGGGAGGCACTCCTAACCAATTTATTTTGGAATGACCACCCCTCACCCCTCTTGCATACACTCAAAGTTATAAGAGTTCATCCTCCTACAATGTAGGCATACGAAATCGATGTGTCTATCTCTAACCCGGGCCGAAAAACTCGCATCATACAACAAACAACCCCTCAATGTTTACATCTCACCACACCCACACCACCCATGTCCACTTCCACTTCCATCTTCAACCCCAAGCATCCATCATCACCTCCACGCACCTATAAAACCCCCCCAAAGACAAAACCCTCACGTATCAAACATAGTCCTCCTCTGCCCCCTCACCGGCACATCCCCCGCATCCCCCCCCTCACCACCACCAGAAGCATGCACAAACTCAACAGCCTCCCCCATCCCCCTCCTCCTCTCCTGAAGTCCCCGTTCCCTCTCCCGTCTCAAACTCCCCCGATACCCCCACCCAGGAAAACAATGCGGATCCCACACCTCCGCCGACAGCGTAGTCCCATACTGCCCCGTCACCTTACCCTCTTCGTCAGCGTCCGTCTCCATCCCAACAAACCCCAGCAACTTGTCCATCAGCCCCGGGTTGCGCAGCGCCGACGACGACGCCAGCCGCGCGTTGAAGTGCGCCGGTGCCGGCTCTCCGTCGGCGGCGGCGCGGCGCTTGAGCCGGAGGAAGGTTTCGAATTTCGCGTTGAGGGATTGTAGGTGCGATGTGGCTGTGGGCGAGGAGGGTGGGGACGGAGAGGCGGGGATGGACATGTTGGGTACGGCTGGGAGGGTTAGGTCGCGCGAGAGGGCGCGGGATTGGGTGTAGGGCGAGCGGGGGGTGGTTTCTGGGTCTGGGGGTTGGGAGAGGAAGGATAGGTCGATTTCTTCTTGTTGGTCTTGTTCTGAGGAAGGGATGGTGGTTGGGTTGGTGGTGGCGGTGGTGGGAGGGGGCGCGGCTGGGCCGAGGAGGGGGCCTTGAATCGGTCTTAGGTGTTGAGGTTCTGAGGGTTGGGGTGGTGGTGTTGATGGCTCTGGGTCGGTTGGTGATGCTGTCCTTGGTGGGGCGAAATGTGGCGGTTCTGCGGAAGGGTTAGCACGTCAGATTCAATATGATGGGTCATGATAGTTGTATATAGAGCTTACCAAAAGGCTCTCTCAGGTTCGGCAGCGTCGTTCTCCGTGTGACGGGTTGCGGCAGCTTCTAGGGTTAGCATTTGACTTGAAAAGATGGGCTGCACGAACCTCTTCTTCAACTACGACTTCCTCATCTTCATCGCTGCTATCGTACTGGACGAGACCCATCTTTCTGGAAACCTCTCGGAATAGGATATAGAAATGATGCGGAGTGTGAAGGTATTGAGTCGACAGGAAGGAAGTTGATGAGGAAGGGTGTCACGTGCGGCAGCTCCAGCTTGTTCGCAATGGCCCCACCAAAGCTCTGGTCGGGCCTCAGGCAGCAATTCGCAACCGTCAGCCCAGCGCCGAAGGCAGCACTGCGGACGCGAAGCTGCAGGGGCTGGAGCTCCAACCTCACCAGCCTGGAGCTTCGATACCCGCAACAACACCAGCGCCAACATACTGATATAGTCGTCGATCCACGAATCTACAAATATCAACAACCAGCGAGCCGCCCCTCAAACCGAGCGCACCCTTCACCGCCCACCCAAAACACCATGGATCACCGCCCGCAAGCCTGGGGCCGTGTACGTCTCCCATGGCATCCCACCAGCTCCCAACCCGCTAACATGTTCCCCCCCAAATATAGCCCAGAGATGACGTCTACGGCGCCTACGACGCCTCCTACCTGCACAGCAACACCCCCAAGACAGCGACGCAATCGCCCGTGGTGACAGGCACGTCGGTGGTAGGCCTCAAGTTCGCCGACGGCGTCGTGATCGCAGCCGACAACCTAGCCTCGTACGGCTCCCTAGCGCGCTTCACCGACGTCAAGCGCCTGCGCGTCTTCCTCGACAGCTCCGTCGTCGGCTTCGGCGGCGACGTGTCGGACATGCAGTACCTCGACCGGCACCTCAACGAGCTGGCCATCGACGAGGCCTACGACCACCTGACGCCCGACTCGTCAGCCTCCAAAACGGCGTCCCTCAACGCCGCCAACCTCTACAAGTACCTGCAGAAGCTCATGTACGCGCGCCGCAACGACTTCGACCCGCTCTGGAACCAGATCCTCGTCGCCGGCCTCGACGGCGCCCAGAAGCCCTTCCTCGGCTCCGTCGACCTGCGCGGCACCTCCTTCACCTCGCCCAGCCTGGCCACGGGCTACGGCGCCATGCTCGCGCAGCCCATCATGCGCCGCGTCGCCGCCACCGAGGAGGACGCCGCCCGCCTGACGCGCGAGCAGGCCGTCGACGTGGTCAAGGAGTGCATGAAGGTGCTCTTCTACCGCGACGCCCGCTCGCTCGACCGGTACAGCATTGCCGTGGTCACCAAGGACGGCATCGAGCTCAAGGAGGACGAGCAGCTCGAGAAGCAGAGCTGGGCTTTTGCCGAGCGCATCCGGGGTTACGGTACACAGACGGTTTAATGGGATAGATTATCAGCGGTTTGGCTCAGCGGATCATTTCCCGGCCAAGCGTGTAATATTACTACAAAATCATGAGAATCCAGCTTGGAAGTATGTCTTTTTTCGGCTGCAATGCGTTGATAGTCCGCGTCTGCCGCTCTACTCAAGGTGACGTCTTTACTACCGGTTGAACTCGAGGCTTCCCAAGACTTGGGCAGAAAACTAAAGGAATACCTCCAGCCGGCGCAGCCTTAAATGGTTAGGGCAGACCATCTTCCTGCAACTCAGAATGGTGATGCAACACCCGTCTTGGACCGCTCGACAAGAACCTCCATGCAAGCTCAGCAGGTTCATCTGTAAGCTACTGCGTGCTGGTGTCGTTGCTCTCGGCTCCTGGCAGCCATTATATACCCGCTCTCGTCCAGATGCATTAGCTTAGAAGCACCAGAATCATGTGAATACACAGTTGCCTTGCTCAATAGTACTATTTCGCTTGCGGAATCTTTCCATCTCCGAACTGTCACGCTTGTTCTCAAACCTCCTCTCATTTGGCGGCAAACTTCCCCAGATCTCGCTACCGGAATTCATTCCGTCTAGACCTCCTTCGGCCAGGCCCAATAAACTCATCCAGACTCTCGCTCAAGTTCCCATCCTTGGCCTGCCTCAATTCGGCGACCTCTCATGTTCCGCCCTTTCCCTCCTACTCAAAACGCTGGCGGTGGGAAAATATTACTCCCAAGATTCACCTGTCTTGTCCGAAACCAAACCACTGAGGGTATCTCCCTAAAACATACGAATGGTATGCAAGTACCACCAGTGTCTTGGCGAACTATTCTACCGTGACCGACTTGGCCAGGTTTCGCGGGAAATCAACGTTAAGGCCTTCCAGAACGGCTAGCCAGTACGCGATCAGCTGCAGCGGGATGACGTTCAGAATGCCCTGCAGGACGTCAACCGTCTTAGGGACCTCGATCTTCTCAGCCAGGTTGGTCTTGAACTCGGCGTCGTCCGTGTTGCAAATCACAATAGGCTTGCCGTTGCGGGCGATGACTGGAACCAATGTCAGAAACCGAAGCGAAAGTAAAAACCATGGACTTACCTTGTTGGTAGGCATTCAAACTCTTCTTGAAGAGATTGTCTCGGGTCAGAATCATGATGATGGGAAGATTCTCGTCCACCAGTGCCAACACGCCGTGCTTGAGTTCTCCGCTCATGACAGCTTCACAATGGAGATAACTAATTTCCTTGATCTTCAGAGCGCCTTCAAGCGCCGTGCTGAACTGGCTTCCGCGACCCAGGAGAAGCAGGGACTTCTGGTTCCGGAACTTCTCCTCGCAGAGCTGCTTGATCTTCTGATCCTGCTCGAGAACCGACTTGATCTGGGCGCTGATATGGCTGAGGCCCTCCATGATTTCCTCGCGTCGCTTCTGCTTCGACGCACGGTCCTCACCAAGCGAAAGCGCGAACATGACCATCGCGATGAACTGCGAAGTGTACGCCTTAGTAGATGCGACACCAATCTCGGGACCGGCGTTGACGTGGACACCGCAGTGGGTAAGGTTCGAAATCGACGAGCCGACCACGTTGACGATACCAACCGTCAGGGCACCGCGTTCCAGGCAGTATCTAAGGGCCATGAGCGAATCCGCGGTCTCGCCAGACTGAGACACAAATACGCAGGTATCATCACGGAAAACGGGCGCCTCTCGGTCGAGGAAATCCGACGCCAGTTCCACCGCAATAGGAATCTCAGTGAGCTCCTCAAAAACACCACGAACCGCCATACAGCTGTGGTAAGAGGTGCCGCAAGCTATGAAAATGATGCGACGGCAGCGTCGGATAGTGCTGATGTAGCTTCGCAACCCGCCGAGCGTGACAGTCTTGTTCTTGATGTCCAGGCGGCCACGCATCGTGTTGACCACCGACTCGGGCTGCTCGAAGATCTCCTTTTGCATGAAATGGTCGAATTTTCCCTTCATGATCTCTTGCAGCTCCAGTTCAAGAGTTTGGATGGTGCGAACATTGCTGCTACCATCTGCCTTCTTGAGCCGGTGAATGTTGAGGGAGCCCTCATGAATGTGAGCGATATCGTCATCCTCGAGATACATCACCTTCTTGGTGTGCTCAACGATAGCCGACGGGTCAGAAGAGAGGAAGAATTCGGTGGGCATGGGCATGCCATCGTCCGTCATGAAGGCGCGCGACTGCGAGCGGTGAAGCAGCGACTTGTCAGGGGCGCCCAGCAGGTTGGGTGAAAGAAAGTTGCTGCCAGCAGCCGCCGATTTCTTAAGCGCGACATTCTGAGAAGCCGTCTCGGCCGGGAGCGGGACGTTCTCATCCGAGTACTCGACATCGACGAAGTCCACCTTCATGCGCTTCTGAGTCTTGACACCGATGACCAAAGGCGAACCCTTGCGCGCAGCAATGACCTCGTGCGGGTAATGGATGCTCTTAATCAACAGGCCGTAGGCGCCCTCGAGCTCGCTGATAACCGCCTTGGCGAGGTCGGTGAAGCCAACATTAGGGTGCTGGTCGTAGAGGTACTTGGCGAGCTTTGCGATGCACTCCGTGTCGGTCTCCGTCTCGAACCTGAAGCCCTTGCTCTCCAGGAGGGTCTTCAGCTCCTTGTAGTTGGTGATGATGCCATTGTGCACAATGGCGAATTCCCAGTTCGGGTCGGACCGGTGCGGGTGGCAGTTGATCCGGGAAGGGGGGCCGTGGGTGGCCCAGCGCGTGTGGGCAATACCGCAGTGCGAATCGAACACCTTGGTGAGGTCGAGCTTGCTCTCGTCAACCAGCTCCTTTAATTTGGCGACCTTCCCCACTTCCTTGAAGGCGTACACCTCATTTTTCTTATCACCGTCGACTGCGAGACCGGCCGAGTCGTACCCTCGATACTCGAGGCGGGATAGTCCTGTAATGCGCAAGCGCCCTCGTTAGCACCTCGATATTGAGAGCGGAGACGTGTCCACACGGACGATGACGCCTCCGTCACATTCGTAGCTGTTGCCCCACGACGCGGCGGGAGAAGACGCCGGGAAATAAAGGTGTGGTTGCTGGAGCCACAGCCGAGCACCGGAGGACGCGCAAGCCATGCGAAAAAAAAGACCACAGGAGACGTACCATTGATGAGTGTGTCGATGATAAACTTCCTGTCCTTCTCCACCAGATAATTGACGTAGCCGAAAATGCCACTAGAAATGTCAAGTCACGGTCAGCAGCTGCCTCAACATTCGCCGCGCACACATAAGCGCGCCCCCTCGTCCAAGCTGGTTTCGACCAAGCATCTCTCTCATCGTTCGTTTTGACGTGTTGGCCGCTGCTGGACGCGATGGTCTGGCCCGAATTGGCGCGCAGATTTCGAGTTTGGCGTCGTTCCGCAGGGCAGCGAGGGGCGGAGAGAGATCTTGACTCGAGGGAGCGAGGACGAGGGCGGGGTTGTTGGAGGCTGGAGGGGAAGTGTGCATCCGTACCACATGGTTGCGTCTCGGCGAGTGAGAACGGACTGCTGCGACTAAATGTAGAACACGCAATGCAAGAATCAATCCGAAGCACCGAAGGGAGGCAACAAGAAAGAACGAAAATTGGCAAGACGGTGGACAGTTTGACAGATTTAGCTCAGGTCGACGTGTCGTCGGCGGGGAGCACACGTCTTTATGCTGTTGCTGCCGGGCGCCCAGGCCTGGAATGCTGCAGCAGGCTTGCAGCCAGGTACCAATTGTGGAGGAGCCAGGCGCCAACCCACCTCAGCAGACAGGGGTCCCTGAGGTTGTTCCTAGGTAGGGGGGGCAGAAGGAGGGAGGAAGCGTGTGGAGGGGCAAGTCACTTTGTTGTCGGAGGACGGAACTTGAAGCTTCGTGCAGGTTTGCGCTCTGTCTGACGTCTGCAGCCAGTTTCTGTCTACTGATCGACACCTTCCATTGTCCGCTATCTGTGGGCCAAGACAGTGATCCGCCACTGTTGCCCTGGAGAATGGGCGTGTCTCTCGCTGCGTGCCTTGTTACGATGCGGCAGGACTGGAACAGGGGCCTCGGATTGTGGTGTTTCGATGAAGAAGGCCCTCCGCACAGGTCGTCATATACTCGCTGTCAGGAAGGAATGCGGCACATGGGTTCGCATGGCTGACCGAGCTTACAGTACTGCCAACCCGGGCGTTACTCCTACCTGTCGATGCAGAGAGCATCCCGACCACAGCTATCGGCTTGTTGTCAGAAAGGGGAGGGGCGTCGTGATGTGGGATGCAGCCTTCTCCCGTCCGCATGTTTCATGCCCGCTCATGATGCCATGGGCGCTTCTCATTGGTAGACTTGCAAAAGCCGCTGCTGCAAGCTCCAGCAGCTGCTTTCCACTTCGAGGTAAGAGCGGTTGGTGTAAGACTTCCGGTAGCCATTGCGGTCTCAACAGGTGGTGCGTTCAGCCCGCTGTGTGCCTCTCACCGCCATGTCCTCTTGAGAATCGTGAGCATGTACATACACTCGGTCTATACTCGAGGGTCGTCGTGGATCGCCAGGCACGGCGGGTCTCCGCAAGCGGGGAGCCAGGCTCGTAATTGTGGAACACGAAGGCTCGTTATGGTGGCGGAGGTTGGGGGGTTCTGCCGCCTCCCGTTTATCAGATTCTCTAGCTGCATTCTGGAAACCAGACACTAGCGATGACGTCCGCCCATGATTTTGGCTTTTGGGGCAGGAACCGCCCCGAAAGCTAATCCGAAAGTAGTAGCGTCTGTTCCCATCGTTCGTGTGGTCTTGCGAATGCAACCCTTTGTTTGACGCCGGGATGGCTCGCCCTAGAGGCCTCAGGCGCGGCGGTGGCCCCGCTGTGTCGGTGGCTGTACCTCGGATCGCCCGCAGGGTGATGCTCGCTCCGAACCGGCTGACTGGCCGGGCGGGCATTGATCCCAACTACTCGGCAGCTGCCAATCTATTCTTAGTGTATATACCCCTTTATCGCGGCCGAGTACCGCGCCGGACACGAGAACGGCGCGGGCAGGATTGGCCTAGAAGTCCGCCGGGCTTCCAGGTTGGTTGGGACACGAGTCGAAATCCCCAACGTGATGACCGGAACAGAGTGCAATAAAGGTTACCGCCCCCGGGAGGCAACCGACAAACTAGTTACTGCCGTCGCATTGCAAGCTTCGTGGGATTCTGCTGCATCCTGTCAGCATGGCAATCCCAACTGCGCGAAGCCGTTAGCCCCGTGCTGCAGTCCAAGACAGTTGGGGTATAATAGGGTTGCATCCAACAGGCCAGCCCTATAGAGGCTTTCTGCGCGAGCTATTGCCGCACTCTGGCTGGGCGGCTGATTCGACTCAGCAATGCGGTCTTCCTGTCACCGAGCCCAGTCTTCCAGGCGTTGCATGCGTCACTGACCCAAGATTCGCGATAGGGTTGCCAGAATCGTATGGCGCGTGGTATATTGTTACAAAAATACAGCCAAGGACGACGCTGGGACGCCTCTGCCCGTCTTTATTCGCTATGTAGCAAAACACCCCTCTCCCACATCCCACAGCCCTTAGAGCTTCTGGTACTCCAACTTGCCTTCGAGCTTCTTCGCCTCAGCAAGCTTGCGAACCGCCTTGTTGAAGTCGTCCTGGTTAACGGCATCCCGGTAATCCTTGATGGCGAAGAGACCGCTGCGTATTCAGTTAGCAGGAGAACACCTTGGGAAACAGCATGCGACTTACGCCTCGGTGACAACGTTCCGCAAGTCAGCACCATTCAAGCCGTCGCTCATCTTGACAACGCTCTCAAAGTCAATCTCCCCCTCGGTAACAACACTTGCGGCGTGGATCTTGAGAATCTCTAGCCGCCCGACCTCATTCGGCAGTGGGATCTCAATCTTGCGGTCCAGTCGTCCTGCTCTGAGCAACGCAGGGTCGAGCGTGTCCGGCCGGTTTGTTGCCATAATGATCTTGGTCTTGCCCAGGTAGTCGAAACCGTCAAGCTGGTTGAGCAACTCCATGAGAGTGCGTTGAATCTCGCGATCAGCACTAGTGCCTTCGCTGAAACGACGACCACCGATGGCGTCAATCTCGTCCATGAATATGATGCAGGGCTCATGTTCCTTTGCGTAACCAAACATCTCGCGAATGAGTCTCGCCGACTCGCCAATATACTTGTCGACGATGGCTGAGGAGACCACTACAACATGTCAGTCGAGCCCATAGAGCGAGGTAAGGCTGTGCGCTGTGCATACCCTTCAGGAAGTTTGTCTCCAGACTACTCGCGACTGCTCTGGCTAGCAATGTCTTCCCTGTCCCAGGCGGACCGTAGAGTAGCACACCCTTGGGTGGTTTGATGCCCACTCGGAGGAACAGTTCCGGGTTCTTGAGTGGAAGTTCAATAACCTCCCGGAGTTCGCGGATCTGGTCGTTGAGGCCACCGATACCCGCAAAGCTGACCTGCCCGGGATCCTCCAAGGACATGTTGTAGACAAGCGGGTCGACCTCGCGCGGGAGCATCCTCATGATGGTAAGCGTCGTCATGTCGAGCGCCACACGGGTTCCCTGCTTCATTTTCGCTTTGTCTACCTTGGATCGGCAACCGACGACGTACCGAGGCCCCGAAGAGGCCTTGACGATAACTGTTTCGCGCGCTGGTTAGCGACCCACCAACGCCGCCTGGGGGAGGACCAACATACACCTCTCATCGTCGAGCTGTTTGAGCACTTCGCCGATAATCTGACCAACGCTTTGCAGCGCCTTGATGTTCTCTTCGGTCTGGTCAAACTCCTTCTGCAGGCCCTTGATATCCAAGCGCAGGTTCTTGAGCTTTGCTTCCCACTCTCGCGACTCGATGAGCTTAGCCTTGAAAGAAGCGAGGGCGTGCTCGCGCTCCTGGTCTGAGGCCATCGGGGTAGCAGCTGTCGGTTTTTCTGGACAAGCGGGAAATGCGGTATCGCGGGCGCAGTATCGGCGGTGGTAAGATGCTTCGTGAGGTTCTAGTCGATGGTGGATGGTTTCGCCGTCGTTGGGTTTGTCGGTGTCGAGCTGGGCGATTGGCGACAGGAACACGCGCGGCTCCACGAGCTTACCTCAAGCTCCTGCTGCCTTGTGTGGCGCAAGTGGGTCCACCCGCCACTAACCCTGAGCCCGCCAACTAGCCAACCCTGGGCGTGCCTAGCGCCATCTGGCGAATGGAAAACACAAGAAATTTCAACCTTTGTTATGACCAAAGCACAGGATGCAATTGCATCGACACTGACTGCAGTTCTACCACGGACTCTAGGCGTATTTTCGGTCTCCCTCATCCATCCATCTGGGCTCGTCTGGTTACCGTTGGTTGAACGGATACCAATAGGATCGTTTTTATTCTCCTTCCCCAGTCCTGAGTCTCCTCTTGCAACATGCTGCTACGATATGATTATGGTAGCCAACAAGCTTTGCGCTGGAAAGCTTGTATCTTGTACGCCACTGGCTACCTACGTACATTGGAACTCATCTGCTCTTCGGTTAGGTGATGTCAATATTGGAATGGCAGGTCTCGACCATGAGATCACCTCAGGAAGTGGAGCACGGCCGCTTCGTCCAGATTCCAGAGTGTCTGCTTTGACAGCACAACGAAGACACATCCACGTCGCACCACGAATAAAGGTCACGAGTTCCGAGACAAGCAGGCCTTCTCAAGGAATTCATCGAGAATCAAATCAGATAAGCGGATCTCAGTCCATTTTTCAATGGCAGGCCGGGACTCATATATACAGACCGCTGAACTTTTCCGGATCCTAATCTGTCCTCGAATTTCATGACTGGCGCACCCCCTTCGATATCTAGGTCGTCACCTTGGTGATGTTTGCACAAGCAATCCGTACCGAACTGGCGTCGTGGAACACAATCGACCGTTCACCAATATACCCGAGCATGATCTTGTCGAGGGCCGAGTAGGCATCATTGAAACTGGAAGCGTTGGTCAGCTCAACTCGAAGAATTTTCCAAACATGAATTCTTACACTTTCTTGACCGTTGTGCCGTCAACCTTGCCGTACTTTCCGGAAAGATCGCCAACCTCGCAGGTCTGCGGCGCGGTGCTGTCGCACGGCGGGCTATCACCACGCACGAACGAGTCGAGATGGCCGCCCGTGTCGGCACAGGTGCCGCCGAGGGGAACCGGCTTGAGATGGACATGGAAGGCTGCCGGATTAGCTTTCTGTGGTCACCCCGGCCGAATCGACCGGAAACCGGGATGCTCACCGAACGGCCCCTTGCCTGCGGGCAGACCCGTCACGTCCACCGTATAGTTGACACCGATCGACCACCCAACCATGGTAACGGTACCCTTGACACCCTGGGTCCCGTCAAAAGTCGCAACCCAGGTCTCGCCAACCTTGTTGTTCTTGACCACACGGGCATCGCCCATCTTGCCGGTTACGACCGTGCCGTTTCCACCGGCAGTCTGGCATGCCGCAAGCGTGGCGGCGCCGAGGAGGCCTACAAGCGAGGGGAGATGCATCTTGAAATCGAGTCACTCGGCCGTTGGAATTTACGGAGAAACGAGGATGGGCTCAGACCGGAATGGCTGGATGGGCAACCGTCTCCGTATATACACTTTTCCTTTGGAAGATGAACTTCTACTCGAGCTCTCTGCCCGGTACCCATATATCAACTCTACGCAGTCTCCCAGAAGCGAAATCTAAAGTTGGGGGTGGTCCGGCAGGGCACTCTGCGGGACGGAATAATCAGGATTGGCAAATGCAATTCTATTCTCTCTTGTCCTCTCTCAATCTCTCGGTTTTCCCTCCCGGCTGTATGGATAAGTTATGCCAAGCCAGCGTGGGCATTTTGGGCGGACGGAACCCCGAGCGGGCAATATCGAGGTCCCGGGGGCGCCCCTCGATATTAAGGGGATTTAAAGGGGACGGGATATACTTCCGCATTCCCAGCGACCGGACTTCGTCCTACTTGCCCAGTTGAATTTCAAGAGAGGGGGGATATTTCCGAACAAGGTGGGCAGCATTGATGATTTGCGCGCATGAAGGAGCATCAACGAATCGCCGGGAATATACCGATTCGCTCCAGCAGTACTTTACCTACCACTGGAAACGAAATTCCTCGAAACTAAACAGATCTGGGGGTGGTGAAATAGAGAGGGGGGGGGGAGGGAATATCCTGTATTTATTATATGCAGCGGGCTACGCAATCTACACCGCAGCAGCGTATCGTCATCGACAACCTGCGGAGCCTCTTTTCCCGGATCGCTCGGCATGCCAAGACGAGTGAAGCTGACGACAACCGGTTCGGCTACGGAAGTCTTTGGTTGCTGTGCGTTCGGGAGTGCGGGACCCCGAGCCGGGCGGGTTGACAAGGACCACTAACTGTTGTTGCGGAGTGCAGATGGGAAAGGAGATACGGGATTGGCATTTCCATTTACCTGGTCCTCTCGAAAAAGGCTGGGAGTGGAAGGTTGAACCGGTGTTGCATACCACAATCAGTGCGCTCTCGTTTCTTTTCCATTTCTTCAAGAAGATGGTGTCCCGGGGAATTAATGGCAGGTAAACCGTAGGCGACTGACAAAGATTCTGGTGCAGGCATCGACTTATCTCCATCAGCATAAAGATACCGAAATTCAGTCACGCCTCGCCGTCAACACTGGGGGTCTCGGAAGCCAGACAGATATTAACTCGCTGCATAGCACAACACATTTCCAACTCCCGATATGATGTTACCTTGTCTTGATAGGCACAGAACTGACCATCGATTCAGACATCTTCTTGGTTCTAGGTTGAGATATCCAGGATATGAAAACTAGGAATATTGGGTCGCGCCCAGCAACATCTCCATCAGCCCAACCGCGACCTCGACGATATTCGAGTTATGTCTCGAGACGGTGGGGTAGAAAATACAGTCCGGATTGTCCTCGTTCCCCTGGCCAAACTCGATGCCGAACCCAAACACCTTGCCCTTGGTCGGATCTCTCAGATGGCGCGCATACACATAGTCGACCGAGCTGCCCGACGTCGGATAGAGATGCACGCTCTGCGTGACCGCGTATACCGTCCCCGTCGAGTCGGCCATCCGGTTCACCATGTTGCTCCCGATAAGCGCGTAGACGTCGGCGTCGGCTCTCAGCATGTAGCTCTGATACGTGGCATTTGCCGTGTCGGGAACGATGCCCCGGATCGAGTCCGCCGAGGTATTGGCGAACGAGTTTCCCGGGTCGACGGACTGGTTAGAGTCGTCGCCCCACGGGTATAAGACGACGCCCGCGGCGGAGTGCAGGTCCATGAACCAGCCGAGGTCGGGATGCTGGTCGAGGAACCACTTGATGGCGCGCGTCTCCGGCTCGGAGAAGGCCGCCGTGCCGTGGAAGTCCAGGGCGCCGGGCTGCGCCGACGCCGGGTGCGTGTGGGGCGCGAACTCCTTCTCGAAGTCCCAGAGGAAGTCGAAGTTGCGGTTCAGATCGACGCCGATGCTGTCCGGCTTCGTGGCGTTGGCCGATTTCGGGTTCCTGTTTTTCCGCCAGCATTTGTCCGTCGCGAGGTCGTAGGCGAGTCCGTCCGGGTTTACCGTCGGGAGCACGAGGAGGCCCAGGTCGAGCACGGTGCGCACCTGGGCGTGCGTGTAGCTTACGCCGCCGAAGGTTACGCCCCGCCCCGTGCGGCCGGCACTGAGCAGGTCCGCGAGGAAGTAGAGGACGTGATCGGGCCCGCCGCGCTCCCGCGCGTGGATGTTGGCTTCGATCATGGCGCGGACCTTGCCATCCTTCCCGGCGGCTCTGGCGCCTACGATGGTGCGGTTCTCGTACGTCTTGACGGGTGCCTCGATCAGCTCGATGTTGAATTCGCGCGCGAGGCCGGCCATGCCCGAGTGGATCTCATCGAGGTTGAGGATGCTTTCGATCTTGGCGCCTTCGGCTTGCAGACCGAGACCTTGGGGGATCAGCTTGCCGCCTTGGAACCTATCTCCCCTGGCGACGGGGATTGGCGGTAATGTGTCGTTTGAGGATTGTCGACGAACGTACGGCGCCGACCGCTGTCTTTGGATGTGTCCGCCATGTCGTTCGCTCTCGAGGAGACAGGGCGATACGGTCTGGACAGACAGCAAGAGGCTCACTAGGAGGATGGTGAGTTCCATCTTGGCTCCTCGTATCTTTCATCCATTTCCCTTCCTCTTGGCAGGAATGAGGAAGCCATCCTTTTATATGTATCTCAGCAACAGATTGTTCGCCAATTTGAAGGAATGTTTAGATAAGAACCGCAGCCAGGCACCAGTATGACGGGTAAATTGGACTACCGAAGGAAAAGAATCTCAGGCTGCCCGGGGGGCCGAACCGCACACTGGCGGCGTCTCACCGTCACGCGATCGGTTCTCTGGAATGCGAGGTAGTGCGAGGGATGCTGTCTTTAATTTCGTGGATGACAATGCTGCCTTGTACAAAGGTGGTGTTGTTCGTTAAGGTCGAGAAATTAATAGTCGAGGCTTACAAGCTGACAGTTTTGAGTGCGGGTGCGCCTCCTCGTCTGCTCGGTCAGTCTTTTGGTATGTAAGTCGGGTGTGACTGGGTCGCTAAGCGCAGAGGGCAGTTGTGGTTTTGTACCAAGATGGACGATGCGTCGCGTGGAGTTGAGGTCTAGAAGCGAAGTTCATCCCGGATAGGGAGGTAGACGGGAAGGATCTTAGGTGAGACGATTTCGATAGGTGACCGAGGACGAGGATTCACTGTTGCAAGAAAATGGCCAAGTTTTCGAGACAGACTCACCCCGTCATTGTCGATCAGAAACAGTCGAGGTACGGGTCGCATTGTATATGTCCAACCGGTCACTAAAGCTTGTCTCTGCCCCAGACAGAAGCTTTTGATGGGGGGAGTCAGAAAAAAAGGAGTAAAATGACCTCGAGAGCCGGTGATAAAATATCAAAAAGAAATGTTCCTTGCACGAGCCGAGATTCGAACTCGGGTCCCTTGCTATTCCAACGCAGGTTGGGAAGCAAGAATTCTAACCTCTGAACTACTCGAGCTTTTGATTGGTTGATATTTACTTCAGGTTTGTTGTAGTATAAGTACTTGCTTAGTGCGATTATGTTATGTTATCTAAGAATAAACCGTTGAGTTTCTCCGGCTTGCACTTCAATGAAAAAATATAGATGGTGCGATGTGGAACTGATTGATGCGTGTGGGGCGAGAAGCAAATTCTAGACTCCTGAGAGTCGTACTACCGTGCTAGGTAGGTAGTTTAGCTGCAGGTATATATCGAAGACCACTTATTAGTAGATTCCACATTGGCCTCCGGTTGCAACTTTTGTTATTACCAGAACTTCTCATACGTTGTAGATCGCAGTCGATCACGCCTACTAGCGCCTAGAATCATAGACAGGTATCCAGTGAGGCATACATCGGTCCAGCGGGATGACGCTGCAATAAATCTTTGCTCGGAATCTGACTATGAGCTTGTTATCTGGGGACGTTACGTAAGGTCTCCATCTGACAGTTCCAACCGTAACTACCAAACAGCCCTGTGGTCTCATGAGGAGCTTATGCTCCAACAGTGCGTTCCCTGTCTCCTTTATATTCCCTAAAGCAGTACAGACAAAAAGGCACACTCAACCGTCCGGTCAAAACTACCTCGGTCTCTCGCCATTCAGTCTGATCATGTGAGGCGTCGCAAGCATATGAATAGCAGTACGTGGTATCCAGTCAAATTAGATCAAGAAAACGGACATCATGATCCGGGTTTGAAGTTTAAATACTTCGGTTCGCAAAAGCTTATGCTCCACGACAGCGTGGTACTCGCAAGGAAGGCGACGGATCCATGTCCCGTCATTCGGTTCCTCGGTTCGTCCACGACGGAATCTACACAAAAAGCGCGGCATAAGCCACTCCGGGGTGCGCGGGAGACCACCCCAGCACGGCCCCCAGCAGGTCCAGGTCATTTACTCTACCGAGGCCTCGAACTAAATTGACCATTTAGCCACGAATGCGAGCTTTCGGCCCCAAAAAAAGTTGGAGAACACGGCCGATTTGCGGGATCAAGATCCGGATCTCTTCTAGGGCCAGGGGTTCGCATGCCGTCCCCCAGCTTTGCTTTCCCTTTCTACTGTTTTAGGCTAATACGTTCACCTCCCCGCCCATAGAAGCAGAAGACCAGCAAAATTAAGCGCACCCAGAGGCTCCGATCTCGACTGATCTGTTATAGAGAGAAAGCTCCACTCATGAGATGTGGGTTATGTGAGTAGCGGCCCGAATAATATAGAGGCCGGGGGAGGTCACGTTCTCCGGGGTACGCAACGATCGTAAATACCGCGATGGTGCCACTCCTTCTTTGAACCTGGGTTTTGATTTTTGTGCCCATCCCTCTCCGTCTGTAAATAATATCTTCGAGGTAAAGAAGTAGAAAACATGTTTGGCCGAACCGCCCTCGTCGCCCTCTCGCTCCTCCCATTCCTCTCGCTCGGCCAGGTCTCCGAGGGCTTCGAGAACGGACTGGACGCGACGGCGTGGCCGACGTACGCACCTGACTGCAACCAAGGCGGCAAGATCACGCTCGACAGCACGACGGCACATGGCGGCAAGAACTCGGTCCGGGTCGACGGTGCGGGCGGCTACTGCGGCCACATCTTCTTCGGCACCACCAAGGTGCCCAGCGGCGATGTCTACGTCCGAGTCTGGCTGTACGTCTTTTTTTCATCATTCAAAACGAGAATCAAATGCTAATTCCCACGCAGAAAGGCCTCCAAGGCGCTCACGTCGTCACACGTCAGCTTCATCACTATGCCCGACAGCGCGCAGGGCAGCAAGAAGCATCTCCGCATCGGCGGTCAGAGCGGCATCCTCATGTACAACCGCGAGTCGGACGACGCCACGCTCCCCGACCTCTCGCCGCAGGGCATCGCGGCGTCCAAGGCGCTGCCCACCGGCAGCTGGCAGTGCTTCGAGTACCACCTGGGCACCGACGGCAGCATCGAGACGTGGCTCAACGGCGCCGCCATCGCCGGGCTGACTAGCAAGTCGGGCGTGGCCAACGCCAACGCGGCCCAGTGGCAGCGCAGCAGCGTCAAGCCCAAGGTCACGGCCATCTACTTTGGCTGGGAGTCGTACGGCGGCGACACCAACACTTTCTGGTACGATGACATCGCCATCGACTCGACCCGTGTTGGGTGCACGTAGAGAAAAAAAAGAGAGAGAGAACCCCGCATGGGATGTTCTGCATGGTGTGTGGGGGAATAGGACAGGTGCATATACTAGCACCTAGCTTGCATGTCAGAAGTGTAAATAAGCCACGCCGATAGAACAGCTGCAAGGCAGGAGACGTCACGGTCAGCGTCCCTCCAATCAACCGCCCAAGCTAGTCGCCGTGACATGCCTAGTGCCAAGATCCCGTCTGATGCGAAGCCGGAAGCCTCCGCGACCCCCGTCGCCTGCCTAGAGACCCTGTACTGCTTGCTGTATTGGGACTTTACAGTATAATTCCCTCACACCTACGAGCCCCGCTCGTCTCTTCTGTCACGACCCTTTTTTGTGTCAGTAAAACTCTAGTAAAAAAAACGAGAGAACAGCAACATAATGAGTTCCAACGACGCTCCAGCGGCAGCCCCTGAGGCGGCATCTTCGAAGCCGGCTCACATTCTTCCCGCCGAGCACTGGGCCAAGCAGAAAGTCGAAGAAGAGAACGACTCAGATGTGTCGAGTTCGACGGCGTCGATATCCGAGAGCATCTTCGACTACCGGTCTATCCACGGCCGGTCTTTCCATAGTAACAAGAGCACAGATGCGCAGTATTGGTATGCTCCTGTTCCCGAGAAAGTTGTGTGTTTTTGGGTGGGCTATTGACACCCAAACTTAGGACACCCAACGACAACAAACAGATCGAAGCTGGCGAGATCATGTGAGTTAGGCTTTGGTGGTATTGCGCTCTTGTTGCTCGAAGGATGATACGCTAACCGGCGCATGCGTGCCCGGCTTCTAGCCACCACCTGATAACACTTATTCGCGACGACAAGCTCCACTGGGCGCCCCTGAAGAAAGATATCAAGGTACAAACCGGTTCCCCAACGGCTCCCGGATGACAGACTGATAATGACATGTTGACCAACAGACCGTCTTGGACGTCGGCACTGGATCAGGTATTATGCCCCTTGCAAAGCATCTCGCCGCCGCAGTGATCAGGAACTGACTGACCCGTGTACCCAGGAATATGGGCCATCGACTTCGCCGACCAGAACCCCGACGCCAACGTGATCGGAACTGATATCTCGCCGACTCAGCCTGCCTGGGTTCCACCGAACCTCAAGTTCGAGATCGAAGACGCCACGCTCCCGTGGACATTCCCGGCCGACCACTTTGACTTCATCCACATGCGCTACCTGTTCGGGTCGATCCCCGACTGGAACGGGCTGCTCGCGCAGGCATACAAAGCAACGAAGCCTGGCGGCTGGGTGGGTACGTGTTCTGCAGCCGAGAGAAAGCCTTGGACAAGAGACTAATACGTACGTCTCCAGAGTCGTACGAGGCCTCGTGCGTCTTCCGGTCCGATGATGGGACCTTGGTCGAGGGATCGCCAATGGACCAATGGGGCAAGGTGTTCGTCGAGGCAGGCAAGAAATTCGGACGGCCGTTCGACGTGGTCGGGGAAGGCCTTGTGCCCGAGGCCTTCAAGGCGGCCGGGTTTGTGAACATCCAGACGAAGGACGTCAAGGTATGTCTCGTCCTTTTTGAAGCTTACGTCCAGTTTGTTCGACCATGCTGACCAGTACCAAGTGCCCGATGAACTCTTGGGCCAGAGACAAAAAGCTTCAGGAGATTGGTGCGTACGCACTCGCCGCCGTTGACCAAGATATCGAGGGATGGATTCTCTTCATCTGGAGCCAAGTCATGGGCTGGGAGAAGAGTGAAATCGAGGCCTTTGTCGTACATCTCCGCAGACAGCTGCGTGACCGCAAAGTCCATGCATACTGTCTGATGAGGGGCGTCTGGGGACAGAAGCCGGAGTAGCTGTTTCTTATCAAATTCTATGACTGCATCAAACTCACCTAGGTCTAATCGATGAAAGTGAGAAGCCGTGTTGACAGAGGCAAAAAAGAACGCAATACATTGCGGACAATGTCTCGATCCACCCAGGGGTCGAACCTGGAACCTCCTGATTCGTAGTCAGACGCTCTGCCATTGAGCCAGCGGACCTTATAAAAACCGAGGCTAGAATTGTGCCCCATGACGCGATGGTTGCAGAATCTTTGAGGCGATCCACTTATCGATGGAGCTGGCTTTTGGGTCGTGTGTGACGCGATTGGTGGCGATGTCGTTTGCGCAGTAGCAAAAGTACATACGAAGTTTATAGCAAATTGAGAATAACATGAAAACATTGAAGAAAAGAACTCAAAGAGTTCAGAGCGTAATATCCGCAATTCTGCTTGTCCGTCACGATGAGGTTGTTGAGCTCGATGCTTGGAGGGGCCGAGAGCCGATAAGATAAGACTTCAGGGTTGGAGGGCGGGGCAAGGATTTTGGGGTAGGGCGGAGCGGGTTTTTCATGATCCGTGCGCGCCCACACACCACCGCCAGTCAAGCGGAAATTTGCAGAGGCAGCGAAAATAATCGAGGTACGAACTCCGACAACCCGCCAACACCCCGACAACACCACATCACGACCATCACCAGCCGGCACCATGGTCAACGTCCCGAAGACCCGGAAGACTTTCTGCAAGTCGAAGGAGTGCGGCAAGCACACCCTTCACAAGGTGACGCAGTACAAGGCCGGCAAGGCCTCCTCGTTCGCCCAGGGCAAGCGCCGTTACGACCGCAAGCAATCCGGTTACGGTGGTCAGACCAAGCCCGTCTTCCACAAGAAGGCGAAGACGACCAAGAAGATTGTGCTCCGACTAGTGAGTCTGCTCGATCTGGAGACCGGGAGAGACGATGCTAAACGGGAATTCAGGAATGCTCCTCATGCAAGGCCAAGAAGCAGCTCCCGCTCAAGCGATGCAAGCACTTCGAGCTTGGGTAAGTCCTTTTACTTCTGCATTTCAGTCTTCCCTTGTCGAAATTCGCGCCGAAACCGAGAGTTGCGACGAACACGATTACTCGATCGAACCCTCGAACCCGACGATCCGCGATCCTCGAGCACCGGCCATCGATATCGACTGCTGAACCGCGGAGTTTCTGTCCGGAAAATACACCACGCGCCCGGTGCTTGTTCTGCTGGTACCTGGAAGACTCGCCGGCTGGGCTGAGGCTGCTGGACATACCTGGGGGGCCCGAATGCTGCTCAACGCGGCATAGGGTTGTCCTCCGTGTTGGTGTATTTTCCGCTTCAACAAACAACCGTGGTGTTATGTGGCGATACTCGTCTGGCGGTTGATCGAGATCCGGATTCCGCCTTTCCGTGACATTGGCTTCGCAGAACATATGGTTTCCAAGCAAGATGCTAACGGCTTTTAGTGGTGACAAGAAGACCAAGGGTGCCGCCCTTGTGTTCTAAGCGGTTGTCGAGGCGGATTTTTGGCTGGGGCACGGTTGCGGGATGGACTTGGACCTTTCCACGATGGGCTTGCATGGTCGTTCTGTCGAAACCCGGGAATGGTTTCGACCCTAACACGGAAAAGTTGGGCTTAGAGGGACATGTACATGGGCATGGACGGTTTGGGCGCGGAGCAATGACACAATACCATCCATGGGGCGTTTTGTCTGCGCTTCTTTTATTACGAATGATGCACCGATTTCCGCGCACGTCCAGTTTCTCGGCGGACTTTGATGTTGTCGTTGCCTGAGGCAGGATGGGAGGTGACGGGTCCCAAGCTAGCCCACCAAATCCACAAGACGATTGTGCCGAGGTTCATGCTGGCGGTGGTGACATTTTCGATATTGGGCTGAGACTTTTGCCAGCTGCCTGTCTTCAGACCTATTCCAGACTGCCCAGATGTCGTACAGGTTTCCAGTGCGGTGCTGGTTCATCCAGCAAAATGCTCGGCTGATGGCCAGCACAGTCTGCGACGCGGTCTCGGCAGCTTGGTGACATTGTTACTCGAGGTCCCTGAAAAGTGACTGACTGAAGACAAGCTTCTCAGAACCATACGATCGGGACTCGTCATGGATGACTGCGCCACAGATCAAAGTGCCGGAGATTCATCCGATCTTGGAGGTGGGCGGTTGCGGTTGGCTCTTCGGCACCTGGATGCGCGAGTCCCAATTTGGTAAGCTTCACGGCAGCAGAAGGGGAATCGTCTCAACCTCTGCAACATTTTCCCATTCTCGAGGCTGGACTGGTGCTTTTGCTGTCGTGTTTGGATATGATGCATATTAAGGACGACAGGCTATTTCTCGCCTGCCTGATGAGACAGCTAGGTCTAATAGCTCTGGCGCCCAAAAGCCTCTCCCGAGTCCTCGTGGCAGTGGCAGGCTGTCGGTCGAATCACCGGCTGGCGGGTTGCATCACGAAACGCAGCCACACCCTAACTGGTCGGGCCAATCGAGACGCGACGATGGTACGCACCATGATCGAGGCCGGACCAAGCTCCAATAGCGGGCTGTGCCCAGCCGTCGAAATCAAGCCCGTCCAGCCATGGAGACCCGAAGAGACAGGGGATTGGTCCTCAGCCGCACTGCCGGTGCTGCCACTGTTCGGAGAAGAGCTGTTCTCGACTCACGGCGCCAGCTGCCCAAGCGGCCGGGGCAGTTATGAGGGCGCCCACGCCCCAGATCGATCGATCTACTGTACCTAGGCATTCACCGCGGGTTTTCACATGTCTTCGCCTTGTTTGACGTTGGCGACTTGTTGGTCTTCGTGGAGAGAAACGATCGACACACGACATTTGATGGAAAGTTGACGACGAGGCTGGCGATGAAATAAGATCGCCAGGATTTTGCACAAGAGCCTGGGGACGCGACAGAAGTGGGGGTCAGAACTGATGCTGCTTGGGAAGAGATGCAACAACCACTTATGCGACGTGGACACCAGGGCGGACGGCGAGAATACTACGGGTCTACCTACGAGTACAACATCCAGGCCACCGAAGACCACGAAGACGCGCTCCAGGATGACGGCGCCCAGGAGCCCAAGAAGCCGCGGGTGTGGAGGATAGGCGACGTGCCCGACTACAAACCGACGCCGCTGAGATGGCCGTTTATCCTGACCGTTGCCGCCCTCCTCGCCGTCGCCATCGGCCTGATTGTCTACGCCGAGAAGGCCATGCCCGACTCGGACACCGATGCCCGCGTCCTGGGGCTTAATCCCACAGTTGCGCGGCCCGTTCAACCACGCCGTTTTATTCGAGCTGTTAACGACACCATCACGACTCCCGCCAGCGCGGTACAGACCACCAGCATTCCGGCCTCGGAGCCCAGCATCACCGCTGAAGCCAAGGGGAATGCCGACACGGGGACTTCGCAGGCTGTCAGTCAGCCTCCCTCGACGACGGAAGCGCCACTCCAGGCCGCTTCAACAACAACACCCGGCACCTCGAGCAGCAGCTCTTCGACGACATCCAGCGCGTCGTCAAGCAGCAGCTCGAGCACCTCATCTAGCGGCTCATCAAGCGGTACTTCCAGCTCCTCGAGCTCCTCTAGCCCCTCTAGTAGTTCATCGACCACCCCGTCGAGTAGTCCGTCAAGTAGCCCCGCTCGCAGCTCTCCCAGCAGCTCCTCATCGAGTCCGACGTCCACCTCGGCACCCCAAACAACGGCTGGCTCGACCACCAGGTCCCAAAGCACGTCGGCTGGCTCAGGCTCCGTCAATGTGGACGCAGCGCGAGGCTCGTCTACATCAACCCGGTCTACCTCGACGACTCGTTCCACATCCGGAGCTGCCAGCGGCGCAACCGTTATCCCCGTTTCTACTGGTGTCTCCCTGGAGCACACCATGGTAACGGTCCCTGGCACAACATTCACCGTCACCGACACTTTCTCTGTTGTAAAAACCACACTTATCACATCCAGTTCCGTCTTTACAACCACCTCGGTGTCAACGAGTGTAGCCTCGTTCGTTGGGACCGCTACCTCCTTTTTCGAGATCTCTCACCACTTTACCATCGTCACTTCGGCGGTAACGACGCTCGGAACAACAGTAGCAGGCGGCGAAGTCACGCTCACATTTCCTACAACAGAGGTCCAAACCTTCACATCGACATTCACCACGACCTCGGAAAGTCCCAGAGTTATTACCGCTCCGCCAACCGTCATCCCCACGTATGGACCCGTCACAGTCACATATTACCAGACAGTCTCTACGCCGCAAGATCAGCCAACTATCCTGCAAGGCCCAATTAACCAGCCGGTGCTGACGACGGTTACCGAGGTCAATGGAGGAAGTACCGTCGCAGTAGTCAACACACCTCCCCCTGTTGTCATCGCCCTTCCCACCTTTGAGGTCAGCACCCAGGTCTTGAACCCGGTCGAAACGGGTGTCACTTTCGTGGGTGGCAATGTGGTGACGAGCGTGGTGGTTATCACGCCTTCTCCAGGGGTACCCATCCCCGAGGTTACATCGATCAACGGCGTCCTCACCACCGTCCAAGACTTCGTCGTACCGGTTCAGCCTGGGCAGCCGGTAACTTACACTGCCGTCAACATTGTGGGAGGTGTGCCGGTAACCCAAGTCGTAGTCACGACGCCTACCGGGGCGCCATTCCAGCCAATAACTTACACGACGACCCGACAGGTCGGAGGAACGCCAACTGTTGTCACCCTGACGCCACCTCCAACCACCTTCGTGACAACAATCGATGGGACTCCCGTGACCCTTGTCACCACTCCTCCCGTCACCAGCTTCACGACAACGGTTGGTGGGACCCCGACGGCCGAGATCGTTGTTATCACGCCGACTGGCACCGCGCCGATTACCCTGACATTTGTCTCGACATCGGGCGGGTCCCTCAGCACGTACACCCGGACGCTATCCCCAACGACGATTGTCACAACCATATCCGGAAAGCTCACGACCATTACGTCAACGCCTTCCCTGTCGACAGGTGTCTCGACTATTCCGAAGAGCACCCGAATTTATACCTCGACATTAGCCCCAACAGGGACGGGCAGTGGCCAAGCAACAACACTTCCATCCGTCATATCGTCGAAAAAGGTCTACAACTGGGGCCCCGTCGATGTCTTCGTCGGCACCTTCTTACCGCCCCTGATCGGGATCGTCCTGGTCATCTTCATCCGAGTCATCGACCTGAACGTCAAGCTGTACCAGCCCTTCCAGTCGCTCGCCCGCGGCGTCGGGGCCACCGGCGCGGAATCGCTGACGATGCAGTACACGGGCGTGATGGCGTTTATCACGCCCATGATCACCATGATCCAAGGCCATCCGGTCCCGTTCATCTCGACGCTCATGGTCGGATGCGCCTCGTTCATCGTGCCGCTGGCCACCGAGGCCATCGGGCTGAAGCTCCACGGGACGTGCTACCTCAACACGGCGGATCCGCTCTGCGGGCCGGCCCTGGGCATCTCGCCGACGCCGGCCAACGCGCTGGTCGGCCTGATCGCCGCCGTCATCGTCATGCTGCTCCTGGTTCTCTTTTTCTCGCTGCGATGGCCGACGGGACTGCACGCGAACCCGTGGAACATCGCCGGTATTGCTTCATTGGCGCGGAGCGCGCAGGTGCGCATCCACCAGGATAGCGAGCAGGCGATGAGGAAGGCGGTATCCCAGAAACAGTACGGGCTCGGCTGGTTCGAGAACGAGGCGGGGAGGGAGGAATACGGCATCATTCTCACCGACGACTCGGGACAGGGGCTGCAGGAGCAGCAGGGGGGATCGGATGCCGAGGGTTTTGGGGGTGCGGGTGCCGCGGCCGCGCGGATCGGATCCAAGGCGCTCCTGCCGCTCATGCCGCTTCGTCTGCCGTGGCGGGTCTCGCTGATTGTGCTGCAGCTGGCCGTCTTGGTCTTTATTGTGTACTATCATGTGTACTACCACGGCAAGGTCGACGACGGGGGGAAGCTGTGGGCGTTCATGAACTCCAACACGTTTGGTGTGCGGTTCATCTCGGCCGTCGTGGGCGTTGTTATTGCCTTTTGCTGGCAGTCCTTCTTCCTCAGTAAGGTTTTTTTTTTTTTTTTTTTTTTTTTGGCATTTTTTGGCGTTTTGTGTAGTAGTGACTCCCAGCCCCTACTAACTGTTTCTTCCCTAGGCGTCAGCGTGATGACCCCGTACCAGCTCATGGCGAGACGGACACAGCCGGCCGCGAGATCGATCCTCTTCTCCCCGTCGACGAATCCCTTCTCAGGCATCTACGCGGCCGTCAAACACCGACACGTCTTCTTGTTCGCGACCTCGCTGGCAGCCATCCTCTCCGAGTTTCTGCCGGTTCTGCTGTCCAACGTCCCGTTCAGCCTGTCGCAGACGTACACGGCCGCGTCGGTCTGCGCGATAATGGCCAGTCTGTTCCTCGGGATTCTTGTCTCTGTTTTGATCGCGTCGTTCTTTGTGAAGTACCCGCCCATGCCGGTCGACCCGCGCAGCATCGCGGGGGCCATGTACTACGTCTCGCAGTCGCATCTCCTCGGCGATTTTGAGGGGATCTCGCAGTTGACCGGCAAGGAGCGCGAGTATCGGGTCAGGACGATGAATCGAAGGTATTTTTATGGCGTGTTGGTCGGCGGGACGTGGCGGCGGATGGGCGTGGATTATGATTTGGGCCCGACGGATGAGGTTGTCACGGCGTATCAGGGGGCGAGGGGTAGGGATGGGGGCCGGCTTGGGAATGATACTGTGGTGGAGACGGGGGGGTATCGAGGTGCGGGGAGATATGATGCGCCTGCGATGGGTGATTTTTGATTTATCTATGGATTCTTTTTGGCATAGCATGGCGTTTTGGGGGTATAATGTATGGACTAACATGTACACGGTATGGGGATTATATGCTCGGTTAGAGGGATGCTTGTATTTTGGGTATTTATTTTTTGGATGGCTGGGAAAAGAGGGATGATACCAGGTCGCAATTGGTTGTAATACAATACAAGAACATGGGAGTAATATTGGTGTGCCTTGAGAATATACAGGATTTATAATGATATACCGTTTTGTATTCACTTGTCACTTGTCTAAGAGTCTCTTCTCGCTTCACCGGTCTATGTTCATATCTAGTATTCAGGGCATCGTAAAAGTTATTGACAGGATGATATTTGTTGACTCCGTCAGGGGTCAGTGGTCATGGACAACAACCAACTCTACATACAGGACAAATCAAGACCACGCCACCGTCCGCCCCTCATCAAAAGACTGCCTCGCAAGCTCAATAACCCGCAACCCGTCCCGCGACTCCTCGGGTCTAACATAGACCTCCTCCTCGCCGCGGATCGCCCGCACAACGTTCTCATAATACCCCCTATACCACCCGGGCAGACTGGGGAACTTCCCGACGTACAGCCCGCTGGCCTCGTCGAGAACCTGGTGGTCCGGATCGAATTCGTCGGTGGTCGTCAGCGTGCCCCAGATTTCTTGGGGTTCGAGGCCGTAGCCTGGGTCCGAGGCGGGGTGGCAGGGGGAGGCTAGGGCGCGGGCTTCTTGCGGGTCGGAGCCGAACTATCGCATCACTCCTTAATACAGAAACAGTGTTTTGGAAGGAGGTCAATACTTTGAGGTAGGTCCCCTTTGTCCCGCGGACGAACATGCGGAGTTGGTCTTTCATGTGGGATACGATCGAGGTCTTGATGGTTACGATGAGGTTCGAAGAAGGAGAGTACTGGAGGATGATGGTGTGGGTGTCGTCGGTTTTGCTCTCTACGCCGCGGTTGGAGCGGAAGAAGGCGGTTACTGAGGTGGGCGGACCAAAGAGGTGGAGGGCTTGGTCTATTGTGTGTGTTCCTTTTTTGTTGTTTATTGTTGTCAACACCTATACATGTTTGGTTGGGGGGCTAGGGGGGGAGGGTTGGAAAGGGAAAGGGAGGGTTATAGTACCGAGGGCGAAGACCATGCCTTGGCCTGGGGTGTAGTCGGGACTGGTCCAGCCGGATATCCACGAGGGCGTGGGGAAGTCGAAGTGGATGTCGGCTTCGAGGACGGTACCCAGTGCGCCTTGCTTGTGCAGGAAGGAGAGGGTGCGGAAGTCGGAGTCGAATCTGCGGTCTTTTTTTATGAGATTTCTTCAGTGGGATATACGAAGGAGTGAGATGGGGAGGTGAACAAACTCTGGTATACGGTCAGGATCTTGCCCTTCTCCTTGGCTAACGCGATCAACCTGTCGGCCTCGGCGGTGGTGTTGACGAAGGGTTTCTCGACGACCACTGTTTCAGTCATTAGCGACCCCTTTCTCTCTATCTATATCGACGGTTGTAAGTAGGTAAATACAGACCATGCTTCCCCGCCACCAACGCCTTCTCAACAAACTCGGCATGCTGGTGAGTGCAGACAATCACGAGCTCGATGGCTTCGTCAGCGAAAAACTCGTCGGCCGTCCGGTAGTGCTTTGCGTCGGGGAAGTCAATGGTACAATGGCTGTACGGCTTTGCCTCAGATGGGTTCTCCGGGGCCGCGGCACGCTGCAGAAAGGCGTAGACGTGCAGGTCGGGGTTGGGCAGGACGAAGGGGAGGTGGAAAGACTTGGTCGAGCCGCCATAGCCGATGAAGCCGACTTTGATTGGTGCCATTTTGTTTTCTTCTTTTTTTTCTTCCTTTGATTCAAAATGTCTAGGTTATTCAGTTGAATAAGTGAAGATGTAAGGAGACGAGTTTCGTATAAATATTTATGAGTGAAGAGGAGTCAGTGTATGACCCCTCTCAGTGCGGAGTTTCCTGGTTCTGGATCTCCGCTTTTGGCTCTCTGTCCCGCCGCGATATTCCCGTCTGGCGTCATTGGCCACATAACTACCTATCTACCCACAGCGTATAGTTTCCGGGCCGACGAGGCGGGTTTCGTATTCTATGGGATCTGTACGAGCCGTGCTATGACGCACGTTGTTTGGTTTGAGACGAATTGAGTATCCTGACTAATATAGCCTCCGTGCTGCCTGAGACAGTTCGTACCTCAATACACATACACACACACACACACAAGATTCCCTGCAGAGAGCTTATTTTCCCCAATTGAAACATACATCCTAATGGAGCCCTTCTGTCAACAGGGGCCCTCTGCCTTACCGATGAACTGGGATCCCTCCCATGGCCGCGCTGGCGCCCAGTCACCATCCTCATTACTCACGCTGGCTCAGCGTCGTGGTCAGCTGCTGGTTTAGCTCATATATTCTGCTGAGATCCCCCAAGTGATCTTCTTGGACCCCCTCAACGCATTCCAATATTCGTCATGTTGCCTCCTAGCGGCCCCTTGACACCTTCAGAAGCCACCTCTCTTCTCGGGCTTTCCTCTTCAGAAACCGCTGTATCTCATCATACAAAGGCTTTTCTCAAACCACACCCCCTTACGCGACAATGCAGGCAACAAATTTCACTCTACCTCGATAGTTGACATGCAGCTCACAGACCGAGAACTCCTGGGATGTAGTGACCGCCCGGCGCGCGCACCGTTCCCACGCCTGGCGGCCATCGCTCCACTTCTCGGCCTGGCAAAGGTGAATATCGCAGTATCCGGCTCCGGAAACCTTGGGATTCGGGCAGTCCCTGCAACCGCAGCTCTCGCAGTACATCGTCGATGTGTCCCTTCTCATCTTGAAACACTTCCGCTTGACGCAAACGTGGTTCTTGCACACGAACCAGCCAGCTTCGTCAACTTGCTCTTCGCATTTGGGAAAGCGGCACAAGTGCTCATCGCAGAAGCTGGTGGGGGCCACCTGGGGATAGGGGCAGGGGTTCGACGTTTTGTTGAGCTGGAAGTCGACCTCGCATAGGTGGTCCGTACAGGCGTATTTCAGCCGTTCGGCCTCATTTAAGCAGCGTTGCCCGTCCGCGTGGTTGGTGTAGCTGCAGGTGTGTCGGTCGCAGAACCCGCCGCCCTGCATTCGGACCTTCCAGCAGCGACTGGCTCCTTCCAGAACCGCGCCGTTGCGCCAGGCGCTGCCGCCTGGGTGCGAACAGAGGTGCCGGGTGCATGCTTCTGCTTTGACTGATTGCCCTGATCAATAGGGCGAAAACGGCTCGTTAGATCTTCGCCATCAGTGCGTGGCAGGATACCTCATACACACCTTCGCCCGATGTCCGCGTCTGGCTACAGCCTTCGAACTTGCATGCATGGGCCTCGCAATATACACTGTCTGCTCTTTCTTGCGGCTCCTGACAACGCATGGACGATCTTTTTGGCTGACTTCCCTTGCTTGAGCTCTTGTGGGTTGAATTTTGCGGCAGAGCTATGAATGCCTCGCAGACGTGGTCTTCACAGCTTAGCTGCAGCCCATCTCGCGAAACGCCTGACCGGCAGGCTGGCTTGAGACATATGTGTTGATCACAGTAGTAGCTTCCTTGAGTACGGTTCTCTTTGCAGCCTGGAAATTTGCAAAATCGATGTTCCATGTTTCTAAAGTAACCGTCGTAGCTCTGAGGTATATTTTGAAGGGCACAGCAGAAGATATTGGTTTGACCAGGTGGGGAGTAGTTGGCTTTTTTTGATTCCTCGCAGCTCCGCCTGATAACTGGATGGATTGGTGCGGAGGATCCGTGGTCTGTTGCGGCCTGACGCATCGCTGCCCAACGAGCCGCCATTTTCGACGTCAAGTACTTGGGTACTTCACCCAGTCCCTGGCGGAACTGCCAGATTTATTATTATTTGTCTTAAACCGTAGGAAGCCGAAGGCTTCCACCCCTAAGGGGTAGGCGGTCCCTCTTCTATGTAGTTATAAACTGCCAGATTTAATTGGGTTCAAAAAAGTGTTTATTCCGATCTGTTCCAATCTATCTCCAGCGGCAGGAACCCCTTATTTAGAGCCGATTTGTGAGGCCCGGTGTGTGGGCACCAGTGACTGCTTCTAGGGCTTCCAAGAGCTGTTATCATCAACCTGTGAATATCAATCTGCTGAGGTCAACATTACAAATTACCGGGACTATTGCTTATTCTGACAGGAACTTCCAGTGACGTACGGCCCATTGAGCTGATACAGCTTGAACAAAACCGTCCAACAAGCCATCTTATCCTCCTCTTTGCTTGCCCTTCCTTCTTCCAAATTGCGCTTGGTTCGGGGGACGAAGAGGATTCAGACGATGCGGATGATTTTACTCCGGCCGCCATCGAGGCACAGCAGTCTTTCACCAACGGTGATCACATCTCGGAGATTGTATTCAAAGTCCCAGGCTGAGGTTCTGGACGGCAGGCTGTATGAGGTCCCTTGCCACGGGTCGGGGGGCGTTTCATTTCGGGGAATCTGATAGGAGTGCACCCCCCAGCACAACGTTTTACCACACAACTTTCCAATCTACTTGTTATATCCCTTCTAAAAGCCAGAAAGGCATAGTAGGCATATCTACCATATATAATAGTTTCCAAGTAGGTAGTGAAAGGCTAAGAAGAGTGAAGATATAAGGTGGTTAGGGCTCGCGCGCTGACACCTTTGACCCGTGCCAGCTTGAGACCTTCTTTCCCTTATTTTGGGCAAATAGGCACTATCAGATGCCAGAAACAATGAGAAAAAAGAATAAGAAAACAAGCCAAAACCGCAACCGGCACCCACCCTCCGAACACCCCGCAACCGTGACGTTCGGGACCTCCATGTGTCCCCGGCCGGCTCGCGGAAAATATGCCGGGCCTTAGGCCTCACTCGTTCCGGCTTGACACCTGTCAGATATATATACCCGTAGATTTGAAAACACCCAAATGCCTGGGTCCGGCTCTTGTATGACGGGTCTTGGCGTCCCGGGGATGCTGCATTCTAGGGGGCCACGGGTGTTTCGGCCGGGTAAATCTCGATGACATGCCGAGGACACGTTCCCAGTTTTGTACTTGATGGCGACGTCGGACCCTAAATCTGCTATGATCATTCGGATGTTGAAATACCATTCTTCTTTTCTTTTCTGTTTTTCTCTCATTGATCTTGATGCGTTTGTGATATTGTGCTGGGTGTTGAAAATCGAACGTGAGATTCGTGTGGTTGACGGCTTATATACACGTTCTCGGAGATTTTCTTGTTCTTAATATCTATTGCATGCACAGGTAGCTTCAGCTCAGAGAGCAGCTGGCCAGGATGAAGCACCTCACGCTCATCTACGCCCTCTGCGCGCAGTTCTTCATCATCGGATCAGCAGCCGAAAGTACCCAAGACTGTCCGCAAACACCCCTACTCCAAAACAACGGGATCTGCCTCGCCCCCTTAGACCTAATCCAAAAAGAAACACACCTCTTCACCGACCGGAAATGGCAATGGAAGTCCGACAGGCCGGCAGCATGGGACGGACCCTACGACTGCATCGACAAGTACTGCGTCTTCGTCAACCACCAGCTCGACGGCATGGTGCTCATCTCGGCCGAGCAGAACGTGCACGTAATCGACCGCTTCCAGACAGCACCCCGAAACAACACCCCCCCTCCGACCCAGCAAGAACCACCGCCGTTCTACGTCGCCGACATCCCCGGCAAGGGCATCGGCCTGATCGCCAACCGGACCATCCGCACCAACGACATCCTCATGCGCCTCACCCCGACCATGCTGATCCAGCTCGGCCCGCACCTCGACATCGACGCGGCCACGCGCGCGGCGCTGTACGAGCGGGCCGTGGAACGCATCCCGGAGCCGCGACGGTCCATGTTCCGACGCCAGCACGGCCGGACAACCTACGAAAAAATCGACCGCAACTCGTTCCGCATGTTCATCAACGGCGAGGAGAACTTTTCCGGCCATCTGGGCGTGTATCCCGAGGCGAGCCGGATGAACCATGATTGCCGGCCCAAGTGCGTTTAGTCTCCTCCCCCTTTTTTATTTTCTCGGAAAGATAGATCCTAACCCCAGAAAAAAGCATCCACTACCGCATCGAAAACATAACCCACATCAGCGTCGCGGTCCGTGATATCCACCCCGGCGAGGAGCTCACAGTCTCCTACATCGACGGCCTGCAGCCCCGGGCCGAGCGCCAGTCACGTCTCTCCGACTGGGGCTTCGCCTGCACGTGCGCGCACTGCCGCATGTCCGATGCCGAGGCGGCCGCGTCCGACACCCGCATGGAGCGCATCCAGAACATCGAGGGCGCACTCGAGAAGATGATGGCTTCGGGCTCGGGGATAGATCCCCGTCTCGGCGACGAGCTGGTCCGGCTGCTGCACGAGGAGCGGCTCGAATCGTATCTTGGACAGGCGTACACGCGCGCCGCGCTGCTGCACTCGCTTGTTGGGAACGGGGACGAGGCGGTGCGGTATGCGCGGCTCGCTCGGGAGGCGCTGATTAGGGAGTTTGGTGAGCGGAGTAAGGATGCCAAGGCTATGAACTTGCTGGCTGAGGAGCCTGAGAAGCATTGGTCCTGGGGCGCGCTCAAGGTGGCGGAGAAGGGGATGGAGAAAAAGGCGGACGAAGAAGACGAGAACTGGGTGGAGGGTGTTGGGACGCAGGTCAAGGTGGAGCTCACGGGAAACGAAAGTAAGGGGGGAAACTAAAATATTGGATAGGTAAATAAACAAAAGGTAATAAACATGGTATCTCGCATCTAAACACACGACATGACAGAGCCATCTTTAGATCAAGAAAATTAACGACGACCGCGGGAGAAGCCCATGCCCGAAGTCGATCTCATGCCCGGCCGATCCGCCCCGCTCTCCTCGGAATCGCGGACGTGCTTTCTCGTCCTCCCGGCCCCCATTGTCCTGCCGTTGCGGTGTCGAAGCAGTTTCCACAACCAGAAGCCAAAGGCAACGAGCATCAGGCCGACGGCAACCCATGTGATGACGGTGTAACCAACACCCATAGAGGCGTGTATACCAATGTCGGCGCCTTTGTCGTTGACCTTGTCGGCAGCCACGCTACCCGCGATCGTGCCCATGAGTCCGCTTAGCAAGAGGAAGCCGAATGCAAGCGCGGCGAGGACAAGGTTGGTCAACACTGTGGGGCGCTCACGTCGGCCGACAAGAAAGAGGGCTGCCACAGACGCAAGGAACGACAGGCCGGTAAAACCTACGGCCACGATCAGGATAGCAGTGAAGGCCTTGAGCACCGAGTTGAGCGTGTCGATGGGGTCCTGCAGTTCCTTCGTAAAGCCGAGATCGGCGAGGGTCAGACGGAAGCGGCCAACCTGCAGGCCGTGATCCAGGAGCGAAGAGATGTTGTAACCTAGACAACTTAGCCTTGATATGCTTGTATAAGTCAGGATGCTTACCGTCAGTAAATCCATGATGACACTCGCTGATATTCCGGCCGGCGCCTGGTGCCGTGGCATTTGGGGTGAAGTCACCCTCGCAGATCGTGAGCGGATGCAGCGAGTAGAACTCGTGGATGCCCAGTCGGTCAGCTAGCTCGTCGGCGATGTCGTTGCCGATGTCATTGAGCGTGTTGGCAATGTCACTCTCAATGCTGCCCGCTGCTGCAGTCGCGCTGCTGCAAGTCCTCCCAAGGAACCCGTTTAGGTCATCGCAGAGGCCGCCACCGCTGCTCGTAGGCGTTGGCTCGTTGGGATCTCTGTCAAGCAGATTCTTGCCTAGTGCCGAGGTGTTGAACTGAATCGGGTCAGGGGTAGTCTCTTTTGCGGAAGGCATCAACTTACAGAAATGATATCGTAGCTCTCCATGAAGCCGGGTCGGGACCCGGAGAAGAGGGCCAAAAGAACTAGGATGAAGGCCGCTAACGAGGCCACAATGGGTATCCCGATTGGTAGCTGCTTCATGTTTGCGACGATACGATCTCGTTGGATCTAAGACGATCTAAGATTATAAATGCTCGAATAGATCGCGGACTCCTGCAATTTTAAAATGTGAAAGAAAGCGCGCATCACTGGATGGCGTCCCGGATGAGCGAGGTCAAATACACGCAGAGGGCACCGCTGGGCACACCGCGAAGTGGAAAGCGACCCCTGACAAGCTGGCCATCTTCCACGCATCTCTGGGCTCGGCAGGCGCCGTCCACAGAGTGCCTGGCGACAGATTGGGCGGAAACGAGACATGTTTCCCTCTGCATCCAAGACATGCTCCAAAGGGTAGACGTTGCTATCCAATCAAGGCTTGGTGTGGTCCCCTTTCTGCGTCATTCGCTTGGCGGGAGGTCGAGGTCGTGGTGTGCAGCAGGGAAATCCACTGGCTGTCGAAAAAGCAGGCTGGAATTTGCCACCGAATGACGCCGCTTTTTAGGGGTCAATCAAGCTGCGACTGTGGCAGTGCGGTGCCGTAGTGGGGCCGACGGCCCGCCCTGTCGTCCAGTGCTCGTCGGCCCCGAAAGCACGGACCACTTGCTTCAAACCGGAGCCGGCCGGGAGCCCTAGTAGAGTATTGTAAAGCTCTGGACGATCAGGCTCGGCAGGGATCCCGCTCGCTCACGGACACAATGATGGAAAAGCCGATAGCCATCATACGAACTAACTCATAGGCCCAGCAAGGCTTGTGGGCGTGCCGTGAAGATAATCTGAACTTGTCGTCGTTGGACCTGTCTGTGACCCTCGAACACCATCAGATTATGAACGGCATACGGATTACGAAGTTATGGGGAGTCTTCCCGAAATCCCAGAAAAGTCCGTTTTGAAACATCTTATCCGCTATGTTCCACACGGGCTGTAGTTTGGGATGTCGTGTTTTTCCTCTCCGGTGGTGCGATTTCGCCGGAGATCTTACGTCGAACAAGTACTGGGCAGAACCATGCCCAATCGGCTAAGTCGTAGCACCCTCTTAGCGGTCTCGAGGTGTAACAAGCACTGTTTGCAGGAGAAAATGGTGCACCTGTTGACCGTCAAAAGATGGTGGGGCAGGGTTTTTGCGGGGGAGGGGTGCCCCACACCGCTCTTTGGTGGGGCAGTGACCCCTCAGTCCGGTGTCGGGGAAGCTCCAATTCACTCAATTGAGTCACGCCCGGCAATACCAAAAAAAAATCGTCATATTTCGGCCAGAAAATTTGAGCTTCCCTCGTGGTATATATCCCTTCTACAGCATCGCGAAAGCTGGAGCTATTCTGGGTCTACCCGAACAAGCAAAATGTCGGCGATCCCAGACCCCACCGTCGACCTCGACTGGTCGGGCTATGTTGGCTCGATCCAGGAGCACTTCCGCGCCCAGGCTGAGGCCCATCCCGAACGAACATGTGTCGTCGAAACCAAATCGTCGACGACGCCCGAGAGGAGTTTTACCTACCGCCAGATCTACGAAGCTTCCAATACGCTGGCATGGCACCTTCACAAGGCCGGTATCACCAATGGCGACGTGGTGATGATCTGGGCGCATCGCTCGGTCGACCTGGTAGTTGCGCTAATGGGCATTCTGGTGCAGTAGTCCCGGCCTACTAAGTTGGTCTTCTTGTCTGACAGCTGCCTCTAGTCTTCCGGTGCGACCATGACAGTTCTCGACCCCGCATACCCACCTGCAAGACAACAGATCTACCTCGAGGTCTCGCAACCCCGTGCCTTGCTCAAGATCGGACGCGCTACCGACGAGAACGGGCCATTGGCCCCTCTGGTCCAGAAGTACATCGATGACGAGCTGCAGTTGAAGACCGAGGTGCCTGAGCTGCGTCTCCGTGACGATGGCTTCCTCTACGGCGGCGAGGTGGACGGAAAAGACATCTTCGCCGATGTCCGGGAGCTGGCGTCAGCCCCACCAGATGTCCTGGTCGGCCCTGACTCCAACCCAACTCTTTCGTTTACATCGGGAAGTGAAGGGCGGCCGAAGGGCGTGCTGGGTCGGCATTACAGCCTGGTCAAGTACTTTGGCTGGATGGCCCAACGCTTTAATCTCTCTTCCGAGAGCAGATACACCCTTCTGTCCGGAATCGCCCACGACCCCGTCCAGCGAGATATCTTCACACCCTTGTTCCTCGGGGCGCAATTGCTTGTCCCGTCCAGGGAAGACATACAACACGAGAAGCTGGCCGAGTGGATGCGAGAACACAAGCCCACCGTCACCCACCTTACCCCGGCTATGGGACAAATTCTCGTGGGCGGTGCCTCCGCCGAGTTCCCAGCTCTCGAGCACGTCTTTTTCGTAGGCGATGTTCTGACGACAAGAGATTGCCGAGCTCTGAGGCGGCTGGCCGTCAATGCCAATATTATAAACATGTACGGCACCACGGAGACGCAACGGGCGGTCAGCTACTACGAGATACCCAGCAGAGCAAGGGAACCGGATTATCTCGACAGGCTGAAGGACACGGTTCCGGCTGGAACGGGCATGCAAAATGTTCAGCTGCTTGTCGTGAACCGAGAAAACCGGACTGAGCAATGCAAGGTCGGTGAAGTTGGAGAGATTTACGTCCGGGCCGCCGGTCTTGCTGAGTAAGTCCACCACCTGCATGCTTAGCTTTGTCTGACAACTATAAACAGAGGTTATCTCGGCGACGAAACGCTGAACCAACAGAAGTTCGTCAACAATTGGTTCGTTGACAATAACAAGTGGGTCGAGGCCGATCAACAAGCAAACAAGGGCGAACCATGGCGCAAGTACTACAAAGGTCCACGAGACAGACTCTACCGTACCGGTGATCTTGGACGCTATCTGGAATCTGGAGACGTTGAGTGCGTTGGCCGAGCAGATGATCAAGTCAAGATCCGCGGCTTCCGCATCGAGCTCAACGACATCGACAGCAACTTGAGTCAAAATCCTCTGATCCGGGACTGCAAGACTCTCGTGAGGAGAGATCGTAACGAAGAACCGACTTTGGTCAGCTATATTGTACCAGAACAAAAGGAGTGGCAGCGGTGGCTTCACGATCGGGGACTTGCAGATGTTGAAGATGAAGGTGTCGAGATGGGCCCGGTCACAGTCTACCTGAAGAAGTTCAGGAGACTGCAGACCGAAGTTCGAGAGCATCTGACCACCCGGCTCCCCACCTACGCCGTCCCGACGATCTACATTGTCCTGAACAAGCTCCCGCTGAATCCGAATGGAAAGGTTGACAAGCCCAACCTTCCCTTCCCTGATGTGGCGGAGCGGGTGGAAGACGCCTCGGAGGAGGACATTAAGAATTGGGAATCTCTCACCGAGACAGAACGCAGTGTTGCGCAACAGTGGGCCGATGTGATTCGCGGCTTGAACCCCAAGTCCATCAAGCGCGAGAATGCCTTCTTCGACCTCGGCGGCCACAGTCTGCTGGCACAGCAGTTCTTGCTAACTGTTCGCAAGAAGCTTGGTGCAGACGTTTCCATCAACACGCTTTACGAACACCCTAGCCTCGCTGGCTTCAGCGCCCAAGTCGACAAGCTTCTCCAACACGAGGGTGGCAGCGTAGGTCCCGAAGCTGGAGAGGACGCATATGCCAAGTCCCTGGATGAGCTCCTTACACTCCTCCCCGAAAAGTATCAGTCAGCGGAACCCAAGACGCTTGACTCGGCTGAACAGTTGACAATTCTCTTGACCGGCGCTACGGGGTTCCTGGGATCGTATCTCGTGAGGGATATTCTCGATCGCACAGCCAAGACTGTCAAGCTCATTGCCCACGTACGAGGCGCCAAGGAGCCCTCGGCCGCCTTGGAGCGTCTCCGTCGTTCCCTCAACAGCTATGGACTCTGGAGGGACGAGTGGACTGGAAGGATAAGTGCTGTTGTAGGTGACTTGTCCCAACCTCAGCTCGGCCTTGACCAGAACACATGGAACGATCTGGCACGCGATGTCGACGTGGTCATCCACAACGGTGCCATTGTGCACTGGGTCAAGAGATATCAGGACATGATGGCGTCCAACGTTCTGTCCACTGTCGATGCTATGAAGCTTTGCAATGAAGGCAAGCCCAAGGTGTTCTGCTTCGTCAGCTCGACCAGTGTTCTTGACACGGATCACTATATCCACCTCTCAAATGAGAAGGTCAGCACCGGTCAAGGATCAGTCATGGAGGACGACGACATGAACGGCAGCAGGACCGGTCTCGGCACGGGATACGGACAGACTAAGTGGGTTTCAGAACAGCTGGTGCGGGAGGCCGGCAGACGTGGACTTTTGGGGTCCGTCGTTCGACCTGGCTATGTCTTGGGTGATTCCGCAAGCGGTGTCTGCAACGTTGACGATTTCCTGATCCGCATGTTGAAGGGTTGCATCCAGCTCTCGGCCCGGCCACACATCGTCAACACGGTCAACGCGGTTCCCGTGAACCACGTTGCCCGGGTTGTCGTTGCTTCTGCCCTGAACCCGCTGGCGGGCGGTGTGCACGTTGTCCACGTGACGGCACATCCCCGCCTGCGGATGAGCGAGTATCTGTCGATCTTGGAGTTTTATGGCTTCAAGACCCCCGAGGTCACCTATGCCGAGTGGAAGGAAGAGCTGGAAAAGTTTGTGTCGGCCGGTGCGTTGGAGAAGGACCAAGAGCAACATGCTCTCATGCCCTTGTACCACTTCTGCATGAACGATCTCCCAGCTACGACGAGGGCGCCGGAGATGGACGACAGGAACGCGGTGGCCATCCTGAAGGCCGATGCGGACAGGTGGACCGGTGTCGACGACAGTACGGGCCACGGTGTGACAAGGGAGGATGTGGGACGATTCCTCAGCTACTTGGCCGAGATCAAGTTTATTCCGAGGCCCACGGGGAGAGGCAGGCCGTTGCCTACTGTCCAGCCTGAAGTGCTCCAGGCTGTTGCCGCCGGTGGAGTGGGTGGTCGTGGTGGTGTGCATTAGGTTGGTTTCCTTTTGATCATCAACGATTTCGATTTACCGATCTGCTTGCTTGGAGTGCGTAAAAAGGTAAAAGCATGGGAATAGGGAAGATAGAGGACCTCAAAAGAATACATGGGAGCGTTGTTTTCTCATTGTTGGTTTTTCACCGTGCACTCGTATTGAAGCCACTGTGTTGACTGTGGCTGGTCCAGATACATGTCAATGCCAGACGCCACTCAAATCCTGGCAGTGGAAGTTAGGCGACTTGGTCCGCGTCTTGACTCTGGTGAGTTCTACGGTTCCATTTTAGCCGACTGCCTTGTACACAATCTGTTTGGGCTAGCATTGGCAAGAGCGTCCCAGCAGGATGGGTACCTTAGGTAGGCAGGTGAACATGGACCAGTCGATGCATTTAGCTACGGCCACAGGCGCCTTTAAGTTCTTCTTCATCCTCACAGCAGATCGTCCTTTAAACCTCTAACTGAGTTTTGCCTAGATTCGAGAACCGTGGAATCGTCTCGTCCTTCCGTTCGACTTGTCTCCCATCGGATCTGCCATGCTGATGAATGCGACTCGCTGCTTCAGGAGATCATAGACCGAATTAGCCCCAGGTTTGGGAAGAGCCTGGCGAAAGGAGGCTCGGGCAAGCCGGTCTATGATGGTGGAAGAAGCCTTTTTTTTCAAACGCAGGAACAAAATCGCGTCCAGGAATTCCGAGACAGGCTGGCGCGCCAGGTCGCCCTGCTTGATCTTCTCAGTGGACCACATGCACTTACACGGTTAGTCTACGCAAATAACGTGTTCCGTTTAGTAGCCTGATTCCGTCGCAGAGCGATAGTTCAGGTACCCTCAAACCCCCTATGACGCTATACTATAGATTTGAAAATAACACCCTTAACTGTACATATAAAGCCATTTACATAACTGATGTGATTTCCGCTGATGTCTTTAAATTCGACGGTGAAGTGTTCAGGGGCATCCGGGTCAGTTCCCCGCTTGTGCTGCCCACCCTCCCGCAATTCCAACAAATGGGAAACAGCCTGAACCACTACCGCCAGCATTTTCGTCTATCAGTTCCCCTTCCTCAATATCCTTTTTGGATTCTGAACCTCATCATGCCCACCGCCGCCGATGTCGAGAATCATGCTACCCCTCCAGATACGGGCACGCAAGGAACCTCGCCGGAACCGGAGTCCGCCCCCCTCGTCGCGCCTCCGTCCATCACTGAAAGCGATATCGAGGAGGGTAGGGCCTCCTACAAACCAGGCGGGTTTCATCCAGTGTACATCGGCGATACTTATGCCGATAAATACAAGGTCTTGAGTAAAATCGGCTATGGTGTGTACTCGACCGTCTGGCTCGTCCGAGACTTGACGAAAGCGTGAGTCAATCGCGCACATCCCAAAGAATCCCAGGCATCAAAGAAGTCTGCTGACCTGCAGCGGATACTTCAGGGATGATGACGAGCATAGGTTCCGCGCCCTCAAGGTGCTAAGTGCAGAATCCTACGCTGAAGACCACCCAATTTTTGAGAGGGAGATTCTCAGGCATCTTCGCGATGACGGAGATAAAGAAGAGCTTGGCTACGCCTACATCTGCCACCTCATCGATGATTTCGAGCATCAAGGCCCCAACGGGACTCACGTCTGCCTCGTCTTCGAGCTCATGGGCGAGACTCTGCGGAGTTTCGGCGCCTGGTTCCAAGACAACCAGCTCCCCTACCTTGTCATCCATAGATTCACCATCCAGCTACTGCTGGCCCTTGACTATGCCCATGGCTGCGATGTCATACACACGGGTGAGTCGTATACACACTTTATACGAGAAACCTATGGCTGATAGTCTTGAAGATATCAAACCTGACAATATCTTTGTCAAGTTCCGGGACACGTCCCAGATAGAGTCCGGTTACCTTGCACAGGCTCCGATTCCCAAGCAAGACAGGGCCGAAGAGGCATATACGCCCATCCGATCCATCCGGCTTCGTCAGTTCTACTTCAACGAGGAGGACTCAAGACACGTCGACCAGTTTGGCATTGCCCTAGGCGACTGGGGCGTGTCCAGCTGGGCGACGAAGCACCTTACGGAGAATATCCAGCCCGTGGCCCTGCGTGCCCAGAAGTTCTTATCAAGGCCCCGTGGGACGCAACCGTCGACTGGTGGAACCTCGGTGCCCTCCTGCTCGAGCTCTACCGGGCGGTCCGCATGTTTTCTGGCCGGGTTCCGCCTGATGGGCATTACGAGCGCAAGGCACATATTGCTGAGATTGTGGACCTCTTTGGGCCGTTTCCGAGGGAGCTTCTCAAAAAGGGAGATCAGGACATTGTTCGGGAAATCTTTGACGACGAAGGGAGGTCTAAGGGTATCGGACCGCTTGGCAGGCCGCCGCTGGAATCGGAGGCGTTCATGCCTGGGCTTGGGGAGGACGATAGGAAAGCATTCGGGTCGTTTCTTAGGGCTATCATGAAGATCAACCCGGCTGATCGGTTGTCGACTGAGGATTTGTTGAGGCATCCTTGGTTGGGTGCCATGCAATAGCGTGCGTGAGACGAGAGGAGGAGCCCGTGCGGGAATGTAGTGGATACATTGCAGACTTAATCAACATTGTGGATTTCACTTATGGTGAAAGAATGAGAAAGCGAACTACTTGGAGAACTTGGAGACCGTTGCCAATAGGTAGCTAGATAGGTACGGCGTTGAACCCGCTCAGAAATTGCAGGGAAACAAGTAGTTCATATCCTATTTTCCTTAGAAATATCAGGTATACACCAAAAATAACATCACACGCCGGATATTCCACACAACCCCCCTAATCCTTATCCACCCCGGTCATATCATTCTCCCACCCCGTAACCATCTTATACCCCAGCCCCGCCGCCGCCGTACACCTCTCGGCCATCCCCTCCCGCCCAAGCGCCCCATACGCCTGCGCAAGCCTCCGCAGCGCAGCAACAACATGCACCGTCATCAGCGTCGCCTTGCCAGACGAAGTATATATCGCCATGGGGTCCCAGTCTTCCTTCTCCGCGTCCTCATCCAGCGGCACGCTCACGAACCCAAAGTTGCGCAGCACGCGCGTGCCGTACCGGAGCACCTTGGTCCAGTTCTTACGGCCGCGGTGTGCCGAGACGAGCCAGTTGGACGGGTAAATCAGCATCAGCCTAGGCAGGGCCGCATACACGTCCACCTCGTGCGCATCTTCAAGCTGGCGCGCAAGACGATCGACGGTGCGGATGGCCGAGTCCGGAACGATGGCACCGTTGGAAGACGGCCGCTTGTTGCACACCTTCTCGACGGCGGCGAGGGCCTCGGCGCGGCGTTTGGCGTTGTTAGTCTCTGGGAGGTCGCGCTCGCCCGCGCACAATGGACAGGTACAGTCGAAGCCCCAGCCGTCGCGGTAGAGCTTCGCGCGCACGTCGGCGATGGCCTTCACCGGCACGTACTGGTGCGTGATCTCGTCGCCGGCGCGGATGTCCCGCGTCGCGCGGCTGATGAGCATATCGCCCACGAACGAGCGCATCGAGTTGGGCACGCAGCTGTGGTTCATGTAGCTCGCGTGCGCCCAGAGGCCCTTGGCGAGCCGCGTCTCCTGGCGCGCGAGCTTGGTGTCGTCGAGCGTGGAGGGGGGCAGGCTGAAGCAGTTCTTTGTGCGGATGTTTTCGACGAGATAGATGTCGACGACCGGCACGCCGTCTACGAGGGTGCCTTCAGCGCCGGTGCGGGCGTAGTCGCCCGCGTATAGGGGGAGGATGGTCCGGGCTAGGGATGGGTTGTCGCATAGCTGGCGCACCATCAGGGCGAAGAGCGCGGGAGACGCGCGCGAGGGGTCGTACTGGTTCGGCATGAGCGTGGCCTTTTCCACCAGGATCAGCTCGCCGGCCGGGATGTCCTCGGTCGCGAATAGTCCGCGCCCGCCGCCGGGGAGACCTGACTCCTTGACCGCGGTGCGCCGCAGGAATGAGCCGTGGTCCATGTGTACGTTCTGCGTGCTGAGTTGCTTGTGCATCCCCGCAAAGTCGTAGTCGCCGGTCTCCTCCTCGCGCAGCCGCGCCAGGCACCGTTCGTACTCCTTCCGCACACCCGTCCCGGCCTCGTTGAGCTCCAGTGCCTTCTCCAGGTACTCCCTGCTGCGGCGGTACTCGCACAGCCCGTAGGCGGCGCGGCCGGCGTTGTAGTAAGCCTTCCAGTCCGATGGGCCTCCTATCCGCGAGGCAAGCGAGTCCGACATTGCCGCATCGTATCGGCCCAGGAGCAGGTTTGTCCCGGCCCGCTTGGTGTAGACGGGCGCCTTGAACGCCTTGTCGTTTGATTCCTCGAGCGCCTCCGAGTAGCTTTGACACATGTGAGCACTCCAGTTGTCTACCACCATGACAAATCAAAACATACCAGAAAATAGCCGTCGGGAAATCCTTCTCCAGAAACGCCGTGTCACCAGCCTTTTTCCAGTCAGTCGCCGTCTTCAGCAACGGCCCAAGTCGCAGCGGCTCCGGGATGATAGGATCGGTAAAGCGCAGCAGGATGACATCCGACGGATGGTCGACGCAGATCATGTAGTCGGTATCCGACCCGTTGAACCTGTAGTACGGCTCCTTGACGGCGACCACACATCCCTCGGGCACGCCCGAAAGGATCGACGTGTCGCCCTGGTTGTAAATGGCCAGCTTGTCGGCGTTGCCGAACTCGTCCTCGACGACGCTCACGGCACCGGCGCCCACGAACGGCGGGCTGGCCACCTTGACGATGATGCCCTTGCCCCGGTGGTGTGTCTCCACCCGGAGCTCCGTCAGGGGTATCTGATCCGTCAGTGCTGTTTCTCACTTTTGACAAGTGGCACGACGTACAATCTCGACATCTCTAATCGACTTGGTAGAGGCCGGGTAGGCCTCAGCCATAACAGGCTGCTTGACAGGCCTCGGCGCATCCGGAGTCAGATCCTGCTTCTTGAGATATGCCTTGTGCGTTTTCAACAACTCTTCCTTTGTCAGTCTCCTCGGCGGCAGCGCCCCGACCAGCTCTCTCGGAGCGCCCTCTGTGGCCGGCGAGGCTGTCACAGCCATTTTCCAGCGGAAGCAATGCGGTCCTGATTAGATAACCTAGGGTTAATAAGTAAACAAAAGGGGGCAGCAGGCTAGTGACAATCACGCCATTGATAACGCTGCAGAAGAAAGACAAAAGAATGCACCCCGGATTTGGACTCGGTTTTCCCCAGGTTTTAAGCAATGTGGCATTCTCGGAAGTAAAAGAGCCGCATGCCTATATCGAACCTAGCGGCTTGGATGAACAATATCCGGGGTGCCGAGACTGCGGAGGCGAGCTGTGGAGTCGAGCAAGCGACAGTCCAGACTATGCATTAATGGCTTTCGAAGACGAAATTACCGTGAATCCAATGCTTTCGGGCCGTCCATGAAATTTAGTGCTAGTACATCGTCCCGGTTGGTTAGAGTCTCCACCACGGAACGTGTCTAGTATAGTGGCGACGCGACGTCCATATCCGAGATTTCGTATCGATGCGTTCAGTTTGGACTGCTGAACCTGGATACCCGCGTGACTTCGACTAGGTAACCCAACTGTGACCTGTCATGTGTCAGCGCGCTCGGGACGGTCCGCCGGCCCGGGTATGGGGTAGTAATGCGTGGCTGCTACATCAACTCCGGGGTTAATGATATATAGCAGTGAAGGAAAATACCACGCGCGTCCAAAGGAGTTTCCTGGTGAATATCAATGGTCGAGTGTATTCGATTGAATTCTTGGCTTCGGTTGAAAACTGTGAGATCTTAATTTGGAAGTGGCCTTGCTGGACGCCTCATGACGACCGTTCTTAGACATCCAGGAGCAAGCGGCCCGCCGATTTCTACCGCGTTGTTCTCCCCCCAGTTTCGACCTTCTTCCTTAATCGCGCCCCAGGTCTCTGTAACTTTGAAATCTAGCGCGAGCACATCCTCGAAACCTTGCTTCTTGTACACGGAATAACCGTGTGGCGATGCCTCGATGTAGCTCACCAAGCCCAGGCTGTCCGCAAGATCATTCCCCCAGCGAACAAGAGCGGACCCTGCACCTAGTCTTTGGCGTGTTGGAGCACAGGCGAGGCCCTTCAGATCTACCGGTTTTCAGTCCTTGAAACCTGGGGGAATGTAGCAAACACTTACAGAGATGAGGTTCACCGCGAACGATCTTGGTGAGATTGCGATGAATCTCAGCAATGAACCAGTTGTACACTTTGACATTGACCCCTTCATGACCGTCCGACGGAGGTGGCATATCATGGCTGACATTCCATCCTTCCTCGTCCATCGGCTCTCGTCGAAGGACCCATTTGCCCCAGGCGACAATCTCACCGGGGCCATCGGCCGGTCCATCTTGCGGGAGGAGCTCGGCAACCATAAAGATGGTCTCGGCGTTTGGTTTAAAATTTCCCTCCGGAGGGAAGTAACTGTGCGCCATCTTCTCTTTGGCCGCCTCGGACACTGGTGGAGGATTCAACAGTTGGCCTATGATATCGGTTCCAAAAGCAGCAAAGTCGATCTCGGCCATCGCGCGTGCATCGGCCGGGACAGCCTCGCGGATGCGGATGCGGGGATTCGTGGTGGTCATGATGTTGGTTGTTGACTGTACTGATGCATGCTGGAAGCGTAACACCAGAGAATCCGATCTCTTTTTATATGCACATTCCTAGAGGCACGGTGATCCGACATTAGGGGTAAAATTCTCCGAAGGACCGAAGCCGCAGTGGCGGATTGGTGGTGTTACAACGCTGAAAATGCCAAGTCGAGTGTCAGCTTCCCTCTTCGGAGCTGATAAAGCCTGATAAAGCAGAGTGGAGAGATAGAAATGAATGGGAGATGGCAACGGGCGGGCAAATGCAACCCAATGTACATCTGTCGGTATAAAAATAAAATGGCAAGTCAGTTTTGTCCGAGCCGTTGTCGGTGTCGTCCGAACTCCGTTCACTAACCGTGGCTTCGTGGGGTTCTCGAGTCGTTAGATGCGGGGCTCGCTCCGCTGAAACGACCCCTGATACTGCTTAGTCAGGGCGCTTATCCAATGAGATGTCCGCTGTAATCAGCATGGAGGGAGGGTCCCGAGGGGACTCGGAGCTTGCTGAGCTCCCGCCAGTCAATTTCAAGACATCGACAGCTGCCAAACGTTGAACGACAGACAGCCCATCTTCTCGACAATGGCGAGCGCCAAGACAACCTTCCTCCTCTCCATCCCATTCATGGTCATTGGGTATCTGCTGAGCTTTGCGCCCTACAACATGGTCACCTACCCGCCGACAAATGCCTGGGCCGATGGCCCGATGAAGCTGATCGGAACTCCGCAGTTCCAGACCAAGAAGGTGGGAATCTCCTGACCCCCCCGCATCGCCGACATGCTCCTAACATGGCTGGTTGCAGACCGATCTCTTCACGTCCGGGGCCACCCATATGGCCCTCCTCCACAACTCGATCCTGCGCGGTTACAATTCCATCTTCCACCAGGCGCCGCTCGTCGCCGACAACGACAAGGCCGACTTTGTCGGATACAGCCTGGCATGGCACAAATTCGTCAAGTCGCACCACGACGATGAAGAAGAGAACCTATTCACCAAGATAGAGGAGCTGCTAAAGGACAAGACAGTGTTTGAGGAGACGCACAAGGAGCATGGTAGGTGTCGATTTGTGTTCCCCGGGCGGACTGGTGCTGACAACAGCGGCAGAGTCCTTCCTTGGCGGGCTCGCGGAGTTCGAGAAATACCTGAGCGGGCTCAAGTCCCCGGCCGATTTCTCAGGCGACGAGCTGGTCCGGATTATGAAGACGTTCCAGGCTCCCTTCGAGGACCACTTCCACAGCGAGATCTCGACGATCGCGAAGCTTGCAGGTCATCCCAACACGCCCAAGGAGGGAACCCCTGAACATGCTGCTGCTTCTGCCACTTTCAAGGCTTGGGGTAAAAGCACCGTCACTAAGGCGGGCGTGACCGACGTGGTACCCTTCTTCCTGCTCAATCTCGACCGTACCGTCGAAGACGGCATGTGGGCCAACTGGCCGCCGATGCCGGCGCCCATCAAATGGGGACTTATCAACCTGGCTGGCGCGTTCCATTCGGGGTGGTGGAAGTTTGCCTCCTGCGATTCTGCTGGGCAGCCGCGGGAGCTGTGGGTCTTCCAGCTCGCTGCTCAAAAGGCCGAGAGGGAGGGTGCGGCTAAGCCGTAACTTCCGTCAAGGTTAGGGTGTAAGGACAGGGGAACGGACGGAGTTTACGGGCACTAACAGGCAGGTTTGGGTCTAACGAATCTTGAATATTATCTTTCCTATGATTTGAGATTTGCCTTGTTTCGTCAGCGCCGCTCCACAGTCATCTCTCGTCATACGTATGTTCCCCGAGTTTAATGTCTGATCTTGTTCCAGTACGCAGCCCGTCTGCGGGAAGCCTTACCCGTGTCAGTGACACCAGCATCCTGGGACGTAGGGTTTTCTGGTGGATATTAGTTTGTGTTTCGATTTGACATTGGAAAGGTAAAGAAAGGTAAACGGCGAGTGACGGTTGCCCACCAGCCGCGCCTGTATCTCGGTCGCCCGGCCTCACTGCGTATCATTCTCCCTTCAAAATGCTTTGGGTAAGCAGCTTGCCATCCACGACGACTCGCAACCAAATGCTACGAAGATATCAAGATATTATGAAACCGTAAGACTGACACCCCCCTTTTGTGTGAATGGCATTTTTCTATATGGGTTATATGGGTGGCCAAGCGACGACGTGGGCTGACAAATTCCGCATGTTGGGGGCAATGCGGGGCAGCGAAGAAAGGAGCAGACGACAACAGCAGGCAGGAGTCGGCGGAGTTTGGACGCTGGGCATCTGATAAGCTTCATCTAACGACACCCTTCGAAAAGATACTCGCTGCATAAGCAGATCTTGGGTTGATGAGCTGAGATGGCATTGTTGACGGGCAAGTCGCGGAGCTCGGACGGGTGCTGGACCTGTCGTCTCCGGCGGAAGAAATGCGACGAGGTGCGCCCAGTATGCAAGGCCTGCGACGCGCTCGAAATCGACTGTCTGTATGGCGACCAGAAACCCGAGTGGATGGACGGCGCAGAGAGGCAGAAAGAAAAGGCGGAATGGCTCAAACTGGAGGTCAAACGCAAGGCCGGCCAGCGACGAGAACGCCGATATCTCCAGATGCTCGAACATGGCGTCGAATCGCTCAACGTCTCCCAGCTGGAAGAGCACAGCGACCAGGAAGACGAAACCCATCACCACAGTCCTCACGACTCTGCTTCCTCGGCCTACTCGACCCAGCCCCGAGGTTCTATGGAGCCTTCTGCACAGCACTCGGAACAGTCACTTATGTCCACCCTAACCTCACCGGCACCGCCGTCAGACACGTCTGCAGGGCCCGCCATGGGCATCGACGAGCGCGAACTCAACATGGTCATGCTCTATCTCGACTACGTCTTCCCCTTTCTCTTCCCCTTCTACCGACCCCGGCTGGTCGACGCCGGACGCGGCTGGCTGCTCGTCCTCTTCTCCCGCAACAAGGCCCTTCTCCACACCGTCCTCAGCCTAGCCTCCTATTTCTTCAACATCGTCTTCTCGCAGCGGAGCCAAGCCGGCATCGAGGACAGTCCCGCGTGCGTCACGCACAACTGGGACGAGCTGCAGCGCCAGCAGGAGATCGCCCTCAAGGAGCTCCAAGCCGAGATGCAGCGCATCATCGCCCGCGGCGTGGCCGGCTACCTCGCCGAGACGAACCGCGTCATGGCGAGCGTCATCCAGCTGCTCATGTTTGATGTCGCTGTCGCCAATCTCGGCGCCTGGGTCATGCACCTCGACGCCGCCACAGAGATCTTTCTGCTCATCTTCAAAGAGTACGCCACCTCTCCGCCGCCGGACAGCCATCCGTGCTTTATCAGTCTGTTGATTGCGCTCGGGGTTCGACCCTTCTCGTACACACCCAAGGGCCATCCGTGGAGCGCTGATCAGGCCTCGCTGCGCTTCTCGACCGCGCTGCTGCTGACGGTCGACACCCTCTCCGCGACAACGCTCCAGCGTGTACCACGCCTATACGATCTCCACCAACATCTCCTGACCGAGCCGGACGAGGCCATGCGCGCGGCCATCCCCGACGGCGAGAAGGAGTACGTCCTCCCGCATATTAACATTAAAGAGTTTGTGGGGATTCACAACTGGGTCCTCCTTTCGCTCGGCGAGATCGCCGCGCTCGACGCGTGGAAAAAAGAGCACCGCTGCTCCGGGACACTTTCTATTCCCGACCTCGTCTCCCGCGGTGCCATGATCGAATGTGCCCTCCGTCGACACCTAGCCGCGCTCGACCTCGAGGATCCGCGCGGCGAGGCCGGCGCAAGCGAGCATGATTTTCCATTACTGGCGTTCATCGCGCAGCCGGGACAGACCGACACAGCCAGACTGGCCGAGATGAGCGTGTGGATGACGAGGATATGGGGCCAGGCGCTGCTCACGTATCTGAGCGTGGTCGTCTCGGGATGGCAGGCCTCGAGCGTCGAGATCCGCACGTCGGTGGCGCTGACGATCAAGCTGTTGCGCGCCGTGCCGCAGCCAAGTGGGGGATGTATGCGGACTCTGGTCTGGCCGATTTCGGTGACGGGGTGTATGGCTGCGCTGGAGGAGGAGGCGTCGTTTCGGGAGATTGCGGCAGCCATGGGCCCTTTGAGGACGGTCGGTGCGATGAGCCAGGCTTTGAGCATTATGGAGCATGTGTGGGCGAATCGGGCGGCTGTTGAGGCGGATCCGGAGGCGTGGGACTTTGCGGTCTGTTTTAATTGTCTTGGGTTTCCGGCGCTGTTGGTGTGATGCTGCTCCCATGTGTACGGGATGTGTGTCTGGGATTTGGACTCCGCCCGTGGTCGGCTCAGTGCCGGGTTTCGGTAGCTCGTCAGCGGCCGTGACGCGGCTGCAGTTCCTTCGGGCTAGTCCCAGGTACCGTTGCTATACCACGAGCTCGAGGTAGATGACGGACGATGATGGTGTGGGTCGTCGCCGGCCGCATTTGTCCCGCTTCGAGAGACATACGCCAGGTCTCGCGGCTTGTCCGCAGTGCTCTCTGCTTCAAGAGGGTGAGATGGGAGTGAGGGGATACGGGAGAATGCGAATCGATTCCTAGAAGACTCCGCCGGTGCGTCGCTTATATCTCGATTCCGACCCCTATTTCGACGGGACCTGCCAACGGCTTGCTCATTCGACGAGGTTGAAGCCCCAGCCCAGATTGTTTCGTAGCTCGAACCCGACTCCCGGTTTCGGTTTGCCGGGCTACCGCCATACGCTTGTCGTCGACTCTTTTTGTCGTCGGTGTTATACCAGTTGAACGGCCCAGCATCGTTGGTCCTGGAACCGGATCCCAACCCGATACGGATCGACCCCGTTCTGTCACAACTGCCATTCTCTCTAGTCTGACCGGCCCCCACTAGATTGTCCAAAGCACGCATGCGCTCTCGCTGTCGACGGCCCGGCGATCCGCTTTCCTAACCGCGGTCTTCGGGCGTCAATGGTCGGCGCAGGAGGTTGGCGAAGAACTCGGCCAGATCGGGAGTCTTCCTGGATTGCTCTGCGTTATTCTTTGCTGGATATCGGTCGGCAGCTATCTCCGGGGGGCGGATAGGAGATCTTGGTTCACGGGTAGAGCTTGGAACGCGAACGCTTCCGCCGGACTGATCTTCCTGAATCCACCATCCATCCGGGGTGCGGCGTGTGACCATCTCAGGCGTGCGGGTAGGAGATCGTGGTTTGCGCACAACAGAACTGGGAAAGTCCTGGTCCCGTCTGGCTGGGTCTCTGTGGGCAGCCATCTCGGCAGTACGGACAGGAGATAGTCGTTTCTGGGCTGGCCCAGGAATACCCCCTCCGGTCTGCGGCTCGCGAACCCACCATCCGTCATCGGTACGGCTCGTGACTATTTCAGTTACTTGAATAGGGGCTTGTGTGCGGTGTATAGGACTAGGAATCTCCTGGGCCCATCCGGCTGCATTTTGATGGTTGACCATCTCAGCGGTGCGGACAGATCGTGGCTCCTGAACGGTACTCGGCTGCCAGCGCGAGGGAGGGCCGCTCCCGCCGAACCTGGAGTCCACCCCCTGAACCCACTGGTACGGCCCAACCACCAGGTCTCCGCCGCTTTGTTGTTCTTGCTCACCCTCAAGCCGGAAACAAACCACATTGCCCGCCGTAATCACAAGTAACCCCGGAACAGCCATGACCAGCCCCCACACTACCACCAACTCGACACAGTCCCCCGTCCCCAGCTTGGACACGATAGTCCCGAGCACCACAGCGACGGCGATGAATCCCGCGAGTAACACCGCGTCGATGACGAGAGAAAATCCGTACGAGACGTACCGAGATGACCAGCCGCGCGCGACCAGGGAAGTAATCGACCACCCCAAGGCTATTATCGCCTCGTTTTTTCGTTAGCTCTCTCTCCCATACATACACACGAACAACAAGAATATGAAGGGGAAGGGGAAGGGGAAGGGGACGTACTAAACCGACCGTGCCAACCAGCACGGCCTGTGTCCTCCCGCCGGGGATTTTGTTGCAGGATGCGGAGCCGGTCGTGAAGAGTGCGCAGTCGACGGACAGGAGGGATATCAGGGTGAGGATTGACAAGAGACGCGCCGTGACGAAGGTCCACGCTAGCAGGCCGCGGGGACCGGTCTCGTCTTTCGGGTAGAGGGTTGTGCTGGTCGCAGTGGAGTAGGGGGCTGTTATTGTTGTTGAGGTCATTTTTTTTTTGGAATTCCGGGCGGGAGTTTTGAAGTGGAGGGAGGTTGTACAAGGGATAACTTTATAGACGTGCGCTTATGGTACGGAATATGGTGTGGTTTTGGGGAGATGGGGGAGACAGCTGGTGGGTGGGTTATTGCTGTGGGGTTTTGAACCTGAGGGTATTTGGTTGGGTGTTATGTGTGTTTTTTTTCGTCCGTGTGACGGACGGGTCGCGTGGGAATGTTGAGGCGCGTCCGATCTCCGGGCTCCGGACCCGGTCACGGTCCGACCCCGGGGTTGACTGTGGGGCCGCCACCGCTGAGGATGCCGGGGCTGACCTCTCGGGTTTCGTTTTTAGGAAGTTAGCAAACTCAATGTGGTCGTATCGAGCTAGGTTTTTTTGCCGAGATATTGAATATGCTCAATAGTGAGAAATTAAATCCAGACTAGTAGAGAATATGGGGGGAAAACAAGAAATGCGGGCGGGCGGGAATGTTTGTTAAATCGCAGTTGGATGAAGTCGCCATCGAACATCCACATTTCGATTTTCTGGGGAATCCAGGAGATACCGCAAAATAGAAGGGGAAAAGCTTCGAATTTACAAGCAGGAACCAGGAACGTAAAGGATATAGCCATGGCCCTTATACGAACTCAGGGGTAACAGAAACCCCCAACTCTGGTAGAATGTAAACCAGAAAAGGGGAGGGGGGCGATTTTGATACCTTCCGAGTTACTCTTTTCCTCACGTGAGATAACCAGATGTTCCAAATATGCCTGCAGGTGTTATGTTGGACCCGTCAAACATGGTATATTCATCCTGTTCCGATGATGAGATCAAACATGGACAAACTTGGGTTGGGGATCTCAACATTTGTCACTCCCTCCCCCCTTACTAGCTTCTCCCGACCCCGGGGGATACATGTGACATTCGTTGCCGTAAAACTGGAGCTGGCAGTCAAAGGAACGAGACCCCGTCATCTATTCGCCATGACACATTCACTTCTCCAATGGGATGTGCTCATGGCCGGCGCTACGCACACTGAGGGCTGGAGCGGTGTAAACAACCATCTGACAGGGCCATGTAACAGAGACACTATTTTGCTACGCCAAACTCCCACATATTTCTAAGCTTGCTTGCTACTAGCACTGGAAACACATGTCCCGTGATTTAGCGCATTCACCATGGGATGCCACCCCGAACCACCGCTTACACCACAACTACTTCACTACCAAGTTTAACCTAGCAAGTCGTTGAGGCCATTGCTAGAGCTGGACCCGCCCATCGGTGCATTTCCTGCAGGCTTGGCAGGACCGGCGCTTCCCCAAATACCGGCGCTGCTCTTCTCCTTGGCTAGCTGTCCAATCGTGGGACCAGTGCCGGTCGGGGTCGACTTCTTGAGCCCAGCACTCGCTTGCGACCACAGCGCCCCGAACGCATCCCCTCCCGCAGCCGGCTTAGCGCCGGGCGCAGCGGGTTTTAACACCGACGGAGCGGGTGCGGCGGCCGGTGACGATACGGACGAAAAGTAGTTGGGCGTGGAAGCCTGATACCCGACGGGCTTCAGGGGCTGCGTATTTGCGGGTGTGAGCGTTGCCGTGGTCATCGGCGTGGAGAAGGAGGAGAAGGTGGCAGCGGGGCTGGCGGTCGAACTCGGCGGCGGGGAGATGGACGAGAGCGCGACCATGCCGCTCAAGTTGGCCTGCTGCGGCGCCGAGACCGGTTTCGGGGCCGCGAATTGCGTGCTGCTTGTGGTCGACGCCATCGGTGGGGGGAGCGAACCGCCGAACGAGTTGACAGGCGCCGCTTGAGTGGCCGGAGTCGCCGACTGGAAGTCGTCAAACTCATCCTCGTCGTTGGCACCACCCAACGAGGCGAGCCCAGCTCCACTGGAAGCAGCTGCGACAGGCGCAGCGGAGAGCGCAGGCGCGGGCTCGTCAAAGCTAAACAGGTCAACCTCGGGCTCCTTCTTCTTTGCTGGCTCGGTTGTCTTCTTGACACCCATCCTTTCACTCGTGTTGCGCGTGACCTTGGACGCAGCCGGGCGCTCCCCTTCGTCGAACTCGTCGTATTCCTCAAACTTTTCCCCATGCGCCTGTGTGCTGCGGTAATCGTCCGACTGCCCCCCAAAGCCACCACCATCTCCATACACTCCTCCAGCGTAACCGCCGTAGCTGGAAGTGCTCCCGCCGCCTCCTCCACCGATTCGACCCGAGTCGCTCCCGAAACCTCCGTAGCGGCCGGAGCTCCCGCCCGACAAGCCGCCGCCGAAGCCGGGACCGCCTTCAACACCGGTATACTTCTGTTTGTTTGCCCTCGCCTTCTTCCTCTCGGCGCGAATCCGCTCGACGTCGCCGAGCAGCTCAGCCAACTCCTTGGCTCGGTGTCTGACGTTAACACCCTGGTCCTTCCCATTCGGGTCGATGTAGTGAAACTGGCGCAGCATCTTCAAGAGGGTCAGGTGGGAGCGCGCATCGTCGATAACCCGTTCCGATCCATGCTTGATAAGATACTCGAGCAGTTGCAACGCCTTGTAAATCTGTCTCCATTCTTCGGCCGACTTCTCGGTAAATCGACGGTAGATCATGGGCATGATCTCGTTGAGTGTCTGACTGTAGCGGAGTCTATGAGTATGTGGCTCGCATGGTTTTGGAATGCGCAGTGGGACATACTAGTTGAAGGTGCCGTCGGCAATTTCCTGCATCTGGGTCGACGAGGCGCCCCATGGCTCGTTGTTGGTCGCCTCCCGCACCTTGGACTCCATCTCGGTATAGTTCATGACGGCTGGCTCGGTCAGCAACTCGTAACCCCGGGCAGCTGGCGGCATCGGCGCCGGCGCTCACCATTTTGGACCTTGCGCACGCTGGCCTTGACATCGTAGAGTGTCAGATTCGACACCGCATCTTTGAGGCTGTTGAAATCCATTGCGACAACAGCGCAGGCCGGCGTGACGGAAAATAGGGAGTAACTATGCGCACAGCAATGGTAGCTAACGATGTATTTGCGCGGTGGTGGAGGTTTCGTCGATCTCGGATGTCCAAGTTGCACTTTGGAAACAGCCCCCTCCGCCTTGACACCTTGCCAAATCCCGGCCCAAGCGCCGCCGTCTCGGGCTGACAGGCCAGAGCAACAGGGGCAAGTCACGTGCTAGTCTGGGGATGTGGTGTCCTATTTCAGACCTTCCAGGAACTGGCAGAACAGATAAACACGGGTGTAAAGCGTTTCTACCGAGAGCTGGCTGGAAACTCATCCCCTGTTTTTTCTCCGGACTACTCTTACATGTCGTAATTATTTAGTTGAGGAATTCGTCAGCTCTCACGGAAACTGTTGAAGTTCCTGCCTGAGGCGTCAACATGCTCGGGTGGCCTGTGCCCAGGTCAGAGCTTCAGTTGGAAAATTCTGGACATTGCCAACTTCGAAGCCCAAATTCACTTGCCATCACCGCTGCCGTTCAGTTCTTCTTGTACTTTTTATCTGTACTCTACTGTATAATCTCAAAGACTCTATCTAAAAGGTACGTGTGTCTCACATTCTGATGGCGCATTTCCCCTTTGGCTTTCAAAAGCTCTCTCCACGTCCGACACCATCCACAACCGAAGCTTCCAAGTCACCGATGGCCGCCGGAATGACAACCTACCGTTCGGAAGGGACAACTCGGTCAGCAGTCTGTAGAGCGGGTCGGAATTGATACTGCCACACAAGTCAGAACCGCAATTCCTAGGCCAGCCCGTCTCGGCCACCCCGTCGACCTCGGTCAGCGCTGGGCTGTTCTCCCCCCAAGATGCCGTCAATGACCCGGCTGGAGACGGGCGGGGATCACACGAGTGGTTCCTGATGACAACTGCACGAACAAATTGGGGCTGTCCGCTCCAATTGGCCGTCAGATTATGTCCCGCACCTGTCCGCGCAAAGCACCGATGCGCAAGCAAGCCGCGATGATGTTGGAACCGATGGCAACACCGGTTGCCACTCCCCGTGGCGGGTAGACACAACATCGACAGGGCCCATATGCCTCACTGGCTCGTCTCTGCCTTCGGCCAGGCGGGCGTCGAGACTCATCAAAAGCTTCCTGTTTTGACTTGCAAAAGTCTGTCTTCAGGAGCTTGGAGCTCTTGACGTGCTAGGCCGAATGGGGCGACTTACGGGTGCTGAGCAACCAGCTCAACCCCGCTGGCCCACTGGAGCCCCTCACTACTGTCACGTGAAGGCTACGTACCTGCCAAACCTGATTCCACCCCCCAATTTCTGCAGGGCGTGTTTTCCTTGATTGGCTAGCGTGCAGGCGCTAACTGCTCCCCTCCAAAGCACGGAAAATGTTTCGACCCCTCCTACCCCGCGGTTGCTCTGCTCTCCCTCGATCCTCTTCCCTCTTCCACAACCTTTCGGCTACTCCGTTCACTGTCCGCGCCTCTTCTCTCCAATCCAACATCAGAATCTCTGTACGAGCTTTTCACGCATCATCTGTCGATATGTCCAAGGTGTAAGTTGCTCTTTCACCCTGGTATACCCAGACCACTGACCATCCTCGTGGAATAGCTTCTTCGACGTTGAGTGGGAGGGTCCGGTCCTCGACGCGAATGGCAATCCCACCCGGGATGTGAAGGGTAAGCAGTCATTGAAATCCATCCTCCCTTGCCTCAATCGATCCATTCCCGTCATTCCCCATTCTCTCATGATACATCTGCTTCAGGAGCATCCACATCAATCTATCCGAACTGCACCTATAAAGCGTCTTGAAAAATTTGCATTCTCTCTACCAACCACTATATTCTTTCTAGACCTTAGCTAACGTCTAGAATAGTGCAAAACGGCCGCATCAATTTCACCCTCTACGATGACGTGGTGCCGAAGACGACCCGCAACTTCAAGGAGCTCTGCACTGGCCAGAATGGCTTCGGCTACAAGGGCTCCTCGTTCCACCGTATCATCCCCGAGTTCATGCTCCAGGGCGGTGACTTCACCCGTGGCAATGTGAGCATTAATAAAGGTCAAGAATACTTCAGCTGCTGATAATGGCAGGGTACGGGTGGCAAGTCCATCTACGGCGAGAAGTTCGCCGACGAGAACTTCGTCAAGAAGCACACCCGCCCTGGCCTCCTCTCCATGGCCAACGCCGGCCCTAACACGTAAGTCCGCATTCCTTTGTCACAACCACTAGATGCTGACATTGCGCTTTCCTCCCAGCAACGGCTCTCAGTTCTTCATCACCACCGTCAAGACCACCTGGCTCGATGGCCGCCACGTCGTATTCGGCGAGGTTGCCGACGACGAGTCCATGAACGTTGTGAAGGCTCTTGAGGCTACTGGATCCGGCAGTGGTGCTATCAAGTACGGCAAGAAGCCCACTATCGTTGACTCCGGTGCTCTCTAATCGCGGGCATGGATGGGCCTAGGGGGGCTTCGGATGTATTTGATAGCGCAATGTCGTGGCCTCGAGCTACTGGCATCTCGTTTCTAGCCGAGAACGTGCAATGACAATCTTATTGGCTATTCCCGTATCCCTCTGCGCGTCGTTGCCGGTCTCTGCCGGAATGCCGTTTACGCCAGCTCTTATGATTTTGAGGTGTTAAAGACTGCTCCATAGTATTTGGCGGCTTCACCAGGCAGTTCACCTCAACCACTGCGCCTCTCTGCATAATGGTGCCTGTTCAGTAGCGCCTCACCAAGCGCATCCTTGTGAATGTTGAACTCCTTCCTTGGCAGCCCTGCGTGATTTGTTTGCGTTCGAACCCGGTTCGAAACCGGGCAAGCGAGAAGTATCAGGTTTATCGTTACAATGTTTGTATCGTATTGTAATGCGAACCTTTTCAGATATGCCGTCCATCTAAAGCTTTTTAACACAGATGGTCTCCCATACCAAAAGCCAACCCGTCCGTACGCCGTCTAATGCTAATCCACCTAACCCTAATAAGCGCCGAGAACCTCTTCGCCGGGTATATAATGCACATCACCAGTCAAGGTGCACCACCAATTCTACCATGCCGGGTGCCAGGAAAAAAGAAATCATGGGGCAGCGATCAGGGTGGGCTTGGCCGCCCCCTCGACCGCGTCTTCCAGGTCCAGCCACTTGACAAAGTACACGCAGTTGCTCGGACTGACGGGCCCGCCCTCTCCGCAGAGCTCGAACACGGGACAACGCCCGCAGGGAACCTCGGTCAGGCCGTTGCCGCGCGGCTCCGGGCCGAGCATATCCACCTCGAGACCCATGCCCGGCTGGAAGGATACGGTGCTCTGCCGGGTGGGACGCGTCACGCGATAACCGCGACGAGCACCGACGCGGACCGGTTCGATCAGGCCGTCGTAGTAGAGCACGTCGACGAGCTGCTGGACGTCGGGCACGCTGAGTGTCGTGTTGTTCGTGATGCCCTCGATGTTGATGAACCGGGCGATCTCTGCCACCGTCGGGTATTTCTTGTAGCCAGCGGGCAGGGGAAGGAAGACCTTGCCTCCCCTTTGTCGGGGTGCGACGACAGGCGAGGCCTCTTTGCCGTTGGCTCCCTCATCCATGGACATATCGGTCGCCGCACGTTTGTTGCCACGCGTCCCGTTGGAGTCGCCGCTCCCCTTGATGATGCCCCTCTTTGGCGCCCTGACGTTCGATGCGGCGTCCCCCCTGTGCCCTCCCTGGGAGCCCAGGTACGCGCTCTTGGTCTTGATGTACTCGAATACTAAGCGCTTCAGCTCCTCGATGAAGGCTGTGTCGAGCTCGCCGTCGGTGAACCAGGGGCCGCCAGTCGCGCGCTCTGAAGGGGCCAGGTTGGCCTTGATGTACATCTTCTTGTTGGGGTGCTCGACATTTTTCATGCTCGCGATGTAGCCCTTGGTCTCGAGGTACTTAATACAGTTTTTGACCACGGCCTCATGCATGTTGAGCCTGTTCTTGATCGTCCGGTTCCAGATACCGTCGGCACCGGCCTCGTCGATGACTGAATAGACCATTGCGGTCTCGTCGTTGGGTAGCGATGTGTACCTGGTACAGGGTGTTAGCTAGGCTTTTGAGCGTCTTTTCGGCTGGTGGTGGTTGCCTACTTCTTTGCTTCTTCCCTGTTGCGCCATCTCCAGCAAATTCCCGTCGGACCGGTGCTTGCAACCAGAAGTTTGTCGTCGGTGAGGCCCTGAATAAGACTGAGGAGAAGTATCGGGTCGTTGGCCGGTACGACGCCGAGATCCACGAGATCTTTCTGTGTGAAAAGCCTCGAATCGGAGCCATGTTGGCAAACTGCCTCGTACAGCATGTCCTTCAAGAGCTTGACCTTATCGCCCTTGTCGGCCTCGTCGTTCGCGTCGACCTTGTCGGTCGCGTCGACCTTGGCGGCTTCGTCGTCCGCCATTTTGAATTGGATGATCGGACGGATCTTCGGAGTGATTGCAGTTGGAAATAAAGCCGAGAGTGGTGCAGTTCAAGAGGTGTAGAGTCGGCTGAAGAACAGATTGTGACTCGAATTTGGTTGCCGCGGGGAGTTGACTTCGGTTGGCCACGAAATTTGGCAGCGATAACTAAAAAAAGTTACCCCTCCATCAGCCTTGTTGCAGGCGCGCTAGTGGGGTTACAGATTGCTGATTGGCCGTACTGGAGCTTGGGCCCCAAAGTTTAAATGATCGTCCGGGGAAGGCGGCGCCGGGGAAAAGCAAAGAACGCGGAAACTCGAAAAGAGCTCTATCTGACCCCAAGCCAACCCTGAGCATCGTCAGGAAGCGGAAACGCTCTTGCAAAGCGGCGGCTTCGCTAACGATCACTCGATTTCTGTACTCTACACACTGCAACCGAATCCCGAGATGGATGGCTTCGGCAGTACCTACTTCTGTCGGCTTCAGTCGGCCCTTGCCGGTACCTGTCCTGCGGCTAACAATTTGACAAATGTGCCCATCTCTTTCGCCGTGAAACGCAGCCCACCCCCCCTGCTGCATGAGTGGCAGCCTATTGGACCATCAGGATCCAATGTGGCTGGTACTTACTTACTATGTAAGCGAGAGGTATTTGTGGGCCTCACAAGGGGGTGGGCTGCGTTTCACGGCGAAAGAGATCTTGTTCTCAGGATTTTGTTGGACCCATCGTTTGCTCCGGAAACACTTCTTATCTTTCTTACTGTACGCCATGTATCTACGGTACAGTATGGATTCAAGATGCGCGACATTGTGCATGTATAACAGCAAACAGCACACAAACAACTTCGATGTCGAACCCATTCCAGCCGCTTTGGCCGTCGGGTAGAAACCCACCTGGCTTGCATCTCAGCTGAGCTCTTCCAGCCTCGTCGAGGGGGTGAAGCAAAGCAAACAGCACCAGACAGACCAATCGGGTGTGGGCTTTGAAGTTTTCATGTAAGTTTAATGCCCTTGGGGAATGGTGTACGCTATGGTGTAACGGCGCGAGCACGCCACAGACCGTAAAGGCGCTTCCCGCTCCTGGCTCCGGCAAATGAAAAAATACAGCGGCGTCCGAGCGGTGTGCCGACCCCATGCCGGGTCTCAGGCCGTCGCAGCGACTCTCCAACTCCCAAGCCTTGTCGAGTGAATGGTGAATGCCGACACGGATCACGCCCACGGTCGCGTCCCGGCCGCATTGTTGGCAGGCCAGCCAATCTGACCGTGACCTTGAGAAGCGGGTTCATCCGTCACGGGTTGGAATCCTCTCGGATTCCCTTCATTTGCTGGTTCGGATCGTGCCAACCAACGCGATCCATGGAGCGGTTCACGGCGGACAACGTGTGCCGGACCTCCGGCGGCGTCCATGTGTCGACGGATAAGGAATAGTGGAGGCCAGCCCACGGCAACGATGCCACCCTATGCCTTGCGATGGCTTCAAATATCTTGGGTCCCGCTCCTGGCGGGTGTCCTGGGACTTTTCCACCATTCTCTATCCCCTTGAAGCCGTCCGCGCTATCACGGCCGTCAAGATGCGCCTCCACACCCTCCACGAACTCGACAAGACAGAAGGCACTGTCCAGCTTCGCAAAGCTGATGCCGACGCCTCGTCGCTCGTTCTGGTCCCACGGCCCTCTGATACAGACCCCAATGACCCGCTGCGATGGCCGCTGTGGAAGAAGCACGTCGCCTTCCTCTCGGTGTGCGCCTTTACCTTCCTGACCAACTATGGAATTGGAGGGATGGCCCCCGCCTTTTACATCCTGCACCTCGAGTTCGACAAATCCATGGAGGAGACCAGCAATCTCCTGCTCTGGCCGATTCTGGTACTCGGCGTCTTCAACTTCTTCTGTGCGTCCAATGCCCCTGATGAGGTGTAAACCGCCCGACTAACCCATGGAAAAGGGGTACCGCTCGCCAATTACTTTGGTAAACGTCCAGTCTTTGTTTTCGCTTCCGGCCTTCTGTGTGTCTGCTACATCTGGGGCGCCGTGGCTGGCTCGTTTAATTCTTTGCTGTGGTCCAACATCATCGCGGCGTTCGCGGGATCCTCGACCGAAGCGCTGGGTGCCAGCATCGTCAACGACCTGTATTTCCTCCACGAGCGTGGCGCCAAGATGGGAATCTACATGAACTTCATCTCGGGCGGCAACAGCATCGGTCCTCTGATCTGCGGCTTCATCGTCAACAGTCTCAGCTGGCGGTGGCACAAGTGGATCGCCGTCATCCTCACGGCCATTAACTTCCTCACCGTCGTCTTCTTCGTCCCAGAGACGCGCTACTTCCGCGACGAGAACCAGAATGTTGCCGGCTCGGCCATCAACTCGTCGAGGGAGGAAGTCGCGGCCTCGGACATGGAGAAGAACACAGCGACCGCCAAGGACCGCCCCGACTCCGGCCCCGAGTCGCCGACCTTGGCCCCGGTCCCGAAGAAGACTTGGTTGCAGGAACTCAACCCCTGGTCTGGCGTCGCACCTGATACCAACCTGTTCAAAATATTTGTACGGCCGCTGCCCATGTTTGTGTACCCGTGTGTCATCTACTCGTTCCTCGGGTACGCCGTCAGCCTGGTCCTGACGGTGTCGATCAACATCCTCAACTCGTTCGTACTCCAGGCGCCCCCGTACAACTGGTCGCCCATGATCAACGGCCTGATCAACATTCCGGGGTTCATCGGGAACTTGGTGGGCGGCTTCGCCGGCGGGTGGCTGGTCGACAAGTTCTGCGACTGGCGGACGCGGCGTAACAACGGTGTATTCGAGCCGGAGAACAGACTGTATCTCTGCATCCTGCCGCTCCTCATCACCGGGGCGGGGTGTCTGCTGTTTGGCTACGGTGTCGAGAGGACGCTACACTGGACGAGCCTGTTCTTCGGCTACGGCATGGTGGCGTTTGCCCTCACTGCGATTCCGACCATCACCATGGCTTACGTCTCGGACTGCGTTCTCCCCGTGAACAGCGATGCCCTCATGCTGGTAAATGGTAGGTTCTGCATGCCCATCTGGAAAACTCCCATTCGCTAACCGGTATGTATAGGATCCAAGAACATTGTTGCTTTCGGCTTCCTGTACGGCATCGTGCCTTGGGTTACCCAAGTGGGCTACATCAACTGCTTCGGTGCGCAAACGGGCATTTTTGTTGCCGTCATCGCGCTAGGCATGGCCATCCTGATCCCTCTTGGCGCCAGGATCAGACACGCGCAGGCTCAGTGGCGGATTATCTTGTAGATGCTGTATCGCGGGTGTTGCGGTTTGGTGTTTGGTGTTTTTGTGTAGGCAGTCGATGAAAAGGCGTATTTAGGTAGATACCCAGTCAGCATGCCCGTCCAGGGAAGCCGGTACCGAGGCTGTAATGAGACGCCGTCGATGAGGCTCAATTCTAGCGCGTTGCAGGATCGTGATCCTAGATTGGCCAAGCTTCCGAACTTTATCGTGTGTTCCGAAGCCGAGGTTTGACAAAGGCTCTCCGACCTCCGACTTTCCGGCGAAGTGGTGCAGTGGTCCCTCCAGTCGCCGGGCGAGTGGAAACCGACACAACGGCTGCCTAATAATCACCCCAGGGCCGTCTCACCCGGGCTTCCACACTTGGCCACGAAAACATGGTGGAAAAGGAGTGCCAGACAGGAGAATGGTGGGGTGTTGATGGATCCAGACAGTGGGTCGAACTGTTATCGGCCATGCTTATCGCAAGCACTCTTGGAACACACCGTCGACAAACGAAATCATCAGTTGCAACCTGATAGCACTTTCTTCGAAGCCTGGAAGCTGCAAGATGCCTGGCCGAAGCTGGACACTGCCGAAACAGTGGTCACTGCCTCGAGCCACGAAACAGTCTTCAGGTTTGATGCACTCCAAGTCACGTTAAGTGTAGCACCACCAAGACTCTCGACACCATCGTGTTGTATGCTTGCTCGCATCAGCAAACCAAATTTCCCAATTTGCAGCATCTCCACTGGCGACTTCACGAACTCCACCCCCGCCGCTGGTCCTGTGGAAACACCGTTCATAGCAGCCCGGTTCCCTCGCAACGCCAGAAGAATACGGGATGGCGCCCAGGTTCCACCGCCAGGGACAAGGGGAACTTGGAACCCCCAATCGAGGCTACAAAACCAATGTGGTCTGTCACTTGTCCCCCCTAGGGTGGCCACGCACTTTCACATCTCTACCCTCTTTTCTTTTCGGTGTAACACGGCAGCAGTCACTCCTTTACCTCTCCGCCGCCGTTTTGCAGCTACCCCAGAATGCGTGTCTTGTCTCTCGTCGCCTTTGCGGCGTCGCTGGCTTCGGCCGTGCAGTTCACCAGCCCGACGGCCAACTCGACCCTGACCAAGGGTGACGAGTTCGAGCTGTCATGGTCCACCGTCGACACCGACCCGACCACTTTCAGCATCTACCTCGTCAACTTTGTCAACTGGCCTCCTCTTTATACCCCTCTGGCCTTCAACGTCGAGACGGCCGCGGGCGCTGCCTCGGTCAAGGTCCCCTGCAGCGTTGATAACTCGTGGGGTTACCAGCTGTAAGTCTCCTCCTCCTTTTTGTTAGCACTCCTCTGATCCGGACCGCTAGCAACGCCATCAACGGCACCAATGTCTATGTTATCTATGCGCAGACGCCCAAGTTCTACGTCGGCGGTGGTCCCTGCCAAGACACAACCACGCCCGAGCCGACGTGCGCGGCGCCTGCCACCGTGACCGTGACGGTGAGCACGACCCTCTCCCGCACCAACCACACCGGCAGCGGCTCCGCGGTCACGCCCGTCCCGACTGTCCCGGTGTCTGTGGTTCCTTCTCCTGGAAAGTGTCCTGACACGATTGGTTGGTCGTCAGGCTACGATCACCCCGTCACCCTAACGAGCCCGCCCCGTGGGCCCGGCGACAAGGCGCCCCGTCCTACCGGCAAGCCTGGCGCGTGGTCCAGCAAGGGAGGTGATTTCGCGAGCACCAGCACCATCTACTCGACCGTCTATCTCGACCTGTCCGAGGTGTCTGAGGAGGGGTGCCTTTGCTAGTGACTGCGGACTCCGGAGCGGTGTTCCGACTTGGATAGTCTTGGATATAGATGGGATATTGATGGAGGCGGTCGTTTGGGTGCTGAATACAACACTCTTACATGGGGGGCTCTGATGAGATATGATGTGATTGTTCTGGTGAAGCCCGTGTGTGAAGACGTTTTGAACAATGCCCATGTTAGGTTGTAAGTTTCTATCCCGCCTCGTCTTTGGTTTGTGAGAGCAGCTGATTACCCGCAGAGACGGTGACAAGTCAGTAACAGAGCTCGTTCACCTTCATAGCTTACATATCCAAGTGGTTCCATATTTGCATGGACAAAATCGTCTCCACAGACGGGCGGTAAAAGCGCCTGAGGTGTCGGTGCGAAGTCCATCCAGAGTTCATCCGGCATTTGATATTCATGGGAATTCAACGTCTGAACAGATATAAGGGATACAAATCGGTTACTTACCTCGCATCACCGATCAGATCTCCCTTCTCAACATGAACGCACTTGGCCCCCACGACAGATGCGGTGGCCGGCAGAAACCAATGCAGCGTCCTGCATCAACTGGTTAACTTGGCCTAGTTATTCCCGACACTATTTGAAAGATGAATTTAGCTTCTAATCAGCAGTCACTACAGTACTGACTTTCTAGTAGCTCTTCTTTGATTTATACACCTCGCGTACACAGCATACACATAGATAACTCCAACGTTCCTTTTTTAGACTTAGGATCCCGGATCATTGCCCGCATGCCTCGCAGCATTTATTACCGAGCATATAGTACCACGTCGGGAACTGCAAGGCGCTTAGGGACAACCCAATCCGGTCGACTTGTTTGCCAACAAGTAGATAACCGCGTCTGGTCTCGGTGTCCGAATTGATCCGGAGATCGCACCGTCCCCCGCTTCTTCCTCTCAACAGCCTCTCAAAATTTAACGTGAAACTACAGCTTTAGAACGGAAAATAGGATTTGAGCGAACCATTCACAGGTGTTGACGCGCTATAGGCTGTAACGGTCCTCACCCTATCATACGACTAACTACAGACGAGAGAGCTCAAGACGGGATGGTTCAGCTCGATGAACTCACGACGGGTGTACTGTCGATGAAGATGTCTTCCCTCTTAGGGCTAGCATTCGGCGCGGTATGCTGCCCTTTATTTACCTGGATATACGGCAGGATTTAACGTCTCAGGGCATCATCTACGTCGCTCTCAAAGCCATCTACAACCTCTACTTCCACCCGCTCCGCCATTTCCCTGGACCCCTACTACACAGGGCCTCTCCCATTCCGTGGGCCGTCGAGCATGTTCTGGGCATTGAGCCGTTCGCAACGCAGCGGCGGCATGACAAGTACGGACCGGTGATACGCATCGCGCCAAACCACTTGGCTTTTACCGACCCGGCCGCGTGGAAGGACATCTACGGGACTCTGGTTGGGCATAAGAGCGGCCAGCGCGAGATGGAAAAAGGCCGGGCATTTGTTCGGGCGCTCGACGACGTGGCGCGGTCGATTTTCAATGCCGACCGTGACGAGCACAGGCGGGTGCGGGGGGCTCTTTCTCGTATTTCTCTCTTCCATCCTTACATGCAGAGGCTGATCCAGGGGTAGATGGCTTCTCCGACTCGTCCCTCCGAAGCCAGGAGCACATCATCAGGCGGTACACTGACCAGCTCCTGCAGCGCATGCACAAGTTGTGCGCATCGGGGCCGATGAACATCGAGGCGTGGTACAACTGGACGACGTTCGACATCACGGGCGATCTGATCTTTGGGCAGACATTCGGCTGTCTGGCAGGCAGCGAATACCACCCGTGGATCGCGTACATCTTTGGGACCCTCCGCGTCGGGTCCTGGATGACGGTCTTGTCGTACCTCGGCATGCACGGGCTAGTACAGGCCATCTACAGGTACGCGAGCAGGGTCGGCATGGCGGACCTCAAAAACATGCAGGCATACACCGAGACCATGATGCGCAGCCGGCTCGCCGAGAAACGGGACGACGATCTGTTCGAGGGGCTGTTAAAGCACCAGGACGAGTGGGACATGTCGTTTGAAAAACTGTGCTCGAATGCATTCATCCTCGTGCTTGGCGGGAGCGAGACCACGGCGACAACGCTGAGTGGTGCGACCTACATGCTCGCGACGCACCCGGACAAGCTGGAGAAGTTGAAGACCGAGGTGCGTGGGGCGTTCAAGAGTGTGGATGAGATCAATATGGCGTCGGTCAACAAGTTGTCGTACATGCTGGCTGTTCTGACCGAGGCGCTGAGGCTGTATCCGCCTGTGTCGTCGGGGTTGTGCCGGGTCGTGCCGCCTGGAGGAGCGAATATTGCGGGACGCTGGGTAGCTGGTGGTGTAAGTTTCTTTTGCTCTCTGATCGTGACCCCCTGTTTTGTCTGCTTGTTGACGATAATTATTTTCAGACCTACGTCGAAGTCCAGCACTGGTCCATCAACCACAGCTCAGACCACTGGGCCGACCCGTGGGAATTCAAGCCGGAGCGGTTCCTTCGTTCGGAAGACAGCTCTGCAAAGAGCGGCGACGTGATCGAGGCTCTGCAGCCGTTCAGTGCGGGCCCGAGAAACTGTATCGGGAGGAAGTACGTCACCAATCATTTTCAGAGAATGAGGAAACAGCTAACAATGGACAAATCAAAGCCTCGCGTACGCCGAGATGCGTCTGATACTGGCACGTATCATCTATGATTTCGACATCAAGCTCGCGGACGACAGCCAGAACTGGATCGAGAAGCAGAAGGCATACATACTCTGGGACCGGATCCCGTTGAATGTGTATTTTAAGCCGGTTCAGCGATGATTTCCTTGCAGTCAAAGGGAGTGGGTGGGAAAGGGGTACGTAGGTGAAAATCAGAAAGTTCGCATTGATATTCTGTCTACTAGATACTAGACTACTAGTTCGTTAGCCCTTGGACATACACTCATTTTTCAAGTTTCAAGTCTTGAGATGTAGGTAACTGATATATCCAAGGCACAGAGTTAGTTGACTGACTCCACTCGCGGGGGGTATCCGGTTATTAGAAGGAGCCTGAACTCAATCATATCACAGAGGAAGTCATGAACAGTACGCTTCACGGGCTCGTTCTAATCGCCAAATAAAGCGCTAGTATGCCTCACCTTTTCAGCGGCCGCAGGGCACAGCCCGAAGGATTCCACAAGCTGTGTCTCGTGCAGCCAATTGGCAGGCCCCCCGACTTGGCGCGGACACAAGTTCCAGCTGCAGCCCCCATCGAGGCCCAACTCTCAACTGGCTGCCTGATTGGGAGGCAACCCCGTATTCCGGGTACCTTTAAACCGCGGCGACAACGACTCCGCACCTTTTCATCAATGTTGTTCCCGTGAGAGACACGCTATACAGTGTCACGGTTTGAATATAAGCGCTTCAAAATGAAACTCCTACACGCGCTGACCCGGCACATGCGGGATTTCATGTCGGACGAAGACATCCCCGAATATGCCATCCTGTCGCACACCTGGGGCCCCGAAGAGGTCACGTTCCAGGACTGGGAGATTCTGAGCACCGAGCCGGACCGGATCATGGCCAAGTCGGGCTTCCGCAAGATCGAGTACTGCTGCTTCCAGGCCGCGAGCGAGGGTATCGAGTGGGTGTGGATCGACACGTGAGCCCCCCTTTTTTTCATATCAGCGGGTTTATGAACTCATCTCACGCGAAAACCAGATGCTGCATCGACAAGAAGAGCAGCGCCGAGCTGTCCGAGGCCATCAACTCCATGTTCCGCTGGTACCGCAACGCCAAGATATGCTACGCATACCTGGCCGACGTGTCGGCGGAGGTGATCCCGGAGCACGACGAGCCCAGCGCCAGCATCGCCAAGAGCCGCTGGTTCACGCGCGGCTGGACGCTGCAGGAGCTCATCGCGCCCTCGGAGCTCGAGTTCTTCTCCGACGACTGGAAGAAGCTCGGCTCGCGCCAGCAGCTGTGCGATCTCGTCACGGCCGCCTCGGGGATCGAGCAGAAGTTTCTGTGTGGCGAGCCGCTGCAGACGGCCAGCATCGCGAAGCGCATGTCGTGGGCGGCGAACCGCCAGACGTCCCGCATCGAGGACATGGCCTACTGTCTGCTCGGTATCTTCGACGTCAACATGCCCCTGCTCTACGGCGAGGGCAAGCGGGCCTTCCGCCGTCTGCAGCAGGAGATCCTGAAAGAAAACCCCTACGACCAGTCCCTCTTCGCCTGGGGCAAGGTCATGTACGGCGACCCGCGCGAGCTGATCGACTCGACCGAGCGCTACCACAACCTCGACGTGTACGAGTGGGACGAGGAGGAGGCCAAGGACGTGCTGCGCGGGCTGTTCGCCGACTCGCCGCGCCAGTTCGCGTCCTCGGCCAACATCTGCCCGATCCGCAGCGCCCCGTACTTCTTCGACCCCATCCACAAGTCGACCACGCCGTTCACCGTCGGCGACGCCGTCCGCATCGAGCTGGGCGCGCTGTCCAAAACGACCGAGTCCAAGTTCTCGGCCCGCCATCTGAGTGCAGACCTGCAGGTCGTCCAGCCGCGGTCGCTGATCTTCCCCATCCTGCTCTGCAACTGCGAGGGCTCCGGCGGCGCCACCATTGTGCTCCCCCTCGTCTGCTGGGGCATGGACTTCTTCGGCCGCATCGGCGAGGTCTACATCCTGCCCAACGCGCTGAGCCTCTCGAGCGTCATCACGTCGCGCAAGCTGCTGCACATCGCGGCCGAGAAACCCCACCGGATCCAGCGCGGCGACGTGCTGGTGCGCATGTCCGGGCCCTCGTGGGACCTGTTCCAGGGTCAGTGCGCGATGCAGGATTTCCTGACTGGCTTCGGCAGCGCCGGCTTTGGGGTCGTGACCATCGCCGACGCCGTCGGCAAGCTTTTCATCTCGACCTTCTTCCTCGGCTTCTACGGCGGCGAGATCGGCTTCTCGATCCACTTTGCGCGCGAGGAAAAAGATTCTGCAGATCAACTAGGCCGCAACATCGTCTCCTTCTCGCCCATCCTCATCCGCGCCAGCGACGCCGAGCACATCTGCTCCCCCGGCAGGCCCTGTCCGCTCACCCCGCCGACGGGCCAGATCTACCACTGCACGAAGCACTGTCCCTGGCCTTCGCCCGACGATTCCTCGGTGAGCAAGGTCATGCGCGTCCCCGACGACACGTGGGAGCACCACGCCGAGGGGTTCCCGCCGATCAAGGTGCGCATCCGCCGCAAGCACGTCGGGTCCGACGAGGACGCCGTGTTTGATCTGGTGGATATCATGGTCCGTGACGCCGATGTCGATCGATACATGCCGTATCATGTGTGGTCGGCGTCCAAGACGCCGCTCCAGAATGGCATGAACGGGCAGGGGGGGCCGTATATGCAGCCCGGCCCGTATGGGCAGCCTTATGGACAGCCTTATCCGCTGCCGTATCGGCCGGGGCCGCCTTCATGACTGTGAGAAAGATGTGGTTTGTTTATGTGAATATGATATCCTTTGTTTATTTAAGAGATTAATTGCATGATTTGCGGAGGATTTGCGGAGGATATATGTAGCCCGGGGAGGTGCTATCTCACAACAGGAGATGATGAGAATGGATTTTAATTGATTTCAGTGGTTGGTATTTGGCTCTACAGCGCGGCGTTTGGAAAATTGATGAAGGGGGAGGTCATGGGGAAAGGTGAGATACCCGAGGGACGTCTACCCAACCCATCATTCGTTCAAGAGAACCATATGCTTTCCATGTGCGATACGATACCTCGACTATTGCTAGTTTGAAAATCCGGACGTGGTGGTGGCATCGAGTGCAGTTCGATGGCTGTGAGCGGCAGTAAATGTGAGTGGCAGTGAATGTGAGTGGGAGTAAATGTCCGTATGTTCGCGTGTATGAAAAAGGGGGGACTCGGACGATGGATGCAATCAAGCTTCATATTGACTGCCAAGTCCAATGCCATCAAAATGATCAACTTTCCAAGCTCTGGAGCCTGCCATGCTATAAATACAAGTAGCCATTATCCTATCAGGTACATCTGTACTGTCATAACTCATCAATTCATAATCTCATACCCTTGCCGGCCTTGATGCGTTCCGATCCCATTTTGATTCCCGAGTCCTGTCGATGATTCCCACGCCATGAACGCCTTTGAAAAGATTCATGCTCCGAAGAAAAAGTGTCATAGAAAGTGAGCTTCCCAGACGAGAACGCGGCTATACCACCTCTGCTGGTGGACTCGCAGCTAGAGAGGAGCCTGCTACGACCGCTCTGGGGGGCTCCGGTAGTCCCTCTTCGGCCTCCTGAACGCGAAGATCGATACGGCTGTTCGCAGAGAATAATCGTCAGCAAATGTTCCTCGAAGCTGAAATCTGGGATGCGGAAGGACGATATGGAGACGGAAGAGGATGCTTACCAGAGAGGGCAAGTCGCCGCGAAGCTGACAAGCCACGGGTCGATGCAGTGCGGATGGAAAATATGACCGCAATGCAACTGGCGAACATCGACCCCCGCCACGAAGTCCTCAGTACAGACGGCGCAAGTCTGCATGGCCATCCTCGTGCGTGCCTTACTCTCGGCCGAAGAGGCCTCGGGTGTCTCGAGGGATGACGTCGACCCCGACTGTTTCTTCGACGGGAGCCGACTCCTTGTTTGACTTTGGCGTAACCGAGAGGAGAGTGATAACAAGGTCGTCCGAACACGTCCGAAAAGTGTGGCCAGTGTCTCCTGGACCTCGAGACGAGGTAGTATCCTCCTCTTCTTCTCATCCACCGTCGTTGTCGTGCTAGGCTCGGTGTGCCCCCCGCGTCCCTCCTCTAGCCGTTCTTCTGACGCCGCAAACAAGTCGGGATCGTATTGCACGACCGGCATGGACTTCAACGACTCCTCCCCGGCCACGACAGTTGGTTGTTTCCTCCGGGTTGGCGGTGGTGGGACCTCGGGAGGAGCCCCCCTGAGACGGGCGAAGTAGCGTGTCTTCCGTGCACAGCAGAGCCCCAGGAGCAGGATACTTGGTATCACAATGATAAGAACGATGGCAATGGTGGTGCCCCCGGGTAGACCGCTGTTGCCCCCGCTCCCTGACCGTGTGTTGGACTGTGGTGGCATTTTGTTGACTGTAAACGGGTTGCCGTGTAGACAGAAAAGGGGGGATGAGACAGGTATTAATAAAGGGCCAAAATCCGGCCAAACACGTTTGGTTCGGAAACCTGTTGGAGCAACAAATACATATCTGAGTAAGCCCTGAGGTGTCTGTCATCAGGCCAAGAACAACCAAAAGGGCAGGGTGAGCTTGCCAAGGAATATATGTAGTGTATTACTGTTAGAGTTCTGAGGCCGGTACTTGGTATTTGGAGGCGGCCAACCAACATCTGGAATTTGCCGGGCGCTGAATGGTGCTTGGTTGGGGAAAGTGGCTGGCTGGTGCGCAGCAGTCACAGCGTGTCAGCTCGCCCCCGAGGGGCTGCAATGCCAGCAAACGCTGACGACTGGGCTCGATGCGGCCCGAAACAGACCCTGCGCCGGCCGTGACGGCCATTGATGTGCGTCCATCCGATGAGGCCGCCATATGCCGAAGCCGTGGAGGGTGCGGCCAGTCCGCCAATTGTCCTGCTCGCCTTGAGATAAATTTGACGTAACGAATGGCACGCCCCCGACGCCATCACACCTCAACAGCTGATGCATGCCGCCTCCGACACAGCTCCTAAACCTCACATGGCGTTCTTACACCGCATGTCGAGAGCCTCTCGCCTAGTCCGGACAATCCGCTGCGCCCTGTCGAATGGGGGACCGACAGACCGGCACATGTCTCGTCTGTTGTCTGGGGTGCATATTGATCCTGCTCCCAAGGGGCTGGCACTTGTACCCGTGGTCAAACCTGATGTTGCACTTTCCAGTTACACAAGCCAGAATTTGGCGCCACGGAGCCTAACTCGAGCCCTAAGCCCAGAAAGAGAGGTGTCAGCCACGAAACCTAACCCCAAGCTGTGGTATCGCGGCCGTCCTGTCTTGAGGAGGCAATTCCGTCTGTAAACGCCAGAGAAACCGAAGTGTCAGTCGCGCTGCTAGCGGCGCCGTAAGGCACGGTTCTTTTGCAGCATTGGCCACAGCAACTGAAACGCAGCGCTTCGACCTTGTACGCACATATGTTGCATATGTTGTGAAGATGGTGAATATCACGTCAGACCAACTCGCGCTACAGAGCCGCCATTTTGCCGCTCGCAGCCGCCGTCTTCACTGACGGTTCGTGCGGTTCTCGAAGATCAGCGCTTGGTCGGCCGCTGAACAGCTGGAATCGTATTCATGCCAGGCTACCACAATAAGCGGCAGAAGGATCTAGCCGTAGCCCAAACACTGGTCGGAGTTTGCGCTGGATGCTCCAGTCAACGCGTGTTCCTGAGCCAAGAAATGACTAAGACGAGTGTTCGCCAACACAGGCCGGACGCCGGCGGAGAATCGGCGGGATGCCCTGACAAATGTCGAGAACGCGAGGCTGAACGCCGTCGCGTGAAGGATTTCGTCGGGCCATGATGTTTATGTATTTGCTGGCTCAGAATGGTTCTGGAACCGACGCCACCGATGGGCTTCAGTCATCGGCCATCCCGGTGATGCAACAACGTTGCATCAATTGTAGCCGCAGTCATGATGGCGATGAGGTTTCCTTTATTGAAGACTGTCGCCGGCGTGCTTGTTTCGACCGAATACGGAATACCCGGAGATCAATTATGACGTTGCTTTCGATTGATGAGATCCGGGGATACTACCGAGCTAGATCAGGTACATTTGGGAATAAACGAAAAATTGAAGTTAACTAAATCCAGTCAGGTTGATGCATCATGGCGAGGATATTCGCAGTTCGTCGAAAACCGGCATTTATCGTATGTTGAAGTCGTGAAATGCTGTGGGAGTTGTGCTGTTAGAGTTGCGCTTCGGCCTAAGGCTTGTCGATGGTGGGGAGCCGCAAGCCCCGCGCCCCACTCTCAGGCCTTACCCCACATCGAAAGCGGGAGCTGCCTAGAATCATCCAATCAGGAGCTCGGATTCCCATCGAAAGACATCGAAGGTCTGGAGCTTTCCACGCGGTTTGCGCATCGGTCTCTGGATTTCTTCAGCTTCAGCCTGGCCTTTCTTCCAAACCTCAACGATCCAACGTCTCCGACAAGTCCCAAGAATCCTTTCGCCTCACAGATACTCTACCAACACCCCAAATCCGTCTCTGCGCTTCCAACATGTCGACCGCTGACGAGCTCAAAGCTCTTGGCAACAAGGCCATTGCCGCGAAGAACTTCGACGAGGCCATGTAAGTCAGACCACTGCACACTCAAATAGCCTCATGCGGCCGGCGCACTAATAATATCATAGCGACAAGTTTACCCAGGCCATTGCTCTCGACCCCGGTAACCACATCCTTTATAGCAATCGGTCAGCTGCCTATGCTTCGAAGAAGGAGTGGGACAATGCTTTGAAGGATGCCGAGAAGACGACAGAGATCAAGCCCGACTGGCCCAAAGGCTGGGGTCGCAAAGGCACCGCTCTGTTTGGAAAAGGAGATTTGCTTGGGGCGAACGATGCATACGAGGAGGGCCTCAAGCTCGATCCAAACAATGCCGGCATGAAGAACGACCTTGCTTCTGTCCAGAGGGCAATGGAGCAGGAGGCTGGAGCAGGTAAAGTTTGCTCAATCCAACCGAGATCACAATGTCTAACTCTACACAGGAGGCCCGTTCGGCGATCCTTCCGGTGGAATCGGCCAGATGTTCAGCGACCCCAATCTGCTTCAAAAGCTTGCCAAGAACCCAAAGACCGCTCCGTACCTCGCCGACCCAGCCTTCATGGCGAAGCTGCAGTCTATAAAATCGAACCCGAAGAACGCACAAGATCTCTTTAGCGACCCTAGGATGATTCAGGTTCTCGGCGTACTCATGGGTGTGGATATGGATATGGCTGGCGATATACCTGGTGCGTCTGGCTCAAGAGCAGAGCCGGAGGAGGACGTCCAGATGCCGGATGCGCCGGCCGCCAAGAAGCCGGAGCCAGCCAAGAAGACGCCGACACCCGAGCCTGAGCCTGAAGATGAAGAAGCTTTGGAAAAGAAGAAGGCAAAGGAGGCGGCCGACAAGGAGAAGGCTCTGGGCACAGAATGCTACAAGAAGCGCCAATTCGACGAGGCCATCAAGCACTACCAGGCCGCTTGGGACCTTTACAAGGACATTACCTACCTCAACAACCTGGGTGCTGCCTATTTCGAGAAGGGCGACTACCAGGCCTGCATCGACACTTGTACCAAGGCTGTCGAGGAGGGCCGGAACCTATACGCAGACTTCAAGATCATCGCCAAGTCCTACGCCCGTATCGGTACAGCTTATGAGAAGTTGGGCGACCTCACTAAAGCCATCGATTACTACAACATGTCGTTGCGTGAACACCGAACACCCGAGGTCGTCACCAAAGTCAGAACTGCCGAGCGTAACAAGATCGAAGCTGCTCGCAAGGCCTACATCGATCCCGCCAAGGCTGAGGAGGCTCGGGAGGAGGGCAACAAGAAGTTCAAGGAGTCAGACTGGCCCGGTGCCGTGGCGGCCTATACGGAGATGATCAAGCGCGCTCCGGATGACCCGCGAGGCTACAGCAACCGTGCTGCGGCATTCACTAAATTGCTTGAATTCCCCAGCGCCCTGGAGGACTGCAACACTGCCATCAAGAAGGACCCGAAGTTCATCCGCGCCTACATCCGTAAGGCGCAGGTTTACTACGGCATGCGCGAGTACAGCAAGTGTGTTGACGCCTGCACGGAAGCCCACAACATTGACAACGAGTATCACAACGGTGCCAACGCCAAGGAAATCGAGCAGCAACAGCAAAAGGCATTTACCGCCATGTATGCGGCGCGCGAGAACGAGACCGAGGAGCAGACGCGGGAGCGCCTGATGCGTGACCCTGAGGTATGTTTTACCGCGTAACTTTCGATTCTTACAGGCCGCTAACTCGATTCAGATCATGGGCATCATGCAAGACCCTGTGATGCAAGCTATCCTGCAGCAAGCACAGTCGGAGCCTGCGGCATTGGCCGAGCACATGAAGAATCCCAACGTGCGAACCAAGATACAGAAACTCGTTGCTGCTGGCGTTATTAGGGTTGGTCGGTAGATGGGTCTGCAGAGCGGTTGGCCTAGGTTTTAGTTGGTTGTGATCAACATTGCCGTCGACGTCGCTTCGGTCTGAAGTCATCTGGTACCTGTGAAGTGCACTGAGAAGTGAGTATAGTTGTGTGTATAGTAGGTTATGCGTGCCACTGCCCCTGAGGATAGGTAATACATCAAATTACACAAACCCAAACTATCGTCGCTGCTCTGCCATATTCAACACATCTGCTTGGGTACAACAACAATAAGAGAAGAAAATAACCTTGAGTCTCAGCTCGTCCCAAACAGCCGCTTCACCTCGGGGCTATCCTTGCTCACAACCAGGACCCCTGAATCGACAATCTCCTTGCAACAAGCCTGCCACCCTTCGGCGTCCACAGCCTTCGTACCCTCCTCAATGACATATGTAACAAACCCCTCGGCCACAGCATCAGCCGCCGTGCTCCTCACACAGTAATCGCCAGCCAGACCGACCACATAGACATGCGTGATGCCAGCGTCCCGGAGCACGCCGGCAAGCCCGCTATCGCTCACCCTCGGCGCCTTGAGCGGATCATAAAAGGCGCTGTACATCTCCACGCGGGGATCCGTCCCCTTCTCGATGATCCTGTCGAGGCTGCGGACGTCCAGCTCGGGGATGAGCTCGGCGCCGGGCGTGTCCTGCACGCAGTGGTCCGGCCAGAGGCGGGTGCGGTATGACTCGGACGGGTTGTACGGGTTGGTGATGGTCGCGAAGGAGGTGAATGGTTGCGCGCCGGGGTGGTTGGAGGCGAAGGAGATGTGGGATTGTGGGTGCCAGTCCTTTGTGCCGATGCGGAGGGCGAAGGTGGGCAGGGAGAGGAGGGTGTTTAGAAGGGGAGTTATGGTGCGTGCGTCTTTTACTGCTAGGGAGCCGGACTTTTTTAGGGTAGAGGTTGGGTTAGTGGTGGTGGTGAGGTGAGGGTCAAGGTGAGGTTGTGACGGTGAGTGTGTACCCATCGAGATAGGGGATAGGGGTCTGAGAGGGAGTACAGGCAGGGGCTGAAGAAGGGGAGGGGAGATATGAGTGGTACAGGGTTGCAGGGACAGAGTTGGTAAGACGTCGGACGGCGGTTGTATCGCCGGAATATCGACGAGAGTATACATGCCCGGTGGGTCTTGCGATGAAGCGACAGACTATAAACTTACAGGCGGGCAGAAGTCCTCTTGCATATCGACGACGATGAGCGCCGGGCGGAAGCGGGGTTCTGGTGTGTCTGCCATCGTGACTCTTCTCAATATCCCTCGCCGAGCAACTGGCTGATTAGCCGGGCTGTAAGTCCTGATGAATTTCTTTTGTATTACAACGAGGACACAATGTGACCATCTTCTTCCGGCTTGTGCTTCTCTAGACAGGTCCCAGAGGTTCCAGACCTTCACGCACCGTGGATGAGGGGCATCGTCCGATAAGATAAGCCAAGGGTTAGGGTTGAAGTGCCGATCACCATGTGCCGGCAGACCGCTCCACCAACTTCGCCATCTTTCGTCCCACCACTTCGCAACGGTGAAACCGCAGGATGCAGAGAAAATCCGGAGACATCCACAAGAAGCATTTCATCTGAAACAAATGCAACGGCTTTGGACATGAAGCTGTTCGGATCCCGAGCTCGCTTCCCGAACCACCTTCCAGACGAAGTTGGCCCCAGCTTCCTGTTTGCTTTAGTGTAGGTTCTGCATTTTGCAGCGCAGCTTTGCGATGCCAAGCCGCGATAACGTTATCGTCGATTGATTGCGCCCAGCCTCTTCTCGTCACCCATCCCGTCAACAAGTGGGGTGCAGGATAGGGGCAAGCGAAATCTACCGTGACAATGCGCTTCTGCCGTCCCGTTGTTGCTGCTGCCTTGGCCTCGCCAATTGACCTTGGTCGACGACCTGCCGGGTAACAAGGAACCTTTTGGTGAGGTCATTGGACCTGGCAGGAGAAAGAAAGGCGCGATGCTGGAGACAAACGACGATCGACGACAATATCAAGAAAAAAATTGGTGGGGGACAATCGGATCGGACCCTGGCCCGGCAGGGGAATCCGTGCAACGGCGACTTTGCCCAAAATGCTGACCGCCTCGACCCGAAGAAGAGAAATCGGGCTTCGGGCTTCGGCTCTCCCAACGAGCCTCATGACGACCCTACGGATCTCGTAGGGGGGGAAGAGGCAAAAAAGAGAAAAAAACGGCCAAAGGAAACACCAATAAGAAGAAGCAGACAGAGGTGTAAGGCAGTGATGCTGGTGAAAGAGTGGATCGTGAAAGGGGGGCTGTCGGGTCTAAGGACGAAATTTGGGAACCGGGGTCGCTTGAAAATGGGGCTGCTTCTGGAGCTTTCCCGCCGGGGCGGCCTGCTGCAAAAGAACGGCCGTGGCCCGTGTTGCCTATCGTGCGAAATTCCTCTCTTCTTTCTCCATTTCCCTGACGGTCCTCGACGCTGCCGGATTTCGAGCCAGTCGCCCAATTCAACATTGTCCGCCTCCTCCTGGGGCATTTTGCGACGGCAGCTGTCAACCTGACGGCATTTGCAGCCACCGGCAGCTCGTTCGATTTGCGCATCCGCCCACAGTCCCAAAACTTTCGCCGAGGCAGAAGGCCCATCCCACATCTACCGCTGGTGGCGGACGACTCTGGTGTGACAGCTCTGGCCTGCAGCAAAGTGACGTCCTGAGGTCCTGAGACAGCGCAGAGACCTGACGTCTAGCGCAAGCTTTCTGCCGCGGCTCCGTTAGCTGCCAATTGGTACTAGTAGGTAGCCTGTTCTCTATTCTAACCTCTCCACCGAGGATTCGTGGACCGCCTCCGACTTGCGGGATGTGCCAGCACTTGGAGATTCGCATTTCGGCCTGCCCGACGTGCGGCCACTCTGTTTCCTATGGCTTACAAGAATTTGTAGAAACCGGGCTACCACCCAAGCTGTCCGTTCGATGCGCCGCGCGTCCCGCTGATCCGCTCAAGCACTCCACACTCCTCACGATCATGGCGACCACGCTCGCGTCGAACCTCCTGCCCTCGCGGTTTAGGGGAGAGCAGCCCGCCTCCCAAGTCGCAGCGCCATCGTGGCTCAACAAGAAAGTCACGCCGTTCCTCCAGGCCCTCTCCAAGATCACATCGTCGCATCCGATCCACACGATCGTCGTCGTTGCCTTGTTAGCGAGTTCCACGTACATCGGATTGCTGGAGGAGAGCCTTTTTGATGCCACTCGGAGCGTGAGGAAAGCCGACTGGTCCTCGCTTGCCGAGGGCAGCAGAAGGCTCCGGGCCGGTCCCGACACGGCCTGGAACTGGCAAAGTTTCGACGAGGCCGCGATACCCAAGAATGCCGACCACCTCGCCCTCCTAACCCTCGTATTCCCCGACTCTACGTCCGCCGATGTGCCCGGCACACCTCCCCTAGTAGACACGGTGCCGATTCCTCAAAACCTCTCGATTCTGTCCCTGCCGTCGACAACAAACTCGTTCAATGCCTACTCCCAGGACAGCGCTCTGGCTTTCGCCGTTCCGTATGCCCAGGCGCCCGAATTTCTCTCCCTCGCACAAGAGATCCCGAACGAGATCCCCTCGCAGGAGGCGCACGAGACGGAGCAGCATGGCCGGGAGAAGAAGATGTGGATCATGAAGGCTGCCAGGGTGCAGACCAGGAGCAGTCTTGCCAGATGGGCGCACAACGCCTGGGACGAGTTTATGGACTTGCTCAAGAACGCCGAGACCCTAGACATTGTTATCATGGCGCTGGGCTACATCTCGATGCACCTCACCTTCGTGTCGCTGTTCCTGTCGATGCGTCGGATGGGCTCCAACTTTTGGCTGGCGACGAGCGTCATCTTCTCTTCGCTTTTCGCATTCCTGTTTGGTCTCTTTGTTACGACGAAACTGGGCGTTCCCATCTCGATGGTGCTGCTGTCCGAGGGCCTGCCATTTTTAGTCGTGACGATCGGGTTCGAGAAGAATATTGTCCTGACCCGGGCTGTGTTGTCTCATGCCATCGAGCACCGTCGGCCGTCCGACGCCGACGCGCCCAGGGCCGCCAAAAAGTCGGAGGGCTCCTCGAGCGTGATCCAGTCCGCCATCGGTGTTGCCATCCGGGAGAAGGGTTATGATATCGTCAAGGACTACGCCATTGAGGTTGGCATTCTCGTCCTGGGTGCCGCGTCTGGCGTTCAGGGCGGTCTGCAACAATTCTGCTTCCTCGCCGCCTGGATCCTTTTCTTTGACTGCATCCTTTTGTTCTCGTTTTACTCGGCCATTCTTTGCATCAAGCTGGAGATCAACCGGATCAAGCGGCATGTCGAGATGCGCAGGGCGCTGGAGGATGACGGCGTCAGCCGCCGTGTGGCCGAGAATGTGGCCCAGAGCAACGATTGGCCGAGGGCTGATGGCCAGGACCAACCGGGCACCACCATTTTCGGCCGCCAGCTCAAGAGCGCTCACATCCCCAAGTTTAAGGTTCTGATGGTCTCGGGCTTCTTCCTCATCAACGCACTGAACCTGTGCTCGATCCCATTCCGCAGTGCGAACTCGATCTCTGGCATCTCCTCCTGGGCCCGTGGCCTGGGTGGCGTTGTAACATCGCCTCCTGTTGATCCGTTCAAGGTTGCCTCTAATGGGCTCGATATCATTTTGGAAAATGCCAGGGCCGATGGCCGCGAAATTGTCGTCACGGTTCTCACCCCTGTCCGATACGAACTCGAGTTTCCCTCTGTGCATTATGAGCTTCCCGTTAAGCAGGAAGACGACCTGGGGGATCTTGGTGGCTACGGCGTTGGCGGCCGAATGGTCGGCAGTATCCTCAAGAGCATGGAGGACCCCATCCTGTCCAAGTGGATTGTTGTTGCACTCGCCTTGAGCGTGGTACTGAACGGTTATCTCTTTAATGTGGCGAGATGGGGTATCAAGGATCCAAACGTCTCCGAACACCCCATCGATCCTCAGGAGCTCGCTCGGGCCCAGACGTTCAACGATACTGAATCGGCCACTCTTCCATTGGGCGAATACATGAGGGCGACACCCCCACGGACACCGGCTGCTCCGGTGACGCCTGCGTTGACAGACGATGAGGGTGATCGTCTAGAGCCATCTGCCCCGGCACCCGAGCAGCCTACGGTTGTGCGCACCAAGGAAGAGATGGAAAAGATGCTAGCGGATAAGCGCGCCCACGAGCTGAGCGATGAAGAGATCATTGCTCTGTCGCTGCGTGGCAAGATTCCTGGCTATGCTCTGGAGAAGACGCTCAAGGATTTCACTCGCGCTGTCAAGGTCCGCCGGGCCATCATTTCGCGGACGAAGGCGACTTCTGATCTTACCAACGTCCTCTCCCGGTCCAAACTCCCGTACGAAGGCTACAACTGGGCACAAGTTCACGGAGCATGCTGCGAGAATGTCATCGGCTATATGCCGCTTCCCGTCGGCGTTGCTGGACCTCTGGTTATTGACGGCCAAAGCTACTTCATCCCCATGGCTACGACAGAAGGTGTCCTGGTTGCCAGCACCAGCCGAGGCTGCAAGGCTATCAACTCGGGCGGTGGCGCCGTGACGGTTCTCACGGCTGATGGCATGACGCGTGGCCCGTGCGTGACTTTCGAGACTCTTGAGAGAGCCGGCGCGGCCAAGCTCTGGCTTGACTCGGAGAAGGGGCAGTCTGTGATGAAGAAGGCGTTCAACTCGACAAGCCGATTCGCCCGTCTCGAGACCATGAAGACGGCTCTTGCCGGAACCAATCTGTATATCCGGTTCAAGACCACGACGGGCGATGCCATGGGTATGAACATGATCTCCAAGGGCGTCGAGCACGCGCTGAGCGTCATGATGAACGAGGGCTTCGAGGACATGGACATTGTATCGGTCAGCGGCAACTATTGCACGGACAAGAAATCGGCAGCCATCAACTGGATCGACGGTCGTGGCAAGAGCGTCGTTGCGGAAGCTATCATCCCAGGTGATGTCGTCAAGAGCGTGCTCAAGACCGATGTCGACAGCATGGTGTCGTTGAACGTCAACAAGAACCTCATTGGTTCGGCCATGGCGGGCGCCATGGGTGGCTTTAATGCCCATGCGGCGAACATCGTGGCGGCCATCTTTTTGGCGACTGGTCAAGACCCGGCACAGGTGGTGGAGAGTGCCAATTGTATTACCATTATGAAGAAGTAAGTCAGCCCCGCTGTGTGTGTGCAAGGCACTAGCTAACAGGTGTAGTCTCCGCGGGTCCCTACAGATCTCGGTGTCGATGCCGTCGCTCGAGGTCGGCACGCTCGGCGGAGGCACGATTCTCGAGCCCCAGGGGGCCATGCTCGATATGTTGGGAGTCCGGGGGCCGCACCCGACGAGCCCCGGCGATAACGCACGGAGACTGGCCCGCATCGTGGCCGCGGCCACGCTCGCGGGCGAACTGTCTCTGTGCAGTGCCCTGGCGGCGGGTCACCTTGTCCGAGCGCACATGCAGCACAACCGATCGGCGCCGCCGACGCGAACCAGCACGCCGGCGCCGTCTAATGGCGTTGTGGCGACGGGTGTGGATAGAGTAGGATCCAGTAACGCCCTGAGCGCGGCGGCTATTGAGCGCGCCAGGCGGTAATAGAATTGGAGGAAGTGTATATAGAGACCCTGTCAAGACGGTTGGATCGATGGATCGGCATCATGGAGTTGCGAGTGGAAGCGATGTAGACACTCCTGAACATGATAGATTACGCATTCTTATCGCTTACCTGGTGGTTTGGACAGCACGAGTGAGACGCGAAGACACGTGGGATGGAACGCCACCAACGTGGTTTGAGAGGTGACGCCATCTGTCTCACCTCATCCTCATACTGCCCTACCGACCTCATTTACATGGGATTGGTTTATCACTATTACTAGTATCTAGATAGCTGTGTCAGCAACGACCTCACCTCGACTACATAATGGAACGATGCATGTCGACCAGAGACACACACATGCAGAAGAAGTCAGCAAGAGAGGAAGGATGAGCTCGGCACGCGAGGACGATGCCGAGCCACTCAGTGAATGCTTAAGTCCGATGGTGTATATGCTAAGTCCGCCAGTTAGATACCCTATCCGATGTTGAGAAATCCATACATATTGCCAGCTTTCAATGTTATTATGTACACCACGTGTGTAGGTAGCTACTGGAGAGTGAAGGGAGAAACCATGCATGTTGCGTATCACCACTTACCTATGCCGGGTGGGTGGGTGGGTTGGGTTGTCTGTTAGGTAAGAGGGGAAGTGAGTAGTGAGTAATTATGTGGCCGCCGATCGGGGGAGGGGGAGGCTCCGGGTTTGACGATGGTGCGAATGTATCGGAACCCGGAGAGGGCCGGATGGCTGATTTGGCTCCTTTTTCGGGGCGGGAGGTGTTTTGTTGATGGTAATGAGGGGTAGGTTGTTCGGGATGCGCCGGTCGGTCTGGGTCTGGGTCTGGACATCTGGAGGGAGTGGTGGTGGACGGGTTGTTGGTTGGGTTGGGGGTGCGATCTCGCAGCTCGGATCTCGCGTTTATAAACAGATTTATAAGAAATGCAGAGGGAGGAACCGGGGGAGGAGGGGTAGTTGACGGTGTGATGCCGTATTTCCGTCATGATGGGAGGTTTATCTATGGTTTGGTTTGAGCGGGAAGTGGGGGGTGGTGACTGTAGTGGGCCAAAGAGCGGTGAGAAGAAAACATAATCATGGTTTTGTTGACGACTTGAGGGAAAATTCGACGGCGAGGAGGAGAAGAAGGAGGAGGAAGGAAGGAGGCTCGCTCGCTCGTAAATACGGGGATCCAAGATCGGTCTGCCGACTCCGTTCCGGCTCCGGGACGTGGTGGGTGCCAAGCACTGGCAGCATGGGGTCATGGATGAGGAGAGAGCGGGGGAATGACGGGCGGCCGATCCGGGGACTCGCTGCTACTTTACCCCATCTGGGCGAGCTAGCTTCTAGAATAAAAAGAAAGGCAAGGTAGGTAGGTAGGTACGGGAACGCACCGGCCTTTGCGACGCTGGTTTGTGTCGGTTCGCGTGTGGTGCCGTCATCGTTTGTCAAGTTTCTTTGGAGGGGGGCGAACTGCAGTGACTCCAGGTCAAAAAGAGAGGGGCATCCAGCACAGCACTACTTATTAGCTTGAAGCTTGCCAGCTTGAGATCCCAACTTTTAAAATATCGACTTTTCTTGGCCAAAGGTGGTGTTCACAAAGCTCGGGGAATTTTCGTCAGTTGTTGGAGATCCGATATCCGCTTACACGAGACAGCTCACACCAGCGTCTTGGGTGATCTATACGTCACGCTCCAGGGATTCCCGCTTGACAGGAAACACGACCTGCATGACTTGACGTTTTTCGAACCCGACCATTTTCGAAGCTTGGACTCGGCCGGCTGCTTTAGTTCGCAACTAACTCCTGCAAGTGTCGGGCGACTTGTCAAACCCGACGGGACACTGGCGTTTGACGGCTTTCTTGTCAAAGTTTTATCCGACAGACAGACAGACAGGTCCCACTCTCTTGTCAGTGTCACAGAATCACTTTCAACATAGCAGCGGCTGGGACGGCGGGGTGTGTTTTTTCTTCTCAGAACGCTGAGATATCAGCAACACGGAAAACGGGTTCGAGCATGGCCGGCGGCAGGCTGGAAAGGGACAAGGAAAGCGGCGGCCACCACCTGGTTTCGAGCGACGATGACGCCAGTTCGACGCGCGAAGAGAATGTCGATAACGAGACCACCCGACGGGGACCGTCCTCCCAGATAGCATCATCACCGACGCCGCCGGAAAAGCCAGAGCCAAAGAGAGATGCAACAGCAGCAGCAGCAGCGGCACCTGAGGAAGGCCGCACCCGGGCCGAGACGGCGCTGATCATCACGGCGCTGTCGAGCGCGTTGTTCCTGGCGGCGCTCGACATGACCATCGTGACGGTGGCGATTCCCACCATCGCGGCCGAGCTCCACAGCACGGCGGGATATACATGGATCGGCTCGGCTTACATGCTCGCCAGCGCGTCCATGGCGCCCATGTGGGGGAAGATCTCGGACATCTGGGGTCGCAAGCCCATTATGCTGATCGCTGTCGGCATCTTCTGGGTCGGCTCGCTCCTGTGCGGGTTGAGCAAGAATATGGGCATGTTGATCGCCGTGCGGGCGCTTCAAGGCGTTGGCGGCGGGGGTATTATCATCCTGGTGAATATCTGCATCAGCGACTTGTTCTCGATGCGGAAGAGGGGTGAGTTTTTTTTTTTTTTTTTTTTTTTTTTTGTTGTTTCGTACCGAAGAAGCGTACGGCTTGCTGACATGCATAGGCGTCTACTTTGGCGCCATGGGTATCGTCTGGGCGGCCGCTGGCGGCATTGGCCCGGTTCTGGGAGGCGTCTTCACCAGCAAGGTGTCGTGGCGGTGGTGCTTCTACGTCAACCTGCCCATCTCGGGCGTCGGCATGTTGATCCTCGCCCGCGTCCTCAAGCTCTACAATCCCCGGACGGCTATGCGGGAGGGTCTGGCCGCTGTCGACTGGCTCGGGTCGCTGTCGGTCTTGGGTGCTACGTTGATGGTGATGCTCGGCCTGGAATTCGGAGGCGTCACGAAGCCGTGGGACTCGGCCACCGTCGTCTGCCTGATTGTCTTTGGGTGTCTGATGGCGGTGCTGTTCGGTTTGGTCGAGTGGAAAGTCGCCAAGTTCCCTATTATTCCCATGCGACTCTTTGGAGTCCGGTCCAACGTGGCGTCGCTCCTCGTGTCGGCGTTCCAGGGCTTCGTTTTCATCTCTGGAAGCTACTATCTGCCGTTGTACTTCCAATCCGTCTTGGGTGCCACGCCCCTGATGTCAGGCGTGTATATCCTGCCCTACGTCTTGTCACTGTCGCTGGTTTCGGCAGCCTCCGGGGGCATCATCAAGAAGACGGGCCGGTACCTTCCCATGATCATCGGCGGCATGGCGCTGATGACTCTGGGCTATGGCCTCTTTGTCGACCTCGATCGGAAACCCAACTGGGCCAAGGTGGTTGTGTATCAGCTCATCGCCGGTGCCGGCGTCGGGCCCAATTTCCAGGGCCCCCTGATCGCGCTGCAAACCATGGTCGAGCCGCGCGATATGGCTTCAGCAACGGCCACGTACGGCTTCATCCGTCAACTCTCGACGGCCGTATCCATTGTCATCGGCGGCGTTGTCTTTCAAAACGGCATGCAGGCCCAGTATCCGGCGCTTGTGTCGGAGCTGGGCCCTGAGATTGCAAATCTCTTGTCCGGTGCGAACGCCGCGTCGAGTGTCAGTCTGGTCAACAAGCTGCCGGATCATCAGCGCGAGATTGCGCGAGATGCGTATTTCGACAGCTTGAGGACCATGTATATCATGTACGCCGTCTTCGCGGGCGTCGGCCTGATCTGCTCCTTTTTCATCGGGCACAGGGTGCTCAGCAAGCAGCACCAAGAGCACAAGACGGGTTTGGCTGCGATGCGCGAGGCGAGGGATCAGTCTGCTCAGGTCGTAGGAAGACAGCCTGACAAGATGCGGGCTGCGGACGAGGAAGAAGGGACGGGATTGGGATCCGATCCAGATGTTGAGAAGAAGGAGAGCAAAAAGAAGAGCTGGTTCATCAAGCGGCCGGCATTCTTTTTCGAATGAGGATTATTTTTGGGCGTACCCGAAGGAGATGGTTACTGTCTGATGATTGCTGTTGATACTCTCGTAACACCTGTATGCAGGTATGTAAAGCGAATACTATTCCCTTTGTTCATGGTTCTCATGGCAATGGCCTGGCACCGCACGATGGACAACACGTGCCGAAGACAGTTTTGAAGGGTCAGTGACATGATACCATGCAGGTGTCAGAAATACGGAAACCCAGCCTTACATGCATGCGACGCAGATGTGTGGCGTCTTCTCAACACCCCTCTGCAGAAGACTCTGGGGTGAAGGTGACAGCGAGCCTCGCGCTAGAACTTTAGGCAAAATAGCCCGACGTTACAGTGTCTTTTCTCCGTTGCGGACAGGTCGGGAACCTAGAGGACGGGAACCAGGTCGCCGGATTTCTTCTTTTCGACCTGGCCAAGAATCTAGAGGGAACAGGGTACGACGTTGGCATTTCCACTTGTCCGTGTGGACTATGATTAGCCAATGTCATGCGATGCGGGCCGGAACCGCGGAGGTCAACCAGGGAAGGAACGTCCTCGAGTTAGCCTGGTCGGCTTGATCTTGGCAAAGTAGGCAGGTACCTTGTTTCACACGATATTTGGCTTTGTTGCTCTTTCTGTCCTGGGTGAGACGGCGAAAAGTTCTGTTTGTTGCTTTGTCTTTCACCATTGGCTCCAACAACCCATTAACAGAGTTTGAAGATCGTGACAAGCTATCGACCTCAGCAACACGCCGTCACCGAGTCTTGGCAACATGTCGGCTTCCTCGGGCCCTTCCCGAAACCGAGACGCCATGCTACCCAACTCGCGATACTCCACCCGGAGGCTGAATGTCCGTCGTCGCCAGACTAGCTTGGACAGGACCGACGCCCGATGATGATATAACAGTCGCTGGCCCTCGAAAGACAACACCGGAGACGGACACAGCCAGCGGAATCAGCAGACAACCGAAAGTCATGAAGTTCTCGTCGTTGTTCTCTCTCGCCGGCCTGGCCGCCTCGGCCAGCGCAGCCCAGCTGACGCAGGTCACCAACTTCGGGGTCAACTCGTCCGGTGCCAAGATGTACATCTACGTCCCCGACCTGGTGGCGTCCAACCCGGCCGTCATCGTGGCCATCCACTACTGCACCGGCACCGCAAACGCCTACTACACGGGGACACCGTACGCGCGACTCGCCGACCAGCACGGCTTCATCGTCATCTACCCCGAGTCGCCATACTCGGGCACCTGCTGGGACGTGTCGTCGCCGGCCACGCTGACCCGCGACGGCGGTGCCAACAGCAACAGCATCGCCAACATGGTCCGCTGGACTTTGTCTCAGTACAAGGCCGACGCGTCCCGAGTCTTCGTCACGGGGTCGTCCTCGGGCGCCATGATGACCAATGTCATGGCTGCCACCTATCCCGATCTCTTCAAGGCTGCCAGCGCGTATGCTGGTGTTCCGGCCGGCTGCTTCTACACCGGCACGACTAACGGGTGGAACTCTACGTGCGCCCAGGGCCAGCAGGTTCACTCGCAGGATGTGTGGGCCAACACAGCGTTGCGCATGTATCCCGGGTACACCGGGGCGCGGCCCAAGATGCTGATTATCCACGGCTCGGCGGATACCACGATATATTCCCAGGTACGTTCTTCACGGTATTAGGTACTTACTAGATGAGATACATGGGGACTGACAAGAACAGAACTTCAACGAAACGCTCAAGCAATGGGCCGGCGTGTTTGGATACACGTACGGCTCGCCCCAGCAGACGCTCCCCAACAACCCGGCGGCCCCGTATACAAAGTATGTGTACGGTCCGAATCTCGTGGGCGTTTACGGGTCCGGGGTGACGCACAACGTGCCCGTCAACGGCCAGCAGGACCTTGAGTGGTTTGGAATTCTTGGAGGTAGTAGCCCCGGATCCACCACGTCGTCATCATCCCCGGCTGGCACTCCGACTTCTTCTACCCTGGTCACGTCGACTACTTCCTACACGGTGTCGGCCATTACTCCCACGAGCTCGCCGCCGCCGACTGGTGGATGCCGGGCCGCTAGGTGGGGCCAGTGTGGTGGGCTGGGCTGGACGGGATGTACGGTCTGCGAGGCTCCGTATACCTGTCAGTTTTCGAATAATTGGTATTCGCAGTGTTTGTAAACCAGCTTCGCTTTAGAGCGAGCTGATTGGATATTTTCTTGTATATACCTTACGTTCCCATCTTTGGACAAAAGACATGGCAAGTGTGTTATTAGCGGCCCCTTTTCATGGTCAGGATTGTCTTGTCATCATCTCAGTGTAAGGAACCTCCCACGATACACTGAACCACCTCTTCATTCTATCTCGATGCCGCTCCTATACAGATGTGGGAGGAGGAGCACTTGTCGGGCCGGGCCTCGCAGACCCTGTACCTACCTACCTTGCTCGTATTGTACACAACCAACAGACAAAAATAAGTAGCACGCTTTTAACCTCACTTATGTCCACACCCCGGTCGCAAACACGGCTGAACAATGTCCCAAGTTTAGATCCTCACTATCGGAAAATCACCCACACGACCAACGGCTTTTCGCTTGGGGCGGCTGCAAACCCGTTTGGTCGAGGTGCATCGCGCCGGTTCCGCTCCCCTGGGACCGGTTAAGCTTCTTTTGTGGTGCATTTCGCACTCTACAAGGGGGTTCTTTAGGGAAAATTAAACAGTAAAGAGCTTTCTTTCAGTGATGATCGTTGTTTACCTAAGCAGTTGTTCAAGTTCCGTACTGGAGATATTCGTTCTTTCTTGGGTTAACTTGCGCGATGTTCAGCAGAATGTGCCATTTCCCTCGAGTATCCGCACACGCAGACAAACCGTTTCGCTTCGCTGTGTAACCCCTAGAATACATGACGGGTTGCGTGGAGGGGTCACTGTCAGTATGATTTTGCCAGAATGTAGGGGATGTACCGAGATATACTACCAACGAGATTAGGGTCGCGGTGTTACCAAACGGTCGGTAAATCATCACAAGGGGGTTACTCTGTCGTACCTCGAGGACAAATATATCAGGGCACTTTTTTTTCGTGATTATAAAGTAGGTCGGTCATCCACCGACCACCGAGGATGAGTAGGTAATCGATTTCCTCACCTGAACAAGCGACTCTCCTCCAACGCCACGCCCCGCGGCTTGTCTGTGTGTGTCAAACAATCGAACCTTTTCCTACCTAGCACGGCACACAGAACCACCAGAACCACCAGCCATGTCTCCATCCAAAACCACCCGAATATGTCTCCATATCCTCCTTGCAGCCACTGTCCTAGCTAGAGTTGGGTATACCGCCCCGACAACAGGTACCTTTATCGACGACCACGGCCGGATATTCATCGCATCTGGTACGTTTTCCTTCCATCCTCACGCCATCACAAATCAGAAGTGCAAGGTCTAAAAGGGCTGGGACCAGATACAACTTGCTGCTATAACGCGGGCCAGTGTTCGCCGGGAACCAGGGGGGCGCCTTATGTCTGCTGCTACATAGACAGGGAGGTTTGTAATAGCGGGAGTCCGTTTGATAACTGGGTTGGCCAGTGTGTGCTGTCGAATCGGCCGTGGGCGAAGGGGGTTTGTGCGGAATGAGTGACCAAGGAAAGATATGTCATTGTGTGTTTTTTCTTTTCGTTGCATGGTGGTGTGTTTGTATTCTATTTTCTGGTTGGATGGATAGATGTCTTAGACATGTATATAACCTCATCAAGTCCTGCGGACTATCAGTCGGTGTATAGTGCGGGTTTTAGCGTCTTCCTGGTTCATTGTTGGTGTTTATGGTCTTACAGTTAACTAGAGTTTGAGATTTGGTCTTGGTGGCGTTATACGATAAATTATTCGGATACCTATACTCCGTATCTAGAGACCCGGATATCTCTGTTTTGCATCTTCATTACCAGTATGGCCCATGGCTGGAGGCTTGGGAGGGAAAGTCAAACAGAACCAAAACAACAAGATTGAATTAGGTCAGGCACTATCTGAGCACGCATGTACAATACATGGATGATTCTCACAACCTACCTCTCCTATATCTACCCAAACAGAAACGACAAACTTTTACCCCCGGTCTACACCACCAACCGCAAGTTACCCCCCCTCCACTCCCTCCTCTTCTTCTCCACCCTCACCTCACCCAGCCTCAACCCCCCCTTAGTCGACCCCTTCCAGCTCCCCTGCAGATTCCACACCTTCTTCGCCGCCTCGGCCGAAGTCCGCGTGGAATTACCGCCCGCCCCAGGCTGCGGGAACCAATCCAGCACGGCCTCGTCACCCTCGAGATCAAACGACACCCCACCACTTCCTCCCGTTCCCGTCATTCCATCATCCCCGACCACATCCAAAGAAAGCCGATACTTGCCCGGATACAGCACCGTATTCCCCGCGAGATCCACGCGCGCCAGACTCCCCAGCGTAAGCGCAAGCGACTTAAGCCTCGTCTGGCCCGGCCTGATCCGCCGGATGCGCGTATACGCCGCCAAAGTCTTGAGGGGATACGGCTTGGGCCCGAACTCGCCGGTGACAAACACCAGCGCGACGTAGTCCGAGGTAACGTTGCCGGTGTTCGTCACGCGCACGCTCGCCGACGCGAAGGGACAGGTGTCGGGGTATTTATACCGCGAAGCGCATCCCCCCAACAGCGAGTCTTCCTCGCCTGACGAGGAGGAGGAGGAGGAGGGAACGAGCCCGCCGATGCTGGCGTTGAAGTGCGTGTAGTGCAGGCCGTAGCCGAACGGGAGGATGGGTTTGTTGAACCAGCGGTACGTGCGTCCCGGCGAGGCGGCGTGCGGGCGCAGCGACATGTCGGTCATGGGCACCGCGTCGACGTACGAGGCTGGGTATTGGGTTACGGGCAGGCGGCCGGCGGGGGCGGAGCGGCCGCGGAGGACGTTGAAGACGGCGGTGCCGCCCGACTGGCCTGGGTAGCCGGCCCAGATTATGGCTGAGATGTTGGGGTTTGTGAGCAGTGGGGTTGAGTCGAGCTGGTCGCCGAGTTGGATTACGATTAGCGGCTTGCCGAGGGCGGATAGGGCGGTTAGCTGGGCGAGTTGGCCGGCTGGCCAGGCGATGGTTTCTCGGTCGCGGTCTGGGAGGAAGAGGAGGGGGTTTGTTAGCTCTGCTGTTCTTGTTTTTCTGGTCTTGCTACCCCAAGGAAAAGGGGCTGGCTGGGAAAAGGGGTGGGTGGATAGGAATGGAAAGAAAGCTCACCCTCAGATGCAACGCTCTGATCGGTTCCTCCGAAATACAGAATCACGTCGGCTTGATCGGCCGCCGTCAGCGCCTGAGTCACATAGCTTATATTCCACGGCCCTATCGGCCCCTGCATCACCGGCCCGGTAGCCGTGTAGTACGTCAGGTTGAGCTCGCGCGCCGCGTACTCGGGCGTGTGCAGATACGGCGGGATGCCGCTGTACCCGCCGAGCATCTTGCTGCCGCTCGACACCCAGTGGCCGATCAGCGCGACCTTCTGGCGCGTCAGCCGGCGCAGCGGAAGCGTCCCGTCGTTCTTGAGAAGGACCAATCCGTCGACGGCGGCCTGCAGGGCCAGGCTGCGCGCCTCCTTGGTGCTCACATCCGCCCAGCCGATGCCGTCGTACGGCCCGGTCGTGGTCGAATGGTCAAAGTACCCGGCCCTAATTAAACCCTCGTACAGCCGCTTGAGCGCGCGGTCGACCGTGGCCTCGGGGAGGAGCGACTGGTTGAAGGCGCCGACGATGTCGGTCAGCGGCGGCGAGTACGACACCTCGCAGACGGTGTCCGTCCCGGCGTTGAGCGCCACTGCCGCGGCCTCGGCGGCCGTAGCGCTGAAATTGTGCTCGCTCGGAAGAAAATCCTTGACGGCGTTGCAGTCGGTCGTGACAAAGTTGTTGTCGGCCGTCCAGCCCCAGTGGTTGCGCAGGATGTCGGTCATGAGGTACTCGCTCGCGCACGCCGGGGTGCCGTTCAGCGAGTTGTACGAGCACATGATGGACCCGACCTGGGAGTCGCGCGCGCACTGCTGGAACGGCGGCAGATAGTACTCGGCCAGGTCCTGGGACGTGACGATGGCGTCGAAGCCGTATCGGATCACGCCCTTCCACCGCTCGAGGTCGTAGGCGGCAAAGTGCTTGCACGTCGCGATCACCTTGCGGATCGCCGTGTTGTTGCCCTCGAGGCCGGCGAGGAAGGCCTTGGCGTAGCCTTTGATGCGGACGGGGTCTTCACCTGGTGTCTTTTTCTCTCGTTTTAGTTTTGTCTCTTTTTTTCATGTTCGACTGCGAAAAAGAGAGAAAATACCTCGTAGCCCCTGCCCCATCTCGGATCCTTGTACGGATTCACATTCGGCGTCCAGAAATCCAAACCCGCCAGTCCGGCATTGATGAAGGCGCGCGCCTCGGTGCTGATCACAGTCGCCACGCGGTGCACCAGGTCATCGTCGAAGGCGGCCGCCGTCGTGATGGTGTTGGGGAACGACGTGGCGTACGAGAACGGCGTCGCGCTGTTCTCGCTACTGCCGGCCCGGAGCCGGCCCGTCCGGTTGAACGTGACGCCGGGGGAGGTGGCCACCCCGTGCAGACCTTCGTTCCACCACTCGTAGGGGGGCAGGCCGATCCGTTTTGCGCCTCGGGCGTTGCTTTCCCCTTGTCAGAATCCAAGTCGGATACAGCAGAAGGGAAAAAACTTACTCGACTAGGTTGACCAGCTTCTCGCTCAACGTCATGGCCTGGACCAGCGCCGCCGCGCGGTCTTTGGGGGAGGCCAAGACATTGCACACGGTATTGTTGGACAGCGGACCCGTCTTGCAGTCGGGGAATTCAAACGCCGCGGCGGACGTGAGAAACAAGCCCACCAGGGCGACGGCGAGCGTCGGCGTCTTCATTTTTGTCCCCCTTTTTTTTGTTGCTAGCCTCTCTCTCCCTCGACAAAGGAGTCAGGACAGCAGCGAACAGACCGACGAGCTGGTACACGACGGACTGGAAACGACACAGGGGATTCCCATTTCTAAAATGCTAAAAAAGAAAAGGACATTTTTATACCTATATACGACGAGAATATAAGGTCCCTCAATTCACAGGGTGTTTATCTCGTCATGCCTCAGGTATATCAGACCCAATCTGTGCCTTCTCCATAGTACGCGCCGATCTTCCAGGGGTGGGTATAAAAGCAAACGCGCGTCTCTTTCTCTCTCTCTTGTTCCTGTCGATCCCCCATGACCCGTCTGCTATCTCCCGTGTGCGGATTTTGCGGGTTTCCAGAAAAATAGAAGACTACAAAAATGTGGGGTTGATGAACGGGTAAAAAGCGAAAAGACAAGCAAGATGCCAAAGTCATCAGGTACCTCCCTTATTACGTCGGCCGATCCCTTTTCTCAGTAACCAAAAATCGGCAATCTGCGTGCCTGGCTCGATATTATCCCCCCCTCTCTTTCCCTCCGGCACTGGTCGACAGATGTGGATAGCCGTCCGTCCGTTCAGCCCGACAAAGCCGGCCCACTTACAAGGCGGGAATCGCCCTTTGAGCCTATTGGGGCGGCATTGTGTCGTCGTCCCTTGCATGCGGAGAATTTGGGGTTTATCAACTGTGGAGAACCGTTACGCGTTTTTTTATTTTATTTCTTTTCCTTCCATTTCATCCCCTTTTCCTCTTTTCCCCTTTCTCCAAGTGATACAAGCGAATATGGCCGAAGGCACTTTGTTCCCGGATTGTTCCCGGACAGCGCAGACAGAGGAGAGAGAGAGGGAGAAGGGGGGGTGGGGGAGCAAGAGGAAGAAAAGGAGGGTCGGCAAAATCAATGCCGTGGAGGAGATAGACAGCCACACCGACTGTGCATGTGAGGCTCTCACCCACTGCCGAGACGAGACGAGAGATCCAAAATATCAGATTGGCTACCTTCGTATCGCTATGCTATTTCAGTGTTCCTGCTACAAAACTGTCCAGTGATTTTTTTTTCCCCAATGTGACTCCGCTGTTCAAAAGCTATACTCGTGGTTCTGCCGTTTGCCACAATACCTAGGTAGGTCCATGTAGTCATGCCTCTGCTGGAATAAAAGAACAGGTGAACCCCAACGCTGACCTCGAATCGTGTGTGCATGTCTGTTCCGTCAGTCCTGTTGGAGCCTAACCTTCTTTTTCTCTGGTTCCGGTGATGGACTATGCGAGTGTGGCCGCTTAAGGCCGGTTCCGGACATGGACGATTGCAATGGTTCGGGTTCTGATGAGCCCTGTGTCGGCAGCGACGGCTGTATTTCGGAAGTGCTCGCTTCCGGTTCCCTTGATATCGTCTGAACATCGGGGTCCGGCTCCTTGTCGAGTGAGTCTGATCCGGGGCCGGTTCCGGACGTGGACGATTGCAATGGTTCCGGTGCTGATGAGCCCTGTGTCGGGAGCGACGGCTTTATTTCGGAAGTGCTCGCTTCCGGTTCCCTTGAGATCGTCTGAACATCGGGGTCCGACTCCTCGTCGGGTGAGTCTGATCCGCTCTGCCCTTGCGACAGTGAGAGCAATTTCACCAGCTCTGTGAGCGCTTCCACCAGATCTGACTGTTTGATAAACTCCTCTTTAAGCCTCTCCCTCTCCATCTTCGGCCTGGACTTGTCCAAGATCGCGTTCGCCAGCTGTGTCTGCTTGTGCAACTCCTCTTTAAGCCTCTCCATCTCCTTCTTTGCCCTGGAGTTTTCCAAGAGCGGTTCTGACAGCTGTGAGTCTGATCCGCTCTGCGCTAGCGCTAATGAGACTGTTTCCAACCACTGTGTCTTTATCTTGAGCAACTCCTCTTTACGCCTCTCCCTCTCCATCTTAGCCCTGGAGTTTTCCAAGCGCAACTCCTCTTTAAGCCTCTCCCTCTCCACCTTCGCCCTGGAGCTTTCCAAGGGCGGTTCTGACAGCTGTGAGTCTGATCCGCTCTGCCCTAGCGACAATGAGAGCGCTTCCACCACCTGCCCTGTCTGCTTGAGCAACTCCTCTTTCTTGAGCGACCCCTCTTTCTTGAGCGACTCCTCTTTCTTGAGCGACTCCTCTTTCTTGAGCAACTCCTCTTTCTTGAGCAACTCCTCCTTAAGCCTCTGTATCTCGCGCAACTCCTCTTTAAGCCTCTCATTCTCCACCTTCGCCCTGGACTGTTCCAAGCGCAACTCCTCTTTAAGCCTCTCACTCTCCACCTTCGCCCTGGACTGTTGCAACTGTGCTGCAGCGTAGTTCTCAGCGAGCACATGAATAGAAGACCGAATAGAACCCGCCAATACTTGCTCGCTATCCTCCTGGCCACGGTCCGCACTGAGTTCACACGAACTTGTTGTCTGCCCTGTCGAAACACCGAGATCCCTCGCAGGATCGAGAGTAGCCGGGCTCAGTCCCAGAGATTCCTCAAGAACTCGCAACTTGGCAACACCGTATTTTCCTTTCAGAGCTGAAGCCGGCAGCTGTCGGAGCATACCAAATATATCCCGCGGGTCCATTTCGAGTCTGCTTGCGATGGAGTACTGCAGCTGCTGAAAAATCTGGTGGGGGCTGGTGTGTTCCGTCCTCCCGCCAGCTATTTCCGATCGCTCTGGTCCCGATGAGCCTGGCTCGCAGACCGTCGGCTGTTCTCTTCGTCTCTTTTCGAATAGCTGCTCTCCAACAGCTCGAACCAATCCGTCATGATCCATCGCCTCCAAAGCTGTGGGGTCCAGGTCTGAAATCACACTCTTCACTTCCAGCGGATCCACTCGCTCACCATGCTTGTCGATGAGCAGTGTTGCGATTGCCTCGGCTCTTTTATCTTCGTTGGAGCTGCTGTCTGTCGGCCTGTCATCGTTTGACTTCGACCGCTCTGGTGCCGACCCCGGTGCCGATGAGTCCCGTTCGCGGGCCGTCTGTTGTCTGTCGAGCGATAAGTGCTTTTCAACGGCTCGAACCTTGCCGTCAAAATCCATCGCCTCCAACGCTGTGGAATCTAGCTGTTGTAGTGCCTGCTGTACTTCCAGCGGCATCACTTGTACGTCATGATGCCAACCGATTACACTTGCGATTTTCATCAATAGTCTATGTTCCTCATGAACAACGAGTAGCTTTTCTTCACGATCCATCTTTTTAACAGCCGTGGGATCCATCTTTGAAAACACATTCTTCACTTGCTGCTGCTTTACTGGGTTTCGAAAAACATACTTCGCATTGAGTGCTGCTGCGATTGCGTCTGCTCTTTCATCTTCGTCGGAACTGTTGTCTGATTCCCGGTCATCATCGTCTGACTCCGATGACTCGGATGATTCCAAGAATTCTGGGTCAGATTCCGAGATAGGAATCTCCCCGCCGGTATTTAAGGAGTAAACGATTCCTAACTTGTCATAGTCGTCCATCTCTGGAGTAATAAGGTCCGGAGGCAGGCTCTCAACCATCGCCAACACGGTATCGGGATCAGCGTCCATTATTCGTCCCGCATATTGCAGGCGGGCATTTGCGGCCCGAAGCCGCCGACTTCTAGCAGTAGGCTTCGACTCATCCGGCTTGTCAGTGCGGCGGTCCACGTTCTCTGACTGTTTTTCATCGTCATTTGACTCGGATCGCTCTGGTGCTGCTGATGCCGGTTCACATGGCCTGGGGCCGGTTGGTGCTGTTTCGCCGTTGTATTCGTCGCCTAATTGAATTGCAAGTAGCTTCAGCTTCTCAAGAGGGTCCAGTCCTTCGGTGGCTCTCGCGTCCATGGTGGAATACCTGCGGCACACTTCGCCTACACTTACTTCCCGACCACTTCTCATACTGAGGTCGGATGCGATGGATTCCGCCGTTGCTTGAAAAGCTGACACGGGCACATTTGATGATGATGGTGATGCAGATTTGCCAGAATCGAGGTTAGGAAAGTCCTCGCCGAAAAGACACGCGTGAAGGAGTCCCAGCTTCTCATAATCGTCCATATCTGTAGTTTCGTCCCCAATAAGCTCGCCATATTTTTCCCACACGTCCCCAAAACTCAGGCCGAGCTTCTCCATCAGATACATCATCCGGTCGTCGCTCTCCCGAGCCTGCCGGGACACGACATCGGGGACATGCTTGTCATGGTGGAGTGTCTCCGACGGATCATCGTGGCCATGATGCTTCTGTTGATCGTCCTTCTCTTCAGGAGGATCTGCCGGTTGCTCCGTCCCGCCGGATGGGGCCAGGGGTTGGCCAGCCTGGTCGGCCTTCCGATCGACCATTTGAATGTCGAGTATTCCTCCCTGCTGGCTGATCATGCCATCCATGCTGTCGCAAGCTGCAGTGGCGGCGTCCCGGTCAGCGGAGAAGACCGCGTAATACCAGTATCTTGCATATTTGTTGGGCGGACCCAAAAATTCCTGTGCAAGACATAGGTCGCTGGCAACGAACCTGGGGGTAAATACTCATTTAGCCCATGGTCCTGAATTTCGAACGAACAACAGGGGTACTTACGAGGAGGTTCGCCAAAATGATGCAAAGAGCTGGCGCATATTGAGCTGATGTTGAGCTTGGGATGATGGCAATAGACCGTGCACCACGAGCTGGGGGGGCGGGAGCGGGTTAGGCGGTTTTGTAGGCCCTGATGGAGGCTGGAACTACCAGATCGGATCCGCAGCAAGACATATCGCCGGCGGCCACGAGTGAAACGTACGCGTCCCGGGCTTCCTGTCCGACCTCTCCACCAATGATTTGAGGCCGCGCATGACTTCCCTGGTCTTTTTGATGTCGCCGCCCGTCTCGAGGTGGAGGTAGCGCTGGTGGTTCGAATCCGGATATTCGTCCAGAAACGGATTGAGATGGCGGAAACGGGTCCAAAGCCACCCGGCGATTTGTTCAAATTGCTGGCGCTGGGCCGCTGGACCCAATGATATGACGACATGGCTGTTTCGCCTGCCCACACACTTGGTCTGCTTGCAGGACTGAGGAGTAGAGGCCCTTTTTTTCGGCCAGACCTGGTAGCCGCCTTTCTGTCCCGCCGCGGGATGGAAGTATTGATAGTCTTGCATGACGCCGGAGCACGCCCCGGAGGCGCCGGAGGGGATGGAATGGTCAAACGCAGGGCAGCGGTGATGAGCTGCGTCGATGCTGGGTGCGTGGGGAGGGAACGGGCGGGTCAAGATAATGCCCTCCAGAAGAGATATGGTGCCGAGCGGAAGATGCTGCGAAGGCGGTGTTGGAAGAGAGAGAAGACTCCTCCTTATTAATAAGTTGCCGGGAATGGCCACCCATGTTGGGAGGCTCCCGTGCTCGGTCTTCCGCTTTCCCAAAGGAGCTCTCCCATAGAAAAGGAAGCCACCCCGGTCGCTGCGGACTTATCTGCCTTTCCGCCCAGGCTGGAATCTGGGCCCTCTTCTGTGGGCTGCGATTGCTACGAATTGACCCGGCGAATTACGCCTGTGCTCGAGGACCCAAAAGTCCGGGTCGCGAGTGTCGCTGCTCGCTATACCGTTCAGGCGTGTGGGAGAAAGTGGAGAAGAAGACGGGCAAGAGACGAAGTCGGTCCTGCTGGAGGAGCATATTGGCATGTGGGAGTGCCTTTACCTCAGGGTCAATGAGAAGTTGCTCAAGTGGCACTGTGGCAGGTGGATGTCGGCCCGGAACTGCCATTACGTGGCAGCGGGGGCATATCCATGAAAGGAAGCGGCAAGTCTGATTTCTCTTCTGACGCTGGACCCTGAATCATGGTTGAGATTTACGGCTTCGCCGGCTTTCATGTGTTTCATATGTAACAGTGACAGCTCGGATAGGAATTCTGAATGTTGTGGAAGCAACAGGTTTGAAATTTTTCAGGTCCCGGCAATAACAAGGGGACATATCTATGAGGGCCATGACGAATGGTTTGGGTGGTTGCCCGATAATCCCGATTCCATCCAGGACCTTGCTTTGAGATGTCTGATGTGAAGTTTGAATAAACTTCGAAGTTCCTTTTCTTGTGAAATTCACTGTGAACCACCCCACCTTCGCCAGGCGGGTCACATCATCCACTAGGTGGCCAATAGGAGTAAACTGTCCGGCGCATTCCGCTTTCTGTCCAGCCATGCAGGCTGACGTCAGGGCTGCAGGGACCAAGTGCTTTCGCTCTGCAATTGTTAGCAGCCTAGTGTACGGTCCGCACTCGACATGCTAACCGACTTGTGCTGCTCGTGTCATGGCGCCCAACAGCTGTCAGGTCCCTCGCTGCACAGGACATCCCCACAGGGTCGCGCCTGGTGCAGGCTTGGAAAATCAGGGTCCTGCCACGCCACAAATCCCCGTCCCGACTGGCGGTCCATCGCCAGCCCACGGTTACCGCCCTACCGCTGGCCCATACGTGTACCCCCTCAACTTTGCCCACCAGCGGATCCCGCCGTCTCGATGCAGCCCTGAAATATCGGGTTTCTTTAGAATATATATCTTGCCCTTCCCCGCGCTTATCATGCAGTTAGTAGGACGCAAAGATGACGCAACTGGGTCCTGTCGCGTGCTGCCCGAATTTGTGATAAGCCGTTCCTCAGGTACCCCTTGATGACCCCGCGACAGCAACATCCACGATCGATTGCTTCACGACAACCCCAGCGCGCCGCGCCCTCGACGGATTGGCTTGCTAGAGCCCCCCAATTGCCCTGCCGGACACACGAGTGGCGGGCTTTTGAGTTCGTCTCGGCGGGCGATATCGCCGGAGCCACCTTTGGAATTTGGTGACGCCGGCATGGTCAGTATGTTGTATGTGTCAGAGACAAACATGCATTTCTATCTGTTTCGTCGCAACTGCCGGGCTGGTTTGGGCTGACTATGGAGCCCTATAGGCGCGAGCGAGACGACTTCTCAACCCCAGGGACCAAGCATGGACCCTCCGAACCAGAAGCAGAGCCCGCCCTTCGATCACGTCGAGCCGCAAAGCGAGACGGGTTACCAAATCCCGGGGCCGACGGGCTCAGCTCCCATCGTGCCCGACTCGACCACTAGCTACTACGACATGGGCACGCTCGGCATCTCTCCAGGGATCACAGGGCCGCCGTTCGACCAATATCCCCTCGGCCCACTCGAGACAGTCCGATATGACGCGGTGGCGGCTCATGTCACATACCCCCACCCACCTTTGGGGGACGGATATGCTTCGCCGTCGCTGGTCGGAACACAGTCGCCATGGCCGGGGATGGGAGTCCAGCCGTCATGGACGGGCGGAAACTGGGGCGACTATCGCTCGAGCCCAGGGGAGGGAGACGGCGCCGTCTACGACTACGAGGTGGACTACTTCCAGGCCGGCGACATGGCAGCCTCGCTCCCCTACGGTGCGGCCATCGCCAACGGCACATCCAGCACCGTCTGGGCCGCTACCTCGCCGACCAGCGCTGGCCCGCCGTCAATCTCGGCCGCCCACAGTCAATCAACCGGCAGCACCGGACCAAGCTCCGACAAGGGTAAACGGAAGCGCGGTCGGCCGCGGCTGTACGACGACGACGGCGTCCCGCGCGTCCGCGCCAAGCCCGGTCGGCCACCCGTGTATACCATTGAGTCAGAGTCGTCGGCGTCGTTTTCTCCAGAATCGCTGCGGCGGCCGTCATCACTCACGCGCCCCCCGCCGTCTGCCACGTCGGCCAGCTCTGCGTTCGGGTCTGGGTCAGGATCAGGATCAGGATCAGGATCAGGGTACGGTTCGAGGTCGGGCAGTTCGCGTGCCGTGAGCTTTGCCCCGACGGCCCCATCGGAGGATCATGAGGAAGGCGATGAGGAATTGTCGATGCGCTCCTCGGTCGTGCGCGCACGAAACAAGGCGGCCGCGGCACGGTATCGTGCCAAGACGCAGCAAGCGATCGCCATCATGGAAGCAGAGGAACGCGAAGTGAGGCTGCGGCGCGATGCGTTGTTGGCCACGGCTGGACGGTATGATGTCCTCTACGCAATACCACTTGTGAAGGGTGATGCTAACAGATCAACAGCCTTCGAGACGAGGTCTTCAAGCTCAAGAACGAGGTTCTTTTGCATGCTGATTGCGGGTGTCCCCTGATTTCCGGGTATCTGTCGGAGGCTGCGCAGCGGGCGTACGCGTCACTTGAGGAGGGGCAGTCTGCGTGGATTGGCCAGGTATCGGCCGAGGGGCAGGTGACGAGAGTACTTCATGCCGAGGAGTGTCCACAGAACCTGCAGGCAGGGTGGGATGCGATGGCGTATCTGGGCATGATGCCAGCAGACGCGGTTGGTGGTGGGTATTCGGAGAAACCACCAGGCGGGACGGGGCCCGGGTACACTGGGGATGGCAACGAGGGTGGATAAACAGTTACGGTTGTGAAAGTGCTTGAATATTTGAAGAACCGGGGAGCGAGCGATGAGTAGCTGATAATGGGATGATTAGGCATGGCACTGTCCTTGCCCAAACCCTCGTGGTTATGATGTCCCAGGGCATGTGTCGAGGACCAAGAAATATACCTGGATACCTGATTATGAATTTAATATATACGGCCGCCATACAAACCTTTATTCCCGGGTGATTGATGGCCGGGGTTTAGCGTAAAGGTTGCTGAAGGAGCAACATGGCAAATCGAGATTGAAATGGCCAGCTGATGCAGGGCATACCTCGAACAGGAGTATGCGGTCCCTGTATGAACTCTGGGCAGTGCTCTAATGGACATAACAGTTGGAGCGTTATAAGGCCGTAAAAAGCGAGGGCTCACTAATGTCCTGCAAGCGATGTGAGGCGGATTCATAGGAAACTGGTATCAGCCACCTAGGTAGGTATGTACTGTTGATTCGCAGACGGTTCTGATTAAGGTATTGGACCTAGTGAAACTTGATTTTCGGATGGTAGAATTCATCAGTATCAACAGGGTTCTCAGGTAGGTATTGAGCTATGTAATACGCTTGTCGCTTGGAATTCCGCACCCGGTAAGAAGAGGACTATGGCACCGGAGCTGGCTTCCGGGTCCCGGGGTCATGTAGTACTAACACCTATGCTAGCCTGTCGAGTCCTCAGCCTCGTCTTATCCACATGAATTCCGTATTTATTTCAACGCCAGCATGGCTTGGACGGGTCGGTTCCATACCTTCATTTTTTATTGGGTGTTTCCAGTTGGGATATATGCATTCACTCTGGTCCTCCATCGTCACTTGCGGGATCAGGTTGGATAAGGCCTCCAAGGGTTTTGTTTGCGCCTCGCGGTGTTTGGGATTCCAGCTCTCTCAAACAGTTCATAAAGATTTTCTTGGCGTGATATTTCTCTCTGTATCTAATTGGATGACTAGTTCTGAAGCCCTCGCAAATACTCGAGGCGGGCACTGGGGGCTCCCGGGCCGGGGATGTCGTCGTGAATGGCTCCAACTCAACGTCGAGTAGGAAAACCACTGTCAAACCGCCGAGCCTTTCAACACTCGGCGCTCATCACGGAGTCACGCTTTGTCGCCGGAGTTAGGGCATATGCAATTTTGATGCCCACGTTTCTTTCCTTTCTTGGGATTCTTCTTTTCCGTAGTCAGCAGAAACGTGAATCTTGAAGTCTCTCGCCAGAAGTTTGTTTTCACCACCACCACAAGATTGATCCGTGAGAACCTCTTTTACTTTTCACATCAGTTCCGGCTGAGAAGAAACTTCCTCCCTTATTTCTTTCTTTACATGTCTATCCAGCTCAGTACTCCAGCCAAACACTGATTTCATTCTCCTCCTCCTCCTCTCCACCGCCCTATTTGACATTCCTCAAGTACCTAGGTACCTAGTGAGGTTGACTTCGTCAGTTTACCATCAACCGTCAATCCGGAGCAGAAAGGTTAGTAAGTCTTTACCATCTTTTGGCCTTGTCCGCAATTTTCTCTGTTCCTCCGCACACCTTCTCTTGTAGTCTTTGTTGATTCTGACTCTGTTCTCTTCACCAGCCAGTTAAGCTCAGCAAGATTCACCAGGATTGCCTCCACGACCCATTTTAACCACACCAAGACCTCCTTTCTCGAGCCTCGTCACGGCTTCCTTCTTCGATCTTGATTACCAAGATCAGCAAACGCAGTCTACACAAGTAAGTGCCTTTCTATCTCAGTTCTTTCACATTCTGTTCAGTTGGTTACAGTCGGTCTCTTGGTCTTCCTCTCTACCTTATTACAATCTCGGTATTGCTTAATTGCAAATGTTCCAAGTTTTTCCATAAGCCACATACTTCCCTCGTCTTCCATTTCATCCAGTTTTCCCTATCAGATGACCAGTTTGACATTGTTTACCTACCTCAACTGTCAGCCCAGCTGGTAAGAGAATACACGTCGGCCTGGTTCACTCCCACCGACCTTGTCATGGTGCGAAGTCTAAATCTGCCTGGTTTCCAAGGCCCCCTTGCTCTCTAGATAGGTAGAGACCACTTGTCTATTGTCACCTACTCTCTTCAGGCCGCTCCCGCCTTAACAAACTGAACAACCTGTTTTACATCTTGCTAACTGTCCATCAAAGCAGTCCGCCAGTCCAGCCAAGCGTTCACGGTAGCCACGATGCCGCACCACACCATGTCCGGTAAACTCTCTATTTCTTTCCTAGACACAAGCAATTCGGAACTAACTACATCAAAGGAACTGATCAGGACAAGTCGGTTGCCCCCGTCTTCGCCATGATGTTTGGTCTCACGTGCCTCGGTCACGTTTGGCAGTGCTTGTAAGTCATCCCCTGCTTCCTTAACTCATGACACTTTGTGCATGATTCCATTTTCATGTCTTCACCGTCTCCTGCAGCCTTCTCTTCTGCTCGATTTGATACGTCTCGGTGTCAAGAGTCGACAAACCCGATATTTCTATCCTTTTCATTTAAATTTCACACAAGTCTCGTCTGATATCCTCGTCATACCACATATTAACTTTGTCAATAGCTCGTACAGGACCCTCAGAATGACAGGGAACCTGGTCCTTGGCTGTGCGCTGCTCACGGCGGCCTTCTCGATCCGCGCCATCCTGCCCGATGGCGTGCGCAGTGGTCCAGTCTTTGCAGCCAGCACTATGTTGGCATACGTCGCTCCGTAAGTGTTCTCACCGGGCGTTTCGTTTCTTCCTTAGCCCGCGCACATCATCAACTGGCTCAAAATCTCGCCTGGCAATTTTTTCCTCTCTGGCGACCTTACAAGTTCAGAAAATCAATATCGGAAATCCCGCTCAGTGGGTGTTCACACCGGTGTCTTCTACACGCGTTAGGTGTAAAGGTTTCTCCGCCAGCCGTCCTGATGGATGCTGTTGGGATATTCGCAGCTGTTGCTTTCAGCATATTCAATACTCCACAAGTTCAAGCATTCAGGCCACACTTTATTGGTACAAATAACCACTATAGAGCTCCCTCTCTTTGACTACAGCACGTTACTTGCCCCCCTTGGGCCTTTCCCCATTACAATCCCCAACTTCAACCGCGCTTTCAAAATCCACTGCAGCCTCATATCACCCTTCATCCACACTATTAAAACCACATGCTAACAAGCTCCCTCTTCTAGCCCCGTCTTCCAACTAGCCAACTTCCAGATCCTGGCCCGCGCCTTCCACTGGATCCCCTACTGCGCACCAACCCATCCAACCCCCCTAATCCTCCTCACCTTCCCGCTCCTCGCCGCCACCATCCTCCTCTCCGCCGGGGGCATCGCCTTCCCATCCTCCTCCTCCTCCTCCTCCTCCTCCTCCTCCTCTCCAAATGGCACAGGCACAGGCACAGACACGGGCAAAATCCTAACCCAAACCTCCCTCATCGCCCAGCTCGCCACCTCGACCATCTTCGCCGTCCTCCTCCTCCTCTTCCACCGCCGCTGTGCCAAAGCCCGCATAGCGCGCACCCCCCGCGTCGCGCGCCTGCACATCTTCCTATGGATAACCACCGTTTTTCTGGTAGCGCGCACGGCTGTCCAGATGGCGGAGCACTTCTCTTATGCCGACGACAAGGGAGAAGACACCCTCCTCGACACGTTCCTTGTGCTTCTGGCGGGGGTCATCTGGGCGGTTTGGCATCCTAGGATGTATCTGCCCGCCACGACGAAGAGGTATCTCGCGCAGGACGGGCGGAGTGAGGTTACCGGGCCGGGGTGGGAGTGGAGATGGGAAGGTGTGAGGGGGGTGGTGCGTTTGTTCGGGGGGAATGTCGCCGGGGACGATAATGGGGGTGTGGTGGCGCAAAGGCCTTTTTGGGAGGAGAATGGGTTTGAGTTGCAGAGTCGGGGTTAAGGGGGGTTCAGACGAGTGCGCGTGGGCTGGGGTTTTGTTGTGCTTTGGGAGGTGGGGGAGTTTTTGTGTTTCGGTTCTCGGGGTCTGGGTTTGTTCTTGTGGTCTTTGGGCCCCTTGCTGGGAAAGCTTGTGTTGCCCTCGGCTTTGAGAATCTTTGGCGGTGATGATACCCTGGGATGAGTTGGGTGGTGTTAGTTTGGTAGTTTATCAGGAAGCGGCGTTTAGATTCTTTCGTGTTGTGAAGACCGTGCTTTGAGGTACTAGGCCGGCTTTTTAGACTTCGCAGATGTGATAAAGGGCTTCGAGTTTGTGCTAAGGGCTTTAGCACCTGTGATAGTGGCCTCCCCGTTTTTACTAAGGCCCTGGAGTTTGTATCAAAGACCCTCGTAGTTAAGGTGAACGCCCCGAAGGCGACGCTGTGCCCGATATCAAATTTGCTATGCCCGAATATCAATTCTTCAAATTTCAAACACAAACTCGTCGAATCAAAAAGCATCAGACGAGATAAATTGAACCATTATGAAGGTTCCAGACAATCTCCCTTGCATAAAGTGTGTGCTATCTCCCAGACTTGCAGATCCGACATGACGTCCTTATCGCAGCCAACTAGTGTCTGAATGAATACAAAGTCCCCTCTTCATACCTACACAAGACAGGCTGCCCAACCACATTGCCGCGTCGGCAGGCTGCCTGGAGCCTCACCGGATAGGCCGCGGACCGCATCAGACGACAGTGTTGCCTTTTTCCAAAGCGGGGGAAGAACTGCATTTTGCACTGCCCACTTATATGTATAAACCCCTCTTCAAATTATCGTCGTCGTCCCACCTCGACCTAACCATCTCGACAACCCAAACAGCGCAATTCACCCCAAAGAGTTTGAGGCCGTTACACACGGATAGAACACCCTTATTTTGATACATCTTTTCTCGACAACGATAGGGATGCCCGCCCGCCCAGTAAATTCGTCTACGAAATACCGGTTGGAGCGCTGGATATGTTGCCAATGTCACGCAGGTGATCTCTCGGTCGAGATCAATCCCAGCTGCTTGCAATGTTCGCACGTTCGAGGACAATGTTGCTACGAAGCAAATAAAGGAGCCAAGATAACCGCTTCCGAGGATGACTCGCAGAGTTACTACAGCGTCTCTTTAGACAGGACCCGGGAGACGGACTCGGGGCCATCGCAAGCCGATTCAGGGGTCGAAACGTTTCACTATAAGCCCGGAAATCCGGAGTTCGTCAACTACGAGTACATGTCGGGTGGCGTCGAGTATACCTCGGGTGATACCTCGGGTGGTGTCGAAGACACCCGAGATGGCATGTGGTCTTCGGACAACTATCGCGGGTCTCAAATTGTGGACTACACATCCGCATCTACCGATGCACAGAACGCTGCAGATGAAGCCTACGTGCCGGTCTCGGATTTGTACTCCGGCCTTCGCAGGCAGTCGAAAGCGAAATGGAAAGGGAAATCCAAATCCAAAGCAACGGAATCGGAAACGGACATGAAATCCTCTGCCACGTCGGCAGTAACAGCTCCAGCTCAAGCCGCGTCTCCTACTGGACCGCCGACCCAGCAATCAGCCCTATTTGAAGAAGAGAAATTTGTCAACGACTTCGTTCAATCCCTCCAGAATAAGACAACGGCAATAGAGTGGGGCGAACCTCTTCGACAAGACTTTGTTGCTGCACTTCCGCGCCTCCTCTCAGCGTTTTCCGCTCGCTGTCCCGCTGGGCCCAGGGACCTGTATCTAGTTCGGAAACATGTATAGTGAGTTCATGATCCTAAAGCTCTTTCTTTCACAGAGGAAAGGAGTGCTTACACTAGCATATGTGTCTTAGCTACATAACTTGGGCTTTTAAGAAATCTGCCGAGGAGGCTTGTCCACGGTGTGGCTCTTTTCGTGGCCGAGCTGCAGTTTGTGGCTTACCTGGCCCCCATCTGCCGATTAGACACCCGGGGGATGATGCCGTGGCCGTAATAGCAAGAACATCCGAGCATGATGACTTTTCCTGCTTCGTTCACGGCCCCTGGACATATACTGGCTTCAGTTCGTGGCCGGATACTCATGAAGGGCAGGACGGGGCGCCCGCCTGGATTGAAAGCGAGCAATTCTCTTGGCTTTCAGCCGCGGTTGATAGCATATATCGACTGGATTATCGGGCTGCGACCGTTTTGCGCAGACTTCGTGAGGACATCTCACGGTCTCTGATAAACAATCTGAGGAACAAAAGCGAGCGAGAAGGCAGTCCGCTTTGGCGCCTCTATCCGACGATTAGCTACCAAGGGGGCTGTCAAGTCAGTCTTCACTTCATGTGGGATACTCCGCCGATTTTCAGCGAGGGGCACGAAGGAGGGCTTGCCTCACTCGCCAATTCCGTTACCATCTCCGGAGTAATTACGAGTTGTCAGTTACTTACCCTGAAGCAATACGTCAGGCAAGTCTGGCCTGTTATAGGTGAAAAAGTTGTGGATGGGCTGTTCACCGGAGAGCAGAAACAAGGTGACGGTTTATCTATCGAGGGTATGTTAAGGTATCTTGACATGGTGGCCAGAGAGGATGCTGACATCAGTAACCCTTTTTGACGGAACATTGGTCAATGGCATATTAGGAGGCCCTAACCCTCAGGTCGATTGCATCGGAAACCCATATACAATCGCAGAAGTTGCCGAAGTTTTGGCGTGGATTACTGCCTCTTGTCACGAGGCCACGGCCGGATCAATATCTGATATCACTGTTTCCGTCGTTGATGTGCCGCCCGGGGCTGCCAACATCGCTGAATTGGAGCTTGAGTTTCGGTTCAGCCAACGTCCGCTGCCTAACGCCCTCGGTGATGGTGCTTGCTGGCTTGGATTGGTGCGAAATCCTGTTGTTGTGGCGGGATTTCCCATTCTTGCTAGACCCGACGACACTCTCGGTTTAGAAATATCGCTTGAAGCTATGGGACTTCTGGTCGGTGCTTCGCAACTCACGGCCTTCAACGGTATTCCGATGATGAAGGGGTACAATGCGGTTCTTGTCCCCACGGCCTACAGTGGAGATTTCATCAAATGGCATCTTATCCTCAACGAGAGTGGAACGAGGATTCCTTACTCAGATCGGAGAATTGCCTCGCTTTACAAACCACCCGGTGAAACCCCGAAAGTAGACTTGATCCGTCATATCTACGAGAAAAGACACGTTCTGGGTTGGACGTCGCAAGCGCACTATAATTTCGGTCAGTCTGTGTTGGAAGTTAGCAAGAGAACTGGCTAATGGCTAACCTGACAACCAAATCAGGATCACCAACCGCAAATTATAAAATTGGTTGGTCAAGCCCCGATGTGATCACTCCCGGCTCTGCCTTAGAGAAAGTAATCATCTCGGGGGGGCCAGGTTTCTTGTCGATCGGGGCCGAGATAGCGCTCCGCCGCAAAGACATTTCCCCCTTGATCAAGAGGGACAACACCGCCTATTTCGAATCGCTGATCTTCCTATCGAACTCGAATATTGTCTTATACGACATGCGAGACCAACGCGCTTGGCTGTCTAACGGACTCCACGTCCTATTGCACCTTGTCAGAGCGTCCCTAGAGGCTGACGCGACCAGCCTTCTCGCGAGTGAATGTATCCTGATTTTCAGGGACCTCCAAGAGGCTGCTGATATTTCCGATCCCCAGGCAGCGGTTGAGTTCCTGCGTAACCGCCACAACCTCGAGCTGCCCTTGTTCGAGAACCCGGACGTGCTTTACTCGGAGCAGACTACTTCAGGTGGTGCCACCAGTATGACGGAGCATCGGACCATAACCCGACTGTTACTCAAGGATCGTATCCGGCACATCATGAATATCCTGGAACAGTTGATCGACCACCAGCACAGTGTTGGTGCCCCAGGGAGCTCATCAGGAATCCCGCTCAAGGTTTCTCCACGGAGTCGGCTGGAGGGTTACCGGTTCATGGACATCGCCACGCGCCGGACTATTGGTGCACGACAGACGGAGCTGCAAATATTTGGCGGGGCAGGAAAATCTTGGGTCGACTTCGTCCGAGCTATCAGGGCTGTAACTTTGTTCGGTGAAGGGTTCGGAGAACTGATCGCACCGAAATGCTCGGGTTCGACCACCGTCTGCTCGCCGTGGAAGACTCTGCCCGCCGGTCGAGACTATCTCGCTGTCAGCAGATATGACCTCGCAAGGATCATCCAGCAAGAAGGAAGTGTTTCGTCAAACCCGGTCAAGCTTGCACCTGGCGTTTTTTGGATTGCCCCCGTCGCCTCTCCTGACGAATGCGTGTGTGCGGGAACGACGGCCTGTGATCGAGCACAAGTCTTGCTATCGCCGGCTTTCTGCAAGATGTTCAGGCGGTGTCGCCCGCCAAGCTATGTCGCCCGCCAAGCTATGTCAGCCACACGGAAGGTGCGGTTGTGTTTGGTCGGAGTGGCAGGTTCCCGTGGCGTTGGCCCGACCAAGGTGAACCCAAGCCGGAATATGTGGTGGAGCAAGAAGACGAGGCCGCGGAGGGCGAAACGGCACCAAAGGCAGATGGGCACAAAAAGTTGATTGAAAAATTGCAGGTGTGGACGCTGGGAATGAGGGCTGGGAAGAGCGAGTGATTTGTGGTGGAGAATGGCGAGATCGGAGGAAGCTGGTAAACGCTACATCTGGCAGGAGCAACGGAGGAAATGGAGGATTTCTTTCGCGCAGGCCTACCTAGAGAAAAAATCAGGTTCGTCATCTTTGATGCTCTGCCGAAGGTACCATCCAGTGTGCGTAACATTCTAATAGTGATATCTTGCTGAACTCTCAGCAATATTTCCGAATATTTTATACATTGAGGTACGGGACAGTGTTCGGTGGGCAACATACATGAGATAACCAAGGACCGCAGAATGTTGTCGATCAAATGCAGGAAGCCGGCAAGCGCACAAAGCAAATTATAAAAATTCACATGTTCAAGCAGATATCCTTGGAATAGAACGGCAGAAGTTCTGGAGGGCACGAACATAGATAAATTAACCGGTTTACAAACCACAGCGAGGTTCCATGGCCTACCAATGATTAAGGATATGCAGGCAAAACTCTCGGACCTGCAGAGGATTGGCGACCTCGCCAAAAGGGAAGGACGATCCCGAAGCGGCACGGGAAGTTGGTTGCAGCAACCGTCAGCAAGGATCGGGAATTTTCATGGCCACAGATCTGGCCAAGAAAATATTGCCAAGTTCTTCTCCAGGCAGACCACCGGCATACGCAACCAAAAGCACCTTGTTGGTCGGCCAGCTTCTTTGGGATAGAGCGGTTGGTGATGAAAACACAACGATAAAAACAATGTGTCACTCAGCGACGCCTCGCGCTCTACACGACACTTTCACAGCCGGAACCAATGGCGTAAATCATGTCCACATCTTGCTCTTTTGATCGCGAAACCGTCTTCGGACCGGGTGTCGACGCATGCCGTGGCCGATTCGATTTCACCCTCTTCTTCTCCGAGACTTTCTTGCAGATCGTCCCGTCAAGCGTATTTCTCGTGCTTCTCGGACTGCGCTTCTGGTCCGTTACTCGGAGGAGGCCCAGGGTCATTTCAATCGGTACTCTGTATTATCTGAAAGTCGTAAGTTTATCCCCCTTGAGGCGGTCTGCATGTTGCCGTCAGAGCATCAGCATTTTCCCTGACAGAACACATAGGCCACTCTGGCAATATTCTCAGTGCTTCATCTAACGATACTTGTACTCATCTCTCTGCCGGAGAACCAGAAAACAGATGCATCCGTCGCAGCGGCAGTGCTATCTCTTCTTGCTGCGCTGGCACTCGTCGGGATCTCTCACTTCGACCACTTCTATTCATACCGCCCATCGGTTCTAAATGGCTTCTACCTGTTCATCACACTACTACTCAGAATTTCTACAGTACGGACTTACTGGCTACTGGAAGATAAGCACGCCATTGCATACACATCGCTCGCTGCGCTTGTGTTGCAGAGTCTCGCCTTGGTTCTTGAGAATTGGAACAAGGGACCGTGGGTCATTGCTAATGAAGATGAGACTATCCCAGTTGAGGAGACCACCGGATTCCTTAGTCAGAGCCTTTTTCTTTGGGTCAACCAGTTGTTTCTCACTGGCTATAAACGACCTCTTCAAATCGAGGATCTCAGAAGCATGATCGACAGGCGTCTATACTCGGGGAAAGTAAGCACCAGCTTTGGTCCGATACAGACGTTGCATGACTGTAAGTTACTCTCTACTAGTCGAAAACAAGTGATGACGTACGCTAATACTAGGTATAGACGGACCGTTTGGGCTTATAGGCACATGTATACGATGTCTCGGCCTCCAATTCTTCTTCCCGGCGATCCCTCGTCTATGTCTAACGGGCTTTACTTTTTCCCAGCCGTTTCTAACATCGGCCTTGACAAGCTACCTCGCCAATCCCACATCGACGCCGTTTAATAGCCAGTTCGGGCTGATAGGCGCTTCTGCTCTCGTGTACTCCGGAATCGCCATATCCAATGCATGGTACCACCAGCTGGCCCTCAGGTCCTCAGTCCAGATATGGACAGGCCTGGTCGGCGCGGTGGGATCCAAGTTGCTCCGCGTTCCACATGAGAAGGGCGTCGAAGCCAAGATCCTGACGCTAGTGATTAACGACGTCTATAGGATCCATCTCGCCTCTGCTATCCTTCACGAGTTCTGGATCGCCCCCATCGAAGTTGCCCTAGGTATCTGGCTTCTCTGGCGGCATGTCGGGCCGCCAAGCCTCGCCATGATTGGGATTGCTCTTGGTTCGTACAGTCTCCAGTTGCAAACGGAAGTAGGGATTGATCCAGGTTATGTAGCGTCCATGTCCGTCGCAGCACTCATCGGCTCCCGAATGGGCGGATACTCAGCCAAATGGCTAGCGGCAACCGAGAAGCGCATCGCTGCCACGACGGGCATGTTGTCCTCGCTCAAGGCGATAAAGATGATGGGCGAGAGCAAGATGATGTCGACTACCATTGAGCAACTACGCGTCCTCGAGTTTGAGGCGTCCAAGATTTTTCGTACCCTTTTGGCTGGGAGTGTGTTAACTTGTAAGTTTACACTATCCGTTTTCTGATGCTGCAACTGATGGGCTGAACATAGCATTCTCAACATTGATCTTGTCCCCCGTTGCCGTCTTTGGGGCATATATCGGCTATACCAACACGTCGTCCTCAGATCCCTCCAAGAGATTTGACGCGTCGACCATGTTCAGCTCGCTCATTCTGATCACCCTTGTCGCCTCGCCCCTGATCATGCTATTTCAAGCGATTCCGAACCTCGGGCAAGCCATTGGTTGCGCACATCGGGTGGGAGAGTTTCTGCAGAAGGAGGAGACTACGAGACGAGAGACAGGAAAACATTCGGCAAAACATGATGGAAGCAATGAAACAGATGTACCGGCGGTTGTGATAAAGGACGCCGATATAGGCTGGGAGGATCAGCAACCGCTCATCAAGAACCTCCACTTGGTTATTCCCAGGGGTAAACACGTTGCCATCACCGGTCCCCCGGGGTCCGGGAAGTCGTTGCTCTTGATGGCTATACTCGGTGAAATTACTCCAAAAAGTGGCTCCGTCGATATTCCCGGAGACTTGTCCATCGGCTACTGCGCGCAAAACGCATGGATCGAGAACCTGAGCGCGAAGGACAACATCTTCAGGGGCGGTGTCTCTGATGACCCTGTCTGGAAGGATGAAGTTATTGATGCTTGTGCAGTCCGCGGGGTTATTAATGGGAGTGGGCAGGGAAGCACAGTCGGGAGCGGAGGAGCCAGGCTCAGCGGCGGAGAGAAGCAACGGCTAGTCAGTTACATACTTTCCCGGTATCTGCGTGTCTGAAGGGTGACTGACCGGAGCAGGCACTTGCTCGAGCCGTCGCCTGCCGGCCGTCGATCTTGATACTCGATGACGCTTTGTCGGCTGTCGACAGGCCGACAAAGAGGCGGATATTGGACCGGCTCTTTGGGTCGGCCGGGCTGGCAGTTGAGCTAGGAATCACAGTTATCCAGGTTGTACAGGACGGTGGGATATTCCCTATTGTTTTCTAGATTCCTTCTTGGACGCTAAGCAGGAAACAGGGCTCACCGCTAAGTACGCCGATACCGCCCTACGACTCGACGAGGGCACACTCATGCCGTACCAATTCCCGTCACAAACACAAGCTACCCAGGATGCCGATCATGTTGCCGAACAGGATCGGGCGGAATCCGAACCCGAGAAAAGCATCGGTGAATCGGTAAACCAAGAAGTCGACCATGCGGACCCTTCCTCGATCAGCGATCGAGAGGTGTATCGGGTCTACTTCCAGGCCATCGGCAATTTTCACACAGCCATCTTGGTGGCCAACCTCGTGGCGTTCGCGTTCATGTACAGGTTTCCAGGTGAGCACTTTCCAGTTCTCAAAATTTGTCGGATAATGCTAACTGAGAACAGATGTCTGGACTCGCTGGTGGACAGAGGATTCTTCCCTCCCAAGCCCTACCAAGCCTGTCGGATATTGGATCGGCCTATATGCCTGCTGGTCCGTCCTGGCGCTGGTGACCATTCTCATCGGCATTGGGTCCGTTGCCACCCCTTTTCTCCCCACAAGTGGAAAAAAACGTGGACTAAAAATTAGCAATTAATAGGCACCTTCTCCTCAAGATCGCACCCAAATCCGGCATCAACCTACATATGACCCTCCTGCGCACCGTCCTCACCGCGCGATGGATCTTCATCAGCACAATCGACACCGGCAACATCCTCAATCGCTTCAACCAGGACCTGATGCTCGTCGACCTCAAACTGCCCCTCGACTTACTAAACGCAGCCTCAATCGCCCTCCTGACCCTGGTGCAGACCATCCTCATCGCCACGGCCGCCCTCCCCGTCCTCGCCGTCCTGCCCGTCCTCGCCATCATTGTCTGGGCCCTCCAACACGTCTATCTACGCACATCTAAGCGTCTCCGCCAGCTCGACCTCGATGCAAAGGGTGAACTCCACACGCGCATAACCGAGACCTACACCGGAGTACACACCGTTCGGGCACACGGCTGGTCAAGACTCATGACTGATATCTTCCAATCGCGCCTCGATCGCGCAACAGACCCGTTATATCTCCTCGGGACGGTGCAGAATTGGCTCTCGTTAGTCGTCAACCTCGTCGTGGCAGGGCTGGGGGTCGTGGTCACGGCCGTGGCGGTGTCTTCTTCCAGCACAGGAGCCGGCGCGATCGGCGTGGCGATGCTCAACCTTGCCATGCTGGGTGAGAGCCTGGCCAACTTGCTGACCAGTTGGACGGCGCTCGAGACGTCGCTCGGCGCGATTGCGAGGATCAGAGCGTTCGAGGGCGGTGTTCCACCCGAGAGGGATATTGCCGAGAAACCACCACTTCCCCCTGACTGGCCGAGCCAGGGCGAGTTGAGCTTGGATGGTGTCTGGGCGACTTATCAAAACCTCGAGGATGGTGACAAAAAGGGTGAGAAGACAAACTGGAGTCTTAGGGATGTCTCTTTTACCATTCAACCGGGTGAGAGAATCGCAGTATGTGGCCCCAGCGGGTCGGGCAAATCGACACTGCTCCTTGTGCTGCTCGGACTGGTCGATACACACAGCGGATCCATCCGCCTCGACGGCATCGAAACCTCCACACTGCCCAAAGACTTCCTGCGGTCAAAATACTTTGTGATATCCCAAGACGGCATGCCGCATACCGGTTCCGCGCGCGCGGCTCTTGATCCCGAGGGCTGCCATTCCGAGCAAGCCATCGAGGATGTCCTGCGGGAGTGCGCTGTTCTCGAGAACGTCTCCGCTGGCGGGGGTATCGATGGGCAGTTAGCGGATATGAGCTTCTCCGTGGGCGAGGCGCAGCTGTTCACGCTTGCGAGAACTATTTTGCGAGCTCAGGGGGCACACGGGGGCGTGGTTTTGTTTGACGAAGCTACTAGCAGGTGAGTTGATACTTGGTATCCATCCGGTCTTACACGGGGCCCTTGCTAATTAGGGTTAAGTCTCGACGTGGCTACCGAGCGGAAAATCATGGATCTGCTGGCCGAGAAATTTCGAGGGAGAACGCTCATCTCGGTGCTTCATCGGCTCGAGACCGCCTTGGAGTACGACCGGGTGCTCGTGCTGGAGGAAGGGAGGATTGTCTCGTTTGATACGCCCGATGATACCTTGAAGAGTGTGGATCTTTTTCGGTCGGTTAGGCCGCGCGATATTTGAGTTGCCTACGGCGGTATGCGTGTAGTTGCCAACTCTCGTCATTTCCCCTTTGACATCCTCGACAAACGATGTGACCGGGAATCGTCTCAACCCCTGCGTTTTACAAAGAAGCCATGTACTGGTGGAATTGGTTGACACAAGTATAGAACGAGAACCAAAAATTGCGGAGGGAAAAAAAAGAATCACCGTTAGGTAAGGAGATCGTCGTTAGTTTCAAAATGGGCAAACCAGATGGCATAGAAACAACTCTCTGCACGTGAGCGGACGGCATATATTCAATTAGGGTATTATAGATGCGATTAGAGATTATAAGCCTTGCAGAACCCAATCTCAATCCGGGATACATCCGTAGGCATACTAAAACTCATCCCAGTGGTCATCAAACTCCTTCAAAGTCGCCAAGGCAACAGCATCGCCAAGGGCGATCCCGGCGGCTCCAGCAAAAGTAAAGTGGATCTAGCATGCGTTAGCGTAGCCCCTGAATCAGTAAACAAACCACTCACACCGCCAAAAACGCGACTCCTTGCGTTTTCCTTGGCCGCCTCCTCAAGGCTGGTATATGTCCGGGTAAGCACACCCCGGTTGTCAAGAGTGACATTGCTACTGAAGGTGGCTTGGACCTTGTCTCCGCCGTTCCACGCCCGGATGACGGCCGATGCGGCTCCGCCAAAGGTCGAGTGCGTTGAAACGTAGTCGGGATGGCTGGGCGTCGGCCGCAGAAGGGGTGTCCAGCTCGGGTCGGAGACGTTGAGATGGCTCGGCAGCCAAATGTCGGTGCGTTGGATGGCTGTCACGGGGCGCCATGAGACGTAGAAAAACTTGGTGTCCCAGGCCGCGATGGCGGCGTTGGCGAGGGCGTAGTTGAGCTGCGCATAAAACTTGGCCGAGTCTGCCACTTTGGTCGCAAGAGAGCTCCCAACGACGGAGTGGGCGATCCGGTTCCACACACTGTCTTTGTCAACGCCTCGTTCAAGCCTTGAATTGAAATAGGGGCTCACCTAATGGATGATTCTCGCCAGATGTAGGCCGTATCGGTATCGTATGCGCTCCTAGTGGTGGAGTTCAGGGAGCCAATAGCTTTCACTTCCACTACGGAATCCTCGTATGCCTTGTCGGTAAGCTTGGGCGGGGGCGGCGCTCGGAACCGCGTAATGTTGCCCAGCCCAGCGAAGGGCTTCACGAACCGCGCCTGCGGCGTGTCAGGGTAAGGATTCGCTCCTGGCGACTGCTGATAGACTGTTGGGTTCTTTGGCCCATAGACAAAATCAACAAAGTCGTTGAGCCCGTCGTCGGCGCGAGCCTCAGCGACTTTTGCAGCCGCCTTTCGACCAATTGCCGTGGCCTCTTTCCCTTCGGTGGTGTTCGCGGCGAGTCCAATGGATGGCAGAATAGATCTCAGCGCCGCGTCCACAGCATTGTAGTTTCGGGTCGCGTGAAAGGCCCAGTTCAGGATGTTGTGTGCGGCATGAGAGACGGCCAGCTGCTGGTAGGCAAGGCTGCCCTTCTTGGATTTGACAGCGGCTTCAAGGATGGCGCCTGTTACGGCTGCGTTAGCCCATGCCCATGGCGGCGACTGCAGGCCGCCGATAATGGTCCCGTTTTGCAGCAGCGAAGCTTGCTCAACCCTGGGAAGTTCTTTAGTTAAGTTGGGTTTCTCGGTCCGAACTCTGGAGGAGCACTCACCAGTACTGAACAATGTCCCCAGAGTAAGCGGCATTTGCCGTGGCTGCCCCAATGGCAAGGCACACCAACTGTGAGAGACGCATGTTGGTGTTGAGGAACGGAACCAGCTCAGGAGGAAAAAGTCAGTGAAGCCGGAGACAGCCCAGACGCAGGAACCCGTACGCGCCAAAGGGTTACTCTCGGGTAAAGAGCGTGAGCCATCGGATCATGTTATATAGACGAATCCCGGCGCCGAGTGTAAATGGCGTCAGCTGCAACATCAATGAGCCCAGCCGGGAGGAGGCGGGGAAGCAGCCGTCTTTGGTTTGCAATCGCAGAATCGTGAACTACCCCGCCCCACGTGCTGCTGTTGCCGTGCCTGGCAGCTGGTGAACTGTGAACCCCACCATCTTGCGCAATCTGTGGCGTTTCTTTGCTTTTTCTGCCAGTGTCTCGGAATCTCACCGAGCCGTCACCTGTCGGATTCAGCTGAATCAGCTCGCCGATAAGCCTCGTCGTCATTCTCTAGCGGATTACGAACACCCAGCCATCTGTCGGTAGAGGCAACACAACATCTCGACTGATTCTGCCAAAGCCCGAAAAGGACGGGAATACAGCCCTCGACGACCTTCTCGGCCTCCCAGACTCGCAATGGGTTGAAGACAACTTGCTTCCATCGCTTCTGGGAAGCCCGCCCAACCCCCGAGCTCACCATGCAGCACAGACGAACCGATGACCCGTTTCGGCACCTGGAAGAGGGACCTAGTGCCAGAAACACCTTCCAAGCGTAAGAGAACGGGGGACTCCCTCAACCCCAGTCGCCGCAGGGATCTAGCGCGTATCTCAAAGCCGAGCCTCAATGTCGAAGCTTAGAACTCGGCGGCAGGACATGGTTCAGAGCAAACGATGGGCCTAGCAAGCCCTGCCCATGGGTCACACTGCGCGCGATGAGAATCTTGAAGTGGTTCAACCAGCGTTCTAATCTTCGGAAACCTGGTACTTGACCCATCCGGACTCAGCCCTCCCAGGTCACCTCGATAATCTGCAGTTCAGATCCCTTTGTTCGGATAATCTCGGTGATCTTGAACCGCGAATCCGTCGACGCCAACACCGCTCTCCAGTCATCCTCATCCCTCTCCTTCCCGTTGAAGAGGGGCCACATCCTCATGTCGTGCTGCCGAGCCGCCCGCTCCTCAAACAGACTCAAGACACCAGGCTCGGGAAGAACATGGTCATTGATCACCACCTTGGCTCCCGGCTTAAGAGCTGGAATGAGCGCACCGAGGATCTTGCGGCAGTATTTATCACTCCAGTTGTGCAGAATCTGGCGCAGGAGATAAATGTCGGCCCCGTAGACGGGCTGCTCCGTAAAAAAGTCATGGGCTTGAAAAGACACCCTGTCGTTGGCGTTCTTCGGCGCGCCGCCGACCACCTGGGGCGTATCCTGCACGACAAACTTGACGCCGGGAAGTCGCTCGGCCAATGCGAGGGCTATACCGCCCTGCGAACCGCCCACGTCCACAACAGTGCCTCCGGGTGCAGTGCGCGAGGCCCAGGGGTAGTAGTCGAGAAGCCACTCCTTTTGGGCGCCGACACCGCGCGACAGGAATGTCATGGCGTCCGCGAAGTCCTTTGTCTTTTCGGGGTGCTCGGCCAAGTATTCCCAGAAAGTGAGGTTCGATCCGGAAGCCAGGGTATAGGCCGCGTCTCTTGGCTCCTCAGACTTGGGCCATTTGTCGAGGGCGTCGAGCATCCGTGGCGTTGCCAATCCTATTGACTCTCCCCAGGCGTTGAGGGTAGCGTCCATGTGCGGGACGGTAGCAATGGCGTTTGAGAGGGCCGTGTGTGCGATGACCCCTTTGGAGGGCTCCTGGAATACACGGTGTGCTACAGCGTGGCGGACCAGCCGACGTGTGGCATCCTCGGGGAGACCGGAAGCCTCGGCGAGACGGGCAAAGGTCGTTGTGGTGCCGGCCGGGAACGACTTGGCGAGTCCGAATTTGGATGCCGCCCGCATGCTGTCAAGGCAAGTTATTTTGATGAACTCGAGAAACATCTTGTCGATCGGGCCCAGGAGCAGATCCAGGAGCTCGTCGGTCGCGGCGATAGCAGTCTGCCGAGCGGCGGCTATATCGGGGGGCAAGTCGAGTGCTGGAGGGCATGTATCGTTGAAGGAGGGCGAAGGCACGCCATTTGCGCGGAGATGGTCATCCAAAATCTTGTTGTTGGCTTGAATGAGCTCGGCGAGTTCTACAATTCTCGACATTTTGTCTTTGACGCGGCGGTTCAATAGTTGGTCAGGTCAGCTCCTGTGTCAGATGAACCGAACCACGGCGACCAAAGCCACGATATATGCTTTCGCAGGATACCCTAATACGCGTGATTTTGTCAGACATCTCCCTCGGTTGTGGGCCCTCCGAGCCGCACTTTGAATCCCATAATCCTTTGGGATTTACCAGGAGTGCGAACAGCCCAATGATCTTGTCGTTCACCTAGGAGTTCTAAACGCAGCTGGCTCCTCTGAACGTGGGACACTACCTAAGGTATAGGTACCTCGCAGGCGGTTAGTAAGTAGTGTATTTAAGGAGTTGAGACCAAAGGCGGAGTTGCGCCGTTGGATTTGCGGCATTCTCTTTAGCATCCGGAATATGACTGGTCCACTAATAAGATGAGTCTCGATGAGCACGAAACAATATGAATTGATTTGGACATTTAATCCTTATAGAATAAGATCTCTAAAATAAATGAGTGAAGGTGAACACAAGTTAAACAACCCCTTGCCCCTTATTATGTCTCCTCAACTTCTAACAGACGAAAGAAAGAAAAACAGCCAATCAGAACTCAAACCACTGCTCGTCCCCTAGTTTTTCGGCCCCCTGACAAAGTTCCCCCCAACCGAACCCCCTAAGTCCAATTCCCACATGCAACCAACAGATCGAAGAGGTACGGCACCCAGAAAGCTCGTATGTGTGGAGTAGGCAGGATCGCGAACCACTGGGAGGCCATGACAAAACCCCCTTACAGATCGATCGAAATCAAGCTCTGCGTACCAGGCCGACCAACCACAGCAGACAAGTCGACCGCCTCGCGACCAAGGAGGTAAAGACAGTTATCAACCTGCAGGCCGCTGTCAAAGGTAACGCCCAGACAGTCCGTGACGACGCCGAGGTCGGCGATGGCCTGGATCGCCGCGGCGGTGCAGCGCTGGGCGCAGGTCGACAGGTTCGGGGCCGTGGTGGTGCCGGTGGTGGTGCCGCCGTTTCCGTTTCCGTTCCCGTTTCCGTTGGTCGGGAGGGTGGAGAGGTCGACGTTGCAGGTCCGGAAGGGCTGGGTCGCTGACGAGCCGGCCGTGTTGCAGTAGCGGCTTAGTAGGCAGACGTTGATGTCGAGGAGGCTGTTGGTCGTGGTGGGCGAGAGGTCGACGGTTATGTCGAGGACGCCGGGGATGCAGACTTCGATGTCGGGGGTGCTGTTGCCGTTGCCGTTGCCGTTGCCGTTGCCGTTGCCGTTGCCGTTGCCATTGCCGTTTCCGCCTCCATTGCCGTTTCCATTGCCATTACCATTACCACCCCCCTGATGCTTGTCAGCGCAACTCTTCCCGGGATATCCATCACCATGCTCCTCGCCCTCAGAAAGTCAGATCAGATCAGACCATAACAATCCAACCTTGTTCCTAACTGTGAAATGGCCCCCAACCAGAGAGAGAGAGAACTTACAACAGTGGGCGTCACGACGATGTACTCGGGCTGGACGCTCACACCGGGGTTGCCCGCTCCAATGCCGACCTGGACCGTCGAGCAGCCCGAGTAGAGCACCGAGATGTCGACGCGGCAGAGGCCGGAGCCGGGGGCCTGGAGGACCGAGAGGGAGGAGACGGGGGCGCGGGGGATGAGAGACATTTTCTGTTTTTGGTGTTGATATGGAAGTCAAATGAGTGTTTTGTGGGTTGAAAATATGAAGGTGGTTGCTTGAAGAAGCGAGTGACTGAACGAGCGTGGAATGAGTGAATTAGTGAGCGAGTGGAAGGGGTAGTGAGCGACTGCTGGCTGATGGTTGCTTGCTGGTTGGTGAGGATGTTGTTGGGAAGACTGGAGGTGAGGTTATATATACCTATATCCTGTTCATGTCCCGTCATCACAGGTTGGACTGCCGTCCCCCTATTCACCGCCAAGAAGACACAGGAGAGGAGGATCATGGACGACGTAATTTCCACTGACTCACTCGTCGCCTTCCTGTGGACGTTTCTTGCATTTCCTAGCAGTGGGACTGTTGGCTTTTCGCGATCCGGCACCTGGTAAACATGTCCGAGTGTGATGCATGTGCCAGACTGGAGCGAGACAGCATAGGCATGCAAGACACGGACTGGCCCACCGGCGATCACCGCCACGGCTACCATCTCCCCAGCTGAGAGCCGGTGTCCGGAGCCCCAAGAACCGGCGGCTTGGGACTCAGGGGTTTCTCATCATTGGGTACGGCAGTGTGTATGCAGGGAGGGTGGAAACGGCCCGGTGTCTCGGCCCGGTGGCGCTGTCAGTGCAGGTGCATATACGAACCGTATCGTGGTTTCCTTTCCCAGTCAATGTCTGTGTATAGTCCAGACGGCAAGAAACATCTGTTCAACTTACGAGGAATTGATGCTGCTCCAAGTACCTGAATTGCATGAGAGTGTAAGCCTGATGAGAGTGGAAGCACCATCTCCCCCTTTACACCTTACAAGTTGCAAGACGATACTCCTCACTCTTCACCTTCACAAATACAATAGTATACCGCATCAGATACCACCCAGGGGATGAGGTGGGCGGCCCTCACTGCCATGATACCCGCAACACTGATCCCATCGCCTCCAGTCCCCGCAAACGCCATGTCTCACTCTCCCCTAACCCAAACGAGATCTGATCCAATAACACCAACTCGAGAACTCAAAAATTTAGCACGTACGAACCAATGGCACATTAAAAAGGAATTGCACACAAGATCTCAACAAATCGAGAGAAAAAAAAAGAAACATCTTACCCACCACCCCTTGGTTTGCTTTTCACAGGGCATCACTGCAGCTGTTCGCCGTTTACGCCATGTCGATCCCGATTCGAGTCACGTCACGTCCCATCTCCCTGCATTCAGCCACTCAGCCTTGAGGCTCAACCCCTTCACTTGTCTCACTCACCCCATCACATGAGAGTTCAAACCCCGCGAGTCCTTCCAGATGGCTAACACAGCGGTGACATCCTCCTTGCCTTCACATAATCTCTAAACCGCTGCGAATCGAAAAGAGTAGACAGAAGGCTTGTAATTAAGCATATGTACCTCAAACACCTCCCATGCGAGCTTGTACTGTGAATGCGCTGAACGGAAGAAAACAGCGACCCGTCTGTTCGCTGAACCATAAGTTCGGGCCCCCCACACAAGGAACAAGAAAAATAAACCCTCAAGATCTCACCCAATCTCCGGTGATCACTCAAAACGACCGCGCACGGGGCTTGGGTCCCGCCGCCCTGTCCATGTCCACCTGTCCATCGCCTTGCCGTCCGAGTCCATCCTATGCAACACGTGCGGCTGGCTTGGCTCCACGCCGCCCGAGCAGCGTCGCACCATCCAGGTTCAGTTCAAAGGCTCCCTTCTGTCGGTTTCTCTCACGGACTTGCTGCCGAGCTGCAGCCGTCACAGCAGCCGAGTGCTGACCATAGCCCTTTGGCTCGACAGCAGCCGGTGGCGGGTGCGGCTTCTTCTCTCTGTCCCGACCACGATTCTCTTGGTCCCTAATCTGCGTGTTCCGCATGCTTTGCTCGAGCTGCTGTGTTGAACCATTAGGTGGGGCCCCAGATCTCTGCGCATATGCTCCCGAGTCAGAGTCGTCCATGCTTGTGTCTTCATCCTCTTCCACCGTGTCTACCAAGCGCGATACCCCAGCCTTGGCTCCAACCTGCTTCCGCCGCTTGGCCTCCTCTTCCTGGCGGTGTACTGCATAGCCGACATCGAACACCTCGCGCAGGTTGACGGCTCCCGGAGACCGGAAGTCGTATCTCTTATCGCCGTCAACAATCTTGGAGGCGTCGAAGGCACGGAGCACGCCATCAGAAGTAAGATTCCTCCTCTCATCTCTTGGAGTCGGCCCCGACTCCCTAATCCAGGGGTGCGCGAGGAATTCCTTAATAGTGAACCGCTTCTCCGGGTCAACGCAGAGCAGGTGTGAGATGAGATCCTGCGCTGACTTGCTGATGTCATCCCACCACGGGGACAGGAAGGTGAACTGGCCCTTTGCTACCTTTTCGGTGAGGACCTCGATGCTCTCGTCGTAGAAGGGGGGAAAGCCGCAGAGCAACGTGTACAAGACACAGCCCAGGGCCCACATGTCGACCGATTTGGAGTACCGTTCGTCCTTGACAATTTCAGGGGCCGTATACCCGACAGTGCCGCACGGCGTCATGGTCTGGTTATCCCAGACGATTTTGGAGAGACCGAAATCCGCAATCTTGACCTGACCAATCCCGCCCGCGCCAGCGCCTTTGATGAACTCACCCTCGTCCACCTTGTCTTCATCACCAGGCTGCTTGGGTTTGGGGTGCTTGGACGGGACAAATGGGATCGGGTAGAAGAGAATGTTCTCCGGTTTGATGTCGCTATCGCATTTTAGCAAGCGTCCGCGTCCGCGACCTGTCTCATAAGGGGAACTAACCGGTGAATAATTCCTCTTTCCTCGTGCAGATACTCTAACGCTTTTGCAACTTGGACGATGACATGTCGGGAAAGCTCCTCGCTGAAGTAGGTCAACCGCACAATCTGATGGAAGAGCTCTCCTCCGGGTGCCAGCTCTAGGATGATGTAATAGTACTGCCGGGATTCGGTAAAGTCGATGAGCTTGATGATATTGGGATGGTCCACCTGGCGCATAATCTGCACCTCCTTCAAGATGTTTGCCCGCTGTTACATGGTTAATCACTACCGCTCCGTCACAAGGTGGTCCGCCTCAGAGTGGTCCGCCTCGTCCTGCACTTGCTCCGAGGGGGAAAGTAGATCGGGGACGGACGGCAATAGGGTCGGTCGTCAAGGGAATGTGGACGAAAGAAAAGAGATTCTCGCACCTCTGCAGCCTTAGGAGCCTTTGGCTTGAAATCCGGATGAAGATGTTTGTTGCTCTAGAAGAAACGAGCCCTAGAGTTGGTAAAAGGAACTTGGAAAGCAAAGCAAGAAGAGAAGACCACCAAAGAAACCGGGATGGCGACAGAGGAAACAAGGCCAGGCCCGGCAAAAGTAACACGTACCTGCATGTTATTCATCTCAAACTTGCGGACGACCTTGATAGCCACCTCGCCGGCAGTCCCATCGAGGTCCCTGGCGCGGTAGACGTTGCTGAAGGCGCCGTCGCCCATCTTCTCGACAAGCTCCCACCGCTCGAGACCCGGATATCTCGGGAATTTGCTCTTAGTCGCATTCTCCTCGGCGACGAGCCTCGCAATGTTCTCGTCGGGCACCCTCTTCCCCTTGGCCTTGGAAACAGTCTGGTCGGCCTCGGCACGGTGTGCGGCGGCATGACCTGCCTGCGCTGCTCGGTTCTGGGCATCGCCGGGGGCGGTCGAGTAGGCTTCGGGAACGGCCGCGAGGTTGGGTTGCTTGGGCGAATGGCCGAAATCAGGCTCTGAGGCTGCTACGGGCGCCATGTTGTTCTTCGCAGTGTGGTGTGGCGGAGAATTGTCATGTTTGGCGCGCGGTGCCTCATCGAGGTTGGCAACCCGGGCTTGTTTTCCTGCAGGACACCGTCAGTTGCTGTCCGCGCCGATGACTCTCCTGTGTCGTCGTGGCACGAGGCAGGCACAAGTACCACTGTTGCGGCTGCCAAAGTGGAGGTGCACAGCGGGGGAGGAAGAAATGTGTACGGATCAACATACCATGGCGGATAAAATTCTTCAACTGCTGTATTGTCGACATCTTGACGTGGAGTTGCAGATGTGCTTGCTGACACGGTCAGATAGTGTCGGCGGGCGCGGGCGACCCAGGCAATGGTCTGCCCAAAATTGCCTGAACAGGTGGTATGCTATTTCGATCTCTCTTCCTCACTCAGGATCGGGCTAGTCCTCCAGGCGTCGTCACTGTGTGTGGTGATGCAGCGACCTAACGTGGGCTGCGGGGTACGGAGTGCGGTGCGCGAGCCAACTCGAATCACGGCAAGATGATTTCCGGGGGGCAGAAGCTAGGGGGTCGGGAGTTCGAAAAATTGGTGAGCGCGACTGCGATTTGCTTTCTGATGAAGGTTTGTTTGCGAGCGAGGACGTCGACAACAAAGTTGGAGGGCGAAGGGCGGGTGAAAATATGGGATGCGCAGCAAACTGAGGTCACAGTGGCTGCAGCGAGCCGAACCAAGGCACGAGTTGTGGTTATGCGGTGATGCAGCAGAGCTGGGGCGTGCCGCAGTGGGGGCTCCTTGTCTTTTATTCCGGCCTCCCTTTGCTGCTCAGGCACCCGGTTTCATCATCGGTGCTGTCATCATCGGGCGCAAGACCGCCGCCGGCTAGGCAGGCGAATGACGAGCTGCAAAACTGCAGAGGCCCGCAGACTCACGATGTGCTGCCACGGCCACGGCTGTGTCCTAGAAATGACCTTTTCACTCAGGATTGGTAAGCACTGGAGAGACTAGTAATGGACAGGTCCTGCAGAGCAAGGCCGCCTACAAATGGTATCAAGATTCAAAAGAACCGTGTTTCGCTCGCAAAGAACAGCGAGGCAAGCAAGTTCCCTGGCCCTCGACGGTCAAGAAAGACATGAGGGTCTCGGAGCTTGGCAGTGCCGCCCAATTGGTGGAGGAGGAGCTGCCCCGCCAACCCGCTTCGGCGCAAGGGACCGCCTGATGACGTAGTGTGCAGCGTCATACGGCACCCTGGGCCCGGCTGCAGACAATCTGCATCAGGTCTTCGATTTCGTTCGTTACGGTTTTCTCTTTGATCAAGCAGACAAACAAAACACCAATTTGGGACTTTTAAGTTCTAGAACACGAAGGAGACCAGATGATGGTTTCATTCTGCGGAATATGCAGATATCGATGGAGTTTTGACCAAACTCTCAAGCTCCGGTCTGCCAAGCCGAAGCTAACCTGTGAATGTGCCGGCCCTTCCGTGTGTCACGAAAAAAGGCTGAGCAGGTGGCGCGTGTCGCGCGTGCTGCCGGGCTAATTTTACCCCATCTTCTCTCTCTTTGTCGCCGTCGACTTTTGGAAAAACTCTAGTCGACAGTTGACGGAGTGACGGCTTACAGCTAGCGTTGAAGTGAAATGTTTTTACCGGTTAGTGTACTGAACCTTATTTAAGTCTTGAGGTATCATCCCACCCGGTTTGCAGTTCCCCAGATTTCGCCCGAGAAGGGCCGGTCAAATACTGTCTGTTGCATCCTCCCCTCTACACTACACGTGTACATGTATTCTGCTCTACTCATACACATCATGTCGCCCACGCTTCGCCTTCCTCCACGACCCTTCAATGTCGCTGAGTCAGGTACCTGCTCGGGGTGCCGAATGCTTCAGCTGCACTGACGGAGTCGATGATCCGAACCCCCCACCTGGAGTGGGGTGTATTTTTGAGCGGCTGCGATCGCGCCTCTGACGTCACACCCCGCGTCAGGAGCGCGCCACTGTTGATTCAATTCGCTGATTGCAACCCATCAACATCGCAACATCATGAGAACGAGCGCCATTTGGCGGCTTTTTGGTTCTATACAGCACGCGATGGCACGCTGTTGAAACTCTTCATTTTCAGCGCGGCGTGCGCGGTTCCGATTACACTACAGCTGTTTTCAACTCCAGTCACCACCCGGATGATTGGCTTCAACCGGTCATCGACGCCATCTCCTGCGTAAGTTACTCGAACAGAGCGTCTGGGGATAAATATGCAAATATGATGTAATGCGCAGACTGTCCAACCGCATAACAACTCGGCCGATCGTACCAGGAAGAGATGGTCGGCCAGGCGCGCGGCCCGGGCCGAGTTCTTTCTTCAACAACGCCAGTTTCTATTGCGGACACGTGCGCATATATTCTAGCTCTGCCATCGTTTGCACGTGCTTTAAGCAGAGGAAATGTGCATCTAAGCTCTACGGGGCACGTCCTTTAGCATGGATACACATTTCAGGCCGTATCCCGAGCCCAGTGCATAGGCACTGTGGCTGCAGGCAAGAGAGGAGTCGTCAACTTCCTGGTGACCTCCTCCCTGCCACCGAAGCCCCCCTACCCCTCGGATCCGATGTCTGTCTTCCGGACTCACCTGTCCAGGCTGCAGTTTCCGGAGTTTACATATACGGATGCGCCCTGGAGTTGGGAATGGCTCCATGCTAAAGATTCGGACAATAGCGTCGGGCCCATCCTAGATGGGGGTCCCTACGAAGGGAGGAATATGTTGTTGTTTTCTTGACGGGTATGTGGGTTATGGTCGTGATTATTGTTCTTTGGGGGAGTGGACAAGGATTCTCGTGGGGTGAGAAAGCATGAGACAGACTGACAGACCAGAACCCTCTCTATGGGCTTGATGTCACCGGCCGAGGGCTGGAAAAATGCACGGTACAGATGGCACGGCGGCCATTTACGGGAACTCCAACCGACTGCGCTACGGATAACGTCTTCTGGATAGGCGGAGGAGAGATGTAGATTCTGAGTGTGTATCCCTGTGCCAATGATTTAAACTGCAGTCTCGCGAAGTCCACCATTGTTACCGTAAATGACAGCGGTTCTCCGAAAGATACCCTACAGCAGAGCAAACTCCCTAACATCAAGCGCATACTTCTCCACACCATGTTTCTGCACCGTCCCCGTCACTTTCATTTTCGTTCCCACGTTATCCTCCCCCAGCACCTCCGCCAACTGATGATACGCCTCCCTCTCCACCTCCACAACCGGCTTCAGCGACCTCGTCTTAACGTCCCACCGAATCTCACTCTTCTCCGTAAATGGCATTAGCACCAAATCCCCTCTCGTCCCCTTCCCCTGAAGTACTACCACGCCGTTCTTACTCGTCACCACGCCCGAGATGGTCAATTCAATCCCGCGCATATCATACGACTTGTTGACAGTCTTCTCAAACTCGGCTCGCCACTTATCAATGTCCGGGATCAGGTCGTGGGCTAGATACACGTGCGCGAGCGAGTCCTCCTGGTGCGCGATCGGGCAGACGACGTCGATGTCGCTGAGCCGGGTCAGCCCGTCGTATGCGCCGGCCCAGCAGGGGCCAAGACCGTAGGGACAGAGAGGGGATATGCCCACCACGACGGGCGGGTGGCCCTTGGAGGCCATGATCTCGTCGTTGTACTCTGCCAGGCTGGGTTGGGCCGACTCCCGGACTGTGGGGTCCGCGAGTGATGGCTCAGGGGCGAGGGTAGCCACGAGGGCTGCTCTCTTCTTGGTGGATTCGGCTTTGGCCGAGATGCGGATGATCTTGCCGATCGACGGTTTGCCCGCGGCGTTGAGAACGAAGAGAAGGTAGTGTCCCGGCGGAGCGAGGTTCCTGTTCGCGGGCGCGGGGATGGACAGGTTGACGCCGTTCTGGGTGAAGCCCTTGAGCCACATCAGGGACTGGCCCATGTTGCAGCAGTGTGTAGCCGTGCCGAGCCGCATCCAGCTGATCTTGGCGATGGGCTCGGCTGACTCCAGCGTGACGTTGAAGTTCTCACCGTACACGATTTTAACGGGGAAGCTCTTGATAGCCGGCCGGGTTCCAGGCCTGAGCAGATAAGGCGGCTCGAAGAATTGGACGTTCTTGAGGCAGTCGGTCGGCTTCACATCGCCAGACTCGCCGCCACCGCCGGACATGACGCGGCCGTCGGGAAGGAGGAGGGCGACTGAGTGATAGCATCGGTCCCAGCTTTCCTTGGCCATCTGCTTCCACGTGTTGGTCTCGGGGTCAAACAGCTCCGGAATGCGCACCGCTTGGCTCAGGTCGTTGAAGCCGTCACCCGAGGTGCCTCCGGTGACTAGGACGGTCCCATCGGGCAGAACGGTGGCGTTGAATTGTCTGCGCGCGGATTTCATACTGTTCTCCGGCTTCTGGCTGCTCTGACCGATCTTAGGTGTTGCGCGCCATTTGGGCTGGCTCTCGTTGAGATCGATATACTCGGCCCTGGTGGTCGCCTTGATCAAGACCTTGCCCGCCTGCTGGTTCTCTTCCTGGCCCCCGCCGACATACATAATCTTTCCCGTGTCGTACATGACCGAGGGTGCATAATCCCGGAACCCGGCGTCACGCTCCGTTCCGGCGTCGACCCAGCGGCCCACGACCGTTAAAGACCTCCCTTTCCGCTGAACCTCCTTCTTCCAATCCATACCTCCTGTGTCCTGGATCTCGATGTAGTAGCTCCGCGGAGTGGTGCCGGCCATAAAGACACGGCCGTCGGGGGCTAAGTGAATGCGCGGATACAGCGGCAGAATATCAGGACCGTTCGTGTAGAAGGGGCCTTGCTTTGTGTCTTTTCCGGGTAGCTTGGTGATTGGGTCCATGACCTCCACCCACGGGGACGCATTTTCTGGTGCATCCGTGACGTATATTTCTGGATTCTTGTTGACCTGCCACTTTGGTTCGTTGTCCAGTGATCCTGATATCACAAGTGCCCGGCCATCGGGAAGTGTCAGGGCCGAAGGGTACCAGCGGCCGCCGTTCATCGGAGCCTTTGGAGTGAACTTGTTGGTCTCGTAGTCGTAGATGCAGGCCTGCGAAATTCCCTGGCCGTCCCACCAGTGTCCGCCAACAATCAGGAGCTTCCCGTCCGGCAGAAAGCAGTGACCGCCACAGAAAGGGTTCACCGTTTCTGGGGGTTTCTGGTTTGACGTCGTGGGCTTTGGAACCCAGCTCATCGGGTCATTCTCGGTTCGGATACTCTTTTTGATGTCCAAGTCAAAAACATAGGCCCGGGCAGAATGCGGATGGAGCGTTGTATCGTTCAGCACGTCAGTGGGTCCGGGATTCTCTCGGCGACCCCAATACAGGATTTTGCCATTGGGCAACAAGCTAGCATGCACTGGAACATTGTCTAGTTCCTGTGTCTCAGACCATTTGCCCTCCTCGATGCCCATGTTGACGGTTCGGTGCGGATAGATTGGTGCGTACGATTGAATTGAAAGAGCTGCAAACTAGCGGTCTCAAGTCGACACGAGTATGGCGGCCACGGTCAGAACTATATGGTGGGAGATCATCTCTCTGGAGGGCCATGGCGTTCCCCTTTATGGCGTGGAACAGCAGTGCCCCGATTCCCTTTCGCTTTGATTCTCGTTCCAGACCTCCCAGTCATTCAAGCTCCCGGCCCCGCCGAATGTCTGCGGGTGATTTGCCAGCTCATCCAAGGTCCTTCCCAGCCAGCCACAATCCACGACGGCATGTGTCTGCTGCCACTGCTGCCACTGATGGCGGTTCAGGATTCCTTGAATGAGAAATCCCGTCTGCAGGCCATCAGAGCGTCATGATCGCCAGAATCTTACTGGATGGAAGAATTCAGTTGCCGGGGTTCAGTTGGTTACACACATGGCCACCGACGGGTATCCATCTCCGCACAAGGTGCCAAATGCATGAGTTGGAGCTGGATCCCTTTGCATTGTTTCAGCGCGCCACAAAGATATGTGCCAGGCCAATCATTTGGATCTGGTAAAAGTTACCACTTGAGTCAACGTACATGAGGGACGCCGCTTGCTGCGGCTCAATTCCGCGATGAGAACTGGGAGGGTTGAGGAGAGGCACTGAGCGTTGGTCAAGTAGACTCGGCTCATAAGATTTGGGGCTTAACGAGTCGGGGAATTCAGTCCCGTGGAGGTGGCAGACTCGACGAATAACATCGGCACAGCCTCGCAGGAAAGGATTCGAAGCAATCATCTGCGGCGGCCTAGGCCTAGTCGAACCCCCGGTGGCTTCAGCGGGAAAGCTCCAACGGGGGCTAGGCCCGCGGCCGAGCAGAACGGGGGGGGTGTAGCTCCGGCGTATCATAGAGGCCGGCTTCGGCGTCGAGCTCTCAGCCAGCCACAATCACTACCCCTCACTTGCCGTTTTCTCGATGCTGTTCCTTGAATCGTTTGCGACGCTGTCAGTCAATATGCTGACACTCGGAAAGAGACGGGCCATCCGAAGTGTTGGCCATGCATACATGAAGCCGATATCAATGATACCCCAAATGTGAGCACTTGCTACGTTATGCGTACGTTGATATCGGTATCGTCGACACGTAGAGGATGTCTGTCTTGCGATTCTGAGTAGATCTATTGGCGTGTCCATCAGATGTGTATAAGATGGGAACAGGTTCCTTGTGTTCTTGCAACCTCGTACCTTGTCAGCGTCGGCTTCTGCATACAAACTCCTGTTGACCACGACTTCTTTCTCCCAACCTGTCCATCATGGCTGCCGAACGCGGCCCTGACGGGAACCTTGTTCTTCCCCTCAACATCACCAGGCCTGCCCCCGTCATCGACTTCACCTTCAAGTGGGCCACTGCTGGCGGCGGGTTGCGAAGCCCCCCGGCGAAAAGCGAGGCGGCTCCTGATGTCCCTGAGAAGGATGTTGGCGATGAGCAGGTGCCCATCGCTGCCGCCGCGACGCACTCGACGTCTCGTGCGGCGGTTCCGCCCGTGGCATCGTTGGCAGCCGCACCGCCGGCGCAGCGGCAGCTGACACCCCAACCCGAACTGGGATCCATCCCCCCGACAGCCACTGAGCGGGTCCAGTTCGAGGACCAAATGGGCTTCCTGAAAGCCAGAGAATCAGCCCTGGGTTTTCCACTGACGAAGTTCGCCGGCCCTTGGACCGGTAACGGGTTCAACACGATTTTCGTTCCGCTTCCCTTCGGAGAAAAAGTTCAGGAATTTAAGGGCGTTGGATTCAATGACAACCTGCTCGTAATCGATCTCACAACCGAGCAATGGACTTTCGGGCCGACGTTGGGTGACATTCCCAACCGTGGCTTCGGTTTGCAGGGGGACATTCATCTCCACGGCGTGCCTTATCTCCAAACCGTCCAGAGGGTTACCGACAAGCTAACCGGGCGGCCGCGAATCCCAAGCATCAACAAACCCGAAGGCATCCACTTCGAGCCTGGTATGTTTCTTCTCGTCCCGCCGGCAGCAACCTTTCATCAAGGAGAGCCGCTTGGCCGGGGTAGCGTTGTTCGCATGGCATCCATTCCTCATGGCACCACAATCAACGCCCAGGGACCCATTCCCAAGAAAATTGTGACGCCGGAAACCCCAACGGGAGGCTTCAAAGGAGGGCCGCGATTCTCCCCACTTGATATCACACCATTCAAGATTGGGAACCCCTTCAAGAAAGAGGTCGACTCATTCCCGTCGGTAACTGCGCTGAGCAATCCATTCAGGGACCCCCAAAATCTCCAGCCTTTCCTGACTGCCGAAACCCTCACGATGGAGATGGTCAAGAACCCGCACAAGTTCCTTGAGAGGGCTGTCGATGGCCAGAAGATTGTGGAGACAGTTGTCTTCGAAGTCCACACTGGCCAAGAAGGCAAGTCAACCCCGCCGGCGCTCATGAATGGCGGCGGAACCACCAACATTGCCTTTCTCGCTGGCGCGCAGAGCGAGGTGACGACCCGGGCTCCGAACCCTGGCAAGCCCAACGCCCATGCCGAGTCCATGGTCAACACGTGGTGGGTTGAGACCGTCATGTACGATGTCGAGGTTGACCCCATGGCGGGGAACGAGATCCAAACTTGGAAGCCGAAGATGTTGGACAGCAAGGGGAAGCCTTCCACGGCGCCGACTCCCGAGTTCCTGCTCAAGGCGCCACCCGCTGGCGTCCCGAAGAAGACGACTTTCAAGGTGCCTGGGACGCAAATTCAGTACTCGCAGGTGGTCAACTTGAACTTTGGGGGCTTGAGCTGGCCGCATGTGAGTGTCGCAACGCTCGTGCCCAAGGAGCCGCAGTTCTTCCCGCTTCCTTGAAGAAAGGGCACTGCAGTGATGGTTCTCTAGCTCTTCCATTGCACCTGAGTTGGGCTCGCTGGGGCTTCCAATCCTGTAGGAGGGGGTCGGGGGGATGCGAGCCATGTCACGACAAAGTCTCCGCAATGACGAGTCTGGAGCCAGATAATAATAGTTGCGAATTAAACCGCCAGTCGTTCTTGCCAGTTCCCCTTCTGCATCTTCAGCTTCAGCGTGGCACGTAAGCCGAACGGCTTTCAGATTTTTGGAAGAGGTTGGATCGAGTCAAAGTCAAGTTGTTGAGAACTGAAGTTCAGAAAGAGAAGGAGCGGGCCGAATGCGTAACCTGCTGCCGTCTCTCTGCCATCTGTAGGAGCGCTCCTTCCACAAATCCAGCAGACAGCAGAATGCCCTTTCCAGCTTCTCATCTTGCTTCCAACCTGGCATGAGGCAGCTTCACCTGACCTCAATCGGCCGCCTCACAATTCCTGCGAGGATAAACCCCCCTTCGCCGTCGGCCTCTCTTCCCTCTCCCCAAGCTTTTAGGCAGGCCGTCCCTAGTCCTCCCTGCAAACGTGTCCGCTCGATTCCGAGAGGATCAGCATAGTATAGCAGCACATCAAATCCTCTTTTGCGACACCAGAATAAGACAAGAAATTATAACTTGCAATACCTTTCCTGTGCCATTTAATCACAGCTCGAGTGCATCGTCCCCAGCAAGTGCCGTGCACGAAAGAAGGGCCCTAATTACCTACCATTAGATAATCTTTCCTTTACCAAGTGCAACTCGCAAGCGTCCTGCTCTCCAGCATCAAGACCTCCCTCGGCCGCTGCAGGTTAGGAGCAAGATGATGCGTGGCCAGCCATGACACCAAACTGGATGCCTGTCCAGATTAGTGATCACCGCTTGTCTACCACTATCCTTGAGACAGGACCAAGCAACACACAGGCAATGTGTCTTTTCCAGTGGTGCAGCTCTCAAGACAAGATGGAGCGGATTTCAAAGCAAGATTACTGATAGTTTCAGCATGGCTTGATTTGCCTGCAACGCAGCGTGCTCGGCTGCTCCCTCAACCTCGTCGACACTCCGATATCTACAAGTAGGACGTCCTTTGGCCATCAATACCAACTCAAATCCCTCCTCCCATCATCACATCGAACCATCGCCAACCAATCAAGAACACCCCCTTACAGGCCTTCACAATGTCCGCCTCCAAACCCACTATCTTCATCATCGGCGGCACCGGCGCCCAAGGCATCCCCGTCATCCGCGGCCTCGCCCAAGCCAACACCTACATCATCCGCGTCCTCACCCGCGACCCCTCCTCCGCCCGCGCCCAACAACTCGCCGCGCTCAGCCCGAACGTACACCTCCTCCACGGCACCTTCACCTCCGAATCTGATCTCCGCGCTGGTTTCGCCGGTGCCTGGGGCGCTTATATCAACGTTGATGGTTTTGCTACGGGCGAAGCACTCGAGATGTTCTTCACGATTCGATGCTATGAAATCGCGGTGGAGTGTGGTGTAAAGTTCTACGTCCATGGGAACATCGACTTTTACTACAAACTCTCTGGGTATAACCCCGCGTATCGGTGTGGTCATGGTGATGCCAAGGGTAGAATCTGGGAGTTCATTGCCGCGCAGGGAGCAGCTGATAAGAAGGCGAGAGGGGGGCGCGCTATGAAAGTCGCGGCGCTCACGACGGGGCCGTACATGGATATGGCGCTTTCGGCGTCTACGCCTGTTTCACCTGCGATTGAGAGGGATGAGGAGAGTGGGGAGGAGGTGGTTACTTGGCGGTTGCCGTTGACGGAAAACGGAGCTATCGCGCATTCGTCGCTGGATGATCTGGAGTATTATGCGCGTTGGTTGTTTGACCATCATCAGGATGAACAGGTAGATGGGATGAACCTCGAGGTGGGAATCGATCACGTCCACTATCGCGATGTGGCGAATGCATTTGAGAAGGTTACAGGACGGAAGGCGAGGTTCGTGGATGTTGATCTCGACATGTATTTCACCGGTGGAGGGCTCAGCAAGATCGCGGACTTGCCCACGGGGTACATGGTTTCGAAGGAAAGCCTTGCGGCGATGTCGGTGAGGGAGAACTTTACTGGGTGGTGGAATACGTGGCGGGCTTCAGGGGGCAATAAGGGAGTGGTAAAGAGGAATTACGGGCTGTTGGATAAGATCTATCCTGGGAGGACTCGGAGTGTGGAGGAGTTCATCCGGAAGGAGGCGCAGAAGGCTGAGAAGGAAGGGAAGAGGACCCTGTGGGATGTTGTGGCGAGTGGGAAGTCGGTTTTGAAGATCATTGAGGATGGGAGGCGAGGCCCGGTTGCCACTGCCTAAGTGTATCGCAAAGGGCGAGATTGGCATCGCGTTTCCTCAATGCGTTTTAGCAACAACAGCGGTTATTCAAGGCTCGCCGGTGTTGCGGTAGCTGTATAGACAGCGTAGGCACTGACACGTGCTTCCTACCAGTAGACTTACGAGAGGTTCCAGATGATATTTGTATGCATACCCAATAGTCGCACTGAGATCGGTACTCCAAGACATCACTCGCGCCTACTTCGAGTACAGACCAATTCATCTCATATTGACTTGCCTACTCGTCCTTGGGTCATTGATCATCCAGAGTCTTATCTCAGGTAGCACACAAAACTATACAGCTGTTCCTTGGATCTAGTCATGAACAGGCCTAACTGGCGGGGTTCACCTTCTTCTTGCCGTGGAGAAGTGTAAGTATAAGATCCCTCCTAGCCAGCCCTTTTCTCGACCACCCTGAACCCGCAACAAACGAACAGAGACAACAACACCGCAGTTCACCAAAACACTACCCAAGAGGAACCCAGCCCAAAACCAGCCAACATCAGCAGCCATGTGCAAAACGACTACCACCAGATACTACTGCGAAAACGCATTCAAGTCCAATCCGCCGGGTTTGTGCCTTTCTTGGGATTCCGCGTTGAAAAAGTTCCAAATGCCACTGAAGACGGAGAAGAAGACAACCCCGTGCTCGAAAAAAGGGAAGAAGGGCTGCGTTGCTACGGATGTCGAGGAAGAAAAGAAAGGCGGGAAATGCGGAACATGGTAAGCTCCTTTTATCGCCCAAACCTATTTCCGTGCCTAGATATCTGACACTAGTGAAATCGGTGTACCAGCTCGAAGTAGAACCGCTATTGAATGCCTGATACTTGCTCCTGCCGACTTGAGTTGGGTCACATACTATGGAAGGGAGCATGTTGGGAGGGGGAGGATCTCGATAAGCGAAACTGGCAAGGGGAAACAGCAAAGAGTCATAAGGCACTTGGAACGGCTGTATGGCCGGTTGAACAGTTTTAGGGAGGACACCACACGGCGCGCAGAATTAGGGGGGATCATCGCTTTTAGCGCGTGCACTTCGATCATCCTTAGGCCTGGCGCTAAAAGGTTTCGGGTATTAGGTAGTCCCAGAGCAGCGTAGAACTTTCCGCTGGTTGACCAAACTCCTTTTCTTTGCCCTTGTATCTTGATGTGGCATGTGTTTCTGAAGGCGAACTTGAAGTTCGTCATCTGGGGGAAGCCAATCAGCATGAGGTATAGTGCTTGCAATGCCTTAAAACCTAGGCAGGTACGGTTGAATCTGGCAGGAGCCATCAGCCAGTGCCTCACGCAGTTGGCCAAGAATTTTCTGGAAGTCGATTGATTGCACAACCTCGACCAGAAGCCCAGCAGCTCACAGCCCTTCTCCTTGGTACTACATCACACTTCAGATATAGGTAGGTAACACAATGTTTCCCCGTCGCCGAATGCCCAACAATTAATACATCATATAGAATCGACGCTGCTAACGAATCGCCTTATCGTGCCCACCTGCGCGTGTCAAAGATGCTTTCGCCTCGCTTGCGTTCCGTCTTACCGAGCGCCCTTAATAGAGTCAATAAGATCCCCGGACACACAGAGCACGGCGCGACCCAAGTCCTCGCTACCATTTTTCGCGCCGTTTGCCGTGCCCACCTGTTAACCGAGCATGTCGAACCGGGTTCCGAGCCTCGCCAAGTCGCAACAAGCCGATGACAAGGAGGATGGGTGGAGCGACTGGACTGTACTGCCGAGGATTGGACGACGCGTTGTTCGGGAAAAGCCTGGTCCGGTTAGTTCGGTCTCGGTGCTATCTGTTAATGGACTCGCTGTTACGTCGTCCAACGGATTTCCGGGGAAATTATCCGCGCTACAACCCCATTTGATCTGCCACAACGGGGCATGACTCGTCGGGTCCCGGCTATGCTGCCCGGGCCACTGAGGTCCCACGACGTCGCCGGCCACACGAAGTGGTTATGCAGACGCCACCAAGTTTGTCGAGAGTTCGTTTCGGCACTTGTGGGGTCCGGCCAATTACATCGAGATCTCTTGTCAGACGCCGGAGCGTCCTCCTCCTCAGAGCATGCCAAGGAAGGGCGCCCAAGTCCTGCTGCTACCGATGGCAAGGGGCCCTCGCCGGGAGCAGGCAGTCATGGGCTTATCTACTGTAACGATGCCATGAGTGTACCAGGCCCTTATATCCCAGGGCCTCCCTTCGTGATCCAGGTCGCAAAATGCTGGGTCTTGGAAGCTCCGATAGCTACCAGCGGAAAGCCATACGGGTCGGTCCCTCATCATGTCGACGGCGAGCCTTGCCAAACTTGCTGGCGTTTCGGTCGGAGCTGTGCTCCTCGCCCTCGGAGCCCCCTATCTGTACGACCTAACCCCTCCTCAGATGAGCTCCTTTGTCAGCGACTTCCCGGTCCCCGATTATGCGTTTTCTATCCCTTTCCTACGCAACATCACGCGCCCGCCGCACAGCCCCGGCTTTGCATGCGATGTCTCCCATACCTACAAGACCGAACTCGTTTCGATCGAACCGCTTATCATCTACATCCACAACCTCATCAAGCCTACCGAGATAGCCTCGCTCCTCGAGACCGCCGAGCCGAGGTTTGCTCCCTCCCAGGTCACCAAGTCGGGCCGACAACAACACACACAAGACAGAACATCAAGCTCTGCTGGGTTGCCTCGCGACGACCCTGCCGTGGTCTGCGTGCTCAACCGTGCCCGAAATTTCTTGGGGACGATGATGAGAGACGGCTGGGATGAGATGGGACCACCACAACTGGTACGGTACACAGCGGGACAGAGGTTCAACATCCACCATGACTGGTTCGACACGCCGCGATGGGCCAACGACGACAGCGACAGGAAGTGGAACCGCATAGCAAGCTTCTTTGCCATCTTGCAGGATAACTGCACTGAGGGAGAAACATACTTCCCGTATGCGAAGCCCATCGCTCCGCCTGCCCCATGGGGTGAGCCTGTCTGGCGTGGAGGTGTATATGAGCAAAACCAGCAGAGCGAGATAAAACCGCTCTGGAGGGAACATGAGGACGGGGGTCTGGCTTTCCGACCCATCGCCGGGAATGCCATCTTCTGGGTGAATCTACATCCGAACGGGACGGGAGATACACGCACCAACCATGCGGGACTGCCGTTGGGAGAAGGCCTCAAGACGGCCATGAATATCTGGCCCAGGCGATACTACCCTTCCTAAATATCTCGTCTATGCAGCCGCTGACCACACGTTGGTGCCGTCAAACCATGTCTCCGTTACCTTGGCTTCCATTAGCTTCTCTTTTTCCCATTCCATATCCACAACGACAAAGTCCGCCTTGTATCCCGCGCCCAGCACCCCAAGCCGATCGTCGTCAAAACAACTGTACGCCGCGCCTTGGGTCCCTGCCGTGATGGCCTCGCATAGCCCCAGAGCAAAGTGCGGGTTCACCATGGTCTCATATTCAGGCTCGCGGTACGACCGCCTTGTCGTCCCAACGTATACATTACCCAGCGGTGTGTGGGGGGCTGTAGGCGCGTCACTTCCTAGCGCGAGGGGAGCGCCGTGGTCTGAGAACTCGCGGTAAGGGAATGCGCGACCACACCGGTGGTCTCCCAGGAGCTTCGGCCAGGCCCGGAGGATGGCCGGGTCGGCGTGCACCGGTTGAATCGAAGCAGTAATGCTACCACGACCCAGCCGAGCGGCGTCTTCTGCGCTGGCCAACTCGATATGTTCGACCCGAGGTCGCCTTCCGGCTGTTACGCACGTGGAAATCACGTCGATAACCATCTTGATTGTTGCATCGCCGATAGCATGGAGTGCGACTTGCAGACCAGCTTGATCTGCCCTCTTCACAACCGGCTCCAACTGCGCAGCGGTCCAGAGCGGAACCTCGGCGTGGCCGTTGTGGGTGTATGGCTCCGTCAGCCCTGCCGTGCACCCGTCAATAATGCCATCACAGATGACCTTGATACCCACTATGCGGCAGTCTGGTGTCGTCGATGCGCTGTATTCCTTGGAGAGTTCGATCGCTCGCTCGACCTGCGCCAAATTTTCCTCATCGTCTCTGCCAGGCTTTATGAGCCAATACGCTGCAATCCGCATTGGGATCGGTCTCTGGGCTCTCAAAGCCTGTAGCGCTTCCCACGCGCCTTCGTCCATGGCCATGTCGATCAACCCGGTGTATCCAGCCTGATGGTACGCCTCGACAGCCGACTGGATAGCCACGGTTCTCTCGGTCATGCTGGCAACTGTTGCGATATACGGCCAGACATAGGTGATATTGGCGGCTTCGATAAAGACACCAGTCAACTTTCCCTCGGTGTCCCTCTCGATTGTCCCCCCCGGCACATCGGCCCAGGTCTCGGCGCCGAGGGCCCTGATACCCGCCGTGTTGCACCAGGTCGAGTGCAAATCCTTGCTGTCGATGAGAATAGGCCTGTCACGATCACCATCGAGCCCGTCTAGATCACGCGCTGTTACGCTGCCGGGCGTCATGGAATGCATCCAGCCGCGGCAGAGGATGCGAGGTAGCTGAGGGTTCGCCGTCGCATACTCGGAGATGACGCGTTGAATGTCGGCCAGAGACCAGCACCGGCCGAGGTCCAACTTGTTGAGCGACTGGCCCATCATCATGAGATGCATGTGTCCATCGATGAAGCCGGGCAGGATAGTCCGGCCGACCAGGTCGCGAACAAAGATATCGGGGTCGGCCCGGGCTGCCGTGACGGCTGGGTCACTTGCGTCGCCGACAAACTCGATTTCGTCCCCGCGGACAATCAGGGCCTCGGCAAAGGTCGGCGGGCGATCGGGGCCTGCATTTATTCCTGGCGCAACGCCGGAGAGGAAGATCTTTCCGTTGATGAAGAGGGTGGTTGGTCTGGCCATGCTTCGTTGCTCCCGCTTTACACGAAAGGTCAAATTTCAGTCTTGTTTCCTGGTAGTGTTTTGCTGTTGCTGTGCTGGGGAACCAGTGGAAGTCAGACGCGTTGACGGGGGGTTCTCGGGCAAAGCCGCAGCGGAGTCGGAGACCCGGGCCGGTCCGGGACGAGACAAGTGGAGGCGAAAGATGATCTGATAAGATAATGCGGGGACGAGCTGGAGCGTCTGCTGCACAGTAACTACCTACCGGTCCTCTAGACTCAATAGTAGTTCCCGGCAAACCTCGGTCCTCGCGGTGGAGTCGTGGATACGGTTCTAGACCCGACTCTGGCAGTTTGCGACACCTCGCTCGCTCGCACGTCTTCAAAATTCCAGGTTCGGCAGCTGCCTACCCATGCCCGAGTGGGATGTTCTCGAAGGAGCGGAGATGGGAACTGTTTTGGCATGGTGCCGAATGCCGTCTTGGCGGCGTGGCTGAACTGATGAGGGGGGCATGTCGTTATCATGTCGTTACTGGGCGAGTGTTCAGCTCGATCGCAGGTCCGCCGCGTTTCGATATCGTCGACGCTGCTTGGAATGATAAGGATGGGAGTTTGTTTTGCTCATTGGTGTGTCTGGCCCGTCCCATATGGTCGCGTTAATAATGGGGAAGATGACCTGTTCTCACCACTCACCTCTTCATCCAAATTACAAAGCAACAAAAAGACATATCGATCCCACTGTTGTTGATGCTGCGACTGGCAAGCACCTGTTATCCTTACGCGGTCTGGGGTTCTTTTAACTCCCATCGGTCGCTACCAAGACCTGCACAGAATGAGAAGGTAATCCCGATAGCTCCGGACAAGCCCTGCCGGTTGTTAAAATTCCACACGTTCAGCTGCCGACAAGTCATCTTGATGAAAAGGTTCCATCGCGGTCTCGCCGGCGCCACAACCCTCGAGAGAATCCGAGTGCGCGGTTGCAACCTAACGCCCACCCGCCCGCCAAACCGGCGGCCAAACCCGCCCGGATGCGGGAGAGCGAAAGAAGCAAAGCTTCGAAAAAGGGCTGAGCTGAAAAGCCGCTTGGGGAAATTGATCATAAACCCCCGGCACGCGAAAGCAGGGCGCTAACAGCTCGCCGACGATTCAAAGCGGTGAAAGACCCTGCAAGTGTTAGAGGATGGCGAATGTAACCCTGATCCCTCAAGGGTACCGGCGCCAATAGTTCGTCCATCTCTCACCTCTCGTTTTTTGGATGCGATGCCGTGCAGCGTTCTGGACCTGCACTATCGATCCATTGCATGGGGGTTGTTTTCTTATGTTTTCGCGAGGAAGATATGCAAGCGAGACGCTGGAGAGACACAAAAACACGCGGGAGACGCGATCCGACGAGTTTCGCGGTTTTGCCTCCCCCTTGCTCTTTCTCTTCTCTTCTGTTGGCTGGCGAGTGCCGGGCATGTCGATCTCTGCCAGTCGGTGACTACCTGCGTCTTGAGTCCCCGACGTGAATCTGAGTGGTCGGCGGTTTTTATTATTTGAGCGACCCCTCTTCGTTGCTTCGTTTCCACCGGCTTGTTGGAAATCGAGGTTGAGGATACGTTCCGGCCTGGACAAGTTAGCACCACAGACGAAGATGGCGTCCTTTGTCCATTCCCTTCTCCGCATGATCGGGTCCAAGCCCCGGTACGGTGACGAAGAACAAGGCGGCTCGGCGGCACCCACATCCATTCAGCAGCATCACCATGACGACGAGGCGCCATCGGTGGAGACCGATGACTTGACGTTGTTCAGGCTGATGGTGGGCATCTCGACACCGCCGCACCTGAGCAGCGGCCACAAGTCATCGATCAAGCGGCCAGCAGACAATATCGGCTTGTACGCGCGAGTGGTGCATTCCGAGCAGACGTCGAAGGACAACTACAAAGTCTTCTCGGCCGTCATCAACGCGTGCTATTTTCTGCAGATCATCATCGCCGCCGCACTGACGGCCCTCGGCGCCGCCAACGCCGACAACAAGGCCATCACGGCCTTTGGCGCCATCAACACCGTCATTGCCGGTTTGTTGACATATCTCAAGGGCTCGGGCCTGCCGGGTCGTCTCAAGTACTTTGGGAACGAGTGGAAGAAGATCCGGGAGTACATCGAGCAGCGCGAACGCGACTTTTCGTACCCCGGCTGCAGGCTCGATGTCTACGAGGTCGTGGAGCATATCCGCGAAATGTACGCCAACACGAAGCGCGACGTAGAGATGAACTCGCCCGAGGCATACAACTCGGTCACGCGGTCCATGAACTCCCACAGCAACCCAGCCGCCGCCGCAGCCCATAACAACATCCCGGGCATCCACATCAATGCCACGGCAGGTATCGACCCACAAAAGGTCGACGACGTGGCGGCCAAGATCCGCAGCATGGAGGACACGATCCGCAAGCTCCGCGGCAAGCTGGACAAGACGGGCCAAGACATCATCGACGAGGAGAAGCGCGTCGTCTCGGACTTGAGACAGTACGGCAAGGACGTGGTCGACACTGCGCACGCGGTACAAGACGAGGAGAAGCGCACAACGGCCGAGCTGAGGAGTTATGGCAAGGCAGTACTAGCTTCATTCGACGATCGGCCAAGACACCCACGCGAGGTGTCATACGGGGGGACGGATGAGTCGCGTACCGTGGTGGAAGATACTGGCACTGGCGGTAGACGATGATTGTTTTGCTGTCTTTGGTTAAGCCCGTTTTTTCTTATTTATCACGACACCTACATGCATTCGTTCTAGACAAACACGGCTGCAAAACTTTGTAATTGTTGGACAGGTTTGCGACGACAAAGCATTCCGCATCCGGCCGCACCCCTTGGCAAAGAGCAATATATGATATATACCCCATTCGACGACAAAGAAACTCGAGCACTTGGGTCATTGTGGAAATATCTAGCAGTCTCGGAGCTTTGCATCTCAAAGTGTACTTGATTAGATACGCTCGGAAGCTCTTTGCGATATATATCAAATACGAATCAATCGGCTGCATCAACGAAATGGCGGGGACAAAAACCCTCCCGCCCAGATACGATGGCCTCCCGGTGAAGGATGTGGTGTTCAAGATCAACCAGGAGGGCAACGCGCTGGGCGACGTCCTCCGGGCTTGGGCGATCCTAGGTTACGTGGACCCGGATAGAAGCAAGGACCAAAATTACAAGCCGACAAAGCCAAAGATTAAGGAGTTCAGAGAGCAGATCGACTATCTCTGGCAGTCCATCCGGAAGCACGACGACACTCCTATGGGACGGGTGGCACTGGCACGTTGTCTCGAGGCGCTACGGGCACTGCGGCAAGACCAGCGCTCATGGACGGTCGACACGGCACATCTCAATCTGCGCGGTGCCTATAACAGTGCGGTATCGTGGGGTGACCTCGAGGACCCAGACGTCAAGTACCCGTCCTTGCGAGATGCTGCGTATGATGAGCTCGGTTACATGGACCGCCAGGACGTGTCGAACCTCGTCAGCCTAGAGACGGATGATCAGATTGAGGACCGCACCTGGACGCGGTACCATGCGTATCAGGGCTTCGCGGCAAACGACCTACGCGGCATCCGCCGGCGGTTTCGGGCCCTGCCGGCGCCCGAGGACGACTCCCTCTGGCACGGTGTCAGCTTCCACGTCACAGTCACTACCGACGATGGCTTTCCCAACATGATGAATCACGCTGTTGTCAAGGCTTGCATCTGGACCTACTTCACCCAGGTCCTCGAGCACCCCGAGCACTTGCGCTGGCGCGACTACATGTGGCTCAACTACTGCCTTGATGATCGCGACTCGGAGGAGCTGATCGCCGCGCGCGGTCGCCGCAGCATCCTGCGTCATCTACACTGCAACTCGCGCGTCCACGGCCATCTGGGGTCGCTGGACGGCATCCCAGCCTCGGAACCAGACCCGGCCATCCTCCACGTGATCGCCGACTACTACGGCCGACAGATCGTCGTCTTCAAGTACGAGGGCGCCAAGGATGCCAACGGGGTCCTGCAGAGGTGGATCGACCCGGCCGAGTTCAACAGAAAGAGAACATACAAGAGCTACGCATACGGCCACATGGGTCCGACGTCGACGGAGCCCCAGATCTTCCTGGTGACCACCGACTTCCGCCACTTCGACCCCGTCATCTGGGTCGGCGACCACAGCCCTTTCACCCCGAACGGCACGCCGTGGTTCCAGGTGCCGGTGGAGGGCCGTGTCCGCCACCCCGCGCCGTGGTGGAAGGACGGGTCCAAGGCGTCGCATCTCGAGGCCGCCCTGCCGGGGACGCCCCCACGGTATATCCCGCACTTTTGCGTGCCGGGCGACACGAACGCGAAGCCGGGCACCGACCTGTGGGTGCCGTCGGCGGATGCGGCCCTCACGGACGAGACGCTGAACTTGTTCCGCTACGGCCGCGACGTGCCCGGCAACGAGCTCGTGTACATCCCGACCGAGAAGGTGATGGCCAAGTGGACGGGGCCGGTCGAGCGGTGGGAGTACAAGATCGAGCGCGACGGGAACGCGCGCCAGATCCGGTACGAGGGCATGCAGGCGCGCTTCGACGAGATGATGGACAAGTATCACAAAATCAAGAGGCTGGATCAGAACTCGGTGTTTCGGTGGGTGCATCGCCAGTTTCCGGGCGCGCCGGGGATGGAACCGGATAAGCCTGCTGATGGCGATGGGGACGGCGACGGCGGCGGCGGCAACTGAAGGGGTGTTTTTTCTTATTCTCATTTCCTATTTCTCCAATCTCTTTCTTTGGCTCGTCTTTTGAGTTGAGGGAGCGGTGCAAAGTTGGCTTTCTTGCCGGAATAGCAGATGTGCTTGCAGTAACTTGTGCCATCTTATAGAACATGAGTGACAGTCATGGAGTTTATTTCCAAGTCTCCTTATCAGGTAGGTATGTAATAGCGGATATTCCTCCAGGTTTGGTGTTCGGAACCGGAAAACATCCCCCCACGTCTATGTTTAACGACGGCGAGACCTTATCGTCCGCTGCCTCGCCGCAAAAAGGGCGGAGTGGGGCCGCCCCGGCCTTGGTCCGGGTTTCTTTTCGGACCCGAGCCACAGCCGGGTGGTGGATGCCAAGCCGGGGTCTTGGCGGGCCGACCTGCACCGGCACGGACTCTCGCGATTTATTGGCAGCTGGTTGGGCTGTGAGCTTTCCATGCTTCCCCGCTTGTTCGACCAGTGACTGCTGCTGTCACTGTGTCTGCCTAACTGCCGTCGAAATTCGATTCCGACCTCAGCAAACAACGCAGCGTCTAACTTTGGCCGGATCCAACCATTCCCAGATACCGAGAACAAAAATTTCGTCGATACAATGCTCCCCGATGCACAACACGACGGCCTTACCGCTACCTATCCAAGTGCAGGCCCCGGTCCACCGCAGGTCATCCATGATCCGCTTTCGGATGCCCCAGCCGGGCCATCCATCAGCTCAACTGCTCGGCACCAACTTTGCCTGAGCAACGAAGACGGGTTGATCGATAAGTACAAGTACCTTGCGTTGCAGCCAGGCCATATTCGCCTCCTTCATCTGCTCCCACACCCAGAGACGGACGCGCCCGTTCGATGCGAGATATCCGATTACCCCCTCCACGGCACCGACAGAAAGGCGGCGCCTTATGAGGCCTTGTCATACTGCTGGGGAAGCTCTGATAAGCCGTACTGCATTTCCATCGGCGAGCGTCGCCTCCCTGTCACAGAAAACCTCTTCGCAGCCCTGTTGCAACTTCGCGATCCCTTCGCCCCACGGCTGATGTGGATAGATGCAATTTGCATCAACCAGGAAGACATCACCGAGCGAGAACACCAAGTGCGGCTTATGGCCGAGATCTACTGCAAGGCTAGCAGAGTCGTGGTGTGGCTTGGGGAGGTCGGTGATACGGATGACCACCATACGCTTCAGGCAGTCTGTATTGCAGGTATTGAGCCTGCCATTTCCTCTGGGAGCAGCCCGAGTAGAGAGACGGTTGTTGCCCTCCTTAACCGACCATGGTTCCGACGCATCTGGGTAAGCGATACCTTTCAGTTACACGGAGCAGGTCTTTAACAATATGATTACAGGTGCTTCAAGAAGTGGCCGCAGCCAGACACATTCGCATCATGTGTGGTTCAACCGAAGTCGATGGATATGCGTTCTGCCTGGGCATAGAAGCCTGCCTGGGCCAACGCAATTTGATCCATCAAATGGTCTACCTGATGAAGCAGTCGATATTCCGGCCGAGGTACAGAATCGTCGCTCCAGGGCGAGTCTCTTTGGGCATCCGTCCTCTCGCAGAACTGGTCGGCATGTATCATAACCACGAAGCCACCGAGCGCCACGACAAGATCTTTGCCCTGCTGGGTATGAGCACAGATGATCCCGACGACATTGAAGACGCCGGCCTGTCGCCAAGCTATAGCATCTCATGGGAGAAGCTCCTGGCGCAGCTTATCCAATTTCTGATGGGCAAGCAAGCTACTGTCTATACCCGGTCTGGTATAGAGGCTGCGGTCATAAAAGGCGTTGGTCACGTTCTGGGGAGGATTTCGCATTTGAAGGATCAACACCTGCACATCAAGCGGGGGAGTTTTCTTCTTCCGGAAAAGTGGTTGCCACAGCCATCGGTATCCGAGGTCAAAAAAGACGACATTATCTGCCTTCTGCAAGGGGCAAAAACCCCTTGCATCATCAGACCACATCACGACCATTTCGTTGTAATCATCGCCTCGGTCACACTTTCCATGAATGCTTTGTTAGCAAACGATGGACGAGCCCAGGAAGATATGTTGCCCCCAAATACGAACGACTTTCTCCTAGTCTGGGGGTGGAATAGCTTCTGGGATAAGTGCACCACCGAACAAAAGTATGAACCCCTGACGGACCTTGGAGCAGTTGACTCTCAGCCGGAAATCGGGACAAAGTTGAGTGAGGCTATTCGACTGCGGGACGCAGCCTTGATACTGCAGCAGGCGGGACTGCGCTTTGATGCAGACGTGAGGTTTGAAGAGATGGGGAGAGTTCTCGGGAATGATCTCTGCATCTTGTACGACCATATGATGACCGATATTGAGCAGAGACGGACGCTGGATCTCAAACATTGCAACAGAATACTTTCGGTTGTTTTCCTAGCATACGGACCACTTTACCTGCTCGAACTCCCGGTGGTAGCCGACTTACCACCCGATACAGACATCAAGTCCGCCGTCGGTGAATGTTGCTTCCTTCGGGTCACAGAGCAAGACGCCGTCGAGTTCATTCACCAGTCCGTGAAAGATTATATCGGCAGGCGCCTTCTAATTCAGCCAGGGGGCCACGGAGTCGCCCAGACCCATTGGGACATTGGCAGACGCTCGCTTGATGCCATGTCCTTGCTGCTCAGGCAGAATATGTACGATCTCGATTTCGGGGCTGGGCTAAACAATGATCTCGATTTCGTGGGGAAGGCTGGGCGAAACCAAGAACTTCTTCATTCAGGCCCGCTGGCTTCTATAGGATATTCCTGCGAATTCTGGGTTGATCATCTCTGTTTCCAGGGTGGCGCGAGCTCTGATGACTCCGACGGGAGGGTATATGCCTTTCTCGCAGAGCATTTTCTTCACTGGCTCGAAGCTTTGGCTTTGATAGAAGAAAAATCAAAGGCATCGGAATTGATCAAACGACTTCATTCTGCCTCTCGGGTATGTTCAATCCTTCATGCTGCTACCGATTCTACGCGCTGACGAGAGTACCTATTTTGTGATACAAAGGAGAGATCACATGCTCTTGTACCGTTTTTGAACGACGCCCAGGATTTCATCGATCTGGATTGGAATCGTTGGCTGGAGCCGATGCAGACTTATGGATCCCCGCTTGTCTGGGTATCGAATTCGAACATGGTGAAGAAAATGTTTTGGAAGCAGAGACTACCATTCATCCGACCCACCGCCGGCCTGGGATGCGGATTGGACGATCATGAGATGGAAACCTCTGATGGAAACACAGCGGTTAACAGACTATTGTTCTCGCCAAATGGCAAGATGGTCGCAACATCTACGTTGCGGATGATCCGATTCTGGGACGTGTCCACGGGCACCTACCAGCGCGCCGTTGGTAGTAACGGCAGCGACCTCTACACGATGGCTTTCTCGCCGAACGCTGACATGTTCGCGTCTGGCGAGGTCAATGGTTCAATTCGGCTTTTGCATCTGAAACTGAAAACCGGCCCACTAGACCTTGAAGCTCCCTCCCACATCAACGACCTGGCGTTCTCACCAGATGCTAAGGTGCTAGCTTCGGCTTCCGGGGACTCGTGCGTCTGGCTCTGGGATACAGCGGCCGGATCTCGTCGATTGACGCTCGCGGGCCACAGCAAGCCCGTCGACGCCGTCACCTTTTCTCAGAACGGCAAGATTGTTGCATCGGCATCAACGGACAGGACGATCCGGCTCTGGGATACGGAAAATGGCGCCAGTTTGGCGAAATGGTGGATGGAGCGCCCGGAGTTTAGGCAAAACATCCAGGCCTTGGCCTTTTCGCCGGACGACAAGACCCTCGCCTCGGCCTTGGCCTACAATATTGTATTCTGGGATATAGCGACGGGCACTCCTCAACGGCTACTAAAGCCAAGTCGAGACGACCATTCTCCCATTCGCACGCTATCATTTCCCTCCAAAGATTCGAACGTTATCAGGACGGACATCGGCCGCGTCTTCCTAACTCCCGCTTCCGACTCTTCAGACTCGGAGGAAAATCAAACACGCTATATCGTGTACAAAACAACTATAGGTTGGATTATCCGGAATGGGAAGAAAGTCCTCCAGCTGCCTTGGGAGTACCGGACAATAGCCAGTGCGGTGTACGACGATACAGTGGTGTTGGGCCATAGATCAGGGGAGGTAACCTTTTTGCCATTTTCCTTTTCCGAATAGCGGCCAAGTAGCCCTTTTCCGGAAAGCAATCAAGTAGCCCATCCTGGGCCGGTTTTAAGTGTGTGTTTTGGCTTGAATGTTGAGTGAGTACGAATGGATTGTCAGGTTAGAGGAGGCAGGAAAGCATGCGGAATTTATTGTTTTTATCTCACAGGGGATGTCCTTAGCACCGACGTTTTATCGATTTGCTCCTTTCTTGACTCCAAATGAGGACGGGCGACGAGAATGTCGGCAGTAGTGGGACCACCCGGGACTTGGTCCGTGTTTCCGGCCGGGGCCTTGGCGTGGCGCCGGATGCCAAGCCGGCGGACCTGCCGGACGTGTCGGACTTTCCGACCGGTCACGTGCGGAACCGACCACTATAAACAGCGCAACAGCGCGCAGGCCGCGCTGAGGGTTGCAGATGGCCACTGTAGGCCCTATGCGAGAGACGTATGTTCCGACTATTTTCCGACCTCGATTACGTACCGACTTCGGTAGCAAGGGTCTGGCATGTGGTAGTCAGGAAGACGTATATAAGGAAGCCCTTTCCACAGAGTTAGCCAATAAAAAGGCAAAAGCAGTTTTACGCCCATTGTGCCAAGTCCCTGGATCCAACAATGACATCCGAATGTCATTTTATATTGCGTTACCTTGTCGCACGCTTGCACCTTTGCAGCTGCAATCGCACGGTTTCTCCCATGTCCAAAATCTTCAAGGCGGTTCTTGCCGCCGTCGGGCGGCAGATGAACGCTAATAGGGTTTACGAAAATGCCCTTGGATCGCTGCTGAAGTAGTGAAACTACCGGTCGCCTTAGCGCTATGCAGGCCTTGCATTCCGTAAATACGGGTCTTTGCCGCTGTGTCATGGCTGAAACAATTCGCCATCTAATAATCCATCAGGATAACATAGCTCGAAGCACACCAGGACCACTGTATACACCGCTGCTTCTCAGAAGTTTCCATGTGCCATCGAAACTCGACATGTGGAGTGACCAATCGGGCGGTGCCTGATGCAGACACCGACCACGCCGGGGTCACACCATAACTGGCGACCAAGCCTGCCGATCGGGAAGGTGCCGTTGGGGCGCCTGATTACAGCGGTCTCTTGTCCTATAGGACAACTGCAAAAACCCACCCAAGACATTCTTGGCCCACCGGAAAACACCGCATGTCACCTGTACGGAATACTGTTGCTCTCAATCACCTTCCTGTCCCAGGGGTCCAATGTCCAATGATGTAATGGGCTTAAAACCTGCTTATTCCCCTCTTCAGTTTATACCACACTCCCCAACACACGCGGCTCTTATTCGGCATTTGGATATACCTACTCCTCATTGAAGGATCACAAGTCAAAAAGAGAGAGACATTCTGCAGAGGTGGGTCAGATAAGGTTTCAATCCATTCCTCTGCATAAGTTACCTACTCTTATATCCCCATTTCCCCCGCGCGTGGTTCGCTATCAGGTGATTCCTCCCTCATCAAAACACACAACTTCAACTAGACGACAGACCTCAAATGAAGGACGACGTCAGGGAAGAGGGCGGCACGACGCCCGACAAGGAGAGAGATGAGGGGCATGGCGGCCACATCATCGACGGCGGCATCTCGCTCGACCGCGACTCGCAGCTGCAGCGCGGGCTGAAGAGCCGACATATCCAGTTTCTGGCGCTGGGCGGAGCGTAAGTATTTTTTTGCTCTCGGATGCAAGCATCAGATCTGACAAATATAGAATCGGAACCGGCTTGTTCGTCGGGTCCGGCGCGATCCTGCACCTAGTCGGGCCCGCACCGCTGTGGATGGCGTACATGGTCATGATGTTCGTGGTCTGGGTCATCATGAACGACATCGCCGAGATGACGGTCTACCTGCCGATGCGCGGCATCACGCTGCCGTACTTCACCAACCGCTACGTCGACCCGAGCCTGTCCTTCGCCGCCGGGTGGAACTACTGGTACGTCTACGCCATCCTCGTCGCCGCCGAGGCCGCGGCCGGCGCCATCCTGCTGGACTACTGGGACGCCCCCGTGCACGACGCCGTGTGGATCACCATGATCCTGGTCGTCATCCTGGCGCTCAACATCATCGCCGTCTCGGTGTTTGGAGAGGCCGAGTTCTGGTTCGCGTCCATCAAGCTGATCACCATCATGGGCCTGATCATCCTCGGCATCGTCCTGATGCTCGGCGGCGGGCCGAACCACCAGCGGCTCGGGTTCTGGTACTGGGAAGAGCCCGGCGCGTTCAACGAGTACTTGACCACGGGCTCATCGGGGCGGTTCCTGTCGTTCTGGACGGCGCTCGCCCGTGCGGGTTTCAGCTTCGTCACGTCACCCGAGCTGATCGGGCTGGCAGCCGGTGAGACGGTAGCGCCACGTCGAAACATCCCCAAGGCGGCCCGACGGTTCCTGACGCGACTTGCCGTATTTTACGGTGTCAGCAGCCTGATCATCGGCTGCATCGTGCCGTCGGACGACCCCCGATTGCTCTCGCCCGAATCCAACGCCAACGCGTCGCCCTGGGTCATCGGTATCCAGCGCGCCGGCATCGGCGGTTTGAATCATGCCATCAACGCCGCCATCCTAACCTCAGCCTGGTCCGCCGGCAACGCGTTTCTGTATTCCGGCTCGCGCGTGCTCTACTCGATGGCGGCCAACAACCAGGCCCCCCGCATCTTCATGAAGACCAACCGGCGCGGCGTGCCGTGGCCGGCCGTCCTCGCGACATGGGGCGTCGCCTGTCTCGCGTTTCTGAACGTGTCCGAAGGCGGCGCCCAGGCGTTCCTGTGGTTGATGAACCTGTCCACCATCTCGGGGTACATAGCCTGGATCGTGGTGATGATCACGTACCTGCGCTTCCGCAAGGCGCTCCAAGTCCAGGGGCTCATGGATACGCGGCCGTTCGTGACGCCGCTGCAGCCGTACGCGACGTGGTTTGTCCTCGGGCTGATGGTCATCCTCACCCTGACGAACGGGTTCCAGACGTTTGCGCCGTTCAAGTACAAGGATTTCCTGGCGGCTTATATCACGCTGCCGGCCTTTCTGATTTTGTACTTTGGGCACAAGGTCTGGTTCCGAACCCCATGGGCGCGGCCGGCGGCGGAGATAGATGTGATCACGGGTAAGAAGGAGATGGATGATTTGGCGGCGGCGGATGAGAAGCCAGTGGCGAAGAACTGGGTGCAGAGGATATGGTTTTGGATTGCTTAGCGTTTGGATGCATGTTTGCATATAATGCGTGGAGGATATCTAGACTAGATGTGGCCGAGCAAGAGCTCTGTGGCATACGAGATCTTGAAGAGTATATGGAGCGAGGCGTCTTGGATACCTGACAGGACCATACATTTTACACATGTATAATACTCGGTTAGGAGTATCCATAATGTAAGTCTATTTTCTTCGTGTTGCAACCTGATTCTATACATGCATGGGTATCGTAAAGACAAAAACAAAAACTCTATGCGACGGACCAATCAGTTCCGTAGTCACAGGCCGGGGCATACAATACGCGTCCACCTCGATAGGTGCTCAGCGTCACAAATCACCATGGTGTCTGCTACGTACCCCGTCCTCACCACCAGAGCTCCTCGCAGCCTCAACGCCATCACTTCCGGAACTCCCAAGTCGGAGGCAAACTGTGTCGACGGTCACCTCCGACACCAGATAGTTCGGCTCCTCCCCATACGCAACAGTAGGCCAGCCCACCGTGACGCCCACCACGCCCCGCTTGCTCTGCTCCGCCAAGCTCCGGAACCGCAGCTGCGGAATGCCATGCGTGAAGCTCGCATTGCCGGGTGGAAGCGCCTCCCTAACGAACTCGTTCGAGTACCGCGCAAAGGGTTCGAATTCTGTATCTCACGTCCCATTAGCCATGCATGTCCTCCCTACCCCACACCCATAACCCGATCGATACGGAAGGTAAGGCAAATAAATACTCACGTCCCAACAAAATCGGCATATCCTGATTCGGCGCATCCCACCTCGTCCCAAAGATATCCGCCGGACACCCCAACTCGGCAGGCGGCGCCCCGGCGGCGTACAACTCGCCGATAGCCGTGCCCAGCCCGCCATCGATCCCGTCGGGCGCGCCGTACGTCTTGCTCGCGATCAGCAGCTTCAGATTCGCGAGACACGTCTCGCCCAGCAGGCTTTCGCAGCCTCCACCAATGTCATTGCTAGCGCTCGTCTCCAGCGCAAAGGTGTAGTAATTCCGCGACTGTGCCCTGGAATCGTTGAGCGCGTTCTGGTCGTACTCGAGCCAGAAGGCCGCCTGGAGGACCGGGCCGAGGTAGGTTGACGGAATCGCCCAGGGACTTCGCTTGAGGAGGGCGGCTTTGTCGGCTTCGGAGAGGGCGTCGACGGCGTAGACGAATTTGGGCGGGGTGTGGAGGAGCGGTGCGAAGGGGACTGGTGCGGCGGCGGTGGATTGTGGGTTGATGCAGCGGTTCGGGGTGGAGTAGTCGCAGGGTTTTGGTGGCTGGGTCGTCGTGATGGTTGAGGTTGTTGCCGCCAGGGCGGCGGCGAAGAGGCGGGACTGTGCGACCATGTTGGGTTTTGGTTTTGCTTCTTGGGGACTTCAAGGTGCGTAGACGGTGTGGAGGTGCTGCCGGGAAAGCGATGTAACGTCTTGTGTGGAGCTCTTTATGGGATTTTGAAGAAAGGTCTGGAGTTCAATTGATGAGCTGACGTTGGTGGTTGGGGTGGCTGGTGCACTGTCACCAACCCCTGGCAATCCCCGGGAAATTTGTGTGGTTGGGCATTACCTCCAGAGGCTGGGAGTGCGTACGTACGCCACAAGGTGGCGCATGACATCCGAGACATTACTTTCAGGTGAAATTTACCACTCAATTTCAAACAAGCGATAACACACGTAAGTGCGGCGGAATACAGAGTGGGTACGGATAGTTAACTCTACCTAGGTACCTAGGCACTTTGCTCAATCACTCCTGACCTGAGAGTGATCAGGAGACGAAGCTATGAAGCTTTGCCAAAAATGAAAAATAAAAATAAAAATGAACGTGTTGAGAAATCAAGACTCAAACTACGTCGGCCAACTTGCCTTCCCTATCTCTGAGTTATATAAGGTAGGTAGCAGTTATGTCGTGAGAGGGTTGAACCCAGGTGAAATCGCCGCTGAAGAACTTTGATAGGACATTCCTCGAAAAACAGAGAAGCAGACCGCTTCGCACTTGCTCTTATCGGATGCCTGTCCGCAGTGTCCGAGCAATTTCATATCCCTAGGTACCTACCTCGGTAGGTAAAAAAGTCACACAAAAAAAAGGGGCGTATGGGCGGGCTGGGATTCGAACCCAGGTCTTTCAATGAACGCTATTTATAGGAAAGAGGAGAAAATCAACGCTGAAATCCGCTTGGGGATGAACACGCTCAGGGAATGCGCTGAACCACTACGCTACCCGCCCTTCTCACTGCACTGTATAGTGTGATGTGTTTCGAGCTTATCTACCCCGACCCTCCTGGGCCGAGGAAGTAAAAAAGTAAATGTCTGGGCGGGCTGGGATTCGAACCCAGGATTTTCGCTAAACGCTGAGAAAGTAATGAAGAAAACAAACGCTGAAACGCTTAGGAACGCGCTGACCACTACGCTACCCGCCCTTTGGAGCTTTCATTGAACAGGGTACTGTCGATTAAGACTATCTACCCCGTTACCTAATGCTGCGAATGAGTTAAAAGAAGAGTTTGGACGGGCTAGGAGTCGAACCCAGGTCTTTCAATGAACGCTTGGTGTTTATATTTAGAAAAATCAACGCTGAAATTCGCTGGGGTACGGATGCTACAAGTATGCCTGTCTTACGATATCACGAGCCACCAGGCCCAGAGAGTACCTCTTTTGTATCAGAGGAGAGGGCACCCCTCTAACTATTACTATACTTCTATACCAATGCTCTAAAGTATCCTCATCACATGATTTACTTGTCACACGGATCCCTTGCCCTCGACATATTCTTTCCTCCAAATTTACAATTGGCCTACTTGGCGCATTGCGTCCATAACGGCTCTCTTGTAGGCATGCATACCGGCAGTACGCGGGTGAAACGTCTTGATCTGGCGGGTGGGCAGGTACCAGTCGATTTCCTCGGCGTTGACATCGCCGGCGCGGATGGCGGCATTGGCGGCCGCCAGCCTCCGCGCCTCGACACCGTTGGGGTCGTGGGCGACGTTGAGGGCCACCATGCACAGAAAACGGTCGTAGGGGTCCGGCTCGCTGCCCAGTCGGGCCTCGCAGTCGGAGGCATCCGGCACCGGGACGCGGCCCTCGCTGATCAGCTGCTGCTTCTCGCCGGCCAGTCCGGAAGTGTCGTCGGGGAAGTCGGTCCAGCCGCTGAGGAAGAACCAAGTGTCGGCATTGTACTCGTAGGGCTCGGGGAGCGCGTCGGATTCGCACCAGCGGTGGCCTTCAAAGTGAGTGTCCATGGGAACGTAGTGCACCCTGGGCCTGGTTTTGTCCAGGTCGCGATTGGCATCCTCGACAGCCATGCGGATCACGCTGTTCAAGTCTTCCACGAGGTCGTTCAGTTCGGTGCGCAGGTCCCGGGTAAGCATGATGAGACCGCCGGGGGTCTGGGTTTCGTGGCCCGAGTAGTAGCCTGGGAACCAGTAGTCAAACGACGTCATGTCACAGCTGGTAGTACGGTTGTTGAAGAAGCGGGGATAGTCGGCCACGTAGAGCTGGAATTCCGAGTTGCCCGCCGTCTGCACAATCCCCCTGTAGGCGTCGCGGAGACTCCACTGTATGCCGAGACGGCTCTGATCCGCAAGCTTGCTTCGTGCTTTCTGTTTCTTCTCGTCGCAGAGCGCTGCGTCCTCGGCCGGGGTCAGAAAGGCCTTGGGGCGCAGGACGCAGTGCTGGACCAGATCACCGAATCCCAGGTCGTTTCCTCCAATGGTGATGGTGCCGACGTTAAAGGTCGAGGGGTTCGTCCAGCTGCTGACCTGGCGATTCAGGCCGTCCAGTGTGTCGCCCGAGCACGAATGGCGCTGGTAGGTGATGAAGCGGCTTCCGATCTCCCGGTTGATGAGGGCGCCATAGTTGTTGGAGCCCACCCGACAGCGATCCGACGACGTCGACCCCGTGCCCATGCCCGACGCGAACGAGTCGCCAAAATGGACATGGCCAACGATGGACCGGCTGACGCACGGCGCCGGGCAGTAGCCACGGCTGCAGGCAAAGTTGCACAGGCCCTCGTCGTCCTTGGCCGGGCTTGATCCGCCCTGGACAGACGGCGCCGGCGGCACATTCAGGGGCCCGGTGGCGGTGCACTGGCAGACATGCATCGGACAGAAACCCCAGTTGCAACTGAAGCTGCAGAGCCCGGTATAGCCCTCCTTGCCGGCGCGCGCAGTGCCGGCCGTGCACGTGTCGGGCGAGAACGGCGAGGTAGATGGGATGAAGGGCGGCTGCTCGGTCCTCGAGCACTGGTCGGGACAGAAGCCGTAGAAGCACGCAAAAGCGCAGAGCCCACCATAGTTGGCGTCTCCGTTGGCCGGGTACCCGACGATGCCGGTGGGCGCGGGCAGCTCCCTTGCGCGGCCCATTTTCGTGCATACGCATGCGGTAACAGGGCAATAGCCGTACTGACAGGTGAACTGGCACAGCCCGTAGAAGCCGCCGCGGACAGTGCCCCAGCCCTCGATGCAGTGCTGGTCCGACAGCTTCAGGGGCGCCCGTGCCGAGCTGTCGCTGCCGTAGCCGACGGCAACCACGGCGTTCCAGTTGGTGATGTCGAAGTCGCAGTCGGATGTGATCTTCTCGCTCGCCCTGACCGTGATGGAATCCGCTGTCGGCGGGCGCGACACGATGATGGTGACCTGGCCGCCGCCGCTGCCGAGGACGTCGCTGAAGGGAATCCGTGCAAAGTACACGCCCACCTCGTTGTCGGGCACGTACTCCCACTGGCGGATGTTTGTGGCCGAGCCCACCGACAGCTGCGCCCGGCGGCCCAGCAGCGCCGTCACAAAGATGTAGTCGGTCAGCACGTCGGCCGGCTCAAACTCGAGCTGCAGCTGGGTTGCCGTGTTGCCTGTGGTGCCGCCGCTGGAACAGCTCGGGGACCTGCCTGGCGACTTCCGGTACCACACCACCACGCTCTCCTGACCCACTGCCGGTTGCAAGTTCTTGTACGTGTCGATGAGGAAGGGGAGATGGACTCGCCAGCCGTCGTGGGGCATGCCGCGCACAAAATTATAAGGAGCCTGGCCAATGGTGAAGGGCTCGTACTGGCGCTCGTCGAGCGGCGCGATATAGTGCGACTCGCCGTAGTCGTTCCACGAGATGATCTGCACAAAGTCGGGCTTGACGGCAAACACATGGTTCCACCGCGCGTGCCAGAGATCGTCGCCTTTCCACGCCCAGTTCTTGCCGTAGCCGGGTAGGTTGGTGTAGAACCAGGGCGACACGGGCATCATGTAGGCCTTTCCCTGGAGCGCCTCCAGGTAGGATGCATCGACGTACGTCGTCATGGAATCCGTGCCGTATGCCCAGCCAGCCCAGCTGAAAAGACCGTCGGCAACCCCGTTCCCGGCCGCCATGGCAGGCCCGGCACCGAGTGACGACCAGTCGGGGATGAAAAAGCAGTTTGTCTGAGCCTTGATGGCGATCCAGTCGTTGGCTCTCTCGGGTCCCTCGAATGTCGACACCAGCGGCTTTCCCTGGTGCTGCCAGTACGCGCTGTGCCGGCCGTACTGCTGAATCACCCGCGTGACCTCCTCCATCGGCCATGGACCGTTGCCGGCGTAGTCGAATGAGAACAGAAGTTTGAAGCCCACGTTTTGTGCTGCCTGGAAAGCGAGGTTGAGCGCAGCATAGTTGCCGGCCAGTCGTATGCCATGTTGAGCGCAAACGCTTCAATGTGCACATCCTTGGCCCACTGCATGTTGGTCTGCCAGTCGGAGAGCGTGAACTCGGGCGTGTTGCCCACCATGAAGTGCGCAAACACGGCCTGCGACTGCACGCCGCTGGCCGCGAGCAGCACTCCTAGCAGTGCCGAAAACAAATTCATCATGAGGGTGGAATTGCAGCTTGAGCTGCCTGTAAAGAGTGAATGAATGAGCGTGTGAAGAACCAAACCTCAAATTCAGTTTCCCGTCATTCCGAGTTGCATGTATTTATAGCCATGTCCCCATGCCATAGGATATCCATTCTGATTGAAAAGCGGCTGACAGAAAGACTCAAGCCACGACTAGAATACTGTACCTGCCTACTTAGGTAAGAAGAAGCATCCGGCCATAGGAATGCCACCTCGGGCATTCCCGCCTCTCCCACTGAGGTGGAACCTAGATCTGACGTAATAACATAAATAGTAGTAGTTCATATAAGTAAGCGATACACTACCCGCACCATGTAACTCTCGTCTTCAATATTGCAACCGTCTACTGGGCCTTCTATGCCGACAATTCCGCGTACATAATCTCTTGATTCCTCGGCATCAGCACTAGTCCCATTGGTTTAAATTGACCGTCGTATTTTACCCAAACATGATCCAGTGCCTTTGTTAAGTGACATGAGGGAACCCAACACCGCCCCGAAAATAAAATTCGTCTCCAAAGCCCGCGAATCTCATGCGTTCTTTCATCCAGAACCCACTGGCGGCGATGGACTGGACTGGATCCACTCTCCCCGGTTCGGCCTTGTCCGGCCCATGTGGCTTGCCGTGTGCCAAGGCGCGGCATGTTCACTTTGTACCTACCCCTTTTTCGTTCGTGGTGCGGAATGAAATATCGCCAGTTATTTTGATAGTAGGTAATGATGTGTGTCCCGCCCGAGGGGGGGCCGAGACTGATCGTATGTTCTGTGTATGGAAACGACAAAGTCATCCTCAACAAGTCCTTATGACGGCGCCACCAACACGGACACTGCTCCGCGAAAAAGAAGAACAGGGGGCTCTTTCTTCCCTGCCGCCCTGGTCTCCATATGGGTGAGCTACACTGCGGATCAGGTAACCACAGCCCCATGGCCTTCTGCCGATAGTCCACTCTAGCGGCGTATGCCTTTGTCATCGATGACCTCGATGCTCACCAGTTGAGCACCGAAAGAATGCAGTAACTTTATGTTATTCGCTAGATTACAATCGTAATTATGTTTCGATATAACGGGCAACGACCGTTACTACATGTTGCCAGGTCGGCTCAAAAACGCTCCAAGAATCCACGAGAAGGCAAGCCCCACATCGACCTCCGAATAGACTTTCCGGTTGTAGCAGGAAGCACAGTTCTGCGACGTTCGTCACAGCCATTCAGGCTTGCTTTCATCTCTAGAACAGCATGCACGACCTCGCTCCAGTCGTTTCGGAGGGCTAACCGAAGTGCCTGCTGCAAGGTTCCGAATCCTCGAAGCCAAAGTCGACTACCTTGAGAAAAGTCAAGTAAGGAACCTAATCAATTTTGCTAAGACTCTTGGTATTATCAAACTTATATTCTGTACTGGAGCGAGACTAAGTAGGAAGGATGAAAGAAAAAGATATACACAGATCAACGCGGCCCACCACCATCCATAAGTAAGGTACCTAGTATTTATCTAGCCACGGTTGAGAGGCAAGACAGCTGAGAACAAAATGTTCACGGCGGCAGCACATAACCCTCAGCCCCTTCATCCGTCTTCTGGATCGTAAGAGCACCCAAATCGACGCCGTCCAAGACGCGCACATTGACCGGCTGCAACGCCATGTTCTTCCAGTACACCGCCAGCGCCCTCTCCTTCCTCTCGGCCGGGAGCCGATCGAACACGCTCAGCGGAGGTCCGTACACGTTGGTGAACACGACGACACCGCAGGTCCGGCAGTGCGCTATGCCGTTGAACTTGCTGCCGTAGCGGTACTCGAATGTATGCTCCCTGCCGTGGATGCGGACCTGCTCTTTGGTGGGATACGTGCCGATGTAGGCATCCTTTCCATTTTTTGGTTAGTTGTTTCTAGTCAGGGGTTGGTCGGTTGGTGAGGCAGAGTGGCGAGACATCGGATCAAAGAAAGACGGAGGGGGGACGAGACGACTTACACGCACGCACGAGCTGCAATTGTCCTCCTTGATCTCGAGCTCGTCGAGCTCGACGAGGAGTTCCACGTTGACCTTGCCGCAGTGGCAGGATCCTCGGTGCTTGACAGGGTCTTGTTCCGCTCCGGTCACGGGCATGGATGATGGAGTCTGTGTCTGTCTCTGTTGGTGGTCGATGTCTTTCGGATCTGTCTCGGACCCTGTGGTGTGGATGACACTAGAACCCGCACCATCAGTAAGCTGTTAGTCAATCGTTTACTTCTCGGCTATCAACAACGGATAGAAGTTTAGAGCGGCGGGGAAAGCTCACTTGGTCCCAAGTTGGAAAGGATTGAAGCCCGCCACGGCCCTGGCGTTCACCAGGAACTTTCCCTGGAGCGGACCGGCGACGTGCTCGCTGGTCACAGTTGTGCCGCAGTCTCTGCAGAACCGAACGCCGCGGTAGGTCGTCAACGTGCCCTTGTCGCGTGTTATGGCGAAGTCATCGGGGTTGACGGGCAGCCAGAGACTGCCCAGCTTGGTGCAGAGGCTGCAGTGGCAAATGGTCACACCGAGTTTGGCCGGGGTGCTGGATGAGTCGGCCGGAATTTCGAAGCGGAAATTACCGCAGTGGCAGTTTCCGCGGATTGCTTCCTCCATGACTTCTTTTCCAGATTTCCTGTTTCAGCAGCAGCTGGCTGTCGAAGAGGAGGCAAGAGGCTGGGGATCAAGGTGGGGGCAGCTGGGGAATTTGAGCCGGCTTGCGTGTTTTGTCGCTATCCGTACTACTTAGTGTTGGTGATGAGAGAGCAGCCAAGAGGTCAGAGGATCAGAAATGTTCCAAACAAGTGTCATCCGCGGGACTCATTGGGAGAGTCCTCCTGCTTCGTGTTGGGGTTGCATGGAAGGAATTTAGGATGGACAACGCAAGAATTTACGATCAAAAGGATAATGCCGAGATGTTCATCGCCAGTCGTCCGCGCCGCTGGCTCTCCACAGTCCCCAGTGAGTGGGGAGGGAGGGGCAGGAGGATTTTGGAGTAGTTCGTCGGTGAATTGTGAATTTGCCGGTCGTCCAATCACGACGAAGCAACCCCGGCGGTCATGGATATCTTCTAAAACAACCTTTATTAGAATGAGGGTTGTGTTGGTACGCAGCCAGGCGGCGTCCGGAATCCCTACCAAAGAGCCTCGGCCATGGTAATCCGGTCAACCACCAGAATTTCTTGGCATGCAGCCAAGGTAGCTACTAGAAGGATAAGTTGGGAGATGGCAAGGCATAGCGTCGCCGCGAGGATATCTTTGTGCCCAATGCTGAGACCTTCCTCCGTTTTCAGGACAAAACGGAGGGCACGGCTACTGTGACAGGAGCACCAACAGCCCTTGCTAGCCTCGGCGGTGTTGGACGCTCAGTCCAGTCTGTTTCATCGGACACCGAAACTGGCAGGGATGAACGCGCAAGTCCATATTCTCAAGGTAGTATCCCGAGCTGTGTAAGTCTACCTACCCCCTTGGTGGTGAGATATGCTCGGTGCAAGTTCCTTCCAAACAGAGAACGCGCCCCTGCTAGAGCTAGGTGAGCCCTTGGCCAGCCCCTACGTCCGTCCTCGGCTTAAGTAGTAGACGAAAGCCTTCAACGCCCCCAAGTTGTAGGACCTTATATCCAAAGCCCATCTTGAACTTTTTCTCAACTCGTCGAACGGCATTATCTATCAATCCCTTTTCGAAATTTCAATCAAAACACACCATGAAGCTCACCCTCGTCGCCATCATTGCCAGTGCCGGCGTTCTTGCAGCCCCCGTGGCTCATGAGGCGACAGACAGCTCAGCCGCTGGCGTTGTCACCTGGGCCGACGTGGCCAAGAGAGCCGAGAACACGGATAACTCGGCCGCCGGCGTGGTCACTTGGGCCGACGTGGCCAAGCGGACGGAAACCACAGACAACTCTGCCGCTGGCGTTGTCACCTGGGCTGATGTGGCCAAGCGGGCCGACACCACCGACAACTCGGCTGCTGGCGTCGTCACCTGGGCCGATGTTGCCAAGTGATTGGTATTGGTAAGATTTATTCATCTTGGTGCCGATTTCAAACTTTCGTACTGACACAAATACCTAGTGTCCCTGGTTGCTAGCCCTGGGTTCATTCATGCTCAGTGGCAGAGACGGAGTTGGGAAGCCTTGTGAGCTGGGAGGTTGATTGGATCACGGCTTTACGTATAGGCAGACAAAAAAACCAGAATATATATCACATGCGTTTGGTCTTGTTGTCTAAAATGATGTGCCGTGAAATTTTACCCAAGATATAGCACTCAGCTTCTGGTTCATTAAGAAGTACCTACCTGCAGGTCTGTAGCCTAGGTAGGTATGTAGGTACAATACCTACAGGTACCTATCCGCCGCAAGGCTTGGGCGCCTACTATCCACTAGGCAGAGGAAGCAACACAATTTGACTACCTACGAAACAACATAAACGAACAATGGTCTCGTTTCTAACAGGCCATTCATGCATCTAGCCTGTAAACGCGCTTCCCCTTGACAACTCTATACCACCCAAACCGCCCAGCACTCCCATGCTTGCCCCACGGACAGCTCGAATACTTCATATACAAGCTCTTCTCCCGCTCCGGCCCTTTCGTGATGAGCATCTCACAGTGATTCGTGTGGTGCTCGTCGGCGAGATAGCCATCCACCACGACGGCGGCGTTTTCTACGGCAGCCCGCCACGTCTTCTTCCACGTGTACAGGCACTGGAGAATGTAGAACTGGGGCTCTACGTAGAGAAAGTCCCAGTCGCCTGCCAGAACGTCGGACATTTCTACCACCACATCGTCGGTCTTGCCGTTGCCATCAGGCGGCGTCCGGTGGAATGTCCAGTTCCTGCGGCTCAGAAAGTCTCGCGCTAGGTCGGCGTCGTAGCATCTACCTGGCACCCAGCCCATGATGATGGGGTCGAATACGCAGTTGTTTTTGCGTGCCTCGCTGGGGGATAGGCCACATTCTTCCTGGCCCACACGGGCATGGCTTGGGGGGTTTGTGGGGGTGGATGTTGTCAAGCCGTAGACGATGAGAGATGCTGTGATGAATGAAATAATGGCAGTGAAGAACGTCCAAGCGGCTCGGGAGGACAACGAGGTTGACGATATTTTCTCCCTGAGTCGATGGAGTTTACCGTCCGCTGGAATAACTTCTTGATGGTCCTGGACAGCTGGCCCAGGAGGGCACGGCTTGTTTGGGAGGCTATGGTAGACGAAATTTGCCATATGAAGGGGTAGCTTGCTTGCGTCCGCTACTTGTCGGTGTGGGTAGGAATAGAAGACGACCGCCTCTTGTGATGGATGGATCAAAAACACAAAAAACCCAAGATATTCTTGGAAACCTTTCCCTCACTTCGATCCTCATAGCAGAATACGATGTTGTCGGACCCACAGACCCACATGTGGGTTTCCACCACAGCCTTTGTGTGCTGCTGTGCCTTTTCCCCTCCTGTGGATTCGGCTCCCCCTCTCCTTCTCCCCATATACGATCGTTGGTGAATGCCGAGTCCGAGGTGTGTGATGACTTCCAGTTTCCCCGGCCGCACGGCTATCGGGCCGAGGAACCTTTCCCTTGAACACCCCCCGGAATGGGAACACCAACCTCCCCTCAAGAAAACTTTGTTTTGAATCCTGAAGACTACTCACCTGCCTGTTTTGGGAGCCCTGCAAGCGGGTTGGGCGCTGCCCTTGCGCCTCGGGCCCGGACCCAGAAACGGAGGGGAAACGGTGCATCCTTCGACCACACAGCAATCACGCATGACTTTCTGAAGTTTCTGTGAATGTACGGATTTCTGATCAATGAATTCTTTGGTAGTCTTCGAATGCCCCATCCCATCCCGGATTTTCAAGTTGATATCTAGAACCAGGGAGCAAACTCTACCAAGGCCAGAGCCAGCACCATCGCACAACGAACACTCACGATGGAAAGGCTTACTACAGCCGTTTCTCACATCAAAAATAAGGCTCTGCCAAACAAGACAGAGAAAAATGTCCTGTATGAATCTCTCCGCGACTCTTCTGACTCGCGGGAGACATTCCTCCCCGGCTCCGAGCTGGACGCCGCCCGTGCCGAGCTCCTCCGGGCTCGTCGTCGATCCAAGCTATCAACAGCGGCCCTAGTCAGCCTATTGATAGTGGTATCGCTCGCTTGGATGGCCAGAGAATATGTATTCTGGAATATTTCAAAGACCGCCAAAGTCCATGGTGATTATCCCTGATTCCCCGCAGTCAAGCTATTAAGAGTGAAACTAACTCGCCAGCAGACTACGCGCCAGACAAGATCAAATGGGTCTACCACAGGACCCCCGAGGTATTCTCCCCGGCACTCGAGGCGGTCGAATACAAGGAGGTCGTGTTCCACAACAACTTCCACGCGGACCGGACCAAGTGGCAGGGACCCCCGGACGACGAGGTCGACCGGGCCTGGCACGACCTGTACATCGACGTCGGGGTGATCAAGATCCCGGCCCGGGACGCGGACCGGCTGCCCAACAGCACGCTGCCAATCCCCGGAGAAGACGGCTTCTACATCACCGGGCTCGAGGTCTACCACCAGCTGCACTGCCTCGACCTCGTGCGCAGGCACCTGTACCCGGACCGCTACGGCGCCGACCGCGGCATGTCGCCGGCCGCAAAGAAGGAGTACTGGATCCATCTCGAGCACTGCATCGACAACCTGCGGCAGACCATCATGTGCTACGCCGACGTGAGCACCATCCCCTGGAAGTTCCACGAGCGGGTGCAGGGCAACTTCCCCGATGCGCATACCACGCATGTGTGTCGTGACTTTGATAAGCTCACCGAGTGGATGCTGCATCCGGATCGCCATTTTCCCCAGGAAGAGTATATGCTGCGTGTGGAGGCTTTTCGCCAGGGGTCTTTGTGAGGGCTGTTTGGGATGGTTGTGTCGCCGTGTGTTCTCATTTAGGTCGTTTGCTACTGGGACAAGATAGAGTATGATAGGTAGTGAATGAATATAAATCCGGATTACCAACACCTTTAGAGACCAATCACAGAAGACATGGAGTGAAATCGGATAACATCTTTATCATATCCAAATGCCTTAACCGTAGATATGTAAGCGCCTCAGCTGTTACAACACCGGCTTCACTGCACCCGGCCCGTCATACCGATCCACCATCCAGTCGTGCAGCATCTCAAAGTTCCGACAGGTATGCGGTACGTCCGAGTCGACATAGTTCCGGCCCAGGCCGGGATAATACTTGGTCGGGATGGGCGTCATGTCGCCCGTGCACATGATGTACTGGCGGATCTGCTCGATGCAGTGGTCCTGGTGCACGAAGCCCCCTTCCTCTCCAGACCTTCTGCGCCTACCGGAAGAAGCATTATGTTGGCTCTTGGGCGATGTGCCGTGGCCGATCTCGGCAACAGTGCCGTAGTAGGCCGGGTTGAGCGCCTTTCGGAGGTTGTTCAGGCAGTGAAGTGTATGGAACATGTCGAATCTGCCGCAGGTGGTCAGTTACCCGTCTGGCACCATGCCAGACCGTATCTAGAGTAGGAACTTCACAGGATGACATACCCGGTGACATATCCGCCCCGCTGTTTGTCCCAGTACTGCGCGATATTGTCTTCACCCCACGTTGCGACCGCTTCGTCCTTGGTGATCAACACATATCGACCTAGTCACTTTCCGTTAGATACTCCACGTCTCTTTCTCCTGCTGGGATGCGGAAGACGCTCACCCCAGGTCAAATTATCCCAGTTGTAGTCGATCTCAGGATAAACGGCCGGATCGCCAACAAACCGCTTGGGCGAAGGGTGCGGGACAAACATGTTGCCGTCATCGTCGAATGCCGGGCCGCCGGTAAACGGCGTCTGGGCGACCCGGATCAGCTTTCTTGCTGTGACTGGGAATTTTGTTAGCTCAACTGTCAATGACTGAAGGTCGAAATTCTCTATGACTTACTAAAGTCTGTTGCATATCCCTTGGCAAATGTGCCTAGGGCGTCGGTCCGGGAATTTCTGTCCAGCACCATGGCAAGGAAGAGTGAGAGCGCAGCGAAAATGAGACACAGCGTCCACGGCACCAAGGGGTGCAACATGAATTTCCAACATCCTGGACGGGTGCGACGTCTCGGACCCTCGCGAGACAGTTCGGACGATGTATCTTCATCGTCTCGGCTGGAGAGTTCAGAATATTCGGGCTTCATCGTGACCTCGTTGTGATCCGCAAGACATCAATCTGAAAGTTGACGGGAGGTGTCTGTTGCTGAGAGGCAGACGAGTGAACGGACGCTCTAGCCTCTTCCACTACCTAGTGGACCGAGAGGAATTCTGCCCTGCCAAGGATTCTATTGACATGCATGGGACGGACCATGTGTGACCGAAACGGTGGTGAAAACGGTGCAGGGTGGTTATGTGGTATCTGATGCTGAGCCGCATCGGCACGTAGCCCAACCCCGGCCATACTAACGCTAGGACATACGGGTGATGCGGATCCTTTTCATGGACAACTGCGCGATATGCTTCATGTCGCAGGAATGTGCGCTGAGGGGCCTCGTGGATCCTGCGGACCGCTCGAGGATGAAAAAGGAAGCTGGAAGAGCACGGAGCCGCCAGAGAACCCACTCAGACCGTGCCAGTAGGATTAGGGCTTCAGCAACCTCGGCGAAACACACCGAGATGGAACCAAGGAAACGGCGCAGTTGATCTTGAATCACCGCAGTCACCGCCTTTCATCGGAGGCCGACCAGCCGGACGGCTGACGAAACGACTGCTGCTCCCTTGACCTTGCAGCTCACGCCGACTTGCCTCCTGGGTCTCTGGACACACTTGAAGCGTCTAGATCTCCTCGCTGGCTCAGGTCGCTTCCTCCTCTCGTTAGAGTATCTGCCCCGCTAGCCCCCTTTTCCTTCTGCCTTGCAGTCTTCAACTCCCTCATCTCACTCCATCCCAGCAGCCTTGAAGAATAGCTCCCAGCTCCAGACTCTCGACAACTCCATGTCTCCAAACCGCGACTCTGTCTGCAAGCCGTCGTTCGAGGCGTCCTCGTTCCGGGCGAGCGACGTCGACGATGACGACCACAGCTCCAACATGACGCTTCTCCACGAGGACCGACATAAACCTGGCGGCACCACTGCCACCAACTCTCGTCGCTCGCGCCTCTCGCGACGCCTGACCCAGCTTGTAGCGGGTGTCGTCGTCCTGGCCAGCCTGGGCGCGCTAGCCTATACAGCAGCCGGAGTCCACCGACTGTCGGGGGCGGCGACGGCCGACTACGGCGACTGCGGGACGAGCGAGACGGTGGCCGAGGCGCGGGCCCACGGGTGCGTCTTCGACCCCATGAGCTGGATCTGGGTGCGGCCCGAGTGCTACGACCCCGACCTCGTCGCCGAGTTCATGGCCCAGACCAACTTCAGCTGGCATACCGAGCCCAAGCTGCGGCCCGAGACGCGGGTGGACATGGATATCATCTACCGGGGCGACTTCCCCAAGCTGTTTACGCAGAAGGACTATCATACCGTTCATTGTTTTGTGAGTTCCCTCGGAGGGGTGAGAATGGGGGTTCGTGAGTTGAGTTTACGAGAAAAAAAAGGAACGCTGACTTGGGGGCCCCCGTAGTACATGATGAAAAAGATGCACAAGGCCATTCTGGAGCATCGCCCCATCGACAGCTACCTGACCGAGTGGCACCACACCAACCACTGCGGCATGGTCATGCTGAACGATATCATGCATCAGGACGTCGCCTGCACGGCTGAGATGGTCTGTCCCACCTGGGTGCGGGCGACTTGGACCAGCTGCAGGCGGTATTGAACGAGACGTCTTCAGTTGAATATCCGGGAGTCTAGTTGGAAACGGCTTGTGTGTGGTAGGAGTCCGTTTGCGATTCAGAGATCGACTGAATGGGAGAATTGGTTTAGGTACACTCTTTTCTGCGATGTTTTGTGAGTTGGCTGTGATCAGGGTAACCCTGGCTGTGATACTGGTAACGGGATTTCACGTAGCTTAAACTTTTCCACATGCTAGGTGTCTAAGATGCTGACAATACGGCCAATACTGTCTGATTCAATGTCTAGCTAGATCCGTGACTATACCTATACATCTTATTACCCATCATACACAACTTGAACAAAACGCTCAACCGCACAAATCACCCGCACACTCTGCGCTACACTCGGCGACTTGTCAGAGTCGCCACCGCCGCCGCTGGCAGAGAGAATATCTTCCCACCCTTCGAGCAGTCGGCGGAGGTGTTCGCCCGTTCTAAGTACGGCGGGTCCGTCCAGGAGGGGACGCAGGGCGGGTACGCGGGAGGCGGCCAGAATTATTAGGGTTGCTGTTGCCATTCTGTCATCATATATCAGCATTCTTGTCCACACTCCGATGAGATTCCTCTTTAGTTGGTGTCTGGGTGGGGTATGTTGATTACTTTGGTCTGTTTTGCGATGTTGATTCTCGGTCAGGGGCTCAGGGGTTCAGGGGTAAGGGTCAGGGGCATGACAGGCTACTCATCATGAACACAAGAACTCACGACAATGAACAAATCCACGTATCCACCAACACCGTATGCGCAAAACCCCGCAGGTTCAAAATATGCAGCAGACACGCGTCCAGACACGCCTTGCAGCTCTTGAGCACCTCCTGGCTTGGCGGTCCCCCGTCCGCTGTGGCGCCGGGGCCGCGGAGCATCCACATGAGATATCTGCATCACATCAGCATTATGATCAATAAGAGGTCTGGCTGTCGTTAATATCCGGGGTTGTGCAGACTTACGGTCGATAAATCACACTTTGGCAGGTCAGATACCTCTGCCTCAGAAACCCCCCGTGTTCCGTGGCAGTCGGCTCGCAGTCGAAGCCGACGGTGAAGGCAAACGCCGGTGGCAGTACATCCCGCCACTCATCCAGCTGGTGCATCAACTCGGCAACAACATACGGAAACCGCGCGTTATCGAGCGACGCGCCCGTCCCCCTCGCATACAAGAGCTGGTGCACGCGGTTGAGAAGTCTGCGCATCGATATGCACGCAAGGAAATACAGCGACGACTGCTCCTCCTCTAGGGACGAGACGTGCGTGTTATAAGTTCCCGGTAGGGGGATGGACGCCTCGATGCGCGCGATACCCGACAGCGGCAGGGAGGACAGCTCGGCCAGGTAGTCGCTCTCGAGGATGTAACACGACCAGAAGATGCGCCGGATGCGTTCCTGCGCCTCCTCGTCCTCCGAGGCGGGCGGGTATGACAGCAGGAGGAGACACTTGGACGCTGCGGCGTGGATGTAGTCCCAAGCCTGGAGGGGACGGCGGAGAAATGCAAAGTAGACGCTAGCACGGTCAGCTAAGACTTTACCTCAACCAAGAACTGCTGGGGACAGAAAACCTACGCAGCAAAAAACAAACAATGTGTCGCCGTCGAGCTGACGTGCGTGTGCGCCACATAGAGCCGCTTGAGTGCGCTGTCAAAGTAGATATCCCCCATCGCCTTCCGCGCCGCCCTCCTTTTCTTGTCATCCTCGTTCAGCATGTCCACCCCCCTCGCCAGCCCAGCAATGACCTGACTCGCGCAGCCCAGCGCCATGGTCAGCAGCGCGAGACAAGTCTCTGGAGAATCGTCGAACGCGCCCTCCACGACCACCGTCCGCACGCGGTCCAGCTGGGCCCGCGACATGGTGGGATACCAGAAATTCACGGCGTGTTCGAACGAGCCCAGGACCCCGTCGACATCCTCGGCCGTCACGTAGGGATACATCACCGCCGGCCGGGTACGGAGCGGCGGCCGGCGCTGCTCGAGCTCAAAGATGGACACGTAGTCGTGCCGCAGGCTGGGGAAGACGTCAAAGTGTGGCCAGTTTAGGACCGACTCGGTGGTAGACGTGTGCATCGAGTCGAGCACCGCGTTCTCGAGGTTCTGCTCACTCGACGGGGTGTGAGCCCGCTGGTACTGGGTCTGGTGGTGGTGTATTTCGGCGAGCGAGCTGCCCGAGAAGCTGCCTCTCCCGACTGACACTGCGGACCCCATGACGGGCGATAGCACGGTTTGCCACCTGTCGGGGTGTGTCTGAGTGATGTGTTAGGGTTGGTCTCGGAAAGGGATAGGTACATATACGTACTAGGGTTGCGTTCATCTCGTGTAGGAACCTCTCCAGTCGCAGGACGCCATCGAGAATCAGGTCTGTTTTGCCTCTCCTGTACAAACACCTGATCAGATAGATGTTAATGCACGGGACTAAGAAAGAAACTCACGAGTTGGCTTCTGATCCGTAGGTACACTCATTCTCGGCCTGCAAACAAGCCGTACACGGCGTATTTCCATCACATCTGGCCCGTCAGTACATCACTTGCTCAACCTCAGTGGACATCCGAACCTGATCTTCCTCGCTCTACAGACATCACACTAACACGCCAAGTAATCAGCATGGCCCGTTTCAAACCCGTAGAAAGGAAAAAAACGTACAGCATGCGAAGTCCGGAGCCTCTTTCTGGTTGGCTCACCCCCTCTGTCCGGCCCTCCACTCCCCTTCTCCATGTTGACCATTGTCTCCAGCGAGCCCATGCTTGGGGTGGAGTATCGCCAGCAGATGTTTGAAAAAAAAATCTCGCCCCGACCCGGGCCGAGGTGGGAAGGGGAAGGGGGGCGTTGCTGATCAAGGTGAGAGGAATTGGAGTAAAAAGAGGGGCTTGGCCCCTTTCTACAACAGCATGCACTCTGACTGCGGGGAAGGCGGGACATCTCACGACATAAATGGGTGGTAATATGGGTGCCGTTGTAACAAATGTTGGCGGAACTTGTCGGTCCGATTTTGACATCTTTTAGCCTGCCGATTTTGCACTGGCCCATATCAGCCCATATCAGACACCTGTGCATCTGTTCGTAACCCCTGTTGGTATGGAAGCCTTAGGTGTTATGATCCGTGAAAATGGAAACTGAATCAATATCCTCAAATGGTACAATTAGGGCTAATCCTTGGAGACTTTATAGCTGTCAACCAGCTGACAAGCATGGACGCACTCCTAAACCTTTTCGTCAACAGCTCCCACTGTATTCAACACAGTCAGTGCACTCCTCTTCTCCAGACTCTTCTTGACAGGATTCGGCGCCGAAAACACCTCCTCGAGCTCCTCCAGCGTCCGGTCCTTGGTCTCGGGGAAGAAAAAGTACATGAATGCCGCTTCGACCAGATCCCAGAAAACAAATACAATGTAGAAATAGTAGCCTATCTTTTCAAAGGCTGGCCCGGACGAGTACTGCAGCACCACTGATGCGGCCGACGACGCCAGGTTGCCGACAGCGGTGCCCTTGGCCCGTGTTGCGGTCGGCAGCGTCTCAGCGATGTACATGCTCTGCAGCGGGGTCCAGCCAAACGAGAAGACAATGCCAAAGATGAAGATGAAGGCGATGGTGGTGTTGGCGGCGGCTACTTGGGTTTTGTCATCGGTAGCCAACTTGCTCGTCCCGGTAATGATTGCAAAGCAGATGGATGCGAAGACGATGGTGTATAGCAGCAGCGGTCTGCGGCCAACCACGTCCGTCATGCGGGCGCCCAGGATCGCTCCAAGGAAAGAAAGCGCTGGATTGATCCCATTAAGAGCAAGAACCCTGTGCTCGTCGGTGATGCCGGCCGAGTTGAGCATGGGGACCATGTAATACGACGACAAGCTGTTGCCGCTCACTTGACCAAACACAGCCATGCCCAGCACACATATCAGACGTCGGCGGGCCGAGTGCGTGTTCCAGAGTTCATGGTAGTCGTACCATTTCTTGTCCGAGGCCTCGCTCGAAATCTGGTGCATCATCTCCTTCATCTGCAGCTGCACCATCGGGTGGTCGTGGCGGCCCTCGCCGTGGTAGTTGGCAAGTACCTTGGCGGCTTCGTCGTGTCTGTCCTGGGCCATGAGCCATCGCGGACTCTCGGGAAGCCAGAAGACACCCAGACAGACAATGCCTGAAGTGATCATCTGACACCAAATAGGGATGCGCCAGGCATCGAGGTTGTCGATGAAGGAACACCCGTATACCACCCACGACGCAATGATGGATCCGATATACCAGGTACAATTATACAGGCCAGTTAGCGTGCCGCGCCATCTGGGGTGTGCCATCTCGGAGACATAGCACGGAGCTGACACGCAGCAGAATGAAACGCCGAAACCGAGAACGAAACGGCCGGCGAGAAATTGGCGCGTGTTAGTCGACGGCGCCTGGACACAAGTGCCAACGATGACAATCAGCGCGCCGATAAACATGCCCCAGCGTCGTCCCCAGTAGTCGTTGACAGGGCCAGTGAAGAAGACGGCGCAGACGGACCCGATGGGATACATGGCGAACACGAGACCGGTGCTTGAGCCTGCCGCCGCCCTGTTGCATTTAGAGATGAGCCAGAGAAAACTTGGGACAGCTCACATGTGAAAGTAGTGTTGATACGAAAGCATTCCATTCAGACCACCCATCAGGCTGCCGTCGAAGCCATTCAGACACCCACATGCGTACGCGATGAACAAGACGAGGTACAGCCGGAACAACCTGGGGGTCCAGGGCGAGTAGACGGTATCGTCAACATCATGGGCGAGCTGCACGGCGACATCGGTGTCGTGGTACTTTTCGTCGCGATGTTCGATCGACGCGTCCCGCTCCGCCTTTGTGGCCATGGTGCAGAATGCGGACGTATGTCAGAGAAGCGCAATTTGTCGATGACCCGCCACCCGGGGAAAACTGGAGACCGGCAGAGGGTTTTAAGAGGAAGGAATGGGAAACCGCCCGCTCGGTACTGAATCAACAGCCCCTCATGTCAGACGGCCCATCGGGGCGGGAGGTGACGGGTCGCGTGGACGGTGAAGACATGAAGAGTAGTATCGATGTCCGGCCGTGTTGGGGACCGTATCAGTCCTTGTGAGCTTCCCCGCACGGGGAATGGACATGTCTGGGCTGGTCTGGACATTCCCCGGTATTGCCTGTATGCGGAGTGACATGGTAGCAATAGAGTGTTCGCTGCCAACAGCAAAAGGAAAAAGTCGAGACCCAGTTTTGAGGAGACTCGGCTGCGACATCCCCGGGGCATTTGGCGAGCCAATGGCGTGTGTGGTGTTAGTGCTTCCCTTATATCCGGCAAGAAAGCTGTCTGGAATTCTGGGTTCTGTGCTAACATTTGGCTGTGTCCAGTTTTCGAGGCCTCGGTTGTCCCAAAGCAGCTGAAGAAATGGCCACAGCAGATGGCGTCCGGGGTTGTGGCTGGCAGGAGATACTCCTTCGGATACGGCAACCGCTCCACGGCGTCTCTCTCTGGATGCCCGTAAGCTCATCTGGGCGGCTGAATTTTCAGTTGGTCGCGCGAACTTTCGGTCAGCCCCACCTCAGAAAAGTCTTGTCTCTGCTATCTCTCACTTTTGCTCTGGGCAAGGAAAGAAAGGGATGTGGTGTCCCTTCCTCCTGCTCCAGCACCCCACAATTCCACAGAGTATAAACCCCCCCTCGGCAGCTCTTCCTCCACCAATTTTTTTTCTGCGGAGAGAGCACACTTCACAGAGACCGCCCGGGAAAAGCTGGCTCCTGCCTCGCACCAAGTGTCAAGGCAATGCAGAAGCCGCATAGAAGTCAAAGCCAGCCCCAGAAAGGGGTCTTGGAGAGCTGCACAGGAAATGGAAAGCGAGGGGAAAGAAAGATCCCGGCTCAAAGACAGAAAATCTCTTGACCTCCTTTCCAGCCAGGCAAAGCTTTTGTCAACCACGAAGACTTCCAATGTCACGGTGTGTCGGTGAATCTGCACAATGGGAAGGACCACGGCATCTTCCGACCCAGCGCCGCCGGCTCCGCTCCCCCCGACTTCGCTTGAGAACTTGCACCAGTCATCTGCTGGGCAGATATTAACGGGTCGGGAAGCTGCATGGAAATGCCCCTTCCCGCGCCATCCCTTAGCTAAAATTCGTCGATTCTCGATGTTTCAAGGCAACCATCTCAGATGGCTTATGGGTGAACCCTTGGACCTTCCCGTAACAAGCTATCGTGCGTTCTCTGCCGCTCCTTCGTCAAGGTAGCATCCATATCCGAGAGAGCCCCTGAGCTGCCTTACGCCCTGCATAGCCCCTCCCTCATGATACCTCCGGGTGCTGCTGCGGGGTTGACAACCCCGCGTTGCGCGATCGGCAGGTCTTCCAGAAGACATGGAGTCAGTCCAATAGATGGAAGATATTCTCGGAGGCCAGGGCCGAGACGAGAAGCGAGAAGCAGCAGCAGCAGCAGTCTCCACATTCCACCTTCAGATATAAACATCGCAGTCTTGGTCAGCCCAGAGTAAACACAACCTGTCCCTCCCGGCTCGAAAGATTTCTAGAAGCCATGGAATCCGAAAGATTTCTAGAAATCTTGGAATCGATACCTCCCGGCATTCCTCCCCAAGAGGTCCCCGGCGTGCCGGACTACGCAAACGAAGCCGTCTTCCGTCGAAACACACTCGCCCCGCGGTCCTACTTCCTCCCCGACACATCGCTTCCCCTCGACAGACAGTGGGATTTTCACTACGCCGCGACTCCCCAGGAGGCACCAGACCCAGCAGAGTTTGACGCGAGATCCCCGGGCTGGACCAAGATCCAGGTGCCTGGCCACTGGCAGCTGCAAGGTCATGGTCATCCTCAGTATACCAACGTGCAGTATCCCATCCCGGTCTGTCCTCCCCATGTACCGACTGAAAACCCGACGGGGTCCTACCGAACTACATTCGGCGTACCCGCGAGATGGCGCGATAATCGTCAGCTTCGCCTCCGCTTCGATGGCGTCGACAGTGCTTACCATGTCTGGGTGAACCGGCGACTGGTGGGATACGCTCAGGGGTCCCGGAATCCCTCCGAGTTCGATATCACGCCGTTCGTAAACGGGGAGCTGAACTACTACTGCAACAACGAGTTGTTTGTCAGGGTGTACCAGTGGTCCGACGGGTCCTACATCGAAGACCAAGACCAATGGTGGCTTTCAGGTTTACCCCTTGGCTATCCCACCTAGACCGGTTTGCTAATAGTATCAGGAATTTTCCGCCATGTCCACCTGTTGGCTTTCCCCTCGGAGTCCAGGTTGGAGGACTATTTTCTGAAGACGGATCTTGACAGCGAATATAGGAAGGGAACCCTCAACGCCACTCTTGACATCACGATGAGTGTGGGGAGTATCGTCACGGCTAAGGTCACCCTCCTCGAGTTCCCGCAAAACGGCGGTGAAGAAATTGCGACCTTGAGCCAGAAAATCGAGGCAGAAGGACAAGTGACGCTAAGCCTGCCCGTTGATGACCCGAAAAAGTGGACAGCCGAGACGCCGTATCTCTACCGCGTCGAGATAATGCTTCAATTCGCCAACTCTGAAGTCCAGAAGGTACACCAGAATATTGGCTTCCGCAAGGTCGAGCTCAAGAACGGTCTGATCTGTGTCAACGGCACACCCATCCAATTCCACGGCGTCAACAGACATGACCACCATCCCCAGTTTGGCCGGGCTGTTCCGCTTGACTTTCTTCATTGGGACCTTCTTCTCATGAAAGCACACAATATCAACGCGCTACGTTGCAGCCACTACCCGAGCCACCCCAGACTCTTTGATCTCGCCGACGAATTGGGTCTATGGGTCATCGACGAGGCAGACCTCGAGTGCCACGGCTTCTACGACGCCGTCGCCCGTCCCCAGGACATACCCGAAGAGATGGACTATGAGGAGCGCAAGAAGTTGACGTTTGGACGCGCTGCCAAGTTCACAAGCGACAACCCGTCGTGGCGCGCCGCCTACGTCGACCGCATCACCCAGATGGTGCAACGCGACAAGAACCACCCCTCGGTCATTATCTGGTCGCTCGGAAATGAGGCTTTCTACGGCAGCAACCACAAGGCGATGTACGAGTACGCCAAGCGCGTCGACCCGGGCCGCCTCGTCCACTATGAAGGCGACCCGCAGGCCAAGTCGGCCGATATGTACTCGTACATGTATCCATCCGTCGAACGCCTGCTGGAACTGGTTGATACCGAGGGAGTCAAGGAGGACGGTACGTTCGAGAAGCCTGTGGTCCTCTGCGAGTACGCGCACGCCATGGGCAATGGTCCTGGCTGGCTGGAGGACTATGAGGAAGCCTTTCGCTCGCGACGGCGGCTGCAGGGCGGCTTCATCTGGGAGTGGGCGAACCATGGGATTTGGAAGGTGGAACCCGATGGAAAGTCGTACTATGCCTATGGCGGCGACTTTGGCGATGTTCCCAACGACGGAACGTTTGTCATGGACGGCCTGTTGTTCAGCGGCCATCACCCGACGCGTGGACTTGCCGAGCTGAAAAAGGTGATTGAACCTGTCCGGGCTTCAGTTAAGGGGTCGGTACTGGTTGTTTCGAATTCATACAACTTTATTGGACTCGAGCATCTACGGGCCGTCTACAAAGTTGAAGAGTTGGATGAGCAGTAGGTGAATATTCCCGATTGGTTTCTCGGATGCTGACAACTGCAGATCCACCACACTGGCTTGGAGCATATTAGAACTTCCTTCCATACCACCGGGGTCTAGTGCCGAGGTCGCGTTGCCGAGTAGCATAACGAATATCAAATCCGACAAGGAAGTATACCTTACCGTCTCGTTCGTACAGCGAGAAGCCACGCCATGGGCTGAAGAGGGACACCTGGTAGCCTGGGTCCAAGAACGGCTCTCTCCTGGTCCGAGGCTGTTGTCACCACTCAGTCATGTTACATCAAACCTCACAACCGAAAGCGTTGGGGTATCGACGGTGATAAGGGGCGACGGCTTTTCCTTCCACTTCGACACGGCACGGGGCTACCTAACCGCCTGGCACGCCGGCGACACACCCCTCCTTATTACCGACGAGACAACGCACGCCGCCATCAAGCCCTCGTTCTGGCGCGCCCCCACAGACAACGACAAGGCGCTCTCGCTCCCGTACTGGCGCCGCTTCGGTGTCGACACCCTAACCAGCCAGCTCCGCTCCATCGACATTACCAACTCCCCGGACGACGCTGTCATCACGACCGAGACATACCTCTCCCCGCCGGTGCTAGCATGGGGCTTCGAAGCCACGACGCGCTACACCATCTCCTCCAGCGGCAGGCTCACCATAGCGGTTAGTCTACGCCCTACAGGATTTCAACCCGACCATGTCCCGCGCGTTGGTCTCGACCTGCGGCTGCCCCACCGCTTTCAAGCGGTAAATTGGCTCGGCCTCGGGCCGGGCGAGTCATACCCCGACAAGCGATCGGCGCAGGCCGTGGGTGTGTGGAGTGGCAGTGTAGACGGGCTGCAGACCCCTTATGAAGTCCCGCAGGAGAATGGGAATCGGATGGGGACGCGGTGGGTTCGCGTCTCAGACCCCGGGCGCCAGCGCGGTGTCCGGGCTATTGCGGGTGAGGAGACGGACTGGTCGGACAACTGTGAGCGGGCGTTTAGTTTTGCTGCGTCGAGACATGCGACGGAGATGTTGCAGAGCGCGAAGCACCCGTGTGATCTGGTGGAGGAGGACGCGACGCTGTTGCGGCTGGATGCGAAGGTTGCGGGTGTCGGTACGGCTGCGTGTGGGCCGGGGGTGAGGGAGGATCTGTTGGTGCGTGTGGAGGAGATGAAGTTTTCGTTTGTGCTGGAAGCAGTGGATAAGGTTTAGTCTAGATCTTGTGGTGGTTACCCCTGAACGGGGGTATGCGTGGTTTGAATAGGGGGGCTCTCTATCTTGCATGAATTTGAAGTTGAGCCCGACCTCGTTGTCTACCCAGTATTGGCGTCGGTGCTTTCAGTCTTCAAACTACGACCCGGAGACAGAGAGGTGTTTTACAAGTTTTCGTCAGCCATTGACACAAGGTTGATCATCGGCTCAGCGCAACCATCCCACTGCAGCAGCCAACCCCATTGAAGGAACACGCCAAGGTAGGGTATCCATCTGAAGAAAATGTTGGTTTCCCTTGACAAACCTTGCGCGCACTCAGTATCCCAAGCGTACGCCGGTATCCAACGTTGTCCGAGGAAGAAGTACCCAGTCCAATAGGAAGGGGCGTGATGATATCAAGGGCCAAAAGCCCCGTGACAAAAGTTCAGTCACCCCCCGTCAAATTCCTGCGGAACCGTGGGAGCGTGGGGGCGTGGGAGTCTATCCTAGCGCCCCTTTGACACCGCCAACCCCCAACCGGGGATCCGACCCTGGGCACATGGATAAGAAGATACCAACGTAGGCAGATTACCTGAGAAGCGGAGATTGCCACGATCCTCACATATCTAGGTGCATGTATGAAGAGCAACTCATGAGCAGTTTAGAGCCACTCGAGAAGAACAAGACATGTTCACCTCCTGACAGTTACGATCCAAAAAGCTCAAAGAGGTCACCGGGTTGAGTGGGTTGAGAAACATAATATTCATAACTAAAGAAGCCCCCTTGCTGCCCCTTGCTGCCCCTTACACCTTTGTGTATGCATACCGGTTTCTTCCTCGGGCTTGCTCACCAGGGATTCAAGGGTTCTCGTCAGATCTGGGAAAGCACAGAGATCTAACGACCCCCCGACTTCAACAAAACAAGTGATATCCTCGTTGGAGGGACAAGCATCCCGAGGGGAGCCATTTGATAACCACAGCGGCATAATGTACACGTGTACGCGCAGTGGGAAGTGAGAAGTGATAGTTTAGGGGAGATTCCTCAGACTAGTGCAATGCGGTCGAAACAAAGCGTAACCGGTGGAAACAAGAGATCGAGATCTATCAAAATGCCCCCTCGGGACTAGACGGCAAGTTTGCTGGGCATGGAAAAATCGGCAACGGTTTTGCTGCTGGGTCAGGGGTCTTGGGAGGGGTACAGCAGCAGTGAGGCTGTTAGGTTTGGTAGTTACAGGGAGAAACTCTATGGGAAGCTCGGGTTGGGCGGGTCGGGCTCCAACACCACAGCCCATGACAATCTGCAAACTCACAGTCGACGGCATCTTGCGGCCATCTTGTACCCTGGACTCTGCAGAGAGCTGCACTCCTGGATCCAGGGCCGATCTTGGCATCCACCAGACAGGTGCCGGGTTGCCGGATAGCCGTGATAAGATGGACGCGGGGCTTGGCAGCAGGCACCATTTTGATTATTGGCATGGCTGGGCATCGGGAAGACCCTCGATCTTCAACGGCCCGAGGGAAGACTGTAGTTCCCTTGTGCTGGGTCGACAGAGAGAAGATGAAACAGAACCACACGATAGGTATCTGGAAATCCCGCGGGCAGAGATGGGGGGTAGAGAAGTGGGAGACGGAGTTGAGAGCTCCGCTTCCGGTCGGGCCCAGAGGAGGATGCAGGGGGTTGCTCGGCCGCCTGGACTGACGTTATTCGCGGGCCTCTGGCAGCCGGACGAGCCTCCATCCCCGCAGGTGACACGGTGTGACCAGTGATGGCCAAGGCATTTTTCTCCGCCGAGATCACCTGCTCGCCTGCGGGTCTGCTCCCACTCCGGCCAAGAGTACCGCTCCGGCTGGCACGGACATTGGCTGGCTACACCGGGTATCAAGCCGATCAACAGTGCTGTGCACAGTGCGCCCATGTCAGACAACTCGTGAGACTCGGGGCCTACAGGAAGCTCGGCGTATGGGTAGGGGCTAACCGATGACCCGACTTCGAATGCCGTGTCAGAACAGCCTGCGATCGATCGAACCAAGACAAATACAATCCAGAATGACCCAGAAGTAGTGTGAGATTGGACTGGCTAGCTTCACCATCCAGAAGCCATGAGATGAAACAGGCTGTAGTCTGTAGAGCAGGAAAACTGGCACGACCGAGAGACAGAGTATGCCGGCACTAACTGGACTGAACTTGTCCACGTCTTCAGGGACAGAGAGCCATGGCTACGCCAAGAATAGCCGCGTGTAGAGTAATACTACACGTGTAATTCAGACTGACAGGTGGAAACAACACGTGAGAGGAAACCGCAACACCGGGCACCAGATCCGACAAGTGCGAAAGCCGTGTCTCAACGTGGCAGCAATAAACGTGGCTGAACAGAGACAAGACAAGAAAAGGCGGGATCTAACTCAGCTCAGCCGCCTCGAGTCAGGAAAAGACCGCACGGTGAAGAAGGCAGAGGGATATACAGTACTACCGCTGATCATGACATAATTGGACCAATGCGGAGTACCGTAAGCAGCAGAGAGAGCTTCGACTCATCCACGCTCCCCAGCTGTGCACAATAGCCGAGACGGTGCTACAAATAAGGTGTTTGTCTCTTCCGTCTGCGGATTCATTTAATACAAAAGTCCGTGGCCGTGGGTGCGGTGCATAAAATAAAGGTGAGAGGGGAAAGCGAAGGCGGGGTTGTGCCGACACAGGGCTGGGAAGTCCAAAACAGGGAAAACCAAGATCATGGGTGGGTCAAGAGGTCTTATCCGTCGTGCTCCTGTGCCTCGCACCAGTTTTCGAACAATTCTAAACCAGGGCAGAAAGGCCCTAGAAAACTCTCTGGCAGGCAACAGAAGCCACCGAGACAGACTTGCGACGGGGGTAAATTTGTGAAAAATTAGAACAAAATTTAATTTTCAGGAAAGCGGGGAGGTGCAGCAGAGGGGCGCGGCAGTGGTGTATGTACCTAGTGCAGGGGACTTGCAGTCTTGTGTGAGGGCGATGCCATTCCCAGGAATGGAACATGGGAATTCTCAGCTGCAGCCATTTCATCATCGAGAGACATGGCTTTCGCACCCCTGCACGTCCAGGGGTCTGTGGGGCCACCCCAGGCCGACCAATGCAATGCCCGCGTTGTGGCGTCACTGCTGCCGATCAGTACTTGGACCGCTCAGCCCGCTAGGCCGGAAATGGAAGCATGCCGTTGGCGCCTGAGGCAGACTGAGGTGGGACAGCCTGTAGCCGAGAAGGAAGCATCGGTGAGCAACAGCACTTTGGCACTCGAATCTGTCATCTGTCCCACGCGACACACCCACGATTGACTCTGCGCCGCCACGTCCCACGACGAGACAACGCTGTGTCGAAGCACGATCCGGCCAGAACCCATCGAAGAGCAGTCGGCCTCCAGACATCTCGTCCGTCGCGCTTAAAAAGACAGTCGTGGCCGCGGCCGTTGTCAAACTCGTCCCCTCTTGGATCGACAGCCTGCCTTCCCGCAACAGCATCGCAAAACAAGTCCCGACCCTGCATTTCTGTGACCACACCGAACGACCCCTCGCGGCCACTCGACGGCTCCGGCCAACAGGGCACAGCTCGCTGATCGCGGCAGGGAAACAGGACTCGAAATACCTCCTGACCAGCCCCATCCACCGCCAAAGCGACTCCACCGTCTGGCCAATAGCGACGGCTCGATTTTCCGCGCCCATTCCATCTTCCTTCCCTTCCGGCAACTGACCGTCTCGGTGCCCGTCACTGGTTGGTGCCGCGCATTTACACAGCCAACCGACAACCGTTGTCGACTGGCGATTTGCGCTGCTTGCTGACCTTGCTGCCCGGCGACCTTTCCGCGGGCCCCACGACCCCAGCGTTCCGACAGCCGCTTCGCACCCCCATCCCACTTCGAGTGCCACCGCAACCGCCCTACTAGTCCCCCCGGGTCCCTCGAATTTGTCCCGGCAAACTCCTCGCCTCCTTTTCACGCATCTGCATCCTTCACCCTCCCGCGCCTGGCAGTTGCAGTCCCGATAGGACCCTGCTGTGTCCCACGCGCAACTGACGAATGGTGGCAACGACGAACTTGCTACCCCAAGAGCTGGAGGAGTTGGAACGCCGTTCATAATCTTCGTCCCCGCCTCTTTTCCCTGTCCCCCGACAGTTCCCACGACTTCCTCGACACACTTCCGTTCGCCGCACGACCGGCGCGTAATACATAATGGGCGACAGTCCTTCCAACGGAGAGCATATGGACTGGTCGGATTCTTCATCGGGGTCATCAGTGGACCAACCGATCCACGCGCCGACGCCAATGCGACCACGTCTGCCGAGCCGCAAAAGCAGCGGAACCATGATCGTGCCGCGCGACTCGGCCGTCGGCCCCGTCGATTTCAAGATCGGACCTGATGATGTGAGGTCCATGAGTCCCAAGAGAACGAGTGAAGACATCGAGACGCTTGGCAAGGCCGCCAGGGAAGAGCTCCAGAGGTATGCTTAGCCCGACCACTATTCTTCAGGTTTGCTCACAAGCATAGGCACGCAAAAGCACTGCAGGACTCGCTACTCGTGCTGTTCAGCCGGATAGAGGCGGTCAAGGAGGAACATGACAAGCTCGACAACAATAACAAGTTCCTACAGAAGTACATTGGCGATCTCATGACGACGAGCAAGATCACCGCAACGACCGGCAAGTCCAAGAAATGACGATCCAAACGGATGACGATGGCGTTCCGCTGGGTTGACCAAGAGATCTCGCCAGCGGCCGGACGCACGGCGGTTGTTGCGCGCTCGGGAGCCGAGCGTTGTCCCGGGGTGGTTGAGTCGACACTGGTCAACACACGATATCCCCGAACCGGAACGGCGATGGCCTCAGAACGGTAGGGTCCCGTATCGTGCGGACCGGAGAGGGACAGCATTGTATTACAGCAACGGACGCACAAGCCAGCAGCACGGCCATTCTTGTTACATTAGCATTGGGGCATTACAGGATCAGGAGTTCACGATGATGTGCTTTTGTGGGGAGGGAAAACTATTTTATACCACGGGGTGCAAGTCATTCGGGCACGGCTATGGAAAACCATTTCGCGTACTTGTTGGCATGTCCAGGATATGGACCTATTCAGCCATCCCACCGCGCAGGAACATAATGGCGTTTTCCGGGGAGGTCTGCATTTTTTGGAAATGGCGTGGGGCCTTGGCTAGGGTAGCGCTGGCTGGCTGACGATATTCGGTGTAAATATAGCCTAGGGGTCTTATTCATACCATCGAAATGAAGATTTAAGCATCCATGGTGGGAATGCATGAAGGGTCTCTGGGGGCATGTGGCCGTCTAGTTCCCCGAGAGTGCCGAAGCCACCCATCCAAGCCGTGGACCCCAATGTCGGTCCGGGATCGTCGCATCTCACGTTGCCACTGCGGTCTCCGTCACGCCCGTGTCCCGTTGCGGCTGACATGAGCAGTACTCGTACACCACAGCAGCTTTCTGCCTGCTTGCTCCCGGCGACGGCAAATGTTTGGGTGTTCCCACCAGTGACGTCAGCGGTTACCACCAAAAATCCCAGCAAGGATCCCGCCTTCAAACGTCTCTGATCGGTTTGGGTGTGGGTTTTTGCTTGTCTCAAGAGCTTGCTTGTGTCCGTATTCATCATTGTCGGTTTTATTTCTTTTCTCGTGTAATCCTGTGCAACATTTTCGGGGGTGTGTCTGTATCTGTGTCTCAAACATATCGAAAATGGAAAAGTGGACTGGAAAAGTACCGGTCGGTGTCTCGGTGTTTGGTGTTGATGTCTGTATCGATTCGTGGGGGGAAAAAAACTTGGAAGACTGCTGCTGCGACTGCGACTGCGAATGCGACTGGCTGGGGACTGGGTGCAGATGGATGCAGATGGATACACTCGGCTGCAGTTGCACACACCTTTACCTATTTGGCGCTGCACTCCCGCAGGCTCGGCAGTAGTTCGAGGCTGTTGACCTACCTAGTTTGTGGTGTGTGTGTTCGCCATGCAGTATTTTACACGGTAATAAGTGTGCTGGACCCCTGAATCTAACTAAATCTCTTGATTCCCGGCGAGCCGCGCCGACCTGGAGCAGATCGAGATACAGGTACATTTATCCACCCACGCACCTTGTACTTGGCTTTCTCGCCTACCTAGATATGCATTCAGCTATCCATCTTGTTGTTAGTTTTGTGTTGCGCATCCGGGGGTCGGGTCTTTTTCTTCGTCTCTCTCCTTCTAGTCACTCCTTGTTGTTCTGTATCTCAGGAGAGTCTACCTACTCTGGACGCACCGATGACCACGGTAGATTCGTATTTCCTCCCTAACCCCCCGTTTCGGGAGGTGTAGATCACCCACCATGCACAGGACCAAGTAAAATCGTCACTGGGTGTTGAGACGCATTACTGATTACCACATCGATCAATCGATCAGAGATATCTGCATGTGATAGACCTGGTCGTATTAGGGATATGCCACACTAACCCGAAGACCCGCCAGATGCAACCGATCCTGTTGTCAGAGAGTTTTATACCGTCCACTTGCCCGTCAATACTGGCATATGTCCTTCATATGCCGCCGTAAGTGTCTAGGTAAGTCAAGCACGGAGGCGTAAGCATAATCCATATTCGACACAACATGACATCAGTTTCGTAGCTGCTTAAGCAAAGGTAACCGAGACGGTTAGATCGACCGTGTCCCTTTGCTAGATCGACGGGCTCTGGCCTCTTTAGACGAGGCTTACCTTCCCCGTGGCGGACCAAAGTGTTTTTATAAATATTATTACGTCTCCCTGAGAAGTATTTTTGGGGCAAACTGCGTTGGAGAAATTTCATTAGGCATATAAAAACGACAGCTATCCTCTCGATGTATATTCAAGAACGCTGATGTCGGGCTTTTACCTCCAAAATCTTAGTAGCAAAGCCCTTCCCAAATGATTACCGAGAGACCGTTGATTCAACGGAGCACAATTCGATCTAACCGCCCCGAACGTAACTAGTGTATGCAACGCATCATCGCAGCGCCCGCCCTCACAACACCCCAAAAACATAGAACACGCATCCCAGTCCCCACAGACCAAGTAAAAGAACAGCCTGTATCGGAGCAAATATCGCCCCGCGCAGGACAACAAACCCGCTTACAAGCGAAAACACCAGCGGCACCACCAAGGACGGTTTATAAGGCCTCTCCAGCGCCGGCTCCCTATACCGCAGCACAATCGCGCCGACCACAGTAAGGAAGAAAAAAGTATACTCGCCCAGTCCATTGAACGTGAGCAGTGCGCGGAAGTTGCCGAGAAGGATATACAACGACGACAGAACGGCTGAGAGGATGATGGCATTGATGGGTGCGTCAGAGGATCTGGTGTGCTTATTATTCGTGGCGTTGGCATATGATTCGGGATTACTCGGCGTCTCCGTCTGGCGGCCGTAACCTATGAGCCCGACGAGGCCAAAGATGCTTGGGAACCAGTTCCTATGGGCGGCGGCTACGGCCATTCTGCCAGCAACGAACGAGTTGCCGAGGAGGGAGCCGGCGACGACGAGGCAGATGAGAATGGCTGCTACGACGCCAAAAGCCGGACCTAGAAGGTTTGTGATCGCAGTCTTGGCCAGTCAGTGAACTTGCAGAAGAAACTCTGGCGAGAAGAGACACATACCACTGCAACGCTGTCCGTAGTTGACACAACTTTCCAAGGAAGCAGCACGTAGTAAGCAGCATTGGCGGTGATGAAGCAGAGTATGATGGTCGGAATCGACGTATTCAGTGCTAGCGGGAGCTGGATGGCAGGTTTCGACAACTCTGCGGAGATGTAGATTGCCTGTTGTGATCAGCACAACGAATAGTCACTGGTATGGAAGACTTGTTCACCTTATCCCAGCCGGAATATGCCCACAAGGCAGCATACAGCGCTGCGGAGAGATGTCCCAGCGTTTCCCACTGACTTAACTCGTCCCAGTGCGTCACGCTGCCGTCAAGGTTGACAGAGTCTCGATAGCCAAACCACGGCCTGCGCCACCAATCCAGCGGGTCGGGAGTAGGATCGCCTCCCGAAATAATATGCAGCAGCACAACGACAGAGGCAGCCAAGACGACAGCAGCGATGGTGAGGAACTTTGTGACGACGAAGAAGCTGTTGAGACGGGTCGTGGCCTTGGTGCTGATCGAGTTGGCTAAGCTGATCAGGACGAGAACAAACACCGACAGAAGCTTGTGCTCGATCCGGGTCTCCTGTCCCGTTACGCCAGCCGCCGAGTAAATGATCTCGACGAAGACGATGCTGAGAATGGCGAGCGTGGCCGGCATGACGGCGACAATCCACGTCCATGCGGCCAGGAAGCCGAACACGTCTCCAAAGATGTGTCTCAAAAACGGTTGCACCCCGCCTGTAAATGGGTATCAGCCCTGGCTTCTTCTTCTGAAGAGGCTGTTTACTTGCCTTCGCCCGGAATAGCGGTGCCCAGCTCGGCGAGAGTACTCGCGCCAGTCCACGCCAGCACGCCCCCCACAAGCCATACGACGAGGGCAATTCCCGGAGAGGGTACGTTGGTGTCGATGGAACCGGGAGAGGTAAACACACCGCTGCCGATGACGATGCTGATGACGATGGCAAACGCCTCGGAGGTGCCGAGGTTGCGGACGAATGTGCCGCTAGTGTGCTGCTCTTCGACGTTTTCGTCGCTGCTCGTGTCCGTGAGGTCGGTTTCCTGATTGCCAAGCAGCGGCTGCTGCTCGGCCAGTGTGGGAGCCTTCGCGGCGGATACTGAGTTAGACGCCATCACTGTCAAGTAATGGGGAGAATTGAGAATGAAGTGGGCGATTCGCACGAAGCGTTCGGGTTAAATCCGATCACCCCACCACCACATCCAAAGTCGCAATTGCCCCCACATAACTTTCCTCTGGCCCCACACGGCCCTGATGGCTCTCTGGGCTGGGGACTTTGCAAGTGTGTTGTAAACAGATGATGCAGGAGAAAAAAAGGTCTCTTGATTAGGTATTTTATCTTAGAAGGACTAGAAGGCACAGAGTTGGTACCCATGTGGGATAGTGAGAGAAACCTTATTCCAAGTGGGGCTCTTCACACTTCCTAGTCAAGCACGCAAGGCACGCTCGGTGTAAACATTGGATGAACCCCCATGGCAGGCAAACAACAACAAAAAAAGAATCTAGCACAAAAAATAGGATTGACTCCCCTGACGGGACTCGAACCCGCAATTTTCAGATTAAAAGTCTGACGCGTTAACCATTACGCTACAGGGGATTTCTTGTGGCTTGTGATGAGTTGACGACTAGTGCAAGCTTATAAGCCGCTGCGGCTCGGTCCTAGCGTGACTGAGATTCACAACATTCTTTAGCATTTGTACTGGAACTTTGCATTTCAAGATTGACTCAAACAGAGTCTTTTGGTGGTGATGTTTGTCTTGGAAAGGCGATGAGATAGAAAGAGGTACGTCTTGCCTCCTAATTCTCATGCCCTACTTCTCATCCTTGACCTGTAGGTTTAACATTTATATGCCATTAATTCGCTCTATGATGAAACTGTGAACTACAGGTTCGCATTCACACAGCCTGTCAATTTCTTTGATGGGAGTCATGAGTTAAGGATATTCCTCGTGAATCCATCCTTCCAGAGGCACACCTTATCTACACGAAAAGTTGCGAGGAACGAGGAAGTGGCAACTGGTCCGAGGAGCGCCCCCAGCCCTAGATACCGCCTTCCAGTTCGTATTCAATGCCTGAACCGGCAATCGCGGTAGGCACTTTCCGGTTCCAGACAGTCCCGCCAGACTGGTGTTGGTGAACGAGATGAGGACAAGGCAGATAGCTTATCAAACGCAGTGAACTTCCAGAGCTTGCTACTCATATGTGACAAAGTCAGCACTGTGTTTGATCACGCATCTAGAATAAAGATCGATTCAGATGATCTCAGCAGTATTACGTGGATGGCAGATAACCTACGTGGGGTTTCGTGGGACGTGACTCCCATTTCTTCCAAACACTTGCTTGCAGCAGGAGCTCCCTGTCCCACACGTACGTCTGGCCCTTCCACCAGTTGTTCGGAAAGAGTCAACACATTGACTATAAATCCACCCACAGAAACACCCCAGGTGCTTTTCACAGATTTCCCCCCCAAAGGTTCTACGGTTTTCAGCCAGCCCAGGTCGCTTTCTCGCAATCCTTCTTTGCGCAGAAACCCACCCAGCCACGCCAATCACTCACTGGCCAGAGCAGTCCATCGGACAATATATCGCCATGCGCGCTAATCCTCTCTTTCTCGGCATCTCTGCCTTTGTCACTCTTTCTCATGCGTCGGACTCCCCAAGCAACACCTCCGCCTTAACCCCGTGGATTAGCCCGATCGAACTCGCGCCGGCGTTTTACACTCTCGACAGCATCAACGACTGCGGCTCCTCTAATTTCACTAATGAGAGCAGCGATGCCTCTCCCCTCGTCAGCGACTGCCTGCATCTGGCCGACAACATCCGTGGCGGTGGAACCTGGGTCTTCCAGTCGGGCGGCACGCAGTTCCAGCTCGCACAATCGGGCACCTGCGCGTTCGGGGTGCAGACGGAGTGCATCCCGTTCCAGTGTGTGCATGGCGGCATCCTCGTCAAGATCGGCAACCAGGACATCATCGACGTGATCGAAGGTAGCGTTGCCCGCTTCGCGACATCGGAAGGCAAGGTCGGCAGCAAGGGCCACATGTTCTGCCAGGAAGTCGGCGACGAGCACCCGATTCCGGTCTTGTGGGGCATTTACCATTCACCCTGAGACTGGCAGGGTTAATGGTCGGGGCGAGGAGGAAACGGAACCGCCGGTGCTGCACTTGTCTGCGGTGATGGTGGGCAGTATCTGGTTTACACGGATAGACATGGATTGATGGTTTTATTGGAGAGCTACTATACGGACAGTTTGTTGTTGACAAGAGGTTCTTTCCCACATGTCAGCCGGCGATAGACAGCAAGTTATTTCGAGTCATTAGATGTTAGCTAGAGGATTCACCGTCGTTCCCACGTCGTCTGCCCCTGCGCATATGTATCCAAAAATGCCTTCAAGGCGAGACTTTACACCATATTCGCACCGTTAGCCCTAATCACTTGCCCAGAAACCCACCGACTTCCTTCGCTAGCTACAAACAGAATGACCTCGGCAATGTCTTCCGGCTTCCCCAGCCTGTTGAAGGGGCTCTGGGCCTCAAGCATCTTGACCAACTGCTCGCTCTTACCGTCAAAAAAGAGATCGGTAGCCGTCGGACCCGGTGCTACGGCGTTGACTGTGATGTTCTTCTTGGCCAGCTCCTTGGAGAGCACCCTGGTCAGCTGGTCGACAGCGCCCTTGGTCATAGCATAGAGAAGGTAGGCCGGGGCCACGCCTGAGGCCGTGTTAAGCCCCGTTGAGATGAAGATCACGCGTCCGCCACCCGTCGTGGGCATGTGCGGGACCGCCTTCTGCACGAGGAATAACGGACCCTTGACGTTGATGTTGATGATGCGGTCAAAGTTGGTCTCGCTCACGTTGTCGAGGAGCCCCATGGGCATCCAGCCGGCTGTTTGCCAGTTAGTCATGGGATTGTTTGTGTTACGTGCGGTTTGGGAGTTTTGATGTTTCGTGTTAGAGAAGCGAGGGGCAAGAGGATGATTGGTGGGACCAACAGTGCCGGGAAAGGCCCGAAAACGATGTCCTGGGAAAGAAAATGACGGGGCACGTCAATTTGCGGTGCGACGTGTGACAGGTGATGGGTACGGGGATGAAACCGGTCGGCGCGCGTGAGTGACTTTACCATTGGGGATCACAACGTCAATCTTGCCAAACTTGTCGACGGCCGCTGCAACGAGCTTGTCGACGCCCTCGAGGGAACCGGCATCGGCCTGCACCGCCAACGCCCGGTCGGAACCAATCTCGGAGACGACGCCATCCGCTGCTGTCTTGTCGGAGAGGTAGTTGATGACGACCGAGGCGCCTTCGGCGGCAGCGCGGAGAGCTACCGCTTTGCCGATGCCCTTGGAGGCGCCCGTGACGAGGAAAACCTTGCCGGCCAGAGACATTTTACAACGCAAGTGTACGGCTGACTAAAGTAAGAGATATCAAAGTCTTGTGTGGTGTTGTAGTAATGTAGTTGCTACCCATCCAGCAACACGATAGGAGGCCATCGAGAATAAATACATGCTGACGGAGATACCAATACGCGAGAGCTGCGTAAAAGGGTGCGTAAGCCGTACAATAGAGGCTCGCAACGACGTCATCCTCGATGCTTCCAGAGTTTGTCGGTGATGCACAAAGACGGCGTTATCACAACCAATCCGAACAGTTTCTCAGTGGAAATCCATCCGCGCCAAGGCATCTGATCTAGAAAGTCGGTGGAGTTAACGGGTGTCGATGTGGGTCGGACTCGCGATGCTTGGCGCCATCGGATTTATCTCGTCGGGTTTTTGGCTTGGCCCGATGATCGCACCTGCCGCGCAAAAGTCTAGACCACCGAACGTCTGTCCCCTCCGAAGCCTGGACTCCTCTCATTTGCGCGTCTCAACAAATTGAACCTTATTGTCCGAATTCTCCAAGATGCCATCCGTATTTTACATTCGCAACATAGGATGATGATCAACCGTCTTCAATGCGCACGGCCGATCCATGCCTGGATGCCGCTGTCATCGGTACCAACGCTTGGCGTTCCCTTCGTCTGATTGCTAACAATGGCAGCTCGATCGCTTGGTCGGCAAACACACGGGACGAAGCACAGACTGACAGATGCGGCAATGACAATCCTGGTGGATGGCCTGGACTCTTTCGGTTGTTGATGGTGCGCTCGGCCAGATTTGGTTCGTGTAGCCGATGCGTGATCCGCGACGCGACCGACGGGTCTATCAATGCCGCACGACCCCGGGGTCACTGCCGGGCCCGATCGCTACACATCCCCAGGATCAGGTTGCTCGCCATCCCCATGCGCCCTATAACGTCTTCTGTTTTGGAAGTGCACTCGGCACCTGGTTGCCCATCCGATCCGAGTTGTGATCGACCATGATCTCCGTTCGTCTCCAGATCGGACAATCCCAACTCCACCACTCTCCTGGCCACGATGGCCCGCCTGTGTCTAGCTTCCAGGTATTTGGTCCAGCCACGTTCCCGCGATTGCGCTCCTCGGCTTTCGTCTCCAGGTCTCGTCCCGTGCTTGGCCTGCTACCCGGCTTGGAGTTCTTGTCTGGCGATGTCATGGAGCCTCGGACCCTTTCGACCGGATAGCACGACGACGTAGGGCGAGCAGCGGCGGGCCCGACTCGACGACTTGATCAGCAATGGAGGCCAAGAGCAAATCACCTCCTGCTGGCGAATGGAATGGCTGGCCTTGGGACTTCAGCAAATATCCACACGACGACTTTGGGCCCCAACTCAACTACGGCATTTGGGTGCTGACTGCAGTGGCCGGGGGCTTCTTAGGTCTGAGGATCTATTGCAAGAAGATCAGACGACGAAGGCTCTGGTGGGATGACCATGTCCTGATTGCCAGCTGGGTATGTTGATACCAACTAATAAAAACAATGCTGACCTCTCCAGGTCGCCCTGGTGGCCCAGACCTCCCTCATCACGTTCAACACGACGCTCGGATACGGAAAGCATATCTGGGACTTTCATCCCAAGGATCTGTCGTTGTTCCTCCTGATTTCGAACACCAGCGGCTTCTTTTCCATCCTCGCCGCCATGCTGAGCAAGACGTCGTTCGCCATTACCGTCCTCCGCATTTCTCAGGACCGTATTCGCTACATTGTCTGGTTTATCATCATTAGCGTCATCGCCACCCTCGGTTTCGCTGCGCTGTCAACCTACATTCAATGCACGCCTGTTGAGAAGCTGTGGAACCCTTTGATGAAGAAGGGACACTGTTGGCCGAAGGAACTTGTCATTGACTACAATATCTTTACAGCTGGTATGTGATGATCATCGGGTTGTTGGGAAATGCTGACCGGCTCAGCGTATTCCGGAGCCATGGATATCATACTGGCTCTATTGCCCTGGAAGATCATACTCTCGTTGACCCTGAATAAGAAGGAGAGGATCGGAGTCCTGCTGGCCATGAGCATGGGAGTATTGTATGTGTATCCGCCTTGTGGCTGATGCGTATATACTGACAGAAAAGCGCCGGGCTTGCCTCGCTAGCCAAAATCACGCAGCTTCAATCCATAAACCAGGCTGACTTGAGTAAGTACTCCTTATTATGGTTTCCAGCATCCCCTGACAGAACCAGTCCAAGGCATCTGGCTTTCGATTCTAGCGACTGCCGAGAGCAGCATCACCATCATGGCTGCGTCGATACCAATTCTGCGGGCCCTTTTTGGAGACGCAAACCTTGCACCGCCATCTGGGCTGTCATTTTGCCATACCGAATCGCTTCCACCGCAGTCGGCCGGAACGGAATGGTCACGCATGACTACGTTGGCTCGTCCAGGGGACAAGGAAGTGGAGGTTGTTTGAGTAACGAAGTGCTGATACCCGGCGTATTTGCCATTTAATTCCTGCTTGGACGTCTGTCTTGCTATTGGATGCCTTGTGAAGGGTGGACACATAGTCAAGCACATGTAATGTTACCTCACTAATGTTGTTCTGAGGAGGATCGTCGGTTAGCATATAACTATGTAATTGTCTTGATGTTGGGGATTCGTCTAACACGACCCGTTTAGCCGGAGGATGCTGTAATGTGCAATACATGCATCATGTTGTGCTGCATCGTAGCTCTTCTCCGCATCCCGGGATACCACCACTATGATTTTGAACAGCGCCCTTTCCGGGATGCTGGATTTAATATCGCTTTCCATAATTGATCTCTCCACGGATCCAAAGAACTATGGCACGGCCTATGTCGTAATGAATCCTTCGCTCCTGTCTCTCAGTTCTTCGGCGGGATGGACAGTGCAACCGCAAGTACAAGTACAATACATTCACGACAACCGGCCTGATAAATAGCGCTCTCCTCCCACCAACTCTCCATCTAACACGACACTCACACACACACACACACACACACACACACACACACACACACACACACACACCGTCCATCATTAAGTTACGACACAATGTCACCCTCCCCACCCCTCGTCCTCACAGTCCTTCTATCCCTCATCCTCAACGTCCCCGCCATCAACGCCATCACCCCTCCAGCCGAACAGGTAACATTCGCACTCACCAACCCCACCGCCCCCGGCACAGGCCCAGGCTGTCCAAGCCACGCCCTGTCTCCCTCCATCAGCGCCGACCGGACAACTCTCACCCTCGGCTTCGACGAGTTCCAGCTCTTCGTTTCGCCCGGGGTATCCGTGACGGAGAAGTCCAAGTCCTGCGTTGCGTTTCTGGGGGTTGAGTACCCGGCCGGGTATACTTTCCGGGTTTCGGGGGCTGTTTTCCACGGGCTGGCGAGGTTGGATCCTTTTGTTGTTGCGAGTTTTCTGGGGACGTATGGGTTTGGGGGTGGGAATGGTACGGTGAAGGTGAATGCAACTGTTGGGGATGGGAGTGGCGGGAAGGGGTTGAATGGGTATTTTACGAAGGGTGGCGATGTGGATATGACGCAGAGGGTATGGGCGCCGTGCGGATCGGGGAGGAAGGGGAATTTGACGGTGCAGGTTGGGACGAGGGTTTCGTTGACTGCGATGGTGACGGGGAGGGAGGGAGATCTGGGGATGGGTGAGGATGGGGAGCCGGCGAGGTTGTCTCATCAGCTTTTGTTGGAGTGGGCGGGCTGTTAGGGATACCTTACCTTGGTTACCTAACTTGGGAAGGCCACTTTGTATTTGTCGCCACAGAGGTAGAAATGCGAGGAGAAATCAAATTGAAGCCATAAACAGCGAACGCTAGGTATTTTACCTACCTAGGTAGGTACCTGGAACGGTCAGTTCACCCAGCCCCTGATGGCTCCATCTGGTGCTCCTTAAAAGTCGAACTCATCTAGAGCGCAGCAAATCACACAAATCACACCTTTCAGATTAATCAGTACCTAAGCTACTGTATGTATCAAGCTGTAAGCATCCTAGTAAACCACGCTGTTAACCTCAAGCGTCTCGTCCGAGCAAGGCACGCAAGGATCCATCACAAATATAGACTCCGCACGACGTGTGAGATCTTGGCCTGCTGCTCAGGCGAAATCTCGTCAAGCTTCTGCGCCGCTATAGCGGAGATGATGCTGTGGGAACTCGAGGGTATTCCAGTAGGTGCAGCGCTCAACAGGCGTGCCACATGCACCGTGCCGGAGCCCTGCCCCAGCTTGGCCTCTAGGGCCGCAAGCAGTCCGTCCGGATGTTCATCTGTCTTAATTCCGTGGATGCTGCCGGCATGGTCGTCGTGCGTTGCCAGCTGCGTCACGACGTCAGCTACCGCCTGGTGCAGCGTGCTGTCGCCGAGGGCGACCTCGGCCACCTGTAGCACCGTGGTGCCGTAGTCGGCCTTGGTCAGGGCGAACTTGGCCATCTCGGCACGCGCAAGGAGCTTGTTTATCAGCTCGTGCGAACGCATGCGCCGGTTCTTGATGTCGGCGATGGACTTTTGCGCGGCCTCGACGGCGGCCTGCAGCTCCTGGGAGCGCGATAGCAACTCGGTGCCCTTACCAGAGATTCGGGCCTGGATGGCAGCCACATTGTTGAGGCTGTTGAGATGGCTTTGCAGCTGTTGCAGCCCGCTCTCAATCGCGGCTAGCTGCCTCTCGGTGTCGTTGATGGCGTTTTGCGTGTTTTCGATATCGTGCGTGGTGGCTTGAATCACAGCATTGATTGCTTCGAGGGCCAGCCGAGCCACGGGGAGGAATATAGTTACCTAGAAAATTCGTTAGCTGAGTTTAGGCGGTTAAGGTACTAATCCCCAACACATGCTCTGTGTGTGTGGCTGTGGTAAGGGAGGCGAGGAAGTGAGGTGGGAACAAGCGGGCCCTCCGGACACCAGCCGGATGAGAAACAGACAATAACAGCGACTACGAAAAGCAGGAGCAATAAAACTGAAGGGGGTGGATGTGATTTACCGTAGAGGCCGTGTCAACCTCCCGTTGTTTCTGGTCTCGCCTATTTTTTAGGTCGTTCAGGGTGTTTCGGAGGACGTCCAAATTTTGGTTGAGCGAGTCCATTGTTGCGCTCGCCGCCTGCATTGCTTGCTGCGTAGCATTTCTCTGAGCATCCACATCCGACTTGAGGCTCTCGGTCTTGCTCTGCCAGCTACCTAGCTCGGCGTGGAACTGAGCCATCTTCAACAAGGCAGTGGTGTCACGTCAGCGTCATTGGAGACAGATATACACCGGGGAGTTCAGGTTGGATGCCTCACCAGTACGGAGAACTTGGAGATAACATCCCAGCATTTTCCTGCGTCTTCTTCAGCCGCCTGCCACGCCGCATTGGATTTCTGAACAGCCGCATCGAGGCCCGTCGGAGGATGGGTTGGGTCGAACTCGCCGTCCAAGAGCACGGCAAGACCCTTCAAAGCCTCCATGCCCTGGCCAGTCGCCGTCACTAGCGCCTTTTGAGTCTCCAGCTGGTTCACATTGTAGTCTTGTTGCGATGACTCAAATTTGGTCTGGAGGGAATCCAGAGCCTTGGAGAGCTCGTCAGCTTGAGCGGCGAGAGCATTGGTGTCAGTCATTGTGGGTAAAGTGTAGGACAGGGAAGCTAGGGCGATGACAAGCGGAATTGGGATCGGTTTTCTTAGGTAGGGCACCAGAACATTAAGTAGACAGTCAAGGTAAAAGTCATGGTATGGGAAGTGTCTTGACGTGCCTTGATCCAAAGGCTTGTGGAGCTTTAGCTTACGCTGGAAGCGGACCCGCCTGCATAGGTGCTACCTTGGAAACAAGCCGGCCCATGCGAGAGGGACTCATGATGCACTCACTCGACCGACCATGGTGTGGGACACTTCCCGACCTCAACACCATTGTTGAGGGTAGGTAGGCAGCCATCGGCCGTGCCGATGTTCGTATGGCTGAAAAGGGCAGATAAGTGGTCAAAATTTTGGACCGGCCCAGGCCATGCTACCTGTGCATCCGGCGGCGGGCTGTGCTTCTCATTGGATGACACCTCGTTGACACAGAGCTTGTGGCTGGCGGAAACAAGGGAGTAGCTGAAGCACTGAATGGAGCAGCTTGTGGCTAGCTGAAATGCACATCCTTTGCAGCCGGCAATTGGCCAAAACATGCGTCTGGAGCAGCTTATGGCTGGCTGGAATGGACGTCTGAAGCAGTAGCTTGAACCGTATGTGGACTGGAGTCAAGCGACTGACTGCCGTCTTGGAGTCGACCGGCAAGGAGAATCGGGGACTCGGATGCAACTCCGCCAAGTGGCTACCTAAGTAGGTGCCGTACCGTTCGTTGGCGAGAGTGAACAGTACTTGACACGAAATGCTATTGAAGGGTGCAGCAAGCAATGTGGTGGTTGAAATGCGTTGGCTGCGCCGTCGAAAGGAAGTCGTAGGCTGGTGCGCTGGCTGGGTAGCAGAAGGAACCGGGGCCATTCACCCTAACAGATACCTATACTGGGTTTTGTTTACCGGTACATATCCTGGGCTACTAATAACTCGAACACCCACTCTCCCCAACATGAAACAAGCAAAGAAGAGATAGCCTTTCAACAAGCAAACCGACCGCACATATCTTCATAATTGCATTTTCTGTCTATTGCTCCTCTCAGTTCTTTCAACATGGCCGACCAACTGACCCCTGCGCAGCAAGATGAAGCGCTTCGCAAGATCCAGGACGTCAAAATTAAGGAGAGCTCGACCCCCGGCTACGTCGACGACGTCAAGCACTCATTGCTCTTCCGTCCCGGTTTCAACTGGGATGACAATCTAAGTGAGGCCGGAAGCGCCACGGAGCGTTAGCGTAGGGCCGCGCTGACTCGCCGAGCGAAGCGACCGTCTTGGACGACTCATAACGGGCTGCATCCAAACTGTACTTCTCAGTCCGGGTTCGAGTCCGTGTACTTGGTGCTGAAGTTAGAAGTCTCATCAGCTACCTAGTCGAGCAATCCTATTCGTTCGTTTCCTTATGAATAAGGAAGGAAAAAGAAAAACAATAGCCTCAGTGCCTCACACCAAGCGTACCGGTACACAACAGCCGGGCTTCGCCGGGATTCGAACCCGGGACCTCTCGCAGATATACTCAGGTAAGCCCTAAGCGAGAATTATACCCCTAAACCACGAAGCCTTGTATTCGATGGAGATGGAAGTAGAAAGTCGGGTTAGGAATAGGACCGCAGAATGCGGAGGGATCTTCTAACAAAAATGAGTGACTGATAGGTGAGGTGCTGTTAGTGTGTCGCTTTGAGGTCTGGCCCCCTGCGATTTGTGCAAAACAGCCCAACGTAATCCCTGAAGCGGAAGCGACAATTCTTTCGTCCAACCCCGTCGTTGAATGACGTCGATCATTTCTCGAGACGGTGCAGCGTCAACTACTTGTCGCATAACTATCCTCTGCACCTCACCCAATGCCGCATACACGGTCCGATCCGCGTGTACATGTCCCGACAAAACAATAAATCGTGATTACCTCTCGGATTCGTCAAGGTACCCCAAACGAGAACTCGCTGTTTTGGCAAGGGGACCAATCCGGGCCGACTCGCCCGCCGTGCTGACTTTTCGGTGCTTACGGATCCGCCGGCGACTTTTCTACGATCGTATATTTCTACCATTCCCTCTCACGCCTCTCTCGACAAAGACCTCCATCCGCATCGAAGAAACCACAATGAACGGATCCGGTCGCGGCCGGGTGGACATACCACCACAACCAGGCCCGTCGGTGCAGGAGACGTCCTTCGCAACCGCATCCGACTCGAACCTCAGCGTGCTCCCTCCGTCCCCGATCCGCGATGGCCAGCCCGGAACCTACGGAGCCACCACGCCGCGGCTGCCCTCGCCCCAACCGTCGAACCCAAAGCCGAGAGATGCGCCGGCCCGCGCGCTCGCGCCCGACCTGCTCCGCGGGCTGCTGATGGTGCTCATGGCGGCTGACCACACTGCCTTGGGTTTGCACTCGTGGCCGCACGAGACCGCCATCGGCGGCGAGGCGCCCGCGTCGCCCGTGACGGAGTGGAACCGCCCGCTGGCCATCGTTCTGCGCCTGCTCTCCCACCTGTGCGCCCCGGGATTCACCTTCCTCCTCGGCATGGGCGTCGTCTACTTTGGTCGCTCGCGGTCGGCTCTCGGCTGGACGTCTGGCCGGATGGCGCGCCACTTCCTCGTGCGCGCCGTCATTCTAACGCTTGTCACCATGGCCATGGGGTTCGTATTCACGGGTGGCGAAGTGTGGTTCCTCAACGTCGTGCTCTTTGCGCTTGCTGTTGACTACCTCATCGCCGGGCTCGTGTGGATGGCCATCTCGGGTACCGAAACACGCGTCGCCCTCGGCCTGCTCAAGACCGGCATCGTCCCCGAGCGGGATAGCGACGACCCGTCTGAACCGCTCCTGGGCCGACGCCGACGGGATGACATCCCTCCTGACCGGACCATCATGCGCGCGGCGGATATCGCGTGGCACGCCAACAACGCGCTCCTTCTCGCCCTCGCACTCGTGACGATCTGGTGGAACATCTGGCTGCGCCCCGGCCACGGCCGATGCGCCGCGGACGACGCCACGTCTGATACCACGTCGAGCATCTGGTGGCGCATCTGGTTCTACGACGTCGTGACCCCCCACATCACCTCCAAGTTCCCGCCCATGGCCTGGCTCTCCTTCGCCCTCCTCGGGCTGCTCTATGGCCGCGCCGTGCTCGCCCGCACCTGGGCGACGCGGACCGTCAACCTCGCCAACGCCGCCGTCGGCCTCCTCTTCGCAGCAGTCTTCGTCATGACCCGCCTCCTCCACTTTGGCAACCTCTCCGAGGGCTGTCTGCACATGCCCGAGCACGTCGCCCACCCGGACGCGAACCAGTACCTCACCTCCCCCGCCGCCTTTTTCTACCTGATCAAGTACCCGCCCGACGTCGCCTTCTGGGCCTTCTCCATGTCTGCCAACTTCTTGTTGCTCGCAGTCCTAGGCTCGGTCCCGCGGGACATGGCCGTGCGGGTATTGCACCCGCTGATCGTCTACGGCACGTCGGCGCTGTTCTTCTACGTCGTTCATATCGTGCTGTACGTGGGGCTCGGGTCCGTTCTGGTCGAGATATGGGGACATGAGGTTCCCTATACTACTCCTATGAATCCCGGCCCGGGACGGGGGTTGGATCAGGCATGGGTATTCTTTGTGACGTGGGCGGTTGGGTTGGTGCTTATGTATCCACTCTGTCGGTGGTATGGGAGCTTCAAGAGGGGGAAGGGGGTCGATTCTATCTGGCGCTTCTTTTAGATTCAGGCCGAGTTATTAAACTTGGGAGCATTGGGTTGGTGTTGGTTTGGCACTTGTTATTAGATGCATTTGAGCAGCGGGATAGGCTGAGCATTGCATTTTACGCCTTTATGGTCGGGTTGGTATACAAATCGGTGGCTGAGCTTTTTTTAACTATTGTATGATAGCATGCGGCGTTGCTCTTTTAGTTCGTACCTCGTCAAGAGTTATCATATCCTCTAGCCTTACGTATTGTACATGAATTCGACTCCCGAGATGGGTATATATAAAAGGAGCTCGGAGAAAAACACCTGTCAAAACTCCGCGTTATGCAGAAAGAATCAGTCTAGTCCCTATCAGCCCGGTCCGCTGTCTTGACCCCATCCCCCAATCCTGCTTCGCCACCACGCTCATCAACGACTACCGCGTCACTCCCGCTTCCGCTCCCGCTCCCACTAGAGTTCTCGGAGTTCTCCCGTTCCCGCCCAAAAGCCTTTTCCTCCTCATCCCTCGCGCTGTCCGAATCATCCCCGATAAGCCCATAGTGCCGCGCATACCCCTCGATCTCCTCGGGCTGCAGATGCGGTAGTTCCTCGGCGGCCCTGACGTACGACATCTTCTCCACATGGCCCTTGGCGAAGATTATATCAATCTCCTCCAGCGACCGCCGTGCCGTCTCGGGATAGAAGAACCAGATGATGGGCAGGAAGCTGGCGTTGGTCACCGTGAAGAACAGATACGTGCCCCAGCCAATGCTGGTAATCATGATAGGGGTGACCATGACGACCAAGAAGTTGAAGAGCCAGTTGGTGCACGTGCTGACGGCATTGGCCTTGGCGCGCGTCTTGATCGGGTTCACCTCGGCCGGATACAGCCAGGGGAGCGGTAACCAGGTGGCACCGAAGGACGCGATATACGTGAAGAAGCCGACGACGGCGCCCTTGGCCGATTGCGAGTCGCCGGGGATGAGGCAGGCAAAAACGATGATCATGCTGAGCATTTGGCCGACAGTGCCGTAGAGGAAGAGCCGTCGACGACCAACGCGCTCGATGAAGAACCACGAGAAAGTCGCGAAGAGCGCGTATACGACCATGTTGATGCCTCCGATCAGGAGACTCATGTTTCGAGACAGGCCGATTTCTTCAAGGAGAATGGTGGCATAGTAGATGACGGCGTTGCATCCAGAAATCTGCTGCATGAGCTGGGAACTCGCGCCCAGAAGCATTCGGCGGAAATGCTGCGTCTTGCCGTTGGTAAAGAGCGCCTTCAAGGGTGTGCTCTTCTGTCCGTACCCGCCGGACGCCTTGAGCGAGTCAATGATAAGGTTCCTCTCCAACGCTGTGCTCTCACTCGTCAGCTCGTACCCACGGAGCGCCGAGATGACCTTGTCTGCGTCTTCGATCCGGCCGTGACTAAGGAGCCATCTGGGAGACTCGGGCAAGAAGATCATGGGAATGAAAATGGCCAACGCAAAGATGACCTGGAAGGCGATGGGAAATCGCCATGTCAGATCTGGCGGTCCGTATGATGCTCCGTAGTCGATCCAGTAGGCAATCAGTGTCCCAAAAGCAATAACTCCGCCCTCGATGCAAATGAGCAGCCCTCGATTTGAAGTCTTGCTGCACTCGGCTTGGAAAGATTAGCCTCCCACATTCCAACATGAAGCCATGCTATATCACCCACCTTGGTAAGTTGGAATTGTCGACGTGTTTATTCCGTTCCCGACACCCATTACCACTCTCCCGACAATAAACTGGGCAAGAGGTGTTGCACCCGCAACGGAAGCCACCTGGATGACAACGCCGATGAGCATAACGACGGCGCCAAGGATAATGGCCCTGCGTCGTCCCAAGAGGTCGCCAATACCGAGGATGAACATGGCACCTATTAGACAGCCTATCTCGTATATGGCGGTTACTGTGCCCTGCATGGTCGAGTTGTCTTTGGTAGCCGTGAAGACATCGTTGAAACTCGGTGCGGTGATAATACCGCTCATCACCCTGACCGTCTTTAGTGAGCGGTCAGCAGTGACATTGGGGATTACTTACCCTTGGTCGTATCCAAACAGCAAAAATCCCGTCGTGGCCACGGTCGACACAGCCATGGACAACGACCTCCCTGAGAGGCCCATGAACTTCGGAGGCGCCATGTCGAAGAATACAAGGATAAACTACCCGTAGAAAGTCTCCAGGTACGCCAGAGAGATTATCCTGGCGACATTGGTCTATATACGTACGAAAGACCCCAAACCCAGGGTCTTTGGAGGGGGGCGATCAGTCCCACCAGTCTTGTGGGACTAGACGGGGAAACCGTCACGATCCGGGGCGAACCACCGGGGCAGCAGCCAGTTGACGGCCATGGATTTTCAAGAACTTTTCTGACGTCGATCCCGTCCCCAGAAGAACTCCTCCCCCATTAAGCCCCTGCGTTGTTTGTCTCTGGAGCCCCGATTTCTGATGGATCTCATCATGCGCCGAAAAGAGAAGGAGGACGCGGTGTGACCGGGAACAAGACACGGTTCGGCCCACTCCACCGCTGTCGGCGGCAAAACTGTCGGTGTTGTTGCACCGACAAGGTCAAAAGGTGGCACAGGATCCAAGTCGGCAGTCAAGAGATCGCCGGCTGGCTCCAGTGTGGTTGGTCGGCTGCAGTTTCAGTTGCATGTGTCCCACTGTCTTGACTCCACTGTCTGTGGAGGAGCGATGAGGTCATCGCCGCTGTCAAGCTTGGTGCCCCTCGACCGAGAAACTCGCCTGATAGAGGGGTTCCGAATCGATTGCACCACCTCAAAAGTGTTGCGAAATTTCCCCTGTTGCTCATCCCATGCCAAGGCACAAGACAAATCCCGAGGTTCGACAGCCTCGGTTTTTCTTGTGGTCCCTGGCTCTGTCGTCATTATTCGTTCTTAGAGCAACCTGCCATGGGTCTAGAGAGGTACGCAGTCTGAAATGATTGTTGATATGTGAAAACTGTTGAAGCACACAAGCTTAGGCACTGCTACTTCTAGGCGCAAAGGGGTTATGCCCTCTAAGATCAGAATACCTAATTCTCGTAGCATGGGTCATCCAACAGACGAACAAATCCGGATCAAGTCGGGGGAATATACTCGCGCATCCCTTCGGTGCAGTGAAGAACCACAACCGATTCTCGTGTCAACCCTAGTTCAGCCCTGTAGCCTTTGCAAACCTTCCGCAGGGCAGCCAGTGTGGCCGCTCCGCAGGGTCCAGCCTCAACACCCTTCTGGTGCAACTCCAGAACTGCGCCGTGAGCTTCCATTTCGCTCACTATAACGCTAGCGTCAACCCCCTCCTTGAGAATGGGCCAAGCGGTGCTTGACAGAGTCCCGCAGTTCATGCCACACATGATGGTGCTTCCAGTTCCGACACGCGTCATCTCCCCCTTTTCCAGCGAAGCCGTCAAACAAGCAGCCGAACTGGTTTCCACTGCAATGACCGTAGCAGCCGGAGCCCCCGTGGCTTCTCGCACCTTACTCTTGTAATGCTGCGTTACGGCTCGAGCGACAGAACCGCAACCACAAGGAACGATGGCATGGGTAGCCGTCTTGCCCCCGGTCGCCTCTGGGACTTGCACATCCGACTCATCCAGCATGGTCTGGTAGCCCTCAACCACCCACTACACCGTGAAGGTTAGCATACCTATTTCGACCAGCTTACCAGTAAACTTACGTTCGGAATCTCCTCATACCCCTCCCAACTCATATCGAAGACCGCCAGGGCCACTTCGCTCTTTGCCCACCGCATCGCCGCCTCCGCCGCATCATCATAATCTCCCGGCGCCACGACGACCTTTACCCCCTCCTTCCGGATCAACTCCCTCGTCTCCTCGACCATATGCTCCGGCACATACACCACCACGTCGACGCCCATCTGCCGGCCCATCCAAGCCACCGCCCGCCCCCAGTTGCCCTCGGTGCACGTCACCACCGTAACAGGCACCGCCATGTTGCGTGCCACCTCGCCGAGAGTGGCAATCAAAACCTCCCAGTTAAAGACATCGAGCCCCAGACGGCCACCGACAGCGCGGTAGACAGCCCACGACGCCCCGAGGACCTTGAACGAGGGCAGCCCGAAGCGGTTCGACTCATCCTTGACAAGGACGTGGCCAAGCTCGAGCTCGGCGGCGAGGTCGGGCAGCGAGTGCAGCGTGGTCTGGTTGTATGTCGGAAGGGCGCGGTGAAAGGAGAGAACTGGCGAAAGGGTGGTCTCGCTCTGGGGATTGAGGGGTTGGTAGCGCCATGCGCGTGCGGAGGGGTTCAGTTGCGTCGTCGTGTCCATCTCAGTGACTCGACTCCTGCATCGAAGCTGCCGTCTTCGGCAAAATCCCATAGAGTATGTACCGCCTGGACCGGCCCGTCTCAGACTGTCGAGTCCGATGTTGGAAGTTGCTTGTTGTTGTTATTGTTGTTGTCAGCTAATAATAAGCGTTAGCCGAGGGCCGCGCGTAGTAGGAGAGTTCACCCCTCGGCCGCATGCAATGCAAGTGTCTCGGCCGATACGACAGACTCGGAGTTTGACTTTTCCTTCCCGCGCAGACGCTAGTAGTGGGTATATAACTCTTGAACCCCAACAAGCACCCTCTCCCCTTCGACCATGCTCGCCCACGACGCTTCACCGATATTCTGACGGCATACCATGGGTCTTTGATCTTCTCGATCTGCTGGATCGTTCCGAGGAACATACATACAACGTGGAAGGCAAACGGATAAATAACTTTATGTAGGGCGCCCGATTGTATTCCAGGCAGCGTATACGGCCGCCATGCTCTGGCGAGAGATAGCTCCATACAGGGGGGAAGCTTGAGCGTGCGGGCCTCGGTCCAGTTGATGAAGAACATACATCCAAATTTCAACCGCATTCAGTATATATGTACGATGCAAGTACCCCCGATCGATCCCTCAATCCAGCACGGCCTCCTCGTTGTGGTCCTGCCACGTCGTCAAGCTCTGCAGCCACGCCGCGTCATAACTCTCAGTCTGCTCAGCGGCAGCGTGGGACGGTGCATGCAGAGATTCACTGAATGGGTGTTGTGGATGTCGGGGAACAACCGAGTTGCCCTCAGCCTGCCGCATCTCAGGCCCCCCAAGAGTGGAAGCTGTTGTGTTGTACGCCTCATCGCTGATGAACCCTTCTGCTCCCTGTTCGCCGAAAAAATCGAGGCCGAAGTCTCCTAAAAACGGCATTTCCGTCGCCCCGGCCCCGGCCCCGGTGTCGAGAAGCTCCGACATATTGCCTCCTCCATCCCCAGCAAGCGATGAGGGAGGTGACGCCTCCCCGCACGTAGCCGCTTCTTCGCGCGTGAACGCCCCAATCAGCTGGCGCTGGAGCTGCGGTAATTTGGCTAGAATGCGCCGGGCAATCGAGCGGCACACTTCCTCCGACAGGCCGCGGTGCTCTTGACAGACCTGGGTAAACATTTGTTCTGCGCGTTGTGTCCACTCCTCGGGAGGGTTGGCGACGAACTTTCGGTAGTCGTCCAGACTTGAGCCCTGGTCGGGCAGTTCATTCCCTGCGGTGTGTGTTAATTCTGGACTACTTGCCCGGCTATAAAACTCACACGGCGAAGGGATTTCGTCGTCAGGTATTGTTGGGAACAGGATTTTGAACATGCTGTTCCATCTTTCCGCGTCTGATGAGCCATCGCGTTTCCGCCGCTTTAACTGCTCAATCTGCTGTGGCGTGACGTCGTCTGGACTCTCGGCCTGGGTTTTCAGCGCGCAAACGGTTTCCGCGCGCGAGTGCTCGGTCAGGAGTTCTTTTGTTTTGAACCGCTGCCAGCATCGCGAGCATTGATGTTGGAGGTCGTGCTTTCGGAAAAGATGCTCTCTGCTTCATGTTAGCCAAGATACTACTACCTTTCCTTCTTGAGAGCCCTTTAATTCTCTCTGGCGGTAATGTGGTTGCACATACTTTACCCGGTGGAATAGTGGCCATCGTCCACCGGCACAGCTCAGGTATCTGTCTGGATCCTTTTTGAAGAACGGGCACGCCCAAAGCTTTGCAGGGTCGGCGTGGTTGGCATTCTCGCCACTCTCTTTGTCTTCTCCATTGTCACCATCGTCATCGTCGCCATTTCTGTCATCTGAGGGCTCGTCGCCTTCGGTGATCCGCCTTCTTTTACGTCCAGGTCTGCCGTTGGGGTTAGAGGAAGTTGTTCGGTCGGAGGGCCTGGAGGCAGGACTCCCGCTGGTATTTGTGCTATTTTCGGCATGCGATCTTAGTGGGAGGGGGCCGTGGATGAAGCTCTCGCTTGGTGGTGTTGGCCCAGAGGTTGCCACGCTGCACCCAACTGTGGGAAGTGCGGTGCTGTCTGACAGGGTGGTTCTGGTCGAGTCCTCGATCCCGTCTTCGGTTGTTGATGGCCTGAGTTGGCGGTTCGGTACTGGTACTGAGTCCTCGGATGCTGTGGCTCGTTCGGAAGATGCATGTGGTTTTGCGAACGAGGGTTTTACCGATTCGTCGTGTGTACGACCTAGCTGCCCAACCGGGTTGGTTGCAGCCGAAGAAGTGCTCGGGCTTTGTTGGCCCGCAACAGGGATATCAACCTTCATGCCTAGTTAGTTGGCTTCGTGAAGAAAATGTTTGTTGAACCAACCTCTTTTACCACTGATCCTTTGTGTTTGTTTTCCCAGTGCTCAATGCACACATCCCTGCTGGTGAATGGCACACGAGATCTGGGGCACTTCGAATCTGGGCAACGAAATTTTCCCTTGGAATCCGCTTCTATTTTAGCCGGCGGTGGAGGTTTGTCGGAGGGCGCTCTGCTGGCAGCGTTGTTTGAAGCGGACGTGAGTGGCAAGTCAGGAGGCGTTTCAGAGGCAGCACTAGCATCGCTCTTGGTCGGCAATGGTGGAGTTGGCTTGAAGTTTGCAGGGGGTAGCTCAGGTTGATCAACTCTGGGAAGCTGGCGGATGAGATCCCAGGAGAGCCGTCCGGACTTGGGGGCGATGAAGAGCGACAACCGGCCCTCGTGGCTCTCGATCAAGCACTCCTCGACGAGAAACTCAAAGTTCTGCTCGCTGGCGGGGACTGCAGACAGCGAGGGTTTTAGATAGACGGTCGAGTCTATTGGGTTCTCGAGTGAGCGAAGCGGGACCCATTCCCGGCCCTCGAGCGCAGCGCGGAAACATCGCGATACTGTTGTGGTGAAGGACGCAGCATCACGTGCAGGGATAATGACGGTTGTGATTAGTCCGCGGGATTTGAGTTCCGAGTATTCCCTGGAGTATTCGACGGGTCGAGTTCGAGGAGCTGATGATGGCAGGAGCGTGATTTCCACCTCCCAGGGGTCTGATGGTTCGCCGGACTTCCATTGTGGGCCGCGGGGCATGATTGTCTCCCTGATGAGCTCAACGGGGTCTGCGATGAATCCCGATCTCCCCCGCGCTCCGTTTCTCGAAGGGTCGGGGTCGGAGCCGGAACCATCATCAGGTGTTCGTCGAGGTCTGAAGGGATCCATTCTGGCTACCTACGAAAACCGGCATGTACCGATTCTTGAGCGATGTGAAATGCGGTCGAGTGTCCGGGACGCTAAGAGTTGATATCTTGGATGGAAAGCTGTAGGTGTAGGTTGGTAGACCTTCAAGGTCAGCATGTCCGAATTTGCGATAACGCGGTCAGGTGTAGGAACTTCCAAGGCTTCGTTGTGCGCAATTGCGCAACAAGACGTGTTGACCCCGCCTGAGACAGGCAGTAAATCACGTGCGGTAGGCACACCACATGAATTCTTGAGGCATGAGTTGGAAACAAGACAATGATGATTGGCTGTGAAAAAGGCAGTACCGGCTGCAGAGTCCCTAGGCTTCACGATCTCACCGAGAATTGCAGTGTTTTGCCGCGAGGCTTCGGCAATACGGCCTACTTCCATAGAGGTCATGCAGCAAAGGGACAAACGCCCACAACAGCCATCTGCTCAACTCTGAGGAAATAGCCCGATATACTACATTGAATTCCATCCCTCTTACCCAATGTGCGGGACATACAGTGACCATACCGGCATCTCATACGCCGATTCAGGCAGATGGGACAAGTTGATGAAGCTTTCCACCACCAAATACACCCTCGCCAGCACATACAGCCCAACCATCACCGGTACCACCAAGTCGAACGCGAACTTGAGCAAAAACACCACCACCCCCGGCCCATACCCAGCCACACACGCCGGGACAGCCAGCACCCCTTTCACCGCCGTCCACACCAATGACCCTATGCTTCTCCAGCCCCTGGCCTTTCGTCCCCCCCTTTCCACTTCCATCTCACCCTCACCCTGATCCTCCCTCCGTTCTCCCCGGGTAAACCACATCTCCAACACCCCCGCCCCGAACATCAAAACCGTTGCCGCCATCCAAAACCCACCCAGTGGATCCCCCTTCCAAAACGGCTTGGATCGGTCCCAGAACAACACAATCGCGACCACCGCTCCGGTAGACGCAACCGTCACGCTCGACAGTCTCCACAGGATCTTTTCCGCGTGTGTAGGGAACGAAGCGCCCCATGCGAGTATGTGCAGACCACCGTAGATGAATCCCGAAAGGGAGAGGGACGTGTACAGAGGGATGTAGTTCTGGGCTGTGAACCACGGCGTGTTTCTGAGCCGGGCAGCTACGGAATCACGGGGCACCGAGCGGGGTTTGTATCCGTGGTGTGTTGATATGAGGAATAGAAGCCAGCGGCGGAGGTCGAGATGGGGGATGGAGATGGACGGACGCAAAGGGACGGGTTGTCCGGGGTCGGGGAAGTCGATGGAGGGGGTGATGGTTGTGGTGAGGACGGGTGTGGTGAGGACGCCGTTGTATGATTTGGTCAGAGGGATGTGGAGATCGGAGGTGAACATGGGGTCGGATTTGAGGGTGTCGAGGGTGAAGGTCGGGGCGAGTTGGATTGTGAGGTAAAGTTCGGCAGAGGATCGACTGGTAGGTATCAGTATCAGCATGGTGTATCTGGTTCAGGTAGCAAGGGGATAGACGTACCGGTCTTTGCACAAGGATGCCCATGCTCGGTCGAATGCTTGTTGGACTGTCTCGCGGTTGATGAGTTTGATCCCCGTGACGGTGTCGAGGATGACGTGGAAACGGGTCCTGTCCTCACGGCACGGCTGTAGTGGATCGACACTCGAGACTGCGCACATGTGGGCTACGATCATGGCCAACTTGTCGTCTCCGTGTTTGATCATGATCACCTCGGGCTCTTCGATATCAAGCGGCTTGTTCCACCAGAGGAAATAAATCAAGACAGTGCATATCGCATGTCCAAATGTGTTAAGTTCCAGAAGGCTGATTGCAAGCCCTTGGCCAACACGGGAGAGGCACTGGATGCAGAACCAGATGGCTTCGGGGGGTTGTCAGTTCCATCCACAAGGGTCAGTCAGGGGTGGACTCACCTTGAAAGCAGACAATCGACTTCGCAAAAATGCTTCCCTTGCTCTTGTCCTCAATAAATGTCTTTGGCAAGTCGGGGACAATCCCCGGCAGCTGTTCCTCCAAATACACCAACGCGTCCGGGGTTAAAGACAGGCGAACATGTCTGTCTTTCCCATCCACGACGGATGGGAAAAAGTTTGCCTCCCCGTCAGCAACTTGGAGGGCGAATCCGCCCATGACCCCAAAATAGCTATGAGTCATTGTCCATTTGGTCTTCCTTGCGTGGATTTTCAGAGCCAGACTCTCGGGCGTTTCCTCGATGTAGGTCTCTCGGTTTGTGTTAGAGCCATGTTCCCGGGGCCATCGCAACCAACATGGATTTGGTGGGGATTTCCTGGCCCTCTCTTTCGGATCGACAGGGAAGTGGTATCTCATCTTGTCGTGCAAGCCCCGAGCTGCCCTGTACTGCTGGAAAGCGGTGAAGACGACCAACTCAGGGGCGATGAAACCCAGCATCATCCAACCGATTTTCCGACATACTTGGCGGGTCCATGATGCATGATGCTCCGGAATATTGAGATGTATCGCTGTCCAGATGCACAAACCGAGCGTCACAAAACAGGTTGACAGGATGCTGTAGGTGCCTCGGTGCGAGGGGTCGGACTTCCATCCGGTTGTCTCGGCCGAAAATCCACCGCCAAAGATGCCCGACATTCTGATAGCAAATGCTCACGCTCATTGTTGTGTTTCTGGAAGCCGTTAGTGGCGTTTCCAGTTCCCGAAAGAAGTGGGATGGCGATGGGGAAATTCGAGCGGAGAGGAATAGAGGCTGTGCTGTATTTTACTGTTTTTCAGGAAAGGGGCCTCTCCAGGGACACCATTCACCGAGACAGCTGGGTGCACCGCCACGATGTGTTGATCCATCTGCCAACCCTTGTGATTGGCGGACTGTCCCAGAATGTTGCGTCGAATTGAACGTCGCACGGCAGGTCTGAGCATCGATTGGTAGGTTTGTGTCGCCGATCCACACCGGCAGTACCTATTTAGGTGTCTCAGTTTATATGTCTTTAGTTTTATCTCTACCTTTCTAGATCTCAGAGGCAAATCTGCTTTCCAGGGCAGCTATGTCCGGCCGAAAGCGTGAGGATCTAGGGAGGGTTTCGTGAAAGACTAGGTAAAGATGCTTGGTTTGGTGGAAGAGAGGATGAGCCCTAAGGGCCAGCTAAATACAGTGCCTGGGGTCCGTGCGTGCCTTCCATCTTCCCTGGGTGCTCCTGCCTGGCCTAACAGGTGTAAATTGGGGGTTGGCAAACTAATTCAAGGGAATTGACTCTCATTGAAAATGCGTTGAGAAGCCAAAATGAGACCGACCACGGTTTGACGCTGGCCTGTGAGTCTTTAATCATCAGAATTCATATGTCACCATCATGCCAACCCCTGGACCTCTCTGCCTTCTTCCGATCCCCTGTATTAACCCTAGCTAAAATGGGGACGGGTACAGTGTCACCCAGTAGCCCGTATCGATGCGTCCTAAACGTAAGCCGGCGGAATAGAGCTGCCATTACTCCGCACAGCGTATGAGAAAGGGTCGTGGAGTGCGTATAAGTGTGCGCTCGCCAAGACGGAGTTATTTAGGTAATCACCCTCTCAGCCAAGTTTTCCATCAACAAGAGCGGGATCGATGCTACCAGTGTTGGCAACGGCCCGGGTGTAGTGGAAGGATTCTCATACGACCCACCATAGGCACAATCCTTCTACCTGCACGCGGCTGTTAACGGCCACTAAAATGAATTTGGTTGAGGGGGCCGGTTGTCGTCATTGACAGTAAACAAATCCAGCGTATACCGAGGGGGGTTTACCCCTATCAGATCCCGTACCTAAGCACTCCCACTACGGCCATTTAAAGAGCCTCTAGTCTCGCACCACTGGTTCAGGGGCCATTATTTTTGATTGGCAGGAACTCTCTCAGAACCTGCTCTCCCAAAATATTGCATCATGAGGACCTTTTCGTTCAGCTTCTTGCTCTGCATCGCGGCGGTGTCATCGCAGCTAGGCGCTGCCCAGAACTGCCCGATCCTCGGCCCCGCATACCCAGCTGTGACAAATGTCGCTGCTCCCAAATTTCAAGCAGCAAAGGCGAGATTCGAAAAGGCTCTGGAGTCAGTCAACCGCAGTTCGACTTCGTTTGCGGTTCAGGTCTACTCCGCGCACGATGACAAGCTCATCTATGAAACGTACCACACGGCAACGGCCCAAGTCGGAGCAGCTACCGTGGGTCCCGATACCATCTGGCGCCTGTTCAGCATCTCCAAGGCCATGACTGTTTACGCTTTTCTTGCGAGGCTAGGGGATAATTACTGGAATGAACCCATTGTAAAGTATATCCCAGAGCTGGCGGATGCCCCTTTTCGCAACCCTGTCCGGGATGTGAACTGGGCTGAGGTTACATTGGGATCTTTGGCTGGGCAATCGAGTGGTCTTACGAGAGATTGTAAGTCCGCGCACCAGAAAGTAGGCCACATGTGGGCAGTTGCTGACCTCTATCTCTCTTCGGCACCAAAGACTCCCTCAGAGATTTATCCACATTCCAATCCAGTATCCCAGGACTCCGCGAGCTGAAAGACTCGGAGATTGTCAGATGCGGTTCCTTCGGCGGCCTTCGCCCATGCACCAGACAAGAGGCGTTGCGAATGATCATCAAGACCTACCCCTGGGCTCTGAGCACCAGAACCCCAAACTACTCCACCATGGCCTTTCAACTCCTCGCCTACGCAGCCGAGAACATCACAGGCGAATCCTTCCCTGACATCATCACCAACCAGCTAATCAAACCTCTGAATCTAACCCGCACCTTCATCCCAATCCCAATCAACGAAACCAACACCGTCAACTACCCAGCGGGGGCCTGGAACCTCGACGTAGGCGACCTCTCCCCAGGAGCCGGCTACTCCTCCTCGGCATCCGACCTCTCCACCCTAGGCAGATCCATCCTCCGCTCGACCCTCCTCCCGGATCTCGTCACCCGGCGCTGGCTCTCCCCCATAATCCACTCCGGCTCGCTCGTCTTCTCCATGGGCCGCCCCTGGGAAATCCTGCGCCACCCCGTCCCCGCCACGCTCACCTCCAACGTGACTCGCAACACCGACGTCTACAGCAAGCAGGGCGGTGGCGGTGACTACACGACACTCCTTGCTCTCTCGCCCGACCATGACATCGGCGTGTCGATTCTCACGTCGGGGGATGAGACGCAGGGGGGGTTCAATACGATCCGGAAAGCGTTTTTGGATGTCTGGGTGGGAGCGGCGGAGGAGGCCGCGAGGGAGCAGGCTGTGGACACGTTTGCGGGGAGTTATGGAGGGAATGGGGCGGGGGATAACTCATCGATGGTGGTGGGGGTGGTGGATGGGGAGCCGGCGTTGTTTGTTAGTGAGCTCGTCAGTAATGGGACCGACATTTTGGAGTTGCTTGCCAAGACTAGTTATGGGGGGCTGGGTGGGAAGAAGGGTACGGTTGGGTTGTGGCTTTATCCGATGGGGCTGGTGGATGAGAGGGAGAAGGCTGAGGTGGAAGGGAAGGTGACAAGGAGGGTGGCGTTTAGGGGGTGGCCTGGGGTTGTGGGTCAGAGGCCGGCGGTGGATTGTGGGTCTTGGGCCGAGAGCGATCGCTTGCGGTGGGGGAATTATCCAGGGGATTTGTACGTTTTTGAGGTTGAAGCGGGCAAGAATGCGAGGGCGGTGGAGAATCCGGGGATGGGTAGGACGTTTCTGAGGGCCTGAACGGGTTTGGTGGCTTACATGCAGTTAGGTACCTAGGTAGGTTCAAGTACCTACCTATCTATGTTGAGATCTGGACCAGCAGACAACAGGGGAGCCGTACTATAGATTCCACTCCCCTCCTTTCCTACCTACGTAACCGAGGGTTGCCAAAGTATAACAGTTCTTGCAAGCCGTCGGTCGACTGTCACTTTTCTCGCCACTTCCATAACACTCGTCGTGGACTTCCCGACACACGCCATCGGGCATCCACAATGACTGAGAACACACTTCCCAGACGTTCAACTTTCCACACGTTTCGTGATCGCATCAGCCTAGATCTTTGAAGGCAGGGCTTAACCCCAGTCCGTCCCAGGCGTCGCTGCTCTCACTGCCCAATATCACGTTAGTCGATCTTGCTCGAAAGTTTCGGAGCCTTGCGCTAACAAGCATTGACGGCGTGGCCCAGATGAGATCGTGGCTGCAGTAATGGGCGTCACTGGGGCAGGAAAGAGCAAGTTCATCTCGCACCTCTCGAAGACGGCAGTGGTAGGAGACGATATCAAGTCATGTAAACCAGCCAGCCCCTGCCCTTTCCTCCCCGCACAAGCGGCAGGTGAAAGCTGCAGCCTACTAACAAGATCAAAACCAGGCACGACAAGCATTAGTATCCATGCCACCTTCCTCGATGGCCTCAACATCTACTTGATCGACACGCCCGGGTTCGACGATACGACTCGCCCTGATACGGAGATACTCAGGGAGATCGCCGTTTGGCTCAAGAAATTATAGACTTGGGGGGCAGAAAGCTCCAATGCTTAGATGGGTACTTATTATAGGGTGAGCAAAGGTGAGCCAGCCTGAGCAAATCCTGAGCAGAGAATAAGCTGAGCATGATCCAGGGTGAGCCACTTCACGTGCTCGAGATACGAAAATGGAAATTTTGTGTGTCCAGATTCGCTCATGACAGAAAATAATGAGCACGGCTTGTTTTGCCAGCACTCACTCAACCAATAGGCACCGCAGGCAGTGAAGGGTGATCACCAGCTTTCTGTCAGGGTGTCAATGGGAATTCAGACGAGCAAACTAGAATTGATAGGATGTTCATACTGGAAAGAGAAAGGCTCTGGCATCTTGGCACCGGCCGGCGAGGATTCCCGAAAAGGTTCAACGAGGTACGGGTTTGCTAGGTCCTACGACCTGGACAGAAGACAATGGCAGATGTCCAGTGGCAAGAACGCACACGAACAATCGGACGAAAAACCTGTTAATAACGCGGCCCTCGGAATTACCTTCCCTTTCCAGGTAAGGTACCTTGGTGGGTAAGTTGCCCCACGGCGCTCAGAATTCATCTCAACATTGGTGTACACACAGCACGCGTCTGGCCGTCCGTACCTTTGTCTATAATTCAGGTCCGCGCGACTTCCAGCAAATTTTTCACTACTGTTTTGTTCCCACAACTGCGCTACCGACCTTCAAGCAGCCAGCTAATCGAGCATATATTCCAGCACCTGCTTTTCCTGCCACAGCAAGTCACGGCAGGTATCTCCCCCAGCGCGAGAATGAAATGGATATGCCTAGCTTGCAATCTCAAGAACAGCCAGCCCCGGCAGGCCCAAGAAGCTCCGAGAACCCATTCACGGCTGCGCACCAGCATGAGCATCCAAAGCCCGCCCAAGACAAGCCAGTGACGGCGCTCAGAGGTACGAGTCCATGACACCCCTCCGACCGAGAGACATGGCCCATCAAGAGTCTTACCATAAGATAGATGAGACCGTGTTTTATTCCGTTCGAGGCGGGGTTAACATCCTAAACCCGACCGACCAGTCATTGCTCGAGCCGGACATGTCGGTGATGGTTAGTAAGTGCCTGAATTCCTCACCCTCTTTCTGTGTATCGCCGACCCCCACTCCTCCCCTGAAAGATGAATCATCTAGGTCAAAGGCTTACAAAACACCTAATCGCATAGGGCCACAATACTACCCGTTCCAAGTGTTCCGGTCCGCATTCCGGCCTTCCGACAGGTTCAGCCGCGTTGTGCCGAAGACGAGCGAGGACGAACGCATGATAGCCGCTCTAGACAGGCAATTCAGTCTGGCGATGCTTCACCCCCGGGCGGCGAGAGACAGACCATCGGCGGAGCGGATGACGGAGCTGGACAGACAGGCATCTATAGAAGGTCGGCGACCCTGAACCGCCAAGAACCCCCCGGGGCGTCGCCCGAGCGCCGGTTCTCCCCGGGTCCCTACCCCAGGAACCAATCGAGGCTCCCACGCCGATCGCAGAGTCCCGACCACCAGACTCCGGCTACAGCAAATCATATGTTGAGAGGCGGCCAAGGCGATAGACGACGGTCCATGACAGATCTATCCTCTGGTGACTCTGACGCTGGACAAGAGCCACACGGCGTTTGCGCGGGTTTGACCTGGACCGACTTAGAATCGAACTCGGAGAGCTCATCGGACTCGGAGAGCTCAAACCCCTCAAGTTCCGACGAGACCTAATGGTGATACGAGAAGCGCCACAAGAGCAAGCGCTTCACATGGTGGCAAAAATATTTCCGGCGCTGCCTGACCGTCATAGCCAGAGCGGTGCGTCGAAGGTATTTTTGCTAGCGGGTGCGCCTCTCGGAGCGAATTTCATTGACCGCGTCACGGAAGGGGTTCACAGAGGGTCTCGGGACAGCAAGGAAGGCGCGGGTGGTAATTTGGAATTGGACTCTTAGGTACTCCTCGGGTACCTAGCTCTTCTGCGCGTGCTAGATAGGTACCTAGGTAGGTATTCCGTACTTTAGTTGCTTAATACAAAGAAGCAAACTGTACCACCTGCTCTGGGTCTGGGAACATCCAACATCTTAAAGCCAGCACCTGGAAGCCGTTCCTCGTTTCTTCAGCTCCTGACTCACACGCGTTAACGTGTCCGCACATCCCAGACAAGGCATCCCAGGCAAGTAGTTCATCAGTTCTTCATGTCGCTATACACGTCTGTTCGCTGTCCAAATACATCATAAGCTCATAAAGAGAGATCCATCGAGAATTCCATCCAAAGCGCCCTCCCCATTGTTCGCCTACCTACCTACTTATCCAACCTCTGCTTGCTCAGCTGCACCGCAACGTCGGCCGTCGCGCCATCGATAAAATCATTCATCATAACCACAACCTGCTCAGTCCCGCAAGTGCGCAGCACATTGTCCCGACACCACGGCAGCGTCTTGGAGTCGCACACGCCCTTGGTCGAGAGGATACAGCTCGTGGTCGTACTCGCCTCGAGCACCGAATACGCAACCGCCTTGGGGATATTCGTCGCCGTCGCCTGGCACTGGATATTGATGAACGCCTTGCCACGCTCGTTGTCGGGCGTCAGCAGCCGCGGGAACGCCGCCACGATGCTGTCCCCGTTGAGCGTGGCGTTGCCCTCGTCGGTGTAGGTCGACAGGCTGTCGACGTTGACCATGACGATCAGCCGCTTCTTGTTCGCGCGCAGTTGCCCGATGGTCGACTGTCGCATGTCGTCGAGCCCGCCCACCACCAGCTGGCCGTTGGCGGCGCGCAGGGCCTCGTCGAGGTACTGCCGCTGCTCGTTGTCGTCGGGGCGCTTACACTCGGCCGGCACGCCGTCCCACCGCAGCTGCACGACGATGATCTCGGTCGGGTGCGCGAGCAGGAACGACACGACCCCCCGCAGGAACGCATCGTACGGCATGCCGGGGATAGCGGCGTGCTGGAAGTAGAGGCGGTCCGGCAGGGCACCGGTCGGGATGATGGCGGCGTGGCAGTGCGCCGGGCGGTACTCGAAGTACCGCGCGCCGATGGCCAGCATGGTCTCGAGGCTGTCCTTCTGCGTGATGGCCAGGCTGTAGATGATGTTGGGCGCGATGAGGTTGATGGCCGGACCCGAGACGGCGTCGGTGATTTCCTTCAGGATGCGGTCGTTGCGGATCATGGTGCCGACGATGGCGCCGCCCACTTTCTGGAGCACCTTGTCGCTGTTCTCCATGCTGTTCATCCCGACGTCGTGCGCCGACGGCAGCACGAGCCGGCCAAAGGGCTTGTTCTCCTGTGGCGATCCAGGGGGCGCCACAGCGCGCATCCAGTCGGCGTGGTTGAAGGTTACCGTGATGTAGCACTGGTGGCGGTTGGGGAGGACGTCATGACCAGGACCGGCCTCGTACAGGCCGTAGGTGATGACGGCGTCACCGGCAAAGATGGACGGCGTGTTGGCAATGGTATCCATGGTGCCGCCGCTGGCGTCGCCGGTGAGCGCGTTGACCTCGACCCACTGCTCCGTCAGCTGGGCGCCATTGCGGAAGACCTTGAAGGTGAAGCGGCCCTTGGTGTTGAGGAAGCCGGTGATGGCCCGCAGGTCGACCTCGAGCGAGCCGCTCCAGAACTGGTTGACCTGGTCGACCTTGACCGTCTGCTTGGGCACCGACAGCTCGATCGACACCCCCGGCACGCCGATGTAGGTGAAGATCTGGACTCCTTTGCTGGGCATGTTGATGACGGGCTTGGAGCATGTACACCCCATCCAAAATAGCCTTATTCAATTACACGGCGACAGAGCCCACCAAGTGTGGAGCAGGTCGGGGTGGAGTTTGTTGGCGGCTTTCACTTTTATCTTTCTTTTTTTGACCCCGAGGGCAACCAGGTGAGGGGGTCATCCTCAGCTGAGATGCGCGAAAAAGCGACAGCAGGCCGAAACTCCGCATGATTCGACGAGGCCCTGTTCGGGAACAAGTGCGGGCAGGTGGAGAGCTGAAGAGATGCCGGCCAACCGCGCACATCTCCTGCAAGCCAAGCAGACCGTCACCGGGCCGTGATAGGACCATTCGCCGTGCATCGGGGTCCGGTCCGCATGGGCTGAGGGCGGAAACGTGTGACTTTTTGGGCGTACCATTGGGTTCGGTTTTTTTGACATGATCTGGCTTGTTGAAGGACGACTGGGAGACATTGGAGGCCTTGGAGGGTTGCCTGTCTCGGTCTGGGACTCGTGATGCCGTTGAATGCCACATTGGATCATCTGCTCCGACTGCACGCATGAGCATGGGCTCAAGAGAGTCGGTATTTGCTATGGGCAGTTGTTTGAATATCTTCACTCGGTTTAATGATGCAGACCTGCGCTCGCCTTCCAAGGTCCTGGTTACCACAACTGTGGTTAGCCTTTTAGCCAGGAGGCCTGTTAGCCAGCAGGATTGATACGCGGGCATAGCAAATGTCAAAAGACGACATCAAAAGCCTTTAGTACAAACTCAGACGCCTATAGTTCATATGCGAGGCATTCAGTGCAAATATGCAAGCCTATAATAAAGCTGCAAAGCTACAAGTGCGGGAGCTAAAAAGCTTGCCTACAACGTTAAGAGAAATGAAACAACACTCCGGGACGTCTCCCGCGTTGTGAGTCCTGAAGGAGACCTGCAAGCAGCAGAGTTGCTGTCTGCAATCATTTCAGATCTTGATACTGATCGGTTACGTCGTCTTGCCTAGGCGCCTGAACGTGGTTAGACGGGGGGATGGTAGTTATTCTAGGTACTCTATTTTGATCTCTAGGGCTCATTAGTAAGGCTAACACCTATAATATTCCGATCCTTCACACTCAGATCTTGGTTCTACCTGAAATCCCCCAATGTGTTCACTTCATTGGCAGTGCACGCCTTAAATCAATGACTAAGCTCCTTGAGATCTCGACGATGTCGAATTCCTGCCGATGTTGTTGTGCAGAAAAAAGGACATTCTTCTTTCCACACCTTAGATACTCCCCTTATATACGACGGATGTGGCTTATGAAGCATGGTGAAAATATGGACTTCCCGAAATCTCGTCCTTTTACGATGGGCAGCTTATATCGGGCGGTTGGAATATTGAAAAGTTCCGAGGAGGGTATTAGGGCAGATAATTTGGTTCATCTCCTGGATTTGGCTTCGGACAATGACCAGAGCAAGATAACCGAGAATCGAACTACTGCCAAAAGGTTCTACACATGAGTAGGCGAAAAAATTGAGAGAGAAGGGGAGAGAAAGAGAAAGACACCGGGAAGGAAAAGGAGTAGGGGAGGCAACGAAGCCCCCTACCACATATAAACTCACCTACCACTAACACCATCCACTCACCACTGCCCATACCCAAATATCGCTCACCAATGCATACATACCTACCCTATACCAAACTGCCGTGCCTCTCTCTGTTCGGCCCGTATGCCAAGCATATACACACACCGTCGCACACATGCCATCATCCGTGTCCCCCTGAGCCTATCGATACCACATGGGACACAGAAACCCATACTCACCTTATCCACCACAACTTTGTCACGCCCCGCAACAGGAGCACAAGAGGACCCTTCCCGCCCGTGGAACCTAGCACGGCGAACCTTATCCGTGTGTGTGCTCTGTGTATGTGTCAGCTTGTCAGGTCTCACCAATGCGGGGAGGAAGGGAATACAAGCAAGACGCGGAAAGGATGGGACTGCCATGTATGGCGCACTTTACAAATATAGAAAAAACCGTAGCTATGACGGTTAGGTACATTATTGTGATGTGACGACCTGTGTTTTATAGAACGTTTGGTTGGGCGAGGATAAGGGTGGTTCAAGTCCGAGCCTGCCAAGGTCCTTGACCTCCCTTCTCCTGTCGTGAAAGAGGGGCAACAACCATGACTTCGTGATGGATGTCAAGACAAATAAACAGAAAAAGCCAACAAGTTCAACCAACGAGCAGCTTTGCCCGAATATTTGAGTTTATGGTAAGGTCCAGACCGAGTCACACAGTAGGTCAGCAGTCAGCACATCAACCAACCCCCCAAAGGGCCCCAGCGAATCGCCGCCATTCCCTTGTTCCTGCAGCTAAGGCCCACCCGAAGGAAGCCTGCGCAACGCTGAAGGCCGACCCCTGCATTAGCACCTCCGCACCGCGCAGCTTTTGTAACAGGAGCATCCCGAGTTTGCCGGGGCTCGGGCGGGGAAACAAAAGAAAGAACAAAAAAAAAAGAAATCTAAAAGGGGATGATAGATAGACAAGAGACAAAGAGGAAATAAAACAGTTCCCTTTTTCCAGGGAGAGAGTTTGTTTGTCCACATATCGGAGATAACCTCTACAAGGCAAGTCACTCGTCGGGAAGTCAGCCAGATCGGATCTTCCAACCAAGATCCGCGACCAAGCAATGTGGCGCTCGCTCCTCGTACCTGAGTACATAAAGTAAGAACGCAAAAAAGACGCGCTGCGGCTCCGATGGAACGACGCCAGCGGCGTCAACCATTAACGTTCGCTGCGCCGTCTTTGCTGACCACCACCGTCTTCGGGACTTGGACCCGGCGCCGGAGTCAGAAAAACTGGGAAGAGTCTCACCGACGCTGTGAATAATGATGCAAGTCCTCGAGCCCTGATCGACAGGGCAACCGACGTTCCCGTCTTTGTTTCCCTGCTTTTGTTCCCTTTTGCCACCGCCGTCTTGGCAATCATAGCAGCTTCTGCTAAGAAACCCTCGACGATCCCAAGTGGCAGCCGGGAAAATCCTCCAAAGCCCGGTTTTGCCTAAACACTACATCAACACAAGCAAACACGTGGAAGCCAGGGAACAGGTTGATCAGCTCTGAGATGCTTAGATTCACTAGGTCAGGCATGTACGCTAAATGCAAAGTTTGTCCATACAGTCCTGGCCCAACTTTTCTCAAGCACACAATGCCGATAAATACAAAGACTCCTCTGAACAGATCCCAAGGAACCCTATCCGACGCTGTTACCAAATGCGTCGTCGGTGTAAAGAAGTGTAAAGCATCATTGCTCCAGTTAGCTCTTGTATCCAACATCGATCGTCAGGGTGACGGGGCCGGCCGGGAGGTTGAGACCAATGCCATCCAGCTCCTCCATACCCTTGGTGTAGGCATTATCACCCTGGCCACCCTCGTGGATAGTAGAGCATTTGCCCCCGCTGCAAACACGGCATCCAGGCACGTCCATGTTGTAGGCCTGCGCGACGAGCGACGAGCAGTCAGAACCGGACCACCCGTTGTTGCTAGTGTTGCCGAAGTCCGACTCGACCCAGTTGCCTGCGTATTGACCATATGTTGTCGTGGGAACGGAGTCGGGGTGGAAGGCGCAAACGATCTGGCTGTTTCCTTGGACGGCCATGGTCTTGGTCTCGCCGGGTGCAAGGGTGAAGACGAGCTGGCTGGGGCCGTTCGCGCTGAACATGCCGTTGACACCATGGTCGGGACCGAGCTTATTTCCGCAGCGGACCTGATAGTTGCTGGTATCGCGGTTGGTGAGTACCTGGACGTACGTGTACTTGTCGGCGATGCTATTGTCCACGAGCATCATGTTGGAGCCCCACGGGCAACCATTGTCCATACCGAGGTTACCAGCGTACGCAACCTGTGCGGCCGTCACACGCTTGACCTTGCTGGCAGCGCCACCACCGCTGCAGAATTGCTTGAAGGCAGCGGGCGCATTGCCGGACGCGGGCGAGCTGGCCGGAGTGGCAGGGGCAGGAGGAGGAGGCGGCGCCGCGGCAGCAGAGGGGGCGGCCGGCGCCGGGCTGGCCTGGGGCGAGGGGATGGGGGTGTGGTGGTGGTGGACGTTCTTGTAGAAGACGGCCGATGGGGCGGCACGCTTCTCGTGGGCCGAACGATGGAGATGGGCGTGGCCGGACGGGTGTGCCGTGGCGCCGAGGGCGCCGGCGAGGAAAACCAGGTGCGAAAGATGCATTGTAGCCGCTAATTCGTCGCTGATCTAATGGGAGAATCGTATCGTGTCGTGATGAATTGTATGTAGCTGATAGTCGGTATATATGTACGGCGGGCGCAGTTCTCGGAACCGCTGCTGGATGATTGCTGCGATGCGTGCTATTCGAGGCTTCTCGACTCGTAGTGTGTTGCGTGTCGCGAGTGGGACCCTGCGATCGATGCCGTGCGATCAGAGCAGAACGACTTCGTCTAATGTATCGTGCTGCGTGACACGATGTGGTAAGGAGCGGCGTGAGATGCGATATCTCAAAAGGAATGGATGAAGCGCGAAGCTGCGGTCGTCGGCGAGGATAGCGGCTAGAGTAAAAGGAAAAACGGGGGTGAGGAAGTTAAAAAGAGAGGAGCGGGCCCACTGTTGTGAAAGCAGGGGATCCGAAATGAGCACTGGCCGCCAGGGCAAGTTTCTCAATCAACCTGGCCAGGAACCAGCCGCCCTTTTCGCGCATATCCCTGTCTGTGCTTGGCAGCGATCCCGCCAGGGGCACGCTCTGACTGGTCGGTCGCGACCCGCAATTCAAACTTGGCGCAGGTCCCCGAGCACTGCCATTGGCCGCTGCCATGTTTGGTTTCCACTGTCCGCAGGCGACAAAAGCCGGCCGGGACTGCGTCGGCGCATCCCCAACACACCCACACACCCACCCAAGCCACCCACCAGCCAGTCCGCTGCCACAACAGGAGGATATTGACGTGTTCCACTCCTTGTGGACCGACATTCAGGCACGGCATTCTAGACTGTTGTGGATCGCGCAGGCTTTTCAGCACGTTTCCAGGAACACGTACTCACCTGCAACGAACATGCCGGTTTCCGAAATTCGTTTTCGTGGCGATAACCGTCCTGAAGCCTGAAGGATGCGCGGATTCCCTTCACTATCTTGGGTCTGTGCATCTGAGTACGCATCCAAGAAGTTTACACGGTGCTCATCCCACTAAAATTTGCAGATTTCGGATAACGACTGCCAATTGGCTGGTGCCGACGCCTCCTCAGAAGGGAGAAACCCAAGCAGTTCGTGTCTTCAATAGTATGCGTACAATCTGGCACACTGTGACGCGTCGGGGGGTTCTCCGTCCAGACAGGCCCTCTGCCAGTGCTTGGCCTGGCTTGGTCCACAGTCGAGATGAGGTGAAACTGTGGCGCCCTTAACACGAGCGCCGCGTAATCGGCTGACAGGGTGTTAACGCTAATCTTGGCCTAATTCGATGTTTGATGAGGCTCCCACCTGGCGCCCCACCAACGGTGATGCTAGCGACGACGTCAGAAAATCACCACGACTTCATGCGACGACGACGTGTTGCCGGGAAGGAATTCAACTCCCGAGGTCTTGGTGATGCCCGCGCCACTGCTGACACCGCCGCCTTTGCGAGTCAGTTATTTTCGGTTCCGACGGATGCCAGTCAGGCCTATATTCGGGACCTCGTCTGGCCTTGTTCCATTTAACCGCTCGCCAATTGCCATTGCATCTGTCCTGCCCAGCCTGGAGGAACCGTAGAGTCCTCCGATGCCCTTGAAAGCTGACATCTGGAACGGTGGATTGCATTGCATATGCCTGGAATACTCTTTTCTACAGACAGCGCATGGCACTTGGATTGAGAACCCAATTGGGATGAGATGTTGCGTCCATGCTGCGGTTGTGAAGATGCCCAGTGCGGCAGTGGCATGCGCCAAGACTGCCCCGCGGTGCGAGCTCCACACAAACTTTTTTTGTTTCTCTGGAATCGATAACAACGCTCAATCAACTTGCGACGACATACCCTTGAACCACGCGACGCGGGAAGCTTGCATACCAGCAACCCAGGAATCAGCAGGCGTGTCTCCCCGGTAAACACCCGACGAATATTTGCAGACGGTCTGGTAGCTCCGGGCAAAACAGCTCCGATCGCAGGGGCGTTCGATGCCCAACCATCCCCTCATCAGCTTGCCACAGCCAGCACACATCGACCCAGAAACGGACCGAAACCGGACAGCTCCAGCCCGCCCATTCCACCGACCGGCCTCTTGCCAGCGCGGGCACCTGCGTCCAATCCTCCCTCTCCTCGACGACGGTAGCTCGGACGACCGTTCCAGCCACCCGCAAACATGCCCCTCGACACATCAGCATACAGTCTGGCGCTGCTGCGCGTGGACGGCCGCCGGTGGAACGAGCTCCGACGGATCCACGCCCAGATCCGAACCCAGGCCGCGGCCGATGGCTCGAGCTACCTAGAGATGGGCCACACAAAGGTCATGTGCGTCGTGACCGGGCCTAGCGAGCCCGGACCGAAACGCGGGGGCATGACTGGCGGCGTCGGCGGAGGCGGGGGTGAAAGGAGCAGCACAGCAGACGTCTCGGTCAGCGTTGTCATTGCTGGCTTCAGCTCTGTTGACAGAAAACGAAGAGGCCGCGGAGATAAGTGGGTTCATGTCTGGCTAGCCCTTGACAAGCTGTCTGCTAACTGCGATGATAAACAGGCGCACACTGGAGCTGCAGTCGACCATCTCGAGTGCGCTTGCCGCAAGCTTGCACACGCACCTCCACCCGAACAGCACAATCGCCATCTCATTACACGTTCTATCGCAAGACGGCTCGTTGCTCGCTGCTCTTATCAACGCCGCCACCCTTGCGTGTATCGATGCGGGCATACCCATGACGGATTATGTGGTCGCTTGCACGGCCGGCTCGACGTCTACCTATGCCGCAAACGACGAGGGTGCCGATCCGTTGCTGGACATGAACCATCAGGAAGAACAGGAGCTCCCTAGCCTGACTGTTGCAACACTCGGCAGCAGCGACCGGGTCGCCGTTCTGGTTTGCGAGAGCAGAGTACAAGTCAGCAGGCTGGAGGGCATGCTGGCGGTTGGCGTGGATGGCTGCAAGCAAGTACGAGAGATTCTAGACCGCGTTGTACGCGAAAAGGGACGGCGTATGATTCAAGAAGGGACCATAGAGAAAGGCATGTCGTTAGACGATATGGACATTGATTGAAAGACTTTTCATGAACCTCTCTGATGGGTTCCGCCTGTGCCACTCCAGCTCCAGTTTGACCCTGACTTGCATCGAATGGCTGACTTGTAACTGTTCAAACTGCGCTACCGAATCGATGCGATGTTAAGTAATCCTATTGCTGCTTTTGATGCTCTGACCGTACGTCACCATTACAGGTGATACAATCAACCTAGACTCCAGCCAACGTAAAATTACACCTCAAGGACGGATCACAGCTCTTCATGAATGATGGGAGTCTCGGCCGCAGTCTCGGGCTCCACTGTCGGATCCGCTCCCTTGGTCGAAGTGGACTCAGCGGATACACTGGCATCGCCACTGCTAGCCTCAGGGGTAACCGGTGTGGCATTTTCGCTGCTTGCAGAGGTAGTGGCATCGGGCGTAGCCTCCGAAGATGCCTCGGGTGTAGCCTCGGCGGTCTTTTCCTCGACCGAAATAGCCACGATACCCTCTGGCAGCTTCTTCTTCACACCCTCGCTCATGCGAATCGCATCGATCCAGCTCTCAAGGCTCGCGTGGCTGAAGTCAGCCCCCTGGTAGTGCCTCCACCATCCACGACGGGCATTGATGGCAATGATCTCAATATCACCGCTGAGATCGAGAGCCTTCAGAAGCGAGCTAGCCCCTTCGTTGGACTTGGGCACCTCGTAGAAGGGGAAGAGGTGCCTCTTGCTCTGGGAATGCTTGAACGCAAGCGAAGAGAGACCCTCGAGAGCCTTCTTGGCGGCATCATCGTCAGGCGATGACACAAAAGCCAATACACATGTGTGCGACTTGTCGGTCAAGCACTCCTTGATGAGCTTCTCGCGGGTATTGATGGTAGGGATCGGCAGCGCCGTTTCGACAATAACAGGTGCTTGCTGAGTCTTGGTCTCGGGCTCAGGCTCGCTGGTAGCCGAAGATGTTTCCGAGGCGGAAGTCTTTGTCTTGGACGATGACGCCTTCTTTTCCTTCTTTTCCTTCTTGTCCTCCTTCGACTTCGGCTTTGACTTCAACGGCGCAGGGTCAGGGTTAGGCTCTCCGGCCTGAGAGAGGAACTTGACCATGGCCTCCTTCTTGATTTCACCGTCGTACACAATTCTAGGAGAATCACCGCCAGGGAGAAGAATCAGCGTCGGAAATTTCTGTACGCCAAAGGTTTCTACCGTCTTGGCTTCCTTGTTCCTGGCCTGACCAATAGTGATGATGTCCAGGAAGTCGATGGCCAGAGCCTTCATCAGGGCGGAGGTTGTGCCCTTCTCGGTGAAAAGAATGGCCTTGGCCGTCTCGTTCTTGTCGCTGAGGAACTTGTCCAGGCTCTTATCCTCAATCTTGACGACGTTGTTGGGGATCTTGGATACGACCGCCTCGACAATGGCGCTGGCTGTCCTTTGGCCTTGATAGTCCTCTACCATGGGCCGGCCTCCGCCCTTCTTGGGTCGCACAATCTTGAGTGTCGGAAAGCCCTGGACACCCATGGTGCCGCAGAACTGCTTGTTGGGGTCCTCATCGCAGTTTACGGCGGCAACTTTGGCAAGGCCTTCGAGGTTCTTAGCGGCCTTCTCATAGGCAGGCTTCAGGTTCTGGCAGTGACCACACCATGGGGCGTAGAACTCGACAATCTGGCATATCCGAAGTTAGCAACAGGAGACATGCAGCGAACGGTGGGACATACCGAGGTATGATTGCTCTTAACAATCAGCCTGTCGTAGTCCTTGGCATCAACTTGCAACACGGGGGATTTCTTGGTGTAGAGACCGGCCTGGGCTCCGGGGAGCGCAGACAAGATGCCAACCGCGACCGCGCAGAGGGTGGGGTGATGCATGGTGTCTTGCTGTGTCTACGGCACCAGTGGAGAAGCGAGCTTGCAGCGGGGCAGACAGAGAAGACCAGCCTCAGGGCAGAGAATTGGAAGTCGGGGAAGTCCAGTTCACAGGTCAGAAGGCGAACAATGAACCAGCATATATCATGTCCGCCTTTGTGTTGGCCTGGCACGGTTGGTGGAGGAACACAAAAGCTGGCAACTTTCCATCTTCGGCAAAAGAACACATTGCGCATGTCCAGTGAGAGATGCGATCCAGAACCCACCAGAACTCCCCGGCAGCTCAATGCGCGCCCAGGCCGCATCCTGGCCCTAGCTCCTTCCCCTCTGTGGGGTTGGACTTGGGTCGACTGTGACGAAGCAAACACCAGTTCAACCACTTCAACGAGGACTGCCTGATTGAAGGAGTATTCCCATCTCGCTCATTCCCATTTCGCCGAGTAATCTCTTCATCAAATTTCTGCTCACAAACCATCGTTCGACATGGCGGACAGCATCCCGGCCGCGCTCAAGCAGGCCGACATCAACCTCTTCAAATGCGCAACCAAGGCAGTCCAGCTGCAGACGGTCAAGCCCATCATCGCCTACTGGTGTGCGTTCGGCTTCACCTGATAGAGTTCTGAGATCCTGACGGCCACAGGCGAATACTGGGTCGTGAATCAAATCCTTGCGAGGGGCCTCCACTCGACGAGCGAGGAGATCCTGCAGTATACCACTGGGTTGATGGACAAGTTGGAACAGGTTGGTGCTGCGCGATGCCGTTATCCTTGTGGCGCGCTGACTGTTATCGTACAGACAAAAGCCGAGTATGAGAATGAGGATGCCATCATCGACGACACCGCAGGTCAGGCCTACGTTGAGCAGTTTGCGCAGGAGACGTTGGATCGGGCGGAGCGCGTTGTCAAGGCGAACAAGGTCACGCAGTATGTCTACCGCCTCTTCTCTATGGCAATCAATCTAACATGTTCACTGTCAGACAGACAGCGACCACGTTTGATGCCGCGGCGACCTTCTTCCACCTCGTCAATATATGGGGCGAGCCTGACGCCGAAACACAACAGAAAATCAAGTACGCAAAATGGAATGCAATGCGGATTGCCAAGGCTATCAAGGAGGGCGCCAATCCGAACGAAAGCAATCCCAAACCCCAAGAGGTGAAACCAGAGCCGGACCTCGACCCGAACGATCCTGATGTACAGATGCTGGGAGGAGCGCCCTCAGGGACAGTACCCCACCCTGCTACCGTAGAAGACATGCCAGATGCCGAAGTTCAGAGAGATGCAGCCGGAGTGTCTCTGCCTCAGAGCCCAGCTTCAGCAGGACCCTCGCCATCTCTGAACGGAGACCTCAGGCTACCTGGTGTGCCTACCCAGCTTGCGCCGCCGGCTTCGCACCCGGCATTCCACGATTCCGAGTCACTCCCCTCACCAATCTCCCCGCCGACGCTGGATTACAGAGATCCTCCGGAGCTGCCTCATGTTCCTAGTGGATGGGGCAACGCTCCTGAGATCCCATCGGCGCCAACCGGGTGGCCTGGCAATCCAGCGCCAGCACCGGACTGGGGCCAGCCGCCTCATCAACCGTCGGCCCCGGCGCCGCCTCCCACGTTCGCAACGAGCCCTCCGGCAACAGCAGCCGTGGTATCGCCACCTGTGGACCATTCGATCAACTCGTACTATACAAATGCGCCTCCAACAGCACACTCGGCAGTGCATGCTACTCCGCCCGTCGCTCCCCGCGCCAGCTATATACCGGCCCCGCCACCAGCCAGTGTGGATGAGGCGGCAATAGCCGCTGCACAGAAGCACGCAAAGTGGGCCATCTCGGCACTCAACTTTGAGGACGTCAACACAGCTGTGAGAGAGTTGCGGAAGGCGCTGGAGAAGCTGGGTGCCACGTAGTTCGGCAGTGTTACACGAGGACGCGATTTTGTATGGCAGGCAGCGAAAGAAGCGCGGCACATGAATGTTATGACGATTTGTTGGCAACGTGTAATATGAGACCAGGCTGTATGATTCTGTCCAAGACTGAAGCAGCCACCATGCAGCTCTGACAAGGAAGAGCAGGATGGCAGACACATGTCGGATCGGCAGTGGGAAAACCGGCTCTCGGTGAAGGATCCCTGAGGTCTAGTGCAACTCTAGCAACGCTGTATGGCTACACAGAAGACTCACCGAATAAGTTTGAGGATCAGCCAGCTTCTGACGTGGATGTTTTGGCCCAAGACAAGAAGTGGGATTCCGTATCTGTCCCAATGGCGAGTCGGAACGAGGCTGTAGAATCAGAAAATGGTCTCGGATGCTGCCCACCACATGGGGACGATTTGGCATCGGTTTACATAAATACTTGGGCACGAAACGGCGAGGGAATGAACAGCCGAGGATGAGGCTGAGTGACATCTTTTTTCACTTCTCTTTTTGGATGATATTCCAATCGCCTTGTTGGGTTGTGAGCTCAGCCGCACGACAAATTCGGTGAAAGAGCCAGCCCGGTCTACTCCAGCTGTCAGGCTGACGAGGTTGTCGCCACCCGTGGGTCTTTTGGTCCTTTTGCGAATCTCCTATCGATACCTCACAAGACAAAACACCCGCCCGCAATTATCGGTGTTCTAAATGTGTTCGCCGTGTTCGGTCTATTGTTGAAACCCTACGTCATCCGCCCCAGTTCGAACCCAACGTCCGAGCTACCTGCCTACATACCTACTTACTGTCGTCTCGACGCAAAGTTTGGACCACAGAAAGGGAACGACAGACTTCATCCTCAAGGAATACACCGCATCTCTGTTTTCTCTTGTAGCCTGCATACCAGAAACTCTTGAGTAAGTTTGCCGACTCCGTTTTCAAACGACATCCCGACCATAAAATAACAAATCAATCTAAAAAGGGGAGTTTTGTGGATTTTCTACAAGTCTTCTAGATAAAAGAAAACTATGCCGGGCAAACAGGTCATCAACATGGCCGACGACGATGAGAGCTATACCTATGGCAGCTCCGAGCCAAGCACGGCGACGGACGACTGGCGGACCCGTACATATCTTCCGCCGCCGTCGGACCCGTCTGGGTTCCCGGGAGATGGATCGTGTGGGTCAGAGCGGTGAGCTTGCAGGCAGGATAGGATGTATCGAAAGGGAATCGGGCATCTGTGATGATGGAATAAAAACGTGTAAGATGTCTGTTGAGAGTTTGCCATGAAGAATAGAATTTGCTTTATTGTTCCCAAATGGGCCGTTCCACGCATTTATTAGCATCGATTCGCATCCGCGAACATCGGTGATCTGATTAGGCCCGGCAGTATCATGGTCAGCAATCTTTCGACATCTCACGGGTTCACCGTGCTGAATGACCTCTGTGGTATTAGATGGGGCTGGGCTAGCTGTGTGCTCTTGCCCCCCAGAACAACCATGAAAAACTCTGATATTCGCCTTTCGCCCAACTCCCGCGTAGCATCCAAGCCCTACAGTAATGATTAATGCTTCTTTTCCACGGGAATAGAGAATGAAGGCACATACCAAATACAGTTTCCCTCCCGCCGTGCTACCAAGGCCGCTCAGCAGTAGTCATAATAACAACCATCCATGTTGCAAAAGTCGAACTCGGCGGGGCCCAATTGACCCATGTTGAACGAATCGTGACGATATCCTTCTCCTGAGCTGCTATGGGTGCAAGAGCTGCTCCAGCTGGATCTAGCACTTGGTTTGGTATCCGAGGGGCCGTCATGGAACGGGACCTGGCCGTATCTACCGGTGGAGAGGAAGTCGGTGTCGGCATCGTCGGTCGCATGCTGTTCCGCCTTGGGCGGCGTGGATTGCGACCCACGGACCGGAGAGTGCTCGGTCGTGTTCGAGACTTGGGCGCCAGATGAAGCTGGTGCCGGCTTCGGGACTTTGTTGTTCTTGTGTGCCTTTTTCGGCGCGGCCCCGGCTGGCATGCTTTTGGTCTTGGGATGCGGCTGACGGTTATTCATGTCGGCGGGTTCAGCGGTCCGCTTGGCGGTGTAGTCTATCTGTTTTACGGGACGAGGTTAACGATTGCCGAACGGATGAGTTGGAGTCTTCTTTTACCGTGATATGCATCGTGATAGGCAACGACATGCTGCGGCTCTGTAAGTGGACGTGAGTTGTCGGTAGTTTGTTGACGCCGAGATTTTGGGAGAAAGAAGAGAAAGAAGGGTTCAAGCAATTTTTCAATTGAAAATATGCCACCGTTTTGGTGGGTAGGTTATTGTGCACAAACTTTGAGTCCAGTTCGGATGAAATCGTTCCAAACGTCGAGAACCTTGATGGCCCAGCCCGCCTCTCAATAAAATTGGGAACCAATGGCCAGAATATTCCCCTGCCGACTTTGCCCGAACTGTGAGCGATGATTGAACGGAACGGGCGCAGCTAGGGAAGGTTTCTTGGTATCTCTTCCTCTGACGAGCCAGGGCAGAGAGCAGGGGGACGACGAGGCCGACCACTCGGGCAATCTTGTCATGCTTATCAGATGCCCAAGTTTCATTGACGGTTTTGCGACTTCTTTTCTTTAGGCACATGTACCAAGGTATACATGCTCGAAAACACCCCGCTGATTGGATTGATTGATGTGTGGTGGAAGCTTGAAAATTTGCTCAGATAAACGGACAGCAACTATTGACTTCATCCTACTTTTTGGTCTTGCCCAGGACAACGACAGCGCCAAGTCTTACACAAGACTTGCGCCCTGGTTAATGATTTCCATTTTCGTGCGCGACCGAGGTGTCCCGATGTAGTGTGAGCTATGGGTGAGCCTACCTGGCTAGGCGTCTGAGCCGGGCAACGTGAGTGTAAAATAACATGGTGTGGAATCTTCACATCCAAACATCAGAAGAATCATGCGCCTCAGTTCTAATCATACATACCCCAGCGCCGGGTCTACCACCGACGACGCCATCCATCCAATGAATCTCTCCCGCTACTTTACATAGGTAGAAAACCACACTCCAAGCTCCTTTTTGTTTCCCTCTACTTTCCTCCAAGCAAACTCTCCCGCCTCGGATTCATCATGTGTTCTGCCAACTGTCCATACTTCCCTCTCACAAGCAGTAGCAACATCCATGGCACCTCCTCTCCCCCCCTTCATAGTAACAATACTGCTTGGTACTTCCGGCCGACGCACCCGCCCGACGCCCGCCCGAGTACGATACACGATATCCCTGTTCAGCGAGCGGCTGAGCATAAGTGGTGTCCGCTGCATACTGATGACCGCCGTAATAGCAGGCTGGGTAGCAGATACTAGCCGACGTCTGATGGCAAGAACAGCCACAGTAATTACCACCGCCGTCATAGTAATAGCCATGATAGTAGGACTCATCAATGTGAGGACAGTAGTAAGGCGATTCCCGGTCCACAACCGTGGTACCGGTATCCTTCCTCTCCCTTCTGCGGTCCGACTTCGGCTTCTCCTTCTTCTTCTCCCTCTTCTCGCGGACGTAGATCGTCACGAGGCTAGACCGACGCGGCTTCACTACGGTTGCTGCCTCGAACTTGTCGTTTAAGGGCCCCCACGGCTGCTGCGGCGCGCTTTTGTAGGTGTGGTGCACCGGAGTGGTTGTGTGTTCGTCGGCGAAGTAGCTCAGCCTGGTCTCGGGATGAACCACGGCGTGGTCATAGCCGCAGTCGGGGCAGTTTAAGTAATGCTCGCGAAAGTTTGCCTGGGTCATGCCGCTGTAGCGCATGTCGGCTTCGGGTTGGTGAGAGGGATACTGGTAGTAGACGTAGTTGTAGTCGCGGTGCTTCTTGGCTGTATCTCTGGGGTCGGTGGTTGGTTCATGGAAATTTGGCGATGGGCGGCGGGAGAACTCGTGGTCGGCAGAGTGCCGAGACGGAGGTCTTGAGGGGTTCCGGGAATGGGGGTGGGACGGGGGCTGTTGCATGATGAAGATGTCTCCGTGGACGAACAGAAGTTTGCTGGAGAGCAAAGAAGGGGGATATAACTAGAAGATATTGGTCCTGTGTATGTGATGGATATTCAGAACAACGTAGGAATATGGTTGAAGTTGCTTGTATTTATGGAGTCGTGTGACAATAACCGTACAACTCTCCGGGTGACAATGATTGTTTGGGCTCCAGGCTGATCGCTAATCGACTGTAGCGGTTGGTGTACCACCATATGTTGGAATTCTGTTGGACCAGAGCGGTTACCACCATCTATGTGTTGGCAAAACATGTAACAAGAAACAGCTGGCCGGTCGAACTTGGATGAAAACGGATTTGTTGCAATCAGAGACAAAAAGAAAGAACTCCCATCATGTGTGTCTCTTCAAGATCAAGATCAATGCGCCCAAGATGTCTGAGAGATGGATGCAGGAGCTTATACAGACATTACATCCGTTCACCGCTAGGGACATTATAATAATACACACAAACACCATTGTCAGATGGCAACAAACTTAGTACGTCTCAGGCACACCAAGGATTCTGGGTCAAGCGAAGAACAGAAGAAACGTCCGTTGGAGTTGTCAAAGTCAATTTTTGCTGATAGCGTCACCTGAGCTCCTCCAGAGAAATATGATAAGACATGCATAATGTTCAGTGAACAATGCTGCTGTTGTTTGGGAGTAAGACAAGCTTTTTTGTCTTTTGCCACAACCCATTTTATACCATTGTCCTCCTGCATAGGACGAACAGACACAGCGGGTCAGAACTTGTATGGTATCGGTCTGATAATCTGAGGGCAGCCAGGTCTGAATGACCTAATTGTCCGAGGCGCTACGTATTTACAATGACAATTTGTTAAATTACACATGGGATGTGGAAAAGACAGGTTCCACTTGCATTATGGGGGGGAAGAAAAAAATTGATCATGCTGTGTATTATTATTATCAGGAGGTGGCAGAAAGACACCGCCTCGGCAATCCTGTTCAGACACCAAGACCAAGAGCGCATGTACGTCACTGGATCTCCTACGATAACGCCATCCGGCAACGCCGTCCAAAAATGCAGACATTTCTTAAGAACAAAGGAAATGTTCGTGGTAGGCAGACCACGGGCTGGTGTGATGAGATGACGGTCACTCAGGAACAAGGAACCAAGCAGACATATTGGCCTGCTTGGAGTCAGCACCCAGACCAACCGTCAACAACAACCGGGCAACGCGCGAATACGTCCCCGTAAAGGCGGCAAAGAACTCCTGGCTCGTGGCCGTCGGAGCCTGCCGCCAGCCCACCGCATCCCCGTTGTTAGCCATCCGCCGCATGATCCAGACCAGGATGCTGGCGATTTCCCGCTCCTCGCGGGTATCCCGCTGCGGACTGGCAGCGGCATAGACCAGGTGGCCGCTAGCATCACTGTACATGGGGTACACGCCGGCGGCGCGCAGCCAGGCCACAGAGAACATGTCCAGCAGCGAGGGCAGACCGACGACGCGCACGCCCGTGACGCGCTCATCGACCATCATCTCCCGCTCGAGCCGCATCCACTCATCCTCGTCGACGCCCTTGAGCCGGACGCGCCACGAGTCGACGATGAAGTCACTCGACGATGTGGACGAGCGCTGACAGTCCCAGCCAGCGGAGCTGGCCCATCCGCGTAGGATGTCCAGCTCCGGCTGGAGGCAGAGGACCGTGACGGCCGTCATGGGCTCGGGCAGGGACGACGAGGGGAAGCCGTGCAGAGACAGTGCGGCGTGGCCACCCAGCGCATAACGGGTGTGGCCGAGCACCGAGTGAATCGTACCCAGCAGGTCAGTAAGCGAGGTAGAAGGCGAGGTTCGCCCTGGAGGGGGGGAAGGGGGGAAGGGAAGCTTCCTGGTGGGAGACGAACCCGGGGAGCTCCTAGAGGGATTCCTCCTCGGGGCATCGCTGTTCTCAGAAGCCCGAGGCGGCTCCTCCCTGGCAAAATGAACATTCTGCCTTGGTGGGTCAACCAGATGCGGGCGTGGTGTAGGCGGCCGGGTGGGTGGCCGGACACGTCTTTGTTGTGTCCTCGAGGCCGGGGCGGGAATGTCCCGCGGGGGCCTACCACCACTGCCAGCAGCGAAACGTCGAGAAGAGGTCTCCCTCTCCTCAACATACCACTGCCCGTACGGGGCTGAGTGCTCATCCAACAGCGGCGCCTCCGACCTGGATCTGGATGCACAGTGGCGGCATCCCCGAGTCGGTTGCTCCGGCTTGCTGTTGAAGCAGCAAAAAATCCGCTTCAGCAGACGACGAAAACCCATATCGACGACTCGTGTTTGGTGTTCGGAGATTGGTGTGTATCGTCAAAGGCGATGCGAGATCTGGTTAGTGATTTCGACACAAAGAAGCCGCCGGGTGGTTTTCTTTATATATTACTTTTCACCCTCCCGACACTGCCCGCGTGTCAGGGAACAAGAGGCGCCGGGGCCCAACAGGAGCATTGTAACAGAAACAGAGACCGAGTCGGCTGGACTCTGGCAATAAGCATATCGAAGTACCTCTAGCTCCTGCCCAACGCCTACTTTTACACGCACGGCCATTGCCCCAGAACTACAGTTCCTCCTCGACCTCCATATCATCGCCGTTAGCGTGGCCGTTAGCCGGCGCATCCTTCTTCGCCATGGTCGCCTCCTTATCAATCATTTGCCGTGACACAGCAACAATGTTATCCTCGATGAGTTGCTGCCCCACGTCTTCGAGGTGCTTCTTGGGATCCAGCTTGCCGACATACCGCGTCTTGAGCTGCTCCTTGGTCAACTCCGTCTCCTCCTTGACTCTCTTCTCGTATCCCTCGGCCAGGCTGACGAGCCGTTCGAGCCGCTCCTTTGTGCGCTGACCCTCGGTTCGGAAATCCTCCATCTCTAATGCCTCCGTCCACACGTGCTTGTGCAGGTTCATTAACATGTTCTCCTCCAACGCGGTCTTGCGGTAGTTGATGCCAATTGAGTAGTAGTGTCGGTTGAGACCGTGGATAAGCGCTTGGATAGAGGGCTTGTTCAGGTGACCCAGGTTAGATGTGCTCTGCCTGGGCTCCTGACCGAGCATGAGTGACTGGGGATTGATGAGTCGGAACGCATCGATGACGACTTTGCCCTTGACCGACTGGATGGGGTCGACGACGACGGCAACGGCGCGGGGTGTAAGCTGCTCAAAGCTCTGTTGGGTGTTAATATCAACTGAGGAAAGCCAGCATCCAAACCCCGGATGGGAATGGTACCATCCGACGACGGCTTCCGGTCTAGAACGTCAGCGAAGTCGGCTCGCTCGCCACCAGGAGCTCCCATTCACATACCTTCCTGTTTGTCGCAGCATGTCCATCATCTTCATTTGGAATACCGGGTCGACGGCCTCTACACTAACGCCAGTACCGCTTTGAGGCATCGCAAATACGTCCACAACGCGCACGGTAAAGTCGTCGACAAACTCGCCCAGCATCAGACCCATGACTTCCATGGGCACACCGGCACGGCCGTGGCGGAGCATCTTGAGGAGGGCGAGCGACGAGATGTAGACGGTCTCCGAGTTGTCGATGAGATTGGCGTTATCCTGTCGCGCTCGCCATTAGCACACCCGTCATGATTCCCATCGAGCCATCAACAGCTTACAGTCCCAGGCGTCGGATAGTTCGCCCCGCCGGCGAGCATGCTCCGGAAACGGTCCATACTGGCAGAAAAATGTGCGAATAAAGGCGCAGGCTAAACCAGACCGTCGGAATCAGGGTCCAAGTCCGGGTGTGCGGTGTGATGTTGCGGTGTGATGTTGTGGTTGAGATGTTGCAAGGGAAGCTAGCGGTGGTGGTGGTTGTGTTGGCGCGCGATTGCTGAGCATCGGGCTGGATGGAGCTTGCAGCTGTGTTGCGTTGACGAAAGCTCTGGCAGCCTGTTGATTATGTAAGGAAAAGCAGGCCCCCGCGCCTCTGGTGGAACTGGCTTCTCTGACCGCCCGCCATTTTGTCAGCCTTACATGTGCTGCCCCGCCACTCCACTCACAATCATGCTCCTCTCAGCTCCAACTACAAAGTCCAGCAACACTGGTGCTGTTGCGCCCTGGTCTTTGAAAACATGGCCGTATATAGAGCAAAAGAAAGAAACTATCAAGGTTCTCTGCGTTTGCAGGACTGCCCGTGGAAGGTGCGGCAGAGACCGGTGCACTGTGTTTGCCTGAGGCGCGAACCTTGGAAGCCAAGGAGCTCACTGCGTGTATTGAATGAATTCTTCCCAAGCCTCCTCCTAACAATAATCCTCTCCATTGCCGGTCTGCGCTGCTAGTCAACTTGCGCATTTCAAGTCAACTCGGAGTGGCAATTGACTTCCTGCAAGCTAGCACTCAGCGCGGCAGGCAGAGTCCCGCAAGTGCCCCGCGAGGCTGGTCCCGGCAAAAACCGAGCCAATAACCAAAAGCGCACCAGCCACAGCTGCAGCAGTCATGCCCACCAAGCGTCCTCCCGCGCCACCCAAGGCGATCTCCAATTCCCCATCTTCTTCATCCCCTCACATTCTCGAATCCCGCCGCTCATCAGTCGAAGCACAACTCTCGGAAGTACCGGCAGGCCCTGGAGATCAAAAACCTGACGCACGATCGCCAAGTTTCGGGCTAGAGCCCTCTCTCCAAGATTTTCTCAATTTGCGTCCCGCGAAGACTTCCAGGTCGACAATCCGCTACTGCATCCCACCCCTGCCTCCCAGCGGCTGGAAAGTCACCAACGAGCGCAACCTTTCCGACGGCTTATTGGACCTGTCCGACGGCTTGACAACTTTGGCTTCTGTTGCGCTTGCTTCAAGCGTTACATTGACGATGCCCGTCGTCAACAGAGACCCAGCGGGCGTCGAGCGCTCCCGACCCCTCTACGAGGTCATCAACAATGACAAGAAACGCGTTGCCTACTTTTATGACTCGGACATTGGCAACTATGCCTACGTTACAGGCCATCCGATGAAGCCGCATCGCATCAGGCTTGCCCACAGTCTAGTCATGAACTACAATGTCTACAAGTTCCTGGAGATCTATGTGAGTGGGCACTTCGCCGAGCAATCCTAGGCGCATCACTAATCGGCGGGCTCTACAGCGTGCAAAACCCGCCGTCACGTCGGAAATGACGCAGTTCCACACCGACGAATACATCGAGTTTCTGCAAAAGGTCACGCCCGACAATATGGACAGCTTCATGCGCGAGCAGGGCAAGTACAATGTCGGTGACGATTGTCCAGTCTTCGATGGGCTCTTTGAGTTCTGTGGCATCAGCGCGGGTGGCAGCATGGAGGGCGCGGCTCGCCTCAACCGTGAAAAGTGCGACATTGCGATCAATTGGGCTGGCGGTCTTCACCACGCAAAGAAAAGCGAAGCAAGTGGTTTCTGCTATGTGAATGGTAAGTGATGTGCGCTGCTCCCGGCCTTCTGGCCCTGGCTGATCGCCCGGTGTGTAGATATCGTCCTAGCGATCCTCGAGCTACTCCGCTTCAAAAAGCGGGTTCTCTACATCGACATCGACGTGCATCACGGTGATGGCGTGGAGGAGGCTTTCTACACCACTGACCGGGTCATGACCGTATCCTTCCACAAATATGGTGAATATTTCCCCGGGACAGGAGAGCTTCGCGATATCGGTATCGGGCAGGGTAAAAACTACGCGGTCAACTTCCCCCTTCGCGATGGAATCGACGACACTGCATACGAGACCATTTTCGAGCCCGTCATCAGCGCCGTCATGCAGTACTACCAGCCAGAAGCCGTTGTTCTGCAGTGTGGCGGAGATAGTCTTTCCGGTGACCGTCTGGGCTGCTTCAATCTCAGCATGCGCGGCCATGCCAACTGCGTCAACTTTGTCCGGTCATTCAACCTGCCCACCCTTGTCCTCGGAGGAGGCGGCTATACCATGAGGAACGTGGCACGCACATGGGCATACGAGACTGGCCGACTCGTTGGTGTCGAAATGGACTCGGTATTACCCTACAACGAATATTACGATGTGAGTTTATTGGGGTGCTTGTTGGGGTGCTTGTTGAACATTGACTAACTTGTTGCAGTACTATGGTCCCGACTACGAGCTCGATGTGCGTTCGTCCAATATGGAGAACGCGAACGGCTACGAGTATCTGGAAAAGATCAAGATCGCAGTTATAGAAAACCTGAAGAAGACGGCCCCCGTACCCTCGGTCCAGATGCAGGACGTGCCGCGCCAGGGCCTGGGCATGTCGGACGACCAAGAAGATGAGCTCGATGACCTTGACGAGGACGAGAACAAGGACGTTCGCATGACGCAGCGACAGTGGGAGAAGAAGGTCCAGAACCAAGACGAGTTCGAGGAGAGCGATGACGAGGACATGGCAGAGGCCAACGGCGTCTACAAATCCAACGGCCGCACCCGAAAATCGATAATGGATTTCCAGAATCCTAGTGCGGTGGACGATGACATGGAGATCGACAGCGGGGTCGGCACCCCAGTCCAGAAGCCGACTGAACCCGCCGCCGATAACGATGATACGATACTGGAGGACGCTGAGAATCAGGTTGGGGAAGTCGAGGCCGAGGCTCCTAGGGACGCTGCTCTCGAGGGCGAGAAAGAAGGTCCCCAAACAGACCGCGACGGCGATGTTGACATGACAGAAGCCGACGAGAGGCCCGAAGAAGCCAAGATCAAGACCGAGGAGGTTGACGGCGGCGCCCTTTCGGAGTCTGCACGTGACAAGTCGCCAGCGGCTCCAGCGACCAGCGCGAAGGTGGATGTCGAGACGGCCAAGGCGTCAGAGCAGCCGATAGCGGGCTCCGGCGAAACCACTGCAGCAAGTGGCGAAGCGACAGGTGACGCCGAAGGGTCCGAAAAGACAGATGGGCGAAGTAAGACCGCGGAAGCAGAATCCCGTTCCGGCTAGGGGATGTTTCGGGGCTTTGGTTGGGATGATTAATGATACCGAGCAGAAAGGCGTTTGGTTCGAGGAGCACGGAGTGTGCAGCGGACGGGGATTTGGGATCGTGATGTCTTGTCTTGGCGGCTGCCAGATGCATTCGGTTTTTTTTGTAAATAGCGACCAGATGGCAGGAAAATAACTCTGCATCCGCGTGGGAATTAGTTCTATCTCGCACGGAACCTCTCGTGTCTGTGAAGGACGGCTATCAGTGGGCAGCTGATAGACGGGATGGCTATGATGCGACTGGGTCACAACACAACAAGTAAACTCCGAGCCCAGTTGATGCAGCTGGTTTGAGCCAATGTGAATACTTGGCATTCTGTGAATACTTGGCATTCTGTGAATACTTGGCATTCTGTGAATACTTGGCATTCTGTGGATGTTTCTGACATATTTGAACAGCGGAGGATAATGGAGTTCAATGTGCCTCAGTGCAGAGGATGGAGAACGGCCATTGGAATGCTCCCCTCCTCGGATGATAACAATGGATGGATGAACAAGTGGCTACCAACTGTCCTTTCTGTTTCCTTCTTTGTTGATGCCTCGTCTGGTGGATAAATGAGTCCCTTCTCCAATGCCCCGGGTATCTCTTTATATAATAGTATTAGTCTAATAATGTACAATACCATGCAGGTCCTGCTCCGCGAGGACCAGATTCCCAATCTAACCTTTAACTTCTAGTATCTGTCTATCCAATCTGCTGCTGCGTCTATTGGTTTCAACCGTCTTCTATACTTACCTATGCATTTATAACACCGACATGATGAGTTGGTTCGTCGCAAAGAAAAAAAAAGAAAATTAAAAACTGAAGAGACCGCTCCTCCTCTTCCCGACGGGATACACCATCAACGCGCTAAGCGACAGCCCGACGCTGATGCCAATGGCAACCTGGATGACGCTGAACAGGACATTGAAGGCCGTACTGTTGAGGCTTGTGACGCTTGCTTCAACAGCAGCAGAGGAAGGAAGAGCGGTGGGCGCGACCAGCGTCCCGTTGGCCAGCGTCGTCTCGTTACGCGTGATCTGGTCCGCGCTTGCCACGCCGCTCAGCAGCGAGCCGCTGACGGCCAGGCCCGAGGGCACCTGCACGAAGATGGCGGGGAGCATGGCGGCGGCGGCGAGGCCGAAGCCGATCTTGCGGGCGCGCTGGGTTGCCGGTGTAGAAAGAAGCGGACGGGGCTTGCCGAGCTCGGGATCCTCGGCCAGAGACGCCGACGAGTAGGCTGACGTCGAATCGTAGTTCCAGTCGCGTTCGGAACCATCCTGTTTCTCTTTAAATTTCCTCCCAAGACGGCGGCGGACGGAAATGCTGATGCGGCCCACCCGCGGGGCGAAGTACCTATCCCAAATGTCGAGGATGTAATTTTGCACGGGCCGGCCGAGGCGCGAGTATAGGTTTGCGAGGACGCCGATGCAAAATGCCCCTAGCGAGCTTGACAGCGTCGTGTTGCCTTGGAAGTGGCGCGCAGAAAAGCTGCTGACAACATAACCAGCGAGAGAGATGAACAACATCACTGCTTTGCTGTTAGCGGGGTCCAGCAAACAAAGCGAGTATACTTGCCTGGAGTCTGCTTCCACTTGGCCTGGTTGATGGCACACAGACACAGCGTAAACGGGAGGACAAAGAGAATGTAGAAATCGGGATCGGGACGGTGGAGGTACCATGATGAGCCGGTTGAGCAGTGCACACTACTGACAGCATTTTTATCGATGTAGCCGTAGATCACAGAGCCGATGGTGATGCCGTAGCCGAGAAAAAGCGAGTAGATCAGGGCGTACACCATTCGGACGGAACCGGATATCATTTGATGGCTCTGGAGCTCCAGGCTGGCGCAGAGGACGATGTATCCCGGCAGGATCAGCGCAATCGAAGACTGGGCGAGGGCGGAGAAGCAGAATAGCTGGCCTTGATGGATGGAACCAAAGACTCGTGACATGAACGAGGTCGCCACGGCGGCCGTGATCTCGAACACGTTGGCATAGAGCTCGTTGGACGGAGCCAGGGACAGCTGAAGGAAACCAACGAGGCAGCCGAGAATAAAGCAGATGGGCATATCGATGTACCGGCCCTCGAAGCCAAAAGGCGCTACGGTGGCCGATGCTACTCCAAATAGCAGGACACGCAGCCAGGTTGGGAACTTGTTCTTCCGATCGATGACCCGGGTCAGCCGCGTCGTCGCCTCTTCTACCCCGATCAAGTCGTGGACAACCTCCTTGTAGATTTCGTGGACGTCACGGAGACGGCCAAGATCGACACCGGCTGGACTGCGCACGAGCTTGACCTCGGTAGTGTGGGTGTTGCTGTCGTCGAACGAGATGATCATGGTCCCAGGGAGATACATGAACTGCCCCTCGATGCCAAGTACGCGAGCCGACATTTGCATGTAGTTCTCCAGGCGGTGCGTGGGAGCGCCGTACATCATGAGCGCATGGCAGAGCTTGATCAGGTACTGGTGGCGGCTGATGATCTCGGCAATATGGACCGTGATCCTGAACTCTTCGAGTTTTTGCTTGCTTCTGGATCGCTTCCTTGGCTTGTCCTTCTCCCAACGGAGCCTCTCCGAAACAGCTTCGGCAATATCTCTGGCTGATCCGGGTGCGGCAAACATCATGGAACCTTCTACCAACTGAGAACGGATGTTTCGGAGTCTGCGTTTCTCCGGCTTTGGTGATCCTGATCTCGATTCCGGGGGAGAACCAGCTGGCGTCCGGTTGGGAGTACGAGCTGGAGTGTTCGGTGCGCTAGACTCAACATCAGGGGTTGTGCTCCTATCCTTGGAGCTATTCAGTCTCAAGAGCATCCCAAGCACACCTCCCTGGTACTTTTCCGGTCGGGGGACATATTCAGAGTCGTAGGGCACGGGAGTCGCCGCACCCGTCGGCTGCAACCCGTGAGGCTGAGCAAGTGGACTCTCACGTCGTGTGTGCGTCCTAACGAGCTCGGTAGCGATTTGACCTGCCTTCCTTGGCCTCAGATCAGGATCTGGGCTGGTAGCATCTGGGGTTCCAGGCCCTGGCTCCCCAAGGAGCCTATCATTATCGACGGGGGTGCCCGGACCAGACTCCGAAGCTTCGAAGGACGACCGGCCTGAGACGGGGCCTGAGACGGGGCCTGAGGCGGGGGCAGAAGACGTTCCTACGGCGTATGCAAGCCGGTCTGCTCGGTTCCTCGCCTCCAACTCGGACCTGTGGGGCGTGCGCTGCGTGTACATGGCATTGCTGTCAAGGGCCGAGTGTTTCCGCAACACCGGGCGCGGTATGCTCGGCTTGCTCGGTGGGTCCTGACCACCGTGAAGCTCAGGCATAGACTCTCTCAAGGCCCTTGCGACATCGTCTTTGGAAAACGAGTCCCTCCTCACGGGGTGATCGGTTGGGCAGGGCAGAGGTGACGGCTCGTCGGCGCGCGGCGAATGTGAATAGTCATCCTGACCGTCGTTGGCCTCCGTCGCCGCCACAACGGGTGTTTCAAAGCCCACCCTCTTTTTTTCCCTGGGCTTTCCGGTGCCAGAGGACTGGTTTGGGGATTTTCCGTCACCGGGGAGACTCGAATCCCCTGGAGGTTGCTGCGATGCCATGGGGTAGCAGCTCTCGGGTGGGGGAGGTAGGGAGGCAGACGGTTGATGTACTCTGGGAAGATCTTGCGCGAGGAGGGAAATATGTATTTGAGGGCGTCTAGAGGGAGCCTATGGCCCGGAATTCGCAGGTGAGGCGCCGGCAACGGAGTCTGGGGGCAAGTGCTAGAGTGGCAGGCGCTGCAACATGCACGCCGCCAGATTTTTCAGCTATCAAGCGGGACCGAGGACAAGGAGCAAAGATACAAAGACAGACAGACATACATAGGGACAGATACGGGATGCACGTGGGATCTTCAAACACAATGAACGTACAGGGGGCGGGTAGGGAGGCGGGAAGGAGACAGTACCGCTCTCATCGACAAAGATCCAGACCCGATGGGCAGGGGCATCGAGGCCAGCTTTGTTCGAGTGCCGGTACCTTTGACTTTTGCCGCGAAGGCCAAGAGATGCGAGGATGCAGTCGACTTCGAGGCAATGAGAGTAGATAACTCGCTGGGGGTCGCCACGGTGGGGGTTTTTCTGCGCAGAGGCTTCGTCGACGTCATCGAAGCAACAGAAAAACTTCATGCTGCATATCTAGGGTAGGTGTGTCCCTGCTAGCTTGATACTTTGCGAGGTCTCCAGGTGGCGGACAGGAGCGAGAAAGCTGCGCTGACGGGGCGGGCGGGTAAAACAGCAAAGCTCGCAGTGGAAGAATGGCCCGTTTCGGCCACAGTCGCAGGTTCGTCCATGACTCGAAGTTGGCTGCCGACGACACCCGGCGAATGTGGGCGCCAAATGGCTCGCTTTTTGTTCTGGACGCGTGGAAGCAACCCCAGCGCATTCCGGCAAAATGGGCGGTGGTGTGGTGATCTGGCTTCGATGCGGCTCTCCGGGTCAGCGCAGCGAGGCCCTGCAGGTCCCTGCTGCTCGCCCGGAATCGGAAACGCCACCCGCCAGCAGCGCACTGGCCAGCACCAACGGTGGTGGGGGATCTGGGATCAGCGCCGATGATCCGATCGCAACCTGCAAGAGGCATTGAACCAAAACTGTAACCGGGCAGCAGTCTTGTGCAAGGCATTATTAGGTATGTTTGTGATTGGGCTTCTGAAGCCCTTTTGTGTCTCTATCTCGTCGGTTCTTTTTCCAGCCCGGTATCCCAATTCCCCAAATCCCAAATACAATTCGCGTCTCCAACTCCGTCGGGTATCTTCCCACCGCTCCTGTCCTCTCCTCTCTCGTATCTCGACCCCGCCTCGCTTCGCACTGTACTCGTACAACTACCCTCCTCGGGGGAACATCGGCTACGACGAAATGGCAACAAAGTTTGCATTGTCCCACTTTTCCGGATGGCACACGATGGTCCCGTTCTCGTTCTGGAGCTGGACCATGGCCGCGCCATCAATCCCAATCTTGGTGCCCTTCACTGTCGTCGCTGCAGCATCCAGGAACCAGGCGTCGGCAAACTGAGCGAACGGAACCTGGACCATGTCGGAGTCGTAAAAGTCCTCAATCAGCCACTCGGCGTCGATTCGACACAGCTTGGGCCCGTTGCTAACGGTGATGGACGCCTCGACGCCTTGGTTGGCATTGACGAGGGAGCTGTGTCGCTATTAGATTACTTCTTCCCGTTCTGCGGGCTGGGGTTTGCACTCACATCTTGCCCGAGGTTGCCGTCAGAGCCGTGATATTAACCGTCACCCAGTCGCCAGGCTTCACGGGGAAGCCTTTGATGGTGAAGGACGATTCCGGGTACCACTGCCACCACGCCGACGCACTTTGACCGCCGTTGGAGTTGACGACGGTCGTCACGCCGGCCTGCAGCAGCGCCTGCTTGCACGCGGCCCCGTCGATGCCGACCCACGCGGCCACGTACTGCGGGATGGGCTGCCCGGGCCGCAGCGTGAGGTCCGGGGCCGTGAGCCAGCTGAAGGCGTTGACGATCTGGTTATCCGGCGTGGAATGCTGCGACGCTCCGCACCAGTTGCCGCTGAAGCTGACAACATCTCTCTTGCCCCCTTTGCTGGGAGGCGGGCGTGACTTGTGCCGGGAGCCGTGCTGCCACCGTTGTCGTGGCGGGAGTTTGACGAGTTCCAGTTCGGATGAGATATCGACGGTGCCGTTGTCGCGGGTCGCCTCGACGACAAAGCTGATCTCGGCCGCCGCCGTCCATACCGCCAGCGACCCCACCAGCAGGTGTTGAATAAGAGACCACATGGTCGTGAGACTGCCGGTCGATGCCGATGGTCGATATCGGTGGTTGATGATGGGTTGAGGGGTGTCAAAGGTGTCGAATCATCGAGAGCGGAGCCCCTTATGTGGTCGCGGACGGTGCCGACTTCTTCCTCAGGGGATCGATGCGCAGCAGGGGATGCGGTTCAGCTGGGTGGAAGTCGTCGCGATCGGGAGATCCAGCTCGTAGGAGTTTGGATGTGGCGGCCAGTCATCTAAAGCCTGGTCCCGACGCATCACCAATCCTGGCCTTTGCCGTGGTGCCAATTTCACTACCTCAACCCATGATTTCCCTGGGACCAGGTTTGCGCTGGTTTGCCATTGCAAACACCCACCCACGGCCGGATTTGACTCGTCAGGCCGAGGAGGGGGACAACAACTAGTGCGCCAGCGTAGTATTATAGGGTGCAAGCGACCCTCAGGTCGGGCGTGGCAACAGGGGGGACTGATCCCAAAATAGCCCTCCAAATTACGGCGAGCACGGGCCGACCTGTTCGAGCCCGGTCGAAAGTGGTTTAACCCCGTGATAACGGCCTCAGCTATAACCCCAAGTGGGTGCGGATCCGGGCTTTGTCCTCCTTTGGATTTTTGAACACAGTCCTCTTGAAGCTAGCGATTTCCACTCGATCCAGCTTCTCAGCTCACCAACGCATTCGCATGGACGTCCACACCCACAAAACACGACACTCATCATGTTGGCAGTTCCGAATGCAGCTTCGTGCATATCACTCCGTCAAGGCCCTACCAACCGAACTACTGGTTGGTAATATGTAACAGATGGAGGTTTGTCATATCCCCTTAATAATTCGGCGAGGCTCCAGGGGCAGGGATGGGCAGCAGGTGAGAACCCCAGAATGAGTTAAAGATCATGTTACCGGGGGCGTAGCAGTCGATCTCTATGGAGAAGAACAGAATTGCCGGGTCAACTATTCCCAGCCTCGCCAGGATGGAGGATTATGTTTTCCTGGTTGACGGCCTTGGCTTAATATATTACACCTGCAAGCCGCGATGCTTGCACATAGACATGGGTATCTGCAGCACGACGCCGATATATATCATCCCGGGGGCCGCTGAGGTCTGGACAGTTTGTCGTTGTCTTCTCGAGTAACACGTACTCTAGTGCCAAAGGCATGGCAAACCAAACGAGGGTCTGGAAGACCGGAGAGCAAACTCTCGTACTCGTATCGCGTGTCCAAGTCCACTTGGTGAATAGCAAACATC